>CM018574.1:22500-622500 GCA_009078335.1 Salix brachista
ATACCCATTGGAATGGGGTAGTCGAGTCAGGATCAATATGTCCCAAAATCCAAGGCTAATACCCCCTCAAACAAGCCAGATCAATCATGCTGGGGGGAAAAGGATATTACCCATAAAATTTAAGCCAAATACCAACTAAAAAGGGCTTGGATATGACAAGACCAAAAAGGTCATAACTCGAAGGCTAATTCCCATTGAAATGGGGCTAGTCGAGTCAGGATCAATATGGTCTAAAATCCAAGGCTAATACCCCCTCAAACAAGACAGATCAATCATGCCTGAGGGAAAAGGCTGTTACCCATAAAATTTAAGCCTAATATCAACTAAAAAAGGCTTGGATATGACAAGACCAAAAAGGTCAAAAATCGAAGGCTAATACCCATTGAAATGGGGCTAGTCGAGTAAGGATCAATATGTCCGAAAATCAAAGGCTAAAACCCCCTCAAACAAGCCAGTTCAATCATGCTCGCGGTAAAAGTCTTTTACCCATAAAATTTAAGCTTAATACCAATTAAAATGGGCTTGGATATGACAAGACAAACAAGGTCAGATATCGAAGGCTAATACCCATTGGAATAGGGTAGTCGAGTCAGGATCAATATGTCCCAAAATCAAAGGCTAATACCCCCTCAAACAAGCTAGTTCAATCATGCTCGGGGAAAGTCTTTTACCCATAAAATTTAATCCTAATACCAACTAGAATGGGCTAGGATATGACAAGACCAACCAGGTTAGAAATTTAAGGCTAATACCCATTGAAATTGCGGTAGTCGAGTTAGGATCAATATATCCCGAAATCCAAGGCTAATACCCCCTCAAACAAGCCAGTTCAATCATGCTCAGGGGAAAAGTCTTTGACCCATAAAATTTAAGCCTAATACCAACTAAAAAGGGCTTGGATATGACAAGACCAACCAGGTCAGAAATCTAAGGATAATACCCATTGAAATGGGGCTAGTCGAGTCAGGATCAATATGTCCTAAAATGCAAGGCTAACACCCCCTACAACAAGGTTGTTCAATCATGCCAACGAGAAAAGGCTGTTACCCATAAAATTTAAGCCTAATACCAACTAAAAAGGGCTTGGATATGACAAGACCAACCAGGTCAGAAATCAAAGGCTAATACCCATTGAAATTGGGCTAGTCGAGTCAGGATGAATATGTCCCAAAATCCAAGGTTAATACCCCTTCAAACAAGCCAGTTCAATCATGCTCGGGAAAATTCTTTTACCCATAAAATTTAAGCCTAATACCAACTAAAATGGGCTAGGATATGACAAGACCAACCAGGTTAGAAATCTAAGGCTAATACCCATTGAAATTGCGGTAGTCGAGTTAGGATCAATATATCCCAAAATCCAAGGCTAATACCCCCTCAAACAAGCCAGTTCAATCATGCTCGGGGGAAAAGTCTATAACCCATAAAATTTAAGCCTAATGCCAACTAAAAAGGGCTTGGATATGACAAGACCAACCAGGTCAGAAATCTAAGGCTAATACCCATTGAAATGGGGCTAGTCGAGTCAGGATCAATATGTCCTAAAATGCAAGGCTAACACCCCCTCCAACAAGCCAAATCAATCGTGCTCGGGGGAAAATGCTATTACCCATGAAATTTAAGGCTAATACAAACTAAAATGGGTTTTGATATGACAAGACCAACTAGATCAGCAATCTAAGGCAAATACCCATTGGAATGGGGTAGTCGAGTCAGGATCAATATGTCCCAAAATCCAAGGCTAATACCCCCTCAAACAAGCCAGTTCAATCATGCTCGGGGAAAGTCTTTTACCCATAAAATTTAAGCCTAATACCAACTAAAAAGGGCTAGGATATGACAAGATCAACCAGGTTAGAAATCTAAGGCTAATACCCATTGAAATTGCGGTAGTCGAGTTAGGATCAATATATCCCAAAATCCAAGGCTAATACCCCCTCAAACAAGCCAGTTCAATCATGCTCAGGGGAAAAGTCTTTGACTCATAAAATTTAAGCCTAATACCAACTAAAAAGGGCTTGGATATGACAAGACCAACCAGGTCAGAAATCTAAGGATAATACCCATTGAAATGGGGCTAGTCGAGTTAGGATCAATATGTCCTAAAATGCAAGGCTAACACCCCCTCCAACAAGCCAGATCAATCGTGCTCGGGGGAAAATGCTATTACCCATGAAATTTAAGGCTAATACAAACTAAAATGGGCTTTGATATGACAAGACCAACTAGATCAGCAATCTAAGGCTAATACCCATTGAAATGGGGCTAGTCGAGTCAGGATCAATATGTCCCAAATTCCTAAGCTAATACCCCCTCAAACAAGCCAGTTCATTCATTCTCGGGGGAAAAGGCTATTACCCATAAAATTTAAGCCTAACACCAAATAAAAAGGGCTTGGATATGACAAAACCAACCAGGTCAGAAATCTAATACTAATACCCATTGAAATGGGGCTAGTCGAGTCAGGATCAATATGTCCCAAAATCCAAGGCTAATACCCCCTAAAACAAGCCAGTTCAATCATGCTCGCGGGAAGAGTCTTTTACCCATAAAATTTAAGCTTAATACCAACTAAAATGGGCTTGGATATGACAAGACCAACCAGGTCAGAAATCAAAGGCTAATACCCATTGAAATGGGATAGTCGAGTCAGGATCAATATCTCTCAAAATCCAAGGCTAATACCCCCTCAAACATGCCAGTTCAATCATGCTTGGGGGAAAAGTCTTTTACCCATAAAATTTAAGCCTAATACCAACTAAAATGGGCTTGGATATGACAAGCAAACCAGGTCAGAAATCTAAGGCTAATACCCATTGAAATGGGGCTAGTCAAGTCAGGATCAATATATCCCAAAATCCAAGGCTAATAACCACTAAAACAAGTCAGTTCAATCATACTCGGGGGAAAAGTCTTTTACCCATAAAATTTAAGGCGAATACCAACTAAAAACGGCTTGGATATGACAAGACCAACTAGTTCAAAAATCTAAGGCTAATACCCATTGAAATAGAACTAGTCGAGTCAGGATCAATATGTCCTAAAATTCAAGGCTAATACCCCCTCAAACAATCGAGTTCAATCATGCTCGAGGAAAAGGCTATTACCCATCAAATTTAAGCCTAATACCACCTAAAAAAGGCTTGGACATCACTAGACTAACCAGGTCAGAAATCTAAGGCTAATACCCATTGAAATGGGGCTTCTCGAGTCAGGATCAATATATCCCAAAATCCATGGCTAATACCCCCTCCAACAAGCTAGTTCAATCATGCTCGAGGGAAAATGCTATTACCCATGAAATTTAAGCATAATACTCGCTAAAAAGGGGTTGGATATGACAAGACCAACCAGGTCAGAAATCTAAGGCTAATACCCATTGAAATGGGGCTAGTCGAGTCAGGATCAATATGTCCCAAAATCCAAGGCTAATACCATCTCAAACAAGCCAGTTCAATCTTGCTTTGGGGAAAAGTCTTTTACCCATAAATTTAAGCCTAATACCAACTAAAATGGGCTTGGATATGACAAGACCAACCAGGTCAGAAATCTAAGGCTAATACCCATTGAAATGGGGCTAGTCGAGTCAGGATCAATATATCCCAAAATCCAAGGCTAATACCCCCTCCAACAAGATAGTTCAATCATGCTCAAGGGAACATGCTATTACCCATGAAATTTAAGCCTAATACTAGCTAAAAAGGGGTTGGATATGACAAGACCAACCAGGTCACAAATCTAAGGCTAATACCCATTGAAATGGGCTAGTCGAGTCATGATCAATATGTCCCAAAATCCAAGGCTAATACCCCGTCAAACAAGCCAGTTCAATCATGCTCGCGTGAAAAGTTTATTACCCATTAAATTTAAGCCTAATACCAACTATAAAGGGCTTGGATAAGACAAGACCAAAAAGGTACGAAATCTAAGGCTAATACCCATTGAAATGGGGCTAGTCGAGTCAGGATCAATATGTCCCAAAATTCAAGGCTAATACACCCTAAAACAAGACAGTTCAGTCATGCCCACGGGAAAAGGGTGTTACCCATAAAATTTAAGCCTAATACCAACTACAAAGGGCTTGGATATGACAAGACCAACCAGGTCAGAAATCTAAGGCTAATACCCATTGAAATGGGGCTAGTCGTGTCAGGATCAATATGTCCTAAAATTCAAGGCTAATGCCCCCTCAAACAATCTAGTTCAATCATGCTCGAGGAAAAGGCTATTACCCATCAAATTTAAGCCTAATACCACCTAAAAAAGGCTTGGATATAACTAGACCAACCAGGTCCCCAAACCCTAAACCCTAAACCCTAAACCCTAAACCCTAAACCCGAAACCCGAAACCCGAAACCCAAACCCAAAACCCGAAACCCTGAAACCCCAAACCTTAAACCCGAAACCCGAAACCCGATACCCGAAACCTAAGACCCTATACCCTAAACACCAAACCCGAAACCCGAAACCCTAAACCGAAACGTTAAACCCTCAACCTTAAACCACAATTGATAGCCACAAAGTCGTGACGGCGAAACAAAAGGGATAGAAAGGTGATGGGACTGGGCAAGATTTGTTAAGAAGAGGGTTAAAGGTAAGAAAGGGAGAGAGGACCTATTGGGAGGCATGTAGGCAGGGATGCTTTTGGGTCAGTAAAGGTGTCGCCATTACTACTAGGTGGTCGGCAAGAGTGAGAGACGGTGGATCAATACCTGCGGCTGGGTTTTCAAATCCAGAGTACTTCCCTCTAACTTTTCTCTAGAATCACACATAATGCCCCCCTAAACCTAGAACCCAGAACCCAAACCCTCAATCCTAATTTTTTTTTCATATAGAAATGTATCAAAATAATATTTTTTAAAATTTATTTTTTATATTATCGTATGAAAATAATCTAAAAACACTAAATTTTTTAATTTAAAAATAAAATTAATTTTTTTTCAAAAATATTTTTAAAATGTAATACCAAACATCTCTTAATCATGACCATCGTCTTTCCTCACCCTAAATGTAATCATGAGTGAGTGACCATAGGAAGGAGAAGTGAACCTGCCTTTACTTTAACACACTCCCAAATCTCCGGTGGGCCGTGGACTGCAGTCCACAGAGAGGGTTTTAGCCCAGGATTTGAGGGAAGTCACTCGCTCCCACGGTCACTCCTTCACTGTAAAAACAAGAGCATCATCATCATACAAAACAAAACAGATCAATTTCAAAATAAAACTCTCTGCTAATCTCCCTCGCCCCCTCCCTCTTCTGGTAACCCATCTTCTCGGTCACTATATGTTTCGAATTTTTCTGATTTTGGGTTTATTTTATTTTCTGCTCCACAATTTGCTTTTGATTTGAGTGTAGGTCGGGTCATTCTTAGTTTCAGGGTTCTTTTATTATATCATACTTAACTGATTGGGTTTTCTGCTGTTAATGCAATGAAGTTATACAAAATATTGTTTTTTAGCTGTTTAGGTTAGGGTTTTCTTATCAGTGTACCACATTGTATCTTTTTTCCTGGGTTTTTTTAGATACTTGCCCTTTTTGCTCTTTAAATATTGTAATTTTGATTACTTATTTTTAGTTAAATTATGGTGGGTTATGTAATAAAGACATTGCATGATTAATGGGTTTCATTTTGATTACTTATTTTTAGTTAAATTATGGTGGGTTATGTAATAAAGACATTGCATGATTAATGGGTTTCATTTTTTTTAATTAGTGCTTATTGTGGATTAATTATTAGCTCCATTTCTTATTTGTTATTTGACATCAAATTCAATATAGGGTTGTTATGCAATCGCTTTATCTTTTTTTTTTTTTGGTTGTTGTTGCTGTGCCTAGGTTGTGATATTACAGAATACTAGCACTAAGTGTGATCCTAATTAGCAGAGTGTTGGTCATTTAGTTTCACGAAGATGGCGAATTTACAAATGACGGGTATTCTGGAGAAGGTACGGTTTCTATTTTATTTGGTATTTGATTTGATCAATTGTGTGTTTGAAGGACTGGTTTTGCAAATTCTGTGTGATGATTTGTTTGGGTCTCTCAGTTGGTGATAGGTAATTGTATTTATTTTGGGTGTTCTAGCTGTTATATTTTAATTCGTTTGGCTTTGCTTGCAGATGACGGGTAAGGATAAAGATTACAGATACATGGCAACGTCTGATTTGTTGAATGAGTTAAACAAGGAGGATTTTAAAGCCGATGCTGATTTGGAGATAAAGTTGTCAAATATTGTTCTACAGCAACTCGATGATGTAGCTGGTGATGTTTCTGGATTGGCTGTGAAGTGGTATAACTCTCTTTGCAGTTGCTATAAACATCATGACTGAATTCATCCAAAATATTTAGATAGATATCTCACCCCTATCATTATATTTCCACATGCTAAGACTATTTCCCTGTCTATTGTATAATCTCTAGTGTTTAGACTAGACATTATAGTCCATACTCTTTGCTAATTAATGTATATGTGTACTTTAGCATTTGAAATATGTGACAATATTGATTTAGCATTTAAGAGTTGCTAATTAAAATTTCAAACTTGGACAAAATTATGGGTTTTTGTGTCAATAGTGTTAGAAAGTCACCTCGGGAACCTCTCTTCTTGTTTCTGTGTTTTGTTTTGGGTCTTTCTTTCTCTTCATTTATGCAGCATGGACACTAACTTCTGAGTAACTCATCTTGTCATGGTTGTTGTCATGTGGATGCCCCATAAGGGTATGTTTATTTAAGTATGAACAGCAAGAGGGAAAAGAAGATGAAAGAGATGCCAAGTAACAGTGTTGCTACAAGCTCGATTTTTTTATTTTTTTTAATGTGCTATTGCAGTCTTGCTCCATTGGTGAAGAAGGTCAGCGAGACTCGAGTTGTGGAGATGACTAATAAACTATGTGAAAAATTGCTACACGGTAAAGATCAACATCGTGACATTGCAAGCATTGCTTTGAAGACTATTGTATCTGAAGTCACAGCAATATCTCTGTCTCAATCTATTCTTGTTACTCTATCTCCACAGTTGATAAAAGGAATAACAAGTCCTGTGAGTTCTAAGTACCATGTGTCAAGGTCTTGTCGTTTTGAAGTTTCGTCTCCTCCTCTCAATAACTTCTTTTTACATTCTTTTCTGTCTCAGGGATTGAACACCGACATAAAATGTGAATGTCTTGATATTTTGTGTGATGTTCTTCATAAATTTGGAAATTTGATGGCAAATGATCATGAGGTGCTTTTAAATGCGCTTTTGTCCCAACTGAATTCCAATCAAGCCACCATTAGAAAGAAGACTGTTTCGTGCATTGGTAAGGCTGAGTAGATATTTGCTATTGATTTCCCTTGTGATACCATTGTTGTGATTTAATCGTGGATATACTTGATTTACTCTTGGGGAAACAAAAAGGTTTATGCTCTGGATTTTGAAGGAAAATATCAGAAAAGTTGGAAATTTGGCTAGTTCTCAGCTATTATGCATGGCCACACTTAGATGTACTTTAGAAGGTTTTTTTGTCTTTCCAATGCTAATCTTCATTTTGATAAGTTGTTTTACTTGAAATTAAGGTGATAGATTCCTTCAAACCTGCTGTCTTTATGATTTTCCCTTAGTTTTTGCTAATTCACAAATTTGATAAATTTAATTTCATAACTATCCACCCAAAAGATTGTTTACCTGGCTTAAAATTATCCTTTGGTCTTCAGCATCTCTTGCTCCAAGCTTGTCGGATGATTTATTGTGTAAGGCAACAGTTGAGGTAGTTCGAAAATTGAGAAGTAAGGGTGCAAAAACTGAGATGATTCGAACAAACATTCAAATGATTGGTGCTTTAAGGTAAAGAGTTGTACTACAATGTGTGAATGTGTGAGCACTACAATGTGTGAGCCAGTCTGATAATGAGATTTGTACTCTGAATGTGTGAATTTTGGCATTCTGTATGTGTTTATCATATAGTGCTTTCACTTTCCTGTGCTCACTATTAAAGAAGATTTTGATAACTGAGGAGAAAAAGTTAAGCTTTGTATTGATGAGGGTAAACAATTGGCACTACAATGTGTAAGCCAGTCTGATAATGAGACTTGTACTCTAAATGTGTGAATTCTGGCATGCTTATGTATATCCATGTGTAGAATTGGATCTTTGGATGTAGCAAAGGGTGAAATGTTTCTTTGGTCAGCTTTAGAATACACCTGATCCACAATTACTCATCCTAACAAGCTAAAACTTTTTTATTCTTGCAAATTGCGTGATGTTTTGTTGTTTAAGCCGTGCTGTGGGGTATCGATTTGGACCCCATCTTGGAGACACTGTGCCAGTACTAATTAATTACTGCACAAGTGCATCAGAGAATGACGAGGAGCTTCGTGAATATAGCTTGCAGGTGTTGTATATATCCCCATCCATTTTATTACTTTTATGGTTCTAAGCGTGTGCTTGTCTATTGATCATGACTTCTGGTTGTATCCTCTAAATTTTGGCTACAGGCTCTAGAAAGTTTTCTCCTTAGATGCCCCAGAGACATTTATTCTTACTGTCATGACATTCTTCATCTTACTTTGGAGTACCTAAGTTATGATCCAAACTTTACTGATAACATGGAAGAAGATACTGATGATGAGAGTCATGAGGAGGAGGAGGATGAGTATGTTTTAAAAAATGCATATCCATAGCTCATATCAATATGCTTCTTGAACTTATTATTTATCTTTCCAATCCCTTTGTTTTTCTGTAGTGAGAGTGCAAATGAATATACTGATGATGAAGATGCCAGTTGGAAAGTTCGAAGGGCAGCTGCTAAATGCTTAGCGGCATTGATTGTTTCTCGTCCTGAGGTGCTTGCAAAACTATATGAGGAGGTATGCTGCAATAATTTGGGCACATGTAAAGTGATTTCTTAATATGGTCCAGTTTGAGCCTGCTTGAAGTTTTGGTTGGTTGGTTTATGTTTGAATTTGGATTCAAGCTCTTAGGCAGGTGACAAGAATGAAGTTTTTTCAAATTTTGACATGTGATATACTATGTTTTGGTTTGTTAAAGAAAATGGTTTATAATGTCTTTATTCAATCTTGGTTTTCTAAACATCATTGTATATAATTTTTTTTTGTTAAACATCCATTTTTCTTTTGTTCAGGCCTGTCCTAAATTGATTGATAGATTTAAAGAGAGGGAAGAAAATGTCAAGGTAAGCCTTGATCTTTCAATTGCAGAAATTTAGGTACTGCATTTGAGTGCTCATCTGATTTTGTTGTGATGCAGATGGATGTGTTCAATACATTCATTGAGCTACTACGCCAAACTGGAAATGTAACAAAAGGGCAGATTGACATGGGTGAATCAAGGCAAGTTTCTGTATTGTGAAAAATTCAACTTGTGTTAACATTATCCATTTGAATTTCACCTGCTAAATGTTTTAGTATTTTCTTTCATTGTATATTTTCATTGTCTACCTTGCATCTCTTCTCTTATATAAGCAAATGTCTTGGTTTTGAAACATTTTTAGAACAGAGACATTGCTTTTAAATCAACTTTAAGAGTGTCATTAACATTAACGGGTATAATATAACCACAGCCCCACTCTGCCAGTATTACATTGAATCTGGTTTGTCAAAGTTAGTTCCTTAGATGCTGAGATTCTCTATCTAGCTTTCTTTTTCTTAAGCCTAATAAATGATGTTACCCTGTATCATCCAAAAGGGACAAAATCATAGTTCCTGAAAATGGTAAATCACAGTGCAAAACAAGCTGTCAAGGTGTTAACATGATTTCGCCTAAATGATGGGCATGCTTTTAATTTAGATGATTTAATAGGGTTCACAAAGTTGCTGTCTGCAATTGGTTTATTGCTTCAGGAGTGTGGTCTCCCAGTGAATTAATTTTGCAAGTGTAACTGTTATGCAGCCCGAGATGGTTACTGAAGCAAGAAGTGCCAAAGATTGTCAAATCTATAAACAGGCAATTGCGTGAGAAATCTATCAAGACTAAGGTAACCACTGATATGTGTCACGAATTAAGGGTTGCAAGCTCAAAGATTGTATGCCATCTCATAGATAAATTATACCATACCTTACAAAAAACAAATAAAATGCATTACCTTTGTCTGCCTACAGGTTGGTGCATTTTCAGTTCTGAAAGAACTTGTGGTTGTCTTGCCAGACTGCCTTGCAGAACACATTGGGTCACTAATTCCAGGAATTGAGAAGGCATTAAATGTATGTGAATTTTACCTCAAGTCAGATGCGTATCATTGGTGCTTAATTTTCTGCATTATACTGTTCATCCTTAATTGATGCAAATTTTCCTGTGCAATATTTCTCAGGACAAATCTTCGACCTCAAATTTGAAGATTGAGGCTCTTATATTTACAAGATTGGTATTGGCTTCACATTCACCTTCTGTTTTCCACCTTTATATCAAGGTAATTAGTGGTTTTATTCTGGAATCAAGGCCACTTATTGTACTGCTCCTAATTGTGAAGTATTCGTTAGTTCATATTTAATCTTCTTTCTTGCGTTCTCTCATTCAATGCTCTATTGGCCATAAATTTAAAAGCCAAAGGAAAATATGTTCAGCCACTCTTTTTTGTTTTTTGAATTATGTATCATTGCTTGAGGATATATGATTTTTGTTTAAGTGGTTAAACTCTGGAAAACCTTTGTTGGCAATGCTACATTGTGAATATCTTTTGTTTCTTCTTTTAATAGGATTCATTGGGTAATGGTTGGTCTCCCTGAAAATGACTACATGATTAGGATTGATGTAACGATTCATCATCTTCAACATGGGTTTTAATTATTGAGGAAATTGAGGTTTTTCATTTACCTTTATCAAAAAAAAAAAGTATTGTCATGCAATTTCCAATTTGATCCCTTATTTATCACCGCCCCTTGGTCTGCATTGTGAATGCACGTATGATTTTTTCATACATTACTGTATGTACTCCTTTGATCTGGTAACTTATTTCCTGTGTAGTGGTTGTTTTCAACAACAGTTCTTATGAATGGAACAACAGTCATGACTTCTGAGCAATAGTACTTATTTCGGGATTTATACTGCTTGTTATTGCAGGCCCTTTCTAGTCCTGTGTTGTCTGCTGTTGGTGAGAGATACTACAAGGTCACAGCAGAGGCATTAAGAGTATGTGGGGAACTTGTTCGCGTTGTCCGTCCTAATATCCAGGTTTGATTGTTTATATACTCTGTTGACTTTCAATGTTTTGTTAGACTATTTCTGATTATTTAATTGGTGCTCTGATGTAGAGCTTTGGTTTTGACTTCCAACCTTGTGTCCATCCAATATATAATGCCATAATGTCACGATTGACAAACCAAGATCAAGACCAGGTCAGTAGAGTAACTAGAGTCGATTCTACAGTTTTTCCCATGCTGAGAATCCTTTTTATCTTTCCTGTATCTTTTTCAAATGTAGCATATTTCTTCTATCCAGGAGGTCAAGGAGTGTGCCATTTCTTGCATGGGGCTTGTCATTTCAACATTTGGTGATAACCTCAAAGTAGAATTACCTGTGTGCCTCCCTGTACTTGTTGATCGTATGGGGAATGAGATAACACGACTTACTGCTGTGAAGGTTAGTGTTATGTAGATTGCTATATGAATGTTAATATTTCTAGGGTTGTTTTCACACCAATTATGTGCTGTGGTGACAAGTTAGTTAGACTTTGTCATCTGAATTTATAATGTATTTTCTTGATCACAATGAGGCATGAGTATGCAAGCCATTTTGAATTTCTGAATCCAGGCTTTTGCTGTAATTGCTGCTTCTCCTCTTCTGATTGATCTGTCATGTGTCCTGGAGAATGTAATTGCAGAGTTGACTGCATTCCTACGCAAGGTACAAAAGTTGGTTTACTTCAGAATATGCATACTAATAGGTTGGATTGATGATTTGTAGGCTAATATGCATTTGAGTATTGTGTATAAATTTTGAATTCTGCTTTATTGTTTTGGAACATAGGCTAATCGGGCTTTAAGGCAGGCAACTTTGGGGACACTGAATTCTCTAATTGTAGCTTATGGTGATCAAATTGGTTCATCTGCATATGAAATTATAATCGTGGAACTTTCAACTCTGATAAGGTTTTCCATGCTTTTTGATTTTATGTTTTTCAGTGAGGAATGTTTGTTGGCTGTGATTACAGAAAATGCTAATTCTCTTGTTTTTCGCTGGTGTCTCAGTGATTCAGATTTGCACATGGCAGCTCTTGCCCTGGAACTTTGCTGCACCTTGATGGCTGACAGGAAATCGAGCCCGAATGTTGGTTTGGCTGTTAGAAATAAAGTTCTTTCTCAGGCACTAACATTAATTAAAAGCCCATTGCTACAGGGTCAAGCCCTTTTGGTAACACTCTCTTCCAATACCAAACATTACTTGTGGTCCAAATCAATGCTTGGTTTTAAATTTTTCCTGCTTGATATTGCAGGCTTTACGAAACTTTTTTGCTGCTTTAGTATATTCTGCAAATACAAGTTTTGACTCTTTACTGGACTCACTTCTTTCAAGTGCTAAGCCATCTCCACAGTCAGGAGGTGTTGCAAAACAGGCTTTGCATTCAATAGCCCAATGCGTGGCTGTTCTCTGCCTTGCTGCAGGTGACAAAAAATGTTCATCTACTGTGGACATGCTTACTGATATTCTTGAAGATGACAGTAGCGCCAACTCTGTAAGTTTGCCACAAGTAAAATTCTGTAACAAGAATAGAATGCTCTTTGCATTGATGATACCTTTTTCCATGGCAAGAGTTGAACTGTGTATTTCATAACTGTTATTTTCTTAGGCGAAGCAGCACGTTGCACTATTATGCTTGGGAGAAATCGGGAGAAGGAAAGATCTAAGCATGCATGCAAATATAGAAGCCACTATTATTGAGTCCTTCCAATCACCTTTTGAAGAGATAAAGTCTGCTGCTTCTTATGCTCTTGGCAATATTGCCGTTGGTAATCTTTCCAAGTACCTACCCTTTATCTTGGACCAGATTGATAATCAACAGAAGAAACAATATCTGCTGCTTCATTCTTTGAAGGAGGTTTGTTTTTTTTTCTTAAATCTACTTCAAACTAAAGGTTATTTTTAAAATATGTCTCCTCTAACCTACTGAGGATGCAGGTTATAGTAAGACAATCAGTAGATAAAGCAGAGTTCCAGGATTCCAGTGTCGAGAAGATACTTAAATTACTTTTTAATTACTGTGAAAGTGATGAAGAGGGTGTTCGGAATGTTGTAGCTGAGTGCCTTGGTAAAATTGCACTTATTGAACCTGCAAAGCTTGTTCCTGCGCTTAAGGTTTCTAACCATCAAATCAAATGGCATTCTGAGTTTCATTTAAGTTTGTTCATAGTTTTTGTGGCTCCAAAGGCTTGTGTTTTACTTAAAATTCTAAATTCCTTATAGGTGAGAACAACGAGCCCAGCTGCCTTCACCAGAGCAACAGTGGTAATTGCTGTAAAATACTCGATAGTTGAGCGGCCAGAGAAGATTGACGAGATTATATACCCAGAAATCTCATCGTTTCTTATGCTTATCAAGGATCATGATCGGGTAAGCTGCAAATATATATTTGTTTTAATGAATAGACAGAGAATGTTTGCTTGTGGTGACCTGCTTGGTTTTTGAACCTGATGGTCATTCTTCAATGTGACACACAGCATGTTAGGCGTGCAGCTGTCTTGGCCTTAAGCACATTCGCTCACAATAAACCTAACCTTATCAAGGGTCTCCTTCCTGAATTACTGCCACTTCTCTATGATCAAACAATTGTTAAGGTAATTGAAAAGTTGGACTTATCTGAGCTAATGATGCAACTTCCATACGCTGCTTATCTAAATGCATGTAAATAGGGGATTGTTGCGTGAACTTTTTAACTTGTCCTGTCTTTTACAATGTTAGCCCTTTATATCATTGATTTATATATGCTTTAGTATAGTTCTGAGAAGCTTTATGCATTGCTTATGATTTTTGTGCTCTGCTAATTATAATTATTATTTGTTTTTAATCTTTTTGCTTCTAATTTATTTATTGCACTGCTGAGGGTCTGTATCAGCTAGTCTTTGTATTGAAATTTTGAAATAGTTATTTGAATTCATCTGTATAATGCCCATGCTGGCAGCATATGTATCTTTGTTTTCTCTAAAGGACTAAAAATGATTTATTGCGGTTCAACTGACTTTATGGCATCAATCCATACTTTTTGTTCGTGAATTGCTATTTTTTGGGTGGGGTTCAAATCCAATAGTGCTGGTGTGTAGGTACAAGTTATCTTTGTGTCACACTCCTATCAAACTTGATTTACTTAGCTTTCTAGGAATTGGTGTCTTTGTGTGTGGGTTGCTTGACCACATGATCAAAAGACTCACATCAATACGTGTGAGCCAAATCATTGTTTTACTTGAGAGAAAGGTGTTTTGCATTGAGCCTTGGATTATCCATACTAGGATGCGTGATGACAACTCCATTGTACTTTCATATAATAGTAGATTGAGATGAACTCAGATCAGGTGATAAGGACATATATTCTCTTTCAACTCCATTATACTTTCATAGGATGATTGATTGAGATGACTTAGATCAGATAAATGGCATAAATTTTCTCGAGTCCTAGAAATTTTGATTTTAGGTGTGCTTAGTTATTCAAGTTACTATAAACATATTCTAAGGAGCTTAAATATACTGCATCATAACTGCAAGATTATGCTTGTAAAAAAAATTATAAGGTTGTTTGACTCACAGCTTTAGCTATTATAGTTACATGATGATATTAATGTTGAATGAAAGGTAACCAAAAAAATAAAAAAAGCATAAGTGAATAAAATCTCGAGGCAATATATACATTGCTATTATCAATGAGAAACAACGAATAAAGGGATGCAAAAGTCAATTGACCTTTCAGGATGAAAGGATTCTCTGTTGTTAGGGCAGGTTATCCATTTCACCAATTATGGAAGGCTTGAGCTGATGGAATTGTCCTCAAAATCATATTTTTTTGCAGAATGATAAACAACTAGGCTCTTTAATTAAATGGATTGTATCAAAAAATTGTCAATGCATTTCCATAGTTATCCTTTGTGTTTCCTGTTTCTTGCTTTTTATGCTTTTCTTTGTGGATGCCTGGCAGTTTTCTATACTTTAGTCACAACATTTGATCCGTGCTGTAATTCCCCAGCTTCAACAATTGAGATTTATGTTAGTTCCGCAACGGAGCTTTAAAATAATGGTTGCAATGTGATAGACTTTCAAGGGCCCGTCATATTGCAACACACTTTTCTTATAAGTTGTAGCATTTTGGACGTGTTGCTGCTGTAACAGCTGTTACATCACACGTGGCTGTTGCATCACATAACAATGTAGCTGATATACTTAAAAATGCCATTGGCTCATTTGTTTTTGCAACACGATGAATATCTTAGTTTGTGCTGCGTACATTGGAGACTATAGCATTGCAATTTTAGTCTTACATTATTACATTATTAGATTGTTAATATGCAAAATTATTTGGGTTTCGAACAATTTGCATTCTAGAATCATTGTCACTGATGAAACATGTGCAATTTTTTGCAGCACCATGATTGATTGAAACTGCTATTTAAAAAGCATAATGTTTCTGTTATTTGGGTTTCTCTATTAGATGTTGAAGTTATACTCTCCAATGTTTCTGTTATTTCATCTTCCTGTTGGTCTTGGTTGCATTTTTGTACAGTATCACCTATATTATATCCTTATAGGATTTTCTGATTTTAAATCTTGCTTACCGCAGCAAGAATTGATACGAACTGTAGATCTTGGGCCTTTCAAGCATATTGTGGATGATGGCCTTGAGTTGAGGAAAGCAGCTTTTGAATGTGTAGACACATTGCTGGATGGTTGTCTTGATCAAGTGAACCCTTCATCTTTCATTGTTCCTTACCTAAAATCAGGACTGGACGGTAAGTATTCAATATCCTTCTCACTCAGCGCAATTATTGTTTAGTTATTTAATTTTGTGACTCATTTGGTTTGGTTTTATGCATGAAAGTGATGCAACCTAGCAAAAAGAAATAAAAGAAATGCAGGAATTTTAATTCTTAGTCTGATTTCTTTTTTGCTCCCCCCCCATAAAATCTATTTTTATAGGATTCTATCTATCTTAGCCATCTTAATTCTTTTCCGGATTATAATTTGACTAATAATAGTAATCAGGATTTTTCAATTTTTATGATTTCTTTTTCCTATATTCATTTGTTTTCTTAGAAAAACTATTTTTTTCAGAATTAAGAGACAAATTAATCACTAAATGTCTCTCCTTAGCCGCATCATTGGATGACAACATTTCAAACATGTTTTGGGTTCTTATCAAAACAGGAAAAGAAAGATTCAGTTTGCAACATCCATTTGCATCTTAACTAAGGATAAAATCTACTTTTGAGAAGAAAACTACACGTTCATTTCTTTATTTTCCTAACTATCCTGTTATAGGATTGTTTCTTTGGTTGTTTTTCAGTATGATGGCTAGATTAATTTCAAATCATTATTCAATATTCAATAGTTAGATTTAGCTAGCCAATGGCATCTATTGATTGGAGTATAAAATGTTTGCTATCGTTGTGTTATCAACTGTTGGCTGACTTATCTATTTTGGATGTTCCAGATCATTACGATGTTAAAATGCCTTGTCATCTTATTCTCACTAAGCTGGCCGATAAGTGTCCATCTGCTGTATTGGCAGGTCAGTGAGTTAATCAACCAACTTTAGTCTGCTGGTTTTCCTTGGGCTACAGATTTTGATCCTGTTATTCCGCACTTCAGTGTTGGACTCATTGGTGGAGCCCCTCCAAAAAACTATCAATTTCAAGCCCAAGCTAGATGCTGTAAAGCAAGAAGTGGATCGTAATGAAGACATGATTCGCAGTGCTCTTCGAGCAATCACATCCTTGAATCGAATAAGGTTTATAATTTTTTTACTGAATAAGTCTCAGGTTTTTATTTCTGGCATAATAACGAAACACAATGAACTGTATGGCATGCTGTCTCTCTGTCTCTTGTCTGTTAATGATCATTGTTCCTTACTTTTCAGCGGAGGAGATTGCAGCCTTAAATTCAAAAACCTTATGAGTGAAATTTCAAAATCTCCAACCCTTTGGGACAAGTTTTATTCCATCCGAAATGAGTGAACAGGTTGATTCCTTGTATCCAGTGGTTGTATTGAAGCTCACGCAGGGGGGGGGGGGGGTGAGAAAATGTTTAATGCCTGCTGTTCAAGCTCTTCTGGGGTTAAATGAAAATGACGAGGTTATAGCCTGAGTTGGATGTATAATGCAGGTTGTAAATCCGAGGTTTTGTATAATATTGGGCGAGTCGCATTTTCGAGACCCCAGCATACAAAAAAAATGATTATTCATTTTAATATATTTACCATTAATTTTTATGAATTAAGAGAAGATTGACTAAAATACTCAATTAAAATAGATGAATATTTAAAATAATTATAAGAATTCCAGGTTAATTGCTGATACTTAAGTATTTTAAGTATTATATCAAAATTTTCATCATTGATTTTAGTAAACTGGTTATTAAACTCTTGGATTCAGTAAGCTAAAATATATATGAATATGTATTTTGATTTTTTCATATGAAAATACTGAACAATATGATTTTTTGTATTTTTGAGAAAATTGGCCATATGTGATGAAATATTCGTGTTAATTAAAACTTTTTATCTTTTTTATTTTATCATCTTTGTGAAATAAAATGAAAATAAATAAATATGAAAGGGAAAGCATTACACACAATTCTCTTTTTATTATATTTTACTTGCACTACTACAACTTACACGTGTTTATATATATATAAAAAAAAAAAAAAACGAACTATAATAAAGATTTAAATACACATTAACCATTTTGAAATTGCAAAATTGGCCTTACAAAATGTCCAGAAATTATCCAAAATTACAAATGAACTCGGGAACAATACCGAAAAAAATTCCTAAAGAGCAAGAGTAACGGTGGCCATGGCAGTCAAAATCGCGAGCCAACTCGCAAAATCGTACGATTTTGCGAGTTGGCTCCGAAAATCTGGTTGGACCGGAAAGAAAAATCGAAACCGGTCAAACTCGGTCAAACTCGTAGAAAAATCGTTCAAAATCGTAGAAAAATCGTAGAAAAATCGTAAAAAATCGTAGCAAAATCGTAGAATAATAATAATAATAAAAAATAATAATATTTAATTATATTTAAATTCATTTTTTAAATTTAAATATAATTAAAAATAATAATTTTTGTACGGACATTTTACGATCTTTCTACGATTTTACGATCCGATCTTACAATCCGATTTTTCGGAGCCCTTTCCGATCCGTGTCAAAATCTCGATTTTGACTGCCATGACGGTGGCTCATGTGTCCACGCCCTGTAACCTTTGAAGGCTGAAGATGGGTGGATTTGTAGTGGTTCATGCCACCAATGGAGACCTGAAGAAGAAAAGAAAAAAAACACACAAATCCTCTTTCTTCTTTGTTCTTTTCTCTTCAAAAATCTATATATTTTTTATTTTTGTTGCTATCATCAGTGTATGCTGGTGGGGAGACCAGTCTCACCAATCCCATCTGCCCAAAGCAACGATGTAACACTCCATTGTCACACAACTCCTATATCTTCCATAATTCGTATGCGATTTCCCCAAGCCAAACTTAAGCTGTTGTCATTAACTAGCAATCCCAAATGGCAATTCGTTAACCTGCAAACCTATTTTCATGACGTGCAAACGCTTTCTTTAGAATACAAGGCTTTCATTCCTTTTCTCATGAACAACAACATACAAAATCAATATGAAGAATCATGTTTACCCCCCTAAAATCCACTCAACTCCTTAATTACTCCATATACAACCTTCAAGCAAAATGAGAAAACATTCTTCGGTGATCAATATAAATTTGTTTCGAAGTTCTTTCAGTAGGGGTATGTTTGGTATTGCTTTTACTTTTGTAGTTGAGGTTTGAAAAAAATAGTTTCAAGAAAAGCGTTTTTGTTGCGGTTCAAAATAAGTTGTGAAGTGTTTGGTTAAAACTGTGGTTGAGTTTGAGGTTGAAAAAGAGCAGTTTTCAAGTGTTTGGTTACCAAGCTTTTCATATTGCTTTTAACTTGTGAAATTACTTTAAAGGGCATAGACATATACACACACATTTATAAATATATATTTATTTATATATTTATATTGTATTAATAATCATAATTTCATAATATAAGGAATAATTCAAGTAAATAAACACTTCTTTTTATTCTCTCATCAAACTATTTGCAATGTCATTACGAACAATATCCATACGTGAAGGCCTCTGCAATCCTTGACTATTTTCACGTGCTACAATATCTGGTAAAAAATCATCTGGGATATAATTGGAATTACGATCATATTAAAAAACAAAACATCATCTTGCGATCTCCTTCAACTTGTGAAATTACTTTAAAGGACACATACACATATATATAAATTGTGTTTTAAATTTTGTAGATTAATAATCATAACAATAAAATGTATTATTTTATTATTAAAATATTAATATTTTTATATTTTATATTATTCTTTTATTTTAATATTAAAAAATATTAATAGTTTAATATTTTAATATTATTATCTTTTAATATTTTTATCTGCTAACACCCCCCCCAAACCCATCTGCTTCGTCTCCCCCCCTCTGAAAGCTCTCAACTGCAGATCGAGACCTTCTGCTTTGTGACCCTCTGCTTCTACCATGCCCCCCTCGCCTCTCTCTGGAAGCTCAACCGAAACCCATCTGCCCCTCCTGGTGCTTCTGCTGCTGTCGATGATTCCAGTGTCGAGGTTGTTTTTTTCAAGAAGAGAATTGTTTCAGGCTCTTGGTTTCTTGCGATAGAGCTTGTGTCAGTGAGAGAGAAGAGAGAGACGTTGCCCATGTAGATCGAGACTTGCGTTTTGTGCCTGTGAGAAGCATCTTGCTACTGCTTCTCAAAAACTGAGGTGCAACCTCGGTTTTTGGTGGATCCCACACCTCAGAAACTGCGTTTTTTGCAATTACCAAACAGCTAGTTTCCAGCGTTCTCTCGAAACTCTGTTTGGAACGCAATACCAAACGAGCACCAAGTCCCAGCCTTACCGAAGCATACACACACATAACATTCCTTAATCAAATCCCCCTAACTTTTTATCCATATGTCTACTATTGTACCCAAAAAACTTAATCATACCATTTTTCATTGATGTGACAACCCCCTTGTTCCCATATTCGTTACATGTTTATCTACAAACATCTCGCAACATGATAACCAAATAAAGATCTTATATTCTGCTTCCATCATCACAATGCACAAAATAGTCACCCGTATTGCCTCTCCTCCAAGATAGCATACCAAATCATCATCGTCAATGATGTTATCTCTAAACCTATTGACTATCGACTACCTCCGTTTTGCTTCCCCCCCCCCCCCTTTTTAAAATCTATCACTTGCATTTGCAAGAAAAGTCATGTCTCCAAGTTCCACTTGACATAACTACCCTTCAGAATGAGTGTTCTTCATGTTCTTTATTTTGTTGGTATTTGATCTGTTTTGGTTTTAGTTTTTTAGTTTTTGTTCAAAATGATCCATTTCTATTTTTGGTTTAATTTTTGATTTGTTTTAGTATTAACCATACCGGGTCAACTCGGTAAGGGTCAACCTGATCAAGTGGACCTAGTGTTTAAGGCTTAATCGGTTTGTTTGTTTTGACTAAACCATTTGAGTTGACTTACTTCAATCAACTCGACTGAGTTGACCCAATGCTTAAGGTTTGTTTTGTTTGTTCCTTTTCTTATCAATTATTTTGGATCGTAAGGGTGTGTTTGGCAGACATTCTGTTAAGATTATTTGGGCAATTGTTTTTAGTACAAAATAGTTTTGCCAAACATGCCTTACAAAAATTATAAAATATAATAAAAATATATAAAATAAGGTTATTTAAATGTTTTTTCAGTGTTGTATATGACCAAATATATCAAAAAATAAATTCATGTTTTGATAATAAATAAGATCGTTTTTTTTTTTTTTTATTTGCATACATCTCAGGATTTTAATTATGACTTTATTAAATCTCTAAGAATCTGGCTAATACTTTTATAAAAATCAATTTATCTTCTTTAATTCATGATAACGAAAAGGTAAATATTTTATAAAATACTAGCCCCTTGAGTAGGTAATTTACCTAAAACATTTCAGAGTTATTTCGAATATTCACCGATTCTAAATTGAGAGAATTTTTATCACTTTAAATAAATCCTATATCTGGTATAGGTGAACTTTTTTAGAACACCTCTATAGAATTTTTCATATAATATTTGTTTGGGTACAAGAGTCCATAACAGATTCTAAAAGCTATATTTATTCATACAAATAAATTTTAAACAAAACTTTTGCTAGAAATTCACCAAATTCCTAAACCATATCATAATCTCACAACAACAGCCTACCTCAAGTAGGTCATGTTAGGGTACTAATACATTACATAATAACAACTAGCCTTTTACCATTCAAACATCTGAAAAAGACCACAATATTCAAGTTTCCTAACAACCCTAAATAAACAACTAGGTGGCGACTTTCAAAACCCTCATGTCATCATGTGAATCTCGTGACACCTATGTTCAATCACTTCAACACCACAAACATGATAGTCGAACCCTTTTCTTCAAACACTTTAACACCATATTCATGAAAACGTAACCCTATCTTTAACCACTTCAACAACACAACCCATTGTTGTCATCATCATTCGCAATCCATCCACGCTCACATTGTAGTTATGACATCCCCTTCTAAAACCATCGTGCACCATCCCATAACCAAAGTTTTCTACTTAATGGCAGTCAAGACACACCAAGACCTCCTCTGCAAAGGTTGCCACTTTCCAACTTCATCCCCACATTAACTATAAACTCTAACCCTCTCAAGTTTGACTATACCAAACCAATCTAGATTTATATTCATTGAAGAATACCAATTTTTTTGCAACAGTAGCAGAGGAGCACGAGCAAAGCTACTACTGGTAGGGGATCCATATTTTTGCTTTCTAGTTAAATTCCATGAATTAATATGTTATTGATGTGAGATGGGAATTAGCAATTTTTGGATATTATATGAAAAAATAAAAGTTTGTGTGATGATATTGTTATTTCGGATAATATCTCTAATATGTGTTCAAGATGAATGGTTTTTCATGTGAATTGCTAGTTGATGAAAATATCGCTAACATAGAAAATACGAGAAGTGTGATTTGTGGCATGGATTGACATACATTTAGTGTATACTAGGATCCCGGGTAAAGAGATCATCATGCATTGACTAACATACATTTAGTGTATATTAGAGTCTGAAGTAAATAAATCGCCATGCATAAGAGGTGATGATGATACTGATGAAATAGGTATCGATAATATATATGGTAGAGATAATTGTGGTTGATTTCATGGAATCTTGAATGGAAGTTGGAAATAAAAGTTGAAACAATTTTTAGTAGTTGAATGAGAAAGGGTTCCAATGGAAACAAAAAATGGAGAAATGAATAGAATAAGAATAAATGTTTGCCTTTTAAATCATTGGATTTTTGAGTTACTATACTTATTGTGATATTCATGTTTCAATAATATGTATTTTGTTTCAAAGCATGCACGACAAGAGTACATCCTAGCTTTTATTAACCTTTTTTTGTTATTTGTTCTAAGGGGAACATCCTTGTATTTTGTAATATTAAAATATTTATATGACTTAATTTGTATAATTAATTTTTAAACTTGAATAGATGAACTTTACTATGAAATTCATATAATCATGTTTCATATATGCGTGTTTATCTTATTTATTCCTCTTTAAAGATAATTGTTGTTCAATGTATGTTATAAGGATTGTGGTTGTGATGATGATGATGTTGTTGACATATAATGTCATACTTGTATGCTTTATATATTTTGATGATAACAATAAAAAGAAAATGGACTAATAATATGCTTGGATGAGATTAAGTTATAAACAGGTATTGTACAAAGAATACATCAACAAGCATAATGGATTACATGAAGAAATCATTCCAGGAAGTCCAAGATGCAAGCAAGTGAAGATTTAGAATAAGTTTTCATTTTAGTGCTTTATGTAAATCTCAATTTCTAACTTGATAGCACAAATTAAAATGAACTCACACACTTCACATTGCATGCATTAAAAGGGTTTGATGATTATAGGTTTAAGTCATAATCAATCGGTTCAAGAAATTCAGAAAAGATAATTTGTCAAAATAGGGTTTCTGCATGAACCGGTCGACCGCTTGGGTTACTAAGTGAACCGGTCGACCGCTTGGAAGACAAATTGCCTTTCA
Organism: Salix brachista; assembly: GCA_009078335.1. Taxonomy (NCBI): domain Eukaryota; kingdom Viridiplantae; phylum Streptophyta; class Magnoliopsida; order Malpighiales; family Salicaceae; genus Salix; species Salix brachista. The sequence continues at coordinate 45,848 of CM018574.1, forward strand.
AACTGAACCGGTCGACCGCTTGGTTTTTACCAAGTGAACCGGTCGACTGTTTGGACCATGTTAAGTTGAACCGGTCGACCGCTTGTGAACCGGTCGACCGCTTGGTCAAAAAGATTGATTTTCTGGCTTTTAAATGAACCGGTCGACCACTTGATTTATCCGTTGTGAACCGGTCGACCGTTTGAGATGACAGTTGCACTAAAACAGCTAGAACCGGCTAGTTTCTCTTTGAAACTTATAAATAGGCCTCTTAATTGCAAAATTAAGAAGAGACATTTTTTATTATATCTGATATTGAGGCAATTAGTAGTGCATAAACACCTTCATATCATCAATCCTCATTAATACTCAAATTTGTGTTTAAATCTTCATATCCTAACACAAAGAGTATTAAATCTCATTCTCACTACACTTAAACACCTTCAAATATTCTAAGTGCTATTAAGTGAGATAAAGAGATCATAGATCTTAATTTGTAATATCCACACTATTGAGAGTGTATTGTTGTGTTACAAAAACAATCCTTGTAAAACTCTTGAGAGTTGAGTATAAAACTCTTGATATTGGTGAGGGAACATCACCAAGGAAAAATCTTGAAGAGGGTACATCTTCAAGTGGGAAAAAGGAAAATCTTGAAGAGGGCATATCTTCAAGTGGTGTAAAAGTCTTGGTGTGGATTCATCAAGCAGGAATTGTAATCTTGTTACTTGGACTAGTAAAAGAATACAATACTCAAGTACGGGTTGGTACTTGAGCTGTGGATGTAGGCTTGCCGAACCACGTTAAAAACTGAGTTAGCAATCTCTCTCTCTTATCTCTTTACTTTAAAGTAATTAATTTTAAAATTGCATTAATTATTGTATTTACACCTAATCCCCCCCCTTAGGTGCATAGTTGCCTTAATCCTTAAACAACAGATGTTTGTGAGACTAAGATCCAAGATGGTTGGCTCGTGATTGAGTTATGAGATGTGAAATATTAGAAATGTGAACAAGTTATGATAACTTGGGACCTCTCGGTATTGGGGAGTCTATGTTGAAATTTTGGTAGATTTTTTTATGAAAATTATATATATATATATATATACAAAAGATTTTTTTCTCTAAATTTTTCATAATTTGGTAAGGAATACTGAATGTATTAGATAAAATTTTATGGGTGTTACACTCATAGTGTCAGCAAAATTGTCGATGAATTTTGATGGATAGAAGAATTAGGGAAATTTAAAACAAATAATTAGTAGAAAGGGAAAATAAATATATTTGAGACACGAAAATGATCTTGAAGATTTAATAAAATAATTGGTATGATTTATGCAAGGATTGAATAAGAAATGTCATATTTGTGATGAAAAATCACAACTATTTAGTTTTACACTATTAGGCATAACTCTGACCATTGGATGAAACTAAATTTTTTTGAGTAGCCATTGATATGTTTTTCTATCTTGGGTTAAAATGTTAGAGCAATAAAAAATCATGAAAACTATATAATATTAGCAGTATGCGAACAAAAAATACAATGTAAACTTACTAATGACAATTTCATAAATAAGTGGAATAAATGGAAAAATTCAGCTCTTCCACTTTTTATAACTAACAGGTCAGCTGAAAAAATTGGAGGGGGGGATGTCTTTATATTTTCTTGAGTTTTAATTAGAAAACCTAGAAGAAACCATGTTTTAGGGCAAAATAGATGAAAAGATGAGAGTTTAGACATAAACAAACACAAAAATTAAAGAGAAATCAAGTGAGAAAAAAGGGAGTTGGAGTGAGGATTCATGGCAAAGTGAGCAAAAAGGAGAGAATATGGAGAGAGAAAAATTGATTGGTTATCATTTGAAGCTCAATTTGGCAACCAGTAAAGACTCCGGAAATGTTATGTGGAATAAAAAAAAAATGGAGCTCTTTGTAAAAGCTTGGTACTACATCAAGATGCCCATCACTTCTATCTTGGTTCATTTGCAGGTGTGCTATGTGTCATGATGGCCAACCTGCTTCCCTTCATCACCTGATTTGTGATGTTCACACTGAGATATTAAGTTTGAATTCTAACAAAGATAGTCATTTATGAATTATGGTGTTACATGTATCTTTTATATACCATTTGACTTGGCTAATCTTACCTGGATGTTGGTCATTGCTCTGACTTAAGTACTCCTTGAAACTGCAAAGCAGAGTGGATTTTCATATCACATCTTGAAGAAGGAGCTAGTTCATCTACTAGTCACCCTCGATCTAAGGTGAATAAAGTGGTAAATTACGCCGCTATGCTTTCATTTTGCATATGTTGGGAAACTTGTTTATTGCTTTCATGGAGGGAAGCTGATATGATCTAGACATGGTTAATTTTGGATTTTAATGTAAAATTTATGTTGTCTACTTATGCTCTATTGAGCATATCTCCATATTTAACCGTTGATTGTGCTGAAACTTTACTAGACAATTCTAGAGCTATGGTTCTATGTGGGGATGAACTTTGAAATCAATAGGAGTTCGGTAAGGCTCTATGATATAGGTCATAAAAGGCTCTATGAGTTTTGTTATTCAATTCCTTTTGGGCAATAAAGAAAGCTTATTTGGAGTGTATGTTGGGTTTTATTTGGTTCATATTAATAAATATGAGTTTTGGTCATCTAGGATCCGAAGTTAGCTTGGGTTAAAAAAATGTAAGGATCGGATCAAATACTAGGATATTAATTTCAAATTTTTATTTCTTTATTAGTTATTGGATTATTATTACATATTTGGGTTAATTTTGTAAGTGGACTCAAATAAGCCCACATTTAGGGATCCATTAGGGTTGTAAATTGTATGCTGCAAACCTGACAGTCATGAATTAATAAAATAAACTAGTGTTTTGCATGATGCAACATGTTTTCTTTGTTAGGATAAATATCAAATCTGACTTATCAAGGTATAACTGACCTTGTGACGTCACTCGATTCAATTCCAATAATGTTGGTATCTTGAGACAGGTTTTTATTATTTCACACTTTTCAAACCTGATTTTTAGCTTTCCTGGGGAAATGTCATCTTCGTTGGGGGTTACTTGACCACATGATCAAGAGGTTCGTATCGGAGGCTATATATTATACTAAAGGAACAAACACATATACACATGTGCGCATACGCGCGCGCGCACGCACACACACATATATAAACATTTTTTAAGTTTTATATAATTATATATTTAAACTCCTCCCGGGATGCCGCGCGGCGACATGCGACAACAAGATTGATTAAAAAAAACCTATGTTTGTGTTTTAGTTGTTGCTTATAGTCAATCCATGAGTTGAGAAGGTGTGTTTATTAATATTACAACAAAATATCCTTCATAAAGCTTGATATTTACCAGTTTTCATGTCCTCTTACAACTTATGGTATTCATTAATTTAAGTTTTGATGTCTTTATCATCCACTATCTCCTATTGGTAAAATTTTCCAATGATAAACTTTTGGTTTCCCCCATCTTCGACAAATTTTCCAATGAGATATATTTTTTTCTTGTATATTTCCTGACGGGAACAACTTCTCCATTACATTTTCTTATAGGTCTCTTTCTTCAGGAGCACTAGCAAATTCATTTTTTGTAAATCCAAGAAAAGTGATGAGACCCCATGATCGAGGATTGGTTATGGCATTGATGTCATACATTAATGCTAAATTGAGGAGAATGCAATGGATGTTCTTTGGAACCCTTCCTTGTAAAGGGCATCTTCTTTTCAATGTTTTTTTTTCATGTCTTCTTACGACAACTTTATGCATGTATTCCTGCACCAAGGCCAGAAGAAAAGGAGGAGCAAAAGAAAAAATAATAAAGGGAGACCCCTTAACATTTTTATATCCTGTACCTATATTTCAAGCCTATAATAGTGTGATGAAAGCATATTCATCTGATCAAGTGATATAAACATATCAGTTATGGTATGCTTTCATCCACGGAATGTTTTGAAGAGTTGATGAAGCCGTAGTTGTTTAAGTGATCATCCCCAAGAGTCTCTTGTTGTGTTGTGGTTAATAGAGATATTGGACTGTAAGAATACCATTTAGCCCAAAATAGGTAGCTAAGGAAGTTGAGGAAGCTAAGGACTGCTAGCATCCAGTAGAAAAGATCCAATCTGTCTTTGTTGAGATCATTGTCACCGAGCCAACCTTGATTTGAAGAACTTGAGGAGGTGATCTTGTTTACCAAAGAAACTAGTAAGGAACTCAAGTAAAACCCAAATGAATAGGAGCAATAGGTGATAGCGGTTAAAAATGCTTGCATCCCTTTTAAAGACTGTTTGTAAAAGAACTCTATGAGACCAACGGCAGTTAGCATTTCTGACAATCCAAATATTAGAAACTGCGGGGTGATCCAAAAGATGGACAGTATCTTATTGGAATCTACAGCTGCATCCCTTCTCTTCTTCTCCATAATGGCAGCAGAAACCATGGAAAAGGTAGCAAAACAGAGGCCGGCTCCTATCCTCTGCAGAGGAGATATTCCTGATTCATGACCGGTGATCTTTCTTGCTAAAGGCACAAAGAAAGTGTCATATAGAGGGACTACAATGATGAGTATGATGTAAGGGATGGATTGAAGTGAAGCTGGAGGGATATGGAAGGATTTGGCGAGTTGGGTGTCCATGGCACCCCCTTGTTGGACTGAGAATGTCTGGAGTTGAGCTAAGATGGTGTTAAAAACTATGGTGCAAGCAAAAATTGGAATGGCCGAGATCAGTATCTTCACTTCCTCCACTTGGGTGACACTGCACAATCTCCACGGACTCTCCTCTACATTAGTCCCGACTTCAATTTTGATGCAGGCCTTGTCCAAGAACCTGAATTTTTAGTGATGGCCATTTCGTTATGTTCTAGTTCAAATTTTTGGTCAAGAGAGATTGATTTAAGATTATAAATATCAATTCATAAGAACCAGATTAAACTCCCTATCTTTGGTGAGCAAATAATATGGATCCAAAAAAACATGTTTCTGCTTAATGAATTCAGAAAAAATCTGTATTACCTGAACCTTTGTGTATGAGCTAGACTGCCAGAGTCAGCAGATGGGGCTACTACGCCATTATTGAGCACCCTGTTTTTGCTTCCATGAAGCATCTGTGGATTAGATGGACAAATTTGCTTTCTCTTTAATATTGCAGCCACAAAAACCTGCGAAACCCAGATAGACCATAAATAGAATCCAATTAGATTATTAAAAAATATGCAAGGTCCAACATACTTTCATGATTATTCCATGGAAAGCAGGATAAAAATGGATGATTACTTTCATGATTGTCTATATAACCTTATGTTATTCAACAAAATAAACAGGCAGTTACTGTTATGTTAATGACGTTTTTTAATATGCATACATCTATAGTCTTAAGGACAAAACTGTGCACTTATAGTTAACAGTAGCACATGCAGCTCATTTGGAGATGCAGGAGTCAAGATTTCAATTACATGGAATAGCCAGAGATGAAGATTGAAATCACAGACACTAAAAAACCCAAATTGAAGAAAAAAGAAAGGGGTTAAGGTCCAATACTTGAGCTATGGGGGTGAGAATGCTTCCTTGAGGGGGTTTGTTCCTGTAATATAGAGTACCGGAAACCAAGCTGATCAATCCCATAGCCATGACAGCTGCAGAGACTCCAAAACCAACATCCATCCCAGAATGTGTTTGTATCCATACAAGAAGTGTTAGAGCAAAAAGTTCACCCATGGAGAAAGCAAAATAAGCAGCATTGAAGTAGGTAGAGAGCTTCTTGGATTGTTTTGGATTACTTTGATTGAACTGGTCACCTCCATGAGCAATCATGTTGGGTTTAACACATCCACTCCCTAGTGCCACCAAGTACAGGGCTACAAAAAAGATCAAGGACTTGACTCCTTTAGCTTCCACACAGTTTTCTCCATCAGTTAACATGTTACACTGGGGTGGCTTCAGGTGGGGAAGATGAGCTTGAACTGATAGTAATATGAAACCCTACAAAATCAATGAACAAGCAAAAAAAAATGTGTTGAATAGAAGGAGTCTTCATTATTAACATACAGACAATTTTTCCACATAATTCTTCATTTGTCTCCTTTACATATAGAAGGGAATATGTGTACATTTGTAAAGCTTATAATATATTGAATAAACTTGTAAATACAAAAACTGAGTCAGCCACCATTGTGGAAAGAGTACTTGGGAGAACGAGAAGAAACCAAGTGGAAGTAGAAATTAAAAAGGTGATTTGAAAGAAAAAGGAGCTCTTACAGAAAGTTCGACAAAACCAAAGATGAGCATGGTCCAGAAACACCCAAGATAAGAGTCCGAGAGGTAACCTCCGAGGAGGGCCAGGATAAAGATAGTTCCAACAAAGTTTGTCACTATGTTTGCAGACTCAGACAAAGAGAAGTGCATCTCATTTATCACATATGTTATGAGGTTGTTCCCTACAGCAGCTATTGCCATTATCTCAAATGCTTGAAGCCCTGAAATCCCATGCCAAAAAATATTTCATGTGTTTGCAGGTAAGAGTAGTAAAAACAAAATCAAGAGAGAGAGAATGGGGGGGGAGAGAGAGAGAGGTGTAGCTCGTTAATATAGCCAAATAATGAGTTAAACTATAAAATAGTAAACGAAAGAGGAGCTGATACTAAGTTACCAAAATCAAGAAAACATCTCCCATTAAATGCTTGCAAGTTGCAGTTCAAGTTATTACATGATAAGTAAACATCCCACGAAAAGGGAAACCAATTATTGCAAAGAGAGATAAACATATTCATGAAACACCAAGATCAGAAAAGCACACACACTCAAGTGTTAGAAAGGGAGGGAATAAGAAAGAAGACATACCAAGAACAAATGCCGCGGCTCTCATGCCTCCATGCTTGTTGGGATTGGAGGGTTTGCCTCTCCAATCAACAGTAATCTCCTCGCCAATCACACACTTGCTCTCTCCCTTGTTATCATATCTCCTTGCCTCCATTTCCATTTCTCTTGCACTTCTTGTCTCTTTCTCTACGGAGAAAACAAAAATGCAAGAAACAGTTTTTGTCCACACTCTTATGCTCAAATTGAGGCGGGTGTATTGTCCCCTTGTCCCTCCTCACAATATATATATACAATGGCGGGCCAAGCCATCCTTGATAGTTGAAACTTTTAAACCTCACGCAGGCTAACAAACGTGGATAACACCTCTACCATAGAAAAAGCGTGATGCTCGCAACAGTTAATTGCTGTAGTTTGCGCACTTGGAGTTTCAAATGAGAGAGTCTGTGTGCTTTACGCTGTGTCATTGGATATAAAAAAATTTATGCTACTCATGTGTGCTTGGATGTAGGTTAAAATTAAGGGAGTTCACTTATAATCTCTTAATATTTAATTATGTTGAGTAAACTTTAATGGAAGGGGGGAAAGTCAAAGGGGTTAGCACTTTAGGCTCAATGGGAGGTAGGTTAACAAATTAAAAATTTTAAGGGAAAAGTTTTTCTTAAACAACCCAAGATTTATTTTTCCTCTTTTTACACATACCCAACAAAAATGTCCATTACAATGCTTTGTTTATTATATTTAATTTTAAAAATAAATTGGGTCCCTGCCTTATAAATAACTTCTTACACACATGTCAAAGACTTTATAAATCAACCACTTGCTTATATTCTTGATACTTAACCCTCGATTTTTAATTTCAAACAAAACAAAACCTTAAACATAGCTTCTTGGAGCAAAAAAACATAAATACAGTTGAATTACAAACTAATTAACATGGTATTGGATAAAGTCGACATATTAACTTATGGTCGTTTTGTTTTTCATTAAGGTGACTAATTAATTTTTAATTACAATAATCTTATCGTGAGTTATAACCGATTAAATACAAAAGTTATGTAAACATAATGATTAACAAAAAACTTTTATAAAACTTTTATTTTTGTTTTAACTTTTTTTTCCCAAAACAACTTCATTCCCATCTTCTCCTCTAAACATGATGTTCAAATTTGGAATATGTTTAATTTAAAGTCAAAAATACTTTAAAAGTTTCCATGAATAATTGTATGTGTTTACTTTAATTGCTCAATGGTAATGTTGATTGATTCAAATCTCATAGAAGAACTACAATGTCAGCAAATCTACCAAGACTGAAGTTAATAAATCAAGATCGATACCAACTTCCATATCAATAATTCAGTCAATAGGGTAGGTCGATAGTTGCTTGTCAGTCAACATATATTTTGGCGTGAAAAGTGACAGCTAGTAGATTGACATCAACATTTTTGCTACGGTACTATACCATTATAGGACTCGTATTTTCCTATGATGCTTTATTTATTTAATTCTTCTGGGATCAATTCTATTTTGTCTACTTATAGCTAGTTAACTTTAATGTATGGAAACTATTTGTATTTTCTTGTTTAATTAGAGATGGGTCATTCAAGTTGAAATAGAAAGCTCGTCGAAAATAGGGGATGATACCATACAAAACTAAAATATGAATTTATTGAATATAAATAGGTCATTTTACTTCTAGACAAATTTAATATACATATAGATTAATAAAATAAAATCACCGACCATACAAAATTAGATATGAATTTATTTAAAAGAAAAAGGTTGAACAAGAAAAAAGAGAGTAAAAGATATGAAAAAGTCATATGTTTAACTAGCAGCATAGTGTAAGATTATAAATCTTTTTAAGGTTGGAAAAAAAAATATTACTTAAAAATCTAAAACGGGTGAGTTTTTCACTATTCACCAGTAGTGTGAAAAATTTAGTTTTCTTCAATTTGGTCATCGATCTTTCTTTTCTAGTAATTTCATTCTAATTGAAGACCCATTGATTTTGATTTCTTAAAAAATATGAGATTTAAAGAAAAGAGACCGGAATGAAAAATGCATCAAACATGGGTGGTGTGTCATCAGTTAAAAACAAATATATTTTACTACTTAAACTTTAAAAGTCACACAACTTGTACAATTTCGATGCTCAATATTTTTTAAATACACTTTTGCTTTAGAAGTTTATTTTTGTTATTTTTTAGTTCTTTGTTGAGAGATGATAGAGAAAGAGAAACATATGATTGACCCTAATTTAGGCCACCTAAAACAATTGAAATTAATGTCAAAGTATTTCAATTGATGAGAGGAATTCATATTAGGTGATTTTTATCTTTAAGGTTCGTAAAAAATTATATTTGAGCTCAGGTTTTTTTATTATTATTTTGGGTTGATTTTGTTTTTTGGAGTGGTTTTTAGGTTTATCACATTTTATAAAGTGTTTTGTGGGTGTTGTAGGTAGGAAATGGGTTGAAAAATAGTTTTTTATATCAAAAACTCTTGGTGGATGGTTTTTATATAGAAGATCAGGCGACGCATCATCTGATAATTTTCTTTAAAAAATAGGGTTAATGACATGATGTCCGCCCTAAATGCAGTGAAGAAAAGTCCTAGTCATAAAAGCCTACCTACGAACGACATGTCATCCGCTCCAAGTACAATGAAAAAAATTCTTAGTCATGCAGGCCTGCCTAACAGACCCATACGTGGGCCCAACCTAAATGGGCCACGTATGACTACGTCTTACCCTTTTTTCTAATTTTTCTTCAATTAATGATTTTTATATAAAAAGTTATATTTAGATTAATATAAACATGATTTAACATGGTGGATATATTTAATGTTTTAATATTAAATCAAAATATTATTGATCAATTATTAATTACATTGAGAAACCGATCGCTGAAAGGTGAAGTCAAATCACTAATGACTTTTCTAATATATAGAGGATCATAATACGTTGCTAAATGATACATCTAATTTTCAAATATAAATTAATCAATTGTTTAATTGATAATAAATTAAAAAATTTAATTGTATTTAATTATAATTTTATATTTGGATCAACATATTAGAAACCTAATAGTCACACACATTAAGAACCATCTGTCAGAAATTAAAGTGGGGTGATTTAATTAAGTATGACTTGATTAAAAAATACTTTAGAAATTAAGGACAAATATATAATTAATACATAAATTATTATTGAATTTTGGACAGTATCATGTCGTATTTCTTCAGGAATTTAAGGTCATTGAGGTTCCTTATGCATGGATCAACTTCCTTAGATCATTCCCTGAGCAACTTATATTTTTAATGTTTGGTAATTTACCGACATCTAATCTCAAACTATCATCTTCTAATAACTGTAAAGATTTAGATTCCATCCCATATTTGATAGCGGATATTTTTAATGGTGGCCATATTATATAATGCTTATGGTTAAACATGATCTAATATGAGTTTAACATGGGATCATACATCCTAAAAGCTAGTTTTAATCCTTTTACATGATGCAATGGGTGGGTTTACTACTTAGTCACTAAAAAAAGTCTCTTATTGTCCTAGTGATTTTCCTCGTGAATGTAATATAGGGGCTCGATAAGTAACGGGATGATATGTATACCGGGATGATATGTATACCAATCATTACCTATCCAATCACTCAACAAAGAGTTACCTTGACTGAAAGTCATTTGGTAAGTCATTACTCCCCACCTAGCCTAAGGTTACATATTATGAGTCATACCATAAAAAGAATAATGCATGAGAAAACTCTAAGAAAAAAAATCCAAAGGCAAGGAAAGACACTAGTGTAAACAAAAAAAATCGATCAAAAATAAAATAAAATAAAACCAAAAAAGAAAGAACCAGCAGCAAAGCTCAACCCAATATTGTTATAAACAATATCAATCCCAATAGAGTTGTCATTCTATATCAATCCTAATATTGTTTTGGGAGTTGCCATATAGTTATTTAGTAAGGGTTGCTAAAAAACTCGATTATTCTGGTCTTTTCAAAAGGTTTGAAAGGGTGAGAGGCTAATTGCGGTTAGGAAAGGTGGTGGCGCTCCTAACACGTCCTATATGAGGTAGGCTTCAAAATCTATTGCGATGTCGTGGTCGCACAAATTAATTACCCTAGCTTAAAAATTACAAGATATTATAGAGAAGTAAAGGATGGATTCCATGAGGAAGGTATAGTTCAGATGTTTATGCAATTTGAGGGTTTGGTTGATAATTAACTAGACTAAGGAAAAATTAAACAATCAGGCAAAATTAAATAAAACTAAAATTTATCAAGAAAACAAACCTTGATCACAAGGAAACATCTGCATATGAAAATTAGAATAGATCCTTGAAACGAAACTTCAATTTATATTCAAAATTTTGATATTTTCTTAATGTTAGTTAGTTAACAGATTCGTTGTATAACTAACTCTAACCAATAAACATTCATGGTGTCTGCACTAATGATTTAATTTAATGGATGCCTTAAAAACTAAATAAATTGATTAATCTATACAACAGAATTGTCGGCAATTCATGTTGATTTGCTCAAATATTCTCTCTAAAAATAATAATGTAGATCTGCTATAATTATTAAGCTTAGTTGCTTTACAAGTTTATATATCACAACTCCAGTTTTGATAGCAAACTTAGAAATAGATTGTTCACATAACAATTTAGAGACTGCTCTAGCAATTAAGATAAACAATCATAGGAAATACGCATAGAAAAACAAACATATCATTCATTATTTAAACTAAAAATAAATGGAAAAATAAATCTCATAGTTCTTGAAATCTGAAGGTTTTTGTGTCCTTGTAACAAAAAAAAAATAGTTTATCCTTGTACATCTATTGAACAACTACTATAAAATATGGAAGAATTCTTGAATTCGGGTTTTTGAGAGAGTATTTGTGTTATCTATTATGGCTGCCCCCTTCTCTTTTTTTCTTTCCATTCTTTTTTTTATATCCCATAAAACTTTAGTCCCTACTTTACAAAACCGTTAAGTAGATAGTCTTACATTTAAATACTTCAATAATTGTTTTCCTAAACATGAGAAATAGCTTTGCATGAAATCTTCAAGCTTTGACTTAGAGAAGATAAATTGTCAAAATAAAGACTTGAATGTTGGTTTAGATGATTTAGGACATAATTTGAACTTGTTTCTTTACAAAACTTGTTTGTTGGCAGAATTCATGTGTCATCTTAGAAAAATCTTATCTCTCTCATATGAACTCGTTTTGTTGTTTATATTTGGTACTCTAATAAGTATTTAAGTTAGAAATCCAAAAAGAATTTAGTTTGGATCAAATGGATTTCTATAGCTCAATATATTCAAGTTGGAATGGTTGAAGATCAACACTGGCAGAATGCAAGATTTGACTTTGAATGCTGCAATTTCTATTCTCTTTCTTTCTTTATTTCTCTTTCCATATATATGTATAAGGGTATGGATGTTATCTTTCTAATGTCACTAGAATCAAACCGCATCCAAGTATTTATTCCATCAATTTAGCTCCTATAAGTCAAAGATCAAAGATTTCATTTAAGATTATTGTTTTTTTAGGAAAATAATTACTGGAATATTTAAATGTAACATTATCGACTTAAGGGAGAACTATTTTGTAAGGCAGGGATTAGGGTTTTCTAGGCTATAAAAAAAAGAGAAAGGAAAGAAGAAGGGAGAAAGAAGCGACCAGAAAAGTGAAACACTAATACTCTCCTAAAATCCCAAATTCAAGCATACTTCCATCTTTATAGTAGTTACTCCATATATATGCAAGGACACAGAAACCTTAAGATTTCAAGAACTATAAGATTCATTCTTCCATTTATTTTCAGTTTATATGATGAATGAATATGTTTGTTTTCCTATACATATTTTCTATGATTGTTTATATTAATTGTTAAAATAGTCTCTAAGTTGTTATTATCAACAATCTATTGGTAAGTTTGCTATCAAAACTAGAGTTGTGGTATATAAACTTATGAAGTAATTGAGCTTAATAATTATAATGGATTTACGTTATTAATCGTAGAGAACATTCAAACAAATCAACATGAATTGTTGATACTGATGTTATCTAGGTGAATCAATTTACCTAATTTTTAAGGTTGTCATTGAACTAAATCATTAGTGTGGACATTATGATTGTTTGTTGGTTAGGGTTAGTTATACAGCATATTTGTTAACTAACTAACATTAAGAAAAAATAAAAATTCAGAATATAAATTGAAGTTTTGTTTCAAGGATTAGTTATGATTTTCGTAGGTGGGTGTTTACTTATAACCAAAGTTTGTTTTCTTGATAAATTTCAGTTTTTATTTAATTTTGCTTTATTATTTAATTCTACTTTAGTCTAGACAATTACCAACCAAACCCCCTAATTGCGTAAAAATTTGAATGAAACCTTCCTCGTGGGATCAATCTCTTGTTTGCTTTATAATATATCTTGTGTATTTTAAGCTAGAGTAATTAATTTAACCATGACAGTGCAACAAATTTGGGCGCCATTGTCGAGGAAGTAATTTTAGTTGATTCTTGTGTTGTGATTTTTTTTGCTATGAGTTTTATTTATTTTGTTGGGAAAAAAAGAGAAAATGTTTTTTGTTGCGGGGGTGGTACTGTTCCGATCAGTTTTTTGGTAGAATTAGGTCTTAGCCTTTTGTTCTCTAAAGGAAAATGACATATTGAACAAGACTAACAACTTTTGGCCTTTATTCCCACTATATCACGGCCAATTTATGTTGTTTTCTAGGGTTTTTAGGTAGTTTTGTTTTCTAGCGTAGGATTTTTGATCAATTTGCACTATTTTAAATCTTTTATGTAGTCGGTTTTTTTCTAGGTTTCTTGACTATTTATGCATATAAATCGTTCTACTAATCAGAGTCAAGTGATGGTAAATCTTAAAATAGAAAACACTTTACACGGGTTAAGAAAGGAAACTTGCATCAATACCATGATAGTTGCACGATAACAAACACTCAAGGAACTCGTTGCTCTTAACGTGGAGAATCAACCATTGTGTATAAATATTGATAATAATGTCAACTTTAAACTCACTTTTGGCTTTATACAGTAACTGTCAACATTCAATGGACTTACCGAAGAAGATCTGCATACTCATGTCAAGGAGTTCCATATGGTTTGTATCAGCATAAAATCAAATGGAGTTGACAAAGAATATGTTAAGTTGAAAGCTCTCTCTCTCTCTAAAAGGGGCAGAAAAGACATGGCTTTTCTCTACTCTCCCAGGTTCCATTAGAACATGGAATGGCATGAAGAAAATCTTCCTTGAAAAGTATTTTCCAGCCTCTCGAGCTGCTAATATAAGGAAAGAAATATGTGGGATTTGACAATCTCATAAAGAGATATTCTTCGAGTATTAGGAAAGATTTGAGCAACTATGTATTCAATATCCTCATCATCAAATACCCAATCAACTTCTCATTTAATATTTCTATAAAGGATTGATGTCTACTAATCATAGCATCATTGATGCAGCAAGTGGAGGGGAATTGGTAGATGAAACACCCGAGGTTACATGCTAATTGATCTCAAATATGGCAGCCAACTCGAAACAATATGGCACATGTGGAGACTTCTAAAGCAAATGAGTCAATGAGATAAGTATTACTAACCTTGAGAATAAAGTTAATGATCTTACATATCTTGTATGCTCTTTGGCTTTGGAAATGTACAGTAGGTGAAAGTTTGTAGTGGATGATCTCTACAAGGACATGCTTCGAATGTGTGTCCAACAATGCAACAAGATTACATTGAACATGCTAATGCAGTTGATAGAATATTCAACAAACAACCCCAAGATAAGTATGATCCTCCAACACATTCAATCCTAGATGGAGAGATCATCCAAACTTACACTATGGGAACCCGCCTCAACAAGGCAACCAAGACTAACAATTTCATTCTCATGGATTTCAGTCCCAACAGAACTATCAAGCAAGACACCCATCTCCATTCACAAATTCCAGTGTTATGGGTTCATCGAGTGATGATCTTCACGAGAGGATGAAAACCTTGGCTTTGAACTTAGTGATCTTACAACAAAATGACATATCTCTTCAACAGGAAACAAGTTCAAGTATTCATAACTTGGAGAAGCAAATAGGGTAAGTAACTTCAAGTGTAGGAAAATTGGAAGCACAAATGAATGGAAAATTACCTCTCAAGCATTGAATCCAAAAGAGAATGTTAGTGTGATCATGCTACGAAGTGGGGAAGAACTTGAAGAATAAAGGTCAGGAAAAAATGAGATGGAGGAAGAAGATGAGATAGAAACCGAAGTAAGCATAAATAAGAAACACCATTTTCCTCCACAAACTTAAACAATGACCATTACTCCAAAGGTAAGTCCTAACTCAATGAATTCCAGTTTTAAAAACACTCCCTCCTTTCCTGTGAGTTCTTATAGGTTAAAGAATAAGGACAAAGAAAAAGAAATTTTAAAGGTTTTCAAAAAAGTGAAACTCAACATTCTTTTGATTGATGTTATCAAGTAACTTCCCAAGTATGCTAAAAACTTGAAGGAGTTATGTACTACCAAAAGAGCTTTCAAGTTAAAAGTTTACGAAAGGGTAAGTATGAGTGAAGTTGTATCTGTTGTTGTTTAAGAGAATTTACTTTTGAAGCAAAAAAATCTAGGTGCATTTACTATCCCATGTGTTATTGGTAATATTAGTTTTAAAAGAGCCATATGCAATTTAGGTGCATCCATTAGTGTTATGCCTAAACATGTTTATGATTCTCTTAATCTTCAGTCGTTGATCAAAGCTAGCATTGTAATCCAATTTATTGATTGTAGTTTTGTTTATCCACTTGGAGTGATAGAAGATATCCTAGTTAAGATTAACAGATTGGTTATTCCATGCAACTTTTATATTCTTGATATGGGATGTGATTCTTGTGATTCATTATGTAGCACCCTCCGTGAGAGCGCGGTGACCCTCCCCGGGAGCGGGGATTTATGTCGGTGTTTTTTTTTGTTTTGTGAAAAAGGGAGTCGCCACCTAATATTATGGTTACTAGAAAATCTAACTAGTCTCTTAAAGATTCTAAGGCAAGGGACTGGTTGCGTAAAGGGAAGGTCTTAACACTTCTAGTACGCCCTACATAAGGTAAGCTATTTAGTGTTCTGGGTTACCTTATGATTGCTATGGTGTTGTCATTATCTAATCAATTTTCCTATGATAGATTCGCAAGGAAAAGGAAAAAAAAATTGATGATAAATTTACAACCTATACATTAAGAGACAACTAGAATAGAAATCTAAGGAAATTCAATGGGCTTGAAAGCTCATTTTTCCCTTAAGTATTTCAAGTGTTTATGACTTGTAAAACACGAGTAAAAGAAACAAAAAATTAGAAATCTAAGGAAATTCATAGCACTTTAAAAGCCTATTTTTGCCTTAATATTTCATACTTTTAGGCTCGTAAATCGTGGAGTAAAAAATTGAAATATCCCCAATTATAACCAGGGCTTCTTTCAAATATGTGTTGATTAAATAATAAGGACTTATTAATCCTTAAGAAGTATTTTAGATATTTACCACTTTAGGGTTTCTTTATCCAAATATTAATGGTGAATAATAGTGAATTATCCTTACTAATGTTTTGAATATTAACCCCTTTAGGATTTCTTTACCAAAATGTTAACAATGAATAATATGAATCCCCAAAAATAATATTTTAGTATTTTTTTGGAATATTGGCCAATACCCTTTGGAATTTACAAACATGTTGTAAAATCAAAAAATGCAAGAAAACAATTTTTTTGTGTTTATGAAATCCATGCTAAAACATATTTTCTTTTAAACTCTGAATATATTTTTTTTAAAGAATGTTCAAGATATGTTAGTATATTGACTGTATGCATGAAAATATTTGTTTTTGGTATATATGTATATTTGTCGCATCTCGTTGAAAACCGGGTATTCTAGATACGAGATTAATATAAAGAAAATACATACCTTAAACTAAATATGCTAGAAAATAATAAATCTTTTCCTCTTATTTTATATTTTTTTAGAAAGAAAAAAAAAAGAGTCGGATCACTTGCCCAAACTAGTGACCCGGCTGGGCAAATAAGAGGCATGTGTGAACTGCCTCACGCATGCATCTTTATTTACTATTCAAGTGAGTTATAATTCACTAGAAAAGTGAAACAAAGGCATGTGCAGGGTATGATTGAGGTACTAAGTGAACAGGAATGCATGGAATACTAACCTCGCAACTGACGAGTAGAATCAGTGTTGTTATAACTCTTGTGCAATTGGTGATCGTTGCTTTTAGGGATGATGGCAAACACTTGCAAAGCTGATGGATGATGGGAGGAAGCCTGATCGGTGGGTGTTACTAGCAATTGTTGGCTGAGAAAGAAGTTGGGATAAAGGGGATATGGTCGGCTGCGGTTTTTTTCTTCTTAGCAGCCTCTCTCTCTTACTCTACCCTCTCTTCTCTCTTTTACTTTTTCTCCTTTTGTTTTTTCTCTCCTTTTCTACTCTTTCTTTTCTCTCTTCTCCCATTTTTTTTAGGTCAGCAGAGAAAGGGTATATATAACCAAGATATAACTCTTATTTAGGGAAGATTTAGTGCATTTAATCTAGGATATAAGATTTACATTTTTTCTACAATTAGATAAAAAAAAATACCAAAAGAAATATTGTAGTTGACATCCTATGATTTAGATGTAGAAAAATGTGATTAGCATATCAAAGATTAAATGAGAAAATCATGAAAACCAAATGGGAAGTTGTAGTGAAAAGGGAAGAAGTTGCAGGTTGGGGCTATTTCAAAGTGACGACGAACAATAACTCTCGCGGCAGGATTTTCTTCTTTTAAGTTGGACATTAAAGCGGAGATATCTTGCGATTTTGATATTCAATCGGGCCATTCAAAAATCCAAATTCATATAGTCATGCAGTACGATAACTTTCATGAAGAAAACAAAATGATATAAAATCATTTTGATGGACAAAATCAACCCGCAATCTGCTTGATCAACATTGTTTCGAAGGACTTGGGATTTTTTTTCTTTTACACCAGACATTCTAACGCAAATATCTTGCTATTCTAATATCCAAATCAGGAAATTCAAAAACTCAAATTTATCTACACGTGCAGGCTTACAATTTTCATGAATGACCCGAAGTGAGAAAAAACAATTGATGAATGAAATCTACCCGCAATCTAATTGTTCAAAACTGTTTTGAAGAAAAGGATTTTTGCGGCAGCGGCAAAATAATTTTTTTTGTCCAAATTCTGAGGGATTTATCCAACCTTAAACTTATGGTAAAAAAATAATACTAATAAAACAAACAATGTTGGTTCTGTGAAAAGAAGAAAAATATAACCCCTCGCAACAATCGAGCAACATAAATTATTGTGACATTTCTTGAACCAACCCCCCTCTTTTTCCAATGAGACTAATTAACTTTTCTCAAATTTTTAAATTGGTCTATATTTATCCTGATAAATCCTTGAAACATTAAATTTGGTTTCCTGAATAAAATCTACACATCTCGGGTCAGAATCATTCTCGTGGCAAGATTTTCTTCTTTTATACTAGACATTAAAACAGAGATATGTTACAATTATGATATCCAAATCGGACCATTAAAAACCCCAAGTTCATATACTCATGTAGTACTACAACTTTCATGAAGAGCATAAAGTGATAAAAAATCATTTTGATGGACAAAATCGACCCACAATCTACTTGGTTAAAGTTGTTCTCAAGAAAGGGATTCTCTACTTTTACACCATACATTCTAACACTAATATCTTAAAATTCTAATATCCAAATCAGGCAATTCAAAAACTCAAATTCATCCACACATGCAAGAGTTCAACTTTCAAGAAGGACTCAAAGTGAGAAAATATCATTTTAATGGACACAAACAACCCGCAATCTACTTGGCCAAAACTATTTCAAAGAAAGGGATTTCCTGCTTTTACATCAGACATTCTAACGCGAATATCTTGCAATTCTGATATCCAAATCAGGCAATTCAAAAACCCAAATTCATCTACACATGCATTATTGCAACTTTCATGTAGGACTAAAAGTGAGAAAAAAAATCATTTTGATGGACAAAATCTACCCGCAATCTGCTTGGTCAAAACTGTTTTGAAGAAAAGGATTTTCATGGCAATGGAAAAATCAAAATTATGAGAGATTTATCCAATCTTAAACCTAAATTGGACTTCTCAAATAAAACCTGCAAATCTCGGGTCAGAATCATCCTCGTGGCAGGATTTTCTTCTTTTATACTAGACATTCAAAAGACAAATATCTTGAGATTCTGATATCTAAATTAGGCAATTCAAATTCGAAATTCATCTACATGTGCAGGATTACAACTTTCATGAAGGACCTGAAGTGATAAAAAATCATTTTGATGGAGAAAATCTACCCGCAATTTTCTTGGTCAAAACATTTTTGAAGAAAAGGATTTTCGCGGTGGCAACAAAATCAATTTTTTTAGTGCAAATTATGAGGCATTTATCCAACCTTAAACCTAGATAAAGAAAGAATTCCTAATTGGTGTAAGAATCCTGATGATTTCAACACCAAAGAAGGAGGATAAGAAAAATACAAAAGAACAAAAACATTTTTATTCTCTACTTTTGTCCATCGTCGAGTAACCATGTGCTAAACTCTTGCATTTGGTTCCAAGGGGGTGTATGCCATTTATAGTATGTGGGGTCTAAAAATGAGTAACAACACATTAAACAAAACTCATATACTATTTGGAGACCATTCTTGAAAATTGTCAATACAAATTTGATTGTGGTAAGGATACTTTATCTATAGAGGTAAGAGATGAAAGAATTAAATTTAATTTAATTTTCATGATATAATGAAATATCCTTACAACAATGTTTATTCTATTGCATGTTTTGACCAAGTTGATAAGTGTGTGCAACAAGTTTTTTTATTTTGATCGTGAGGATGGATTAAGTGTGGCTCTGAGCTATGACATGATTTTATTGAGATTGAGGAGATGGAGAGACATATATGTGTTCCTCAAAAAAAAAAAATATCAGCATTGGTGTTGCAAGTTTTGCAGACCATTTCTCATAGTAATGTCTTTGTTGATTTAGTATTTTCACGTAAAAAGTTGTTGTCATCTATTTTACAAGCCCCCGAGTTAGAATTGAAACTTTTGCCCGATAATTTGTAGGTATTCACCGGAGATAACAGTACACTTCTCGTTATCATAGCAAAAGATTTGACAAATGCACAAGAGAAAAAACTTGTAAAGTTATTGTGTGATCACAAAACGGTCATTGGATGGACTTTAGCCAACATCAAGGGCATTAGTATTTCAATATGTATGCATCATATTCTTTTGGAGGACAATGCAAAATCAACAAGGAAATGCAAAGAAGGTTGAACTCGCTTATGATGGAGGAAGTGAATGTTGAAATTTTGAAACTATTAGATGCAGGAGTCATTTACCCTATAACGAACAGTAAATAGGTGGCGTCAATCCATGTGGTGCCCAAAAAGACTGGAATCATGTTGGTAAAGAACAAAAATGATAAATTCATTCCTACTCGTCTCTCGAGTGGATGAAGAATGTGTTTTGATTATAGAAAGTTCAATCCTTCTACATGTAAAGATCATTTTCCATTACCATTCATAGATCAAATGCTTGAACACCTAGCAGGTAAGTCTTTTTATTACTTTCTTGATGGATATAGTGGATATAATTAGATTCTTATTAATCTTTAATATCAAGAAAAGACTACATTTACATATCCATTTGGTACATATACATATAGAAGAATGTCCTTTGGTCTTTAAAATGCACCCGTAATGTTTCAAAGATGCATGATGAGTATTTTTTCTGACTATATTGAAACAATAATTGAGGTTTTCATGGATGATTTCACGGTATATGGTGGGTTTTTTATAAGTGTTTAGAGAATTTATCTTTGTTCTTAAAAAGATGCATTGAAACTAACCTTGTTTTGAACTATAAAAATGTTATTTTTTGGTAGAACAAGGAATAGTTCTTAGGCATGTTGTGTCTTCGCGTGGATTAGAGGTTGACAAATTTAAAATATATGGTTATTTCATCATTGTCTTACCCTCATGCATGAGGGAAGTTCGCTCTTTTTTTAGCCATGTAGGTTTCTATCGATGTTTTATCAAAATTTATCGAAGATTACAATACCTTTGTGCAAATTATTAGCCAAAGAAGTGGGTTTTATGTTTGATCAAGCATATAAAGATGTTTATGATGAGCTTAAGAGGCATGTCACATCTCCCTCTATCATCCAGCCACCAAATTAGGATGAACCTTTCGATATATTGTGTGATGCGAGTACTATACGGTATGGGTTGTACTTGGGGAAAGAATAGGGGAATATTTTCATGTTATCGCCTATGCTTCCTGCATGTTGGATGGAGTGCAATGCAATTACCATACATTTGAAAATGAACTTTTTGCATTGGTGTGCTCTTGAAAAAATCAGGTCATATTTACTTGGTACAAAAATCATTGTTTTTACTGACCATGCAACTTTAAGGTATCTTTTTAAGAAAAAGAGGTCCAAACCAAGATTGATTAGGTGGATCTTGTTTTTGCAAGAATTTGATCTTGAGATCAAAGATAAAAAAGTGTTGAAAACCATGTGGCTGATCATTTAAGATGACTAAGGACCAAAGATATACAAACTGAAAAAACAAGAGAGACATTCCCCGACGAGCAATTGTATTTGTTACATTCCTCTACAAGACCATGATATGCTGATTTTGTGAACTATTTAATCACCAAAAAATTCCCTCCAAGTTTGTCTAAATCCTAAAAAGGATAAGTTACGAGTTAATGCTAAATATTATTTTTAGAACACTCTCTATCACTTTTTTTTCATTTAATTATTTCAATGTTAAGTCTATGATACGTTTTTATTTTTAATCAAAACGTGGCAGGTACTAATTGGTTTGTCGGCAAAAGAAGTCAATATAGGTTGAAGTGCAAACCAACCTAAACATATAGACCTTTGTTATGTTTATATTTTCTGAGGTGCATTACATATATAGTTTTGAGAAGACAAAGAGGCAGACAAAGTGGAGACAAGGCTTTTGAATCCTCAGTGGATCCCATTAACATTAAAGTTATGTTTATATATGACAAATAGAATATTGGCCAGACAACGTTTTCTCTTTTCCTCTAGTTTTTTTCTCTTTTTTTTTTTGGTGTGCTCCACTGCTATTCCGGGACAGGAATCATCCTGAAACCTGTTTCCAATGTACAAGGATTATTTGGTCTCTCTACATCATGCATACATGTATACTTGTACTTATGTAGGGTATCAACAAGTAACAAAAAAAAAAGTTTTATAATAAAGAAGACATGTGATTACTTTCAAAAACATATCTCGATAATTTCAGTGATCGGTGGCCAATTTGAAGAGTATATATTATCAAGGATCAATCTTCAAAATCTTTTTTTCACCAATTTGAACAATCCTTCCATTGACTATTTTTATTATATATATATAAGAAAAAAAAACAAGTTTCATAGACAACAATATCTAAATATATGTTTAACATTGTAGTAGCTTTTATACTTACAATTTAATATATGTATGTATGTATATGTATATGTTTAACAAAAATGATATACTATAATTTCTTCATAACCAATATTTTAAGTGAATTTTTTTTTTAATAAAACCCGTGCAAATTTATTATATACTATTTAACTAGACACTTTTAATATCATGCTCTAAGCAAAATACTATTTCATCCGCATGGACTACACTGCCAAACTAACCCTAAACACAAAATTTTGACTTCACAAGTACATTAATCTTACGAGTGAAACTTCCAGGCGATATGGTGGGTGAAAGTTCCTATCTCAAGGATCGCCGAATGTGGGCAAAGATACATCGTACTATTATCCAATACTTTAGCCTTTATGATTTCGATCGTGTGTTCCAAAAGTAACAGGACGCAAATATTGGACGTGTTTCTTGCCGACCCCCTGGTGCTTGCATATGTGCAAGAGCTCTAGCTAAATCCAACCCATTTTATAAAGTCAAAAGCTGCCTGAACTTGGACACAATTTTAACCTCCATATCGAAAAGCCAATTTCGGACCAATGAGTCTCATTCGAAGCACCAACCAAAACCAATGTTCAGAAAGCCCCTTTTCGTACTGTATATTGAGATAGTCAAAAAGGTTCAGGATAGTGTAAGTTGGTGGTTGGGCATGCACTCACTTCTTTATTTAGGGTTTCTACACCGGCACCTGTATTTGTGGGGTTCTTATTTCCAGCCACTTGTATTTTCCCATCCTTTTTTGTTAAATTCAAGCATTTTCACGACTGCGAAAACCAATAAAGTTGCTCTAGCTGTGTGTACTGTATACATTATGTCTGGGCTAAAATTATCCACGGCTCTAACATTATATTAATTTGTTGGTAGTGGAAACCACGAGAGCACGATCGATCTTGTGGGTTCAGTTTCAAATTGGGACTCCTTGACTTTGTTAATATAATTACGTTCCATTATCTTTGTATTTGTATTGGTCCGCCGACTTGCTGTTATGATGAACTATATATATATACATTTTTAGAATGATGCAAATGTTGCCAATTTTGAATACTCACCCTAATAGTGTTGCTCAAATTAATAAAATATGGCATGGGAAGAAGTCGCCGGAATGCTTGCTTGCTTGCTGGGTCGGCAAGTCGGAAATGGATAAGTGAAGTGGACTTGTGCTACACACAAGTCACCGAGCATTTTTGACTTGTGTCGATAAAAATATAATGTGGAACAGATTGTGTCATAATCTGCTTTGGCATTGGACTAAGCTAAGTGGAAATCTTATCTCGCTAAATCTAGAGGTGAATTTTCAAAGTTGATGAGATAAGATAATCAAGGTTTTAAGGAGAAATGAAACAAAACGTAAATGTTAGAACTTAGAGGTCGTCGGTGGCCATGATGTCTTGATGGTGACAAAACCATAGCCAGATTTATTTGTTCTTAGGTATGGATATTTAAAGAGTTCACATACATTATTAAAAATAACATTTGAAAAAAAAAAAAAAGAGAGGCTAAATAAGACAAAGGACAATTGACTTGTGAAATTACCTTTGTTTTATTAGGTTGGTAAAAGTTGAACAGATAACCATGGGAGAGATTTTGAGCAAAAACAGGAATGAGGATTTATGTTTTATTTTTATTTTTATTTTTTCTTAAGGAAAACATGTCATTTACCTCTTGGATAATGTTAGAAAATATTTGACAGTTTCCTTTTGAAGACATAGAGTTTTAGGAAATAGATTGAGATTAATAGACAACCTAATTGATTGGGTCAACTCCATAAATTGTGCCTTCTATTTTAGGATCTCTGTTATCAGTGTAGAAGAATCAAGACCACATGTTTTGCCTGCGGAGCTTATATTTCACCTTGTATTATGTAACTACTGGTGTATATATACCCGTGTAATTCTTGAATGAAAAGTGTGGGAATTTTTCCAATAGAATGCCTTGGCCAGCACCAAACAAGTTATTTCCAGTAGAACCATACATTATAACTATTCTGAGAGAATACAAGTGCTATTTACGATCTCGTGAAGGCAAAGAGCTTGCGATATCTCGTAATGATAAAAAAATTGCGATTTGTATAGTAGATTTCGAGTTCGAGTCAAGACATGCATCCCTTGTAAAAACCTAGAACAATCGGAATTTTACTCGTTCTCCTAGACCTATTAACTGAGATAAAATTATTTATGATCTCTTTTAATGATGCTGAATAATATATGTGGGGGTGCAAGAAATCAGAAGATGATGTGGACAGTACAGAAACTTCATTAATGTCCATTGTTTGCTGTCCCCAAGCAATCATCTATGATTTTGTACAAAGATCTTACGAGGCTATTCACCCACTCTTCAAAATGTGTGGATCATAATGGTGACTTTTATTGAGGTCTTTCCTCGATAGAACTGTCCAATCATGTTACACTACTCACTAAGCTTGGCTATAATTAAGCGTTTCTTGCTGCAAGGACAGATGCTGAAGTAGTGTGTGGGGTGCTTGCTTTTCAGAAAGAGGTGTGTGATTGAAAGAAAAAGGATGCGGCCATGAACGACGGTGCGAGTCGAAGCTAGCTTTTTCAATGAAAGCCCGAGCGTGAGACTCGGTTAATTAATCTCTTAACAAAATGTCTGTGTATGTCGTGTTCCAGCCAGCCTCTAAAACGTCAACAATGTTAGCATACGACAACCTATGCATTCAGCGGCCCTTTCGGTTTCGAAATTAATTAATTAATTAATCATCAGTATTCAAACTTGTACTTAATGCTAGCTAGATAAAGCCAAAGGCTTCTTCTCTTTTAAACTCTTCGCAAAGTCAACTCTACAAATTAGAGTCAATTTTCTCCACCTAGCCATGCAGAAACCCGCAAAAGTTGCCCAGCCGCTTATAGCAGAAGCCTGTTTGGGTTCCATCTTCAAACAGTATGTCCCAAAATCCCTCTAGTGTGATCATTTCACAATGCAATACAATACAATAGAGCTTTCTTTCTAAATCAATTTAAAGCCATTGGAATGGTTGACATGGACGTTTGACACAATGGTTTCTTTCTTCCATTTAATTCACAAAGCAGCAGCCATAGCCATGAGCCTTCAATTCAACTACTTTACATCTACTGTCAAAAGCAAATGCCAGCCACCCCATCCCATCCTTGGCTGACTTTCAAGCCACATAAAGTTGACATGCGTGGCTTAGCTTTGGACACAATGGTGATGAACTTTTTTTACTTGAAACACACGCTGACACAGGTATTAAGGAAACAATCGAACCCAAATCAAATACTCAACTGTCACCTTAAACTCTATATGGCAGTTTCCTTTCTTTGTATATTTTGACAGTAAATGTAATAGTAGCCGTTAGTTTTTTAACGTTAGAACATCTACAATTTAGGCTTCCAATTGTATAAACTCTTGTATAAATTGTAACCCAAATCAATAACAAATTATGCTGAATATTATTCACAATTGTGAAACTCTTTATGGTATCAGAGCAAATTAAACTCTAACGAGTAAACATCCAATTACCTGTATCATGGCTGCCACAGCATCATCCTCTTCCTCTGCAACTCCACAAATCATCACCCTAAACAGCCACACAACCATCAATGAAAAGCTTACCCCCTCCACCTTTCCTCAATGGAGAGCTCAGTTTGAGGCATTACTAATCGGTTATGATTTAATCGATTTTGTTACCGGGGCCAAAACATGCCCAGTGGTCGATCTAGCAGACCCCACCTCCTCCAAAGTCGAAATTTCTCACTAGATTCGCCAAGATAAACTAATTCTCCACACAATTCTGTCATCCACATCGACTACCATCACTCCTCTCTTGGCAGCGTGCAAAACCTCCCATGAGGCTTGGACATCGTTGAATCGCCTCTACGCAGGCAAGTCCAGAACACGGGCAATGCAACTTAAGGAAGATCTTACCTTGAGCACCCGTGGAAATCGCACAGTGTCTGAATTTCTTCAGGCTGTGAAACTGATTGCAGATGAGCTTGCAATCATCGATCACCGAGTATCTGAGGATGATTTAACCCTCTACGTCCTCAATGGCCTGGGTCAAGAATTTAGGGAGATTGCTGCTCCCATTCGTGCTCGGGAGAAATCCCTCAGTTTTGAAGAACTTCATGACTTACTAATCGGTCATGAAAGCTACCTAAAAAGGCTGCAAAATCAACAGCCTTCAAGCTTCATTCCCACTGCCAACTACTCTCACCGGCAAGGGCGTGCCTCTGGGTCGCCATCTCACTTCGCTCACAGCCCCAATCAGTCTTCTCGGCAGGGACGAGCGCAACACCAATATCCCAACCGACAGCGTTTTAATCCCAGCAATAATCGGGCAAATAATGGCTTTCAAAGAAACGGGACAAGCAATGGGCTTAACCGAAATGGGCCCCCAAATTCTGGCCCAAGGAGATATCAGCCCAAGTGTCAATGGTGTGACCAATTGGGCCACACGGCAAGAAATTGCCCAAAAATGTCATCCGGAGAATTTACTGCCAATTGTGCAGTATCAAATTATGAAAAAAATCACCAATGGTTAGTTGACTCAGCAGCGTCCCACAATATGACTACGGATCTGTCAAAACTATCAATTCATTCTGAATATGATGGCACGGATGAAGTGGTCATTGGTGACGGAACAGGTTTGCCCGTATCTCACATTGGTTCACTGTCACTTAATTCTCCAAATCGTAAATTTAATCTTTATGATACTTTATGTGTACCCACAATTCATAAAAATCTTATTTATGTTCATCATTTTACTAAACAGAATGGTGTTTATCTAATATTTCACCTTGATTATTTTTTGGTGAAGGATCGGATCACGGGGGCGACATTGCTCAAAGGCGCATGTGAAGATGGAGTGTACCCATTTCCGGAAAACTTACCATCGTCGTCAAATAAAATTGTGGCTTATGTTCACAATCGTACCTCTATTGATGGGTGGCACAAAAGACTTGGCCATCCTGCGTCCAAATTAGTCAACCATTTAATTTCCACCTTTTCTTTACCAACTCATAAAAATGGTCATGTATCCCCTTGCACTTCATGTTCCCAAAATAAAGCTCATCGTTTACCTTTCAATAATCATGGTCTCACCAGCACTGCACCCATTGAGCTAATTTACACTGATGTTTGGGGTCCATCTCATGAAATTGGTATTGAAGGTTCAAAATATTACGTGATTTTTATAGATCATTTTACAAAATATATATGGCTATATCCCATTTCTCATAAATCTAGTGTTCATAAAATTTTTCCTCAATTTCGAAATCTTGTTGAAAATAAATTTAACACTAAAATCAAAAGTCTTTACTCCGACAATGGTGGGGAGTACATTGGTCTCAAACCTTATCTTTCACTTCATGGGATTAGTCACTATACCACTGCCCCTCACACACCTCAACAAAATGGCATGTCTGAAAGACGTCATCGCCATTTAGTTGAAACTGGTCTTACTCTTCTCACTGATGCTCACATGCCTTTATCCTTTTGGCCATATGCTTTTCAAACCGCGGCTTATCTTATAAATAGAATGCCCACTTCAACTTTAAAAAATAAATCTCCGTTTCAAAAATTGTTTAATCAACACCCAAATTATTTAAAACTAAAACAATTTGGGTGTTTATGTTTTTCTTTAACAAAACCCTATAATCATCACAAGCTTGAGCCAAAAGCTCAACCGTGTACATTTATAGGTTACTCTCTTTCACAAAATGCTTATCTCTGTCATGAGCCAAATAGTGGTAAAATTTTTCAATCAAAACATGTTATTTTTCATGAAAATGATTTTCCATTTCAAAAGCCCCAAAATAAAAAATCCGGATGTCCACACATTGACCCGTCTGCCACACCCGAAAAATCCCCAATTCAATTTCCAAATCCCTATTTTTCACCTCCACCCGACCAACCCCCAAATCCACCAATTCATCCAAACCCAAACCCAAATTCCACCATCTTCAGCTCATCTACACCAACTGAGTCCTCCCCAATACTCTTGGTTCCCCCGTCATCATCCTCTCCGGCTGTGGGTAACGCTCGATCATCATCGCCTGTGACCGTGTCCCCGTCTGAACCGTCGCCGCTCCAGGTAAGTACTCTTCCCTCTTCTTCTTCAATTATTCCAGCACCACCTGTTGAGCATGATACACTACGCACACACAACATGGTTACCAGATCGATGAACAATATATATAAACCAAAAAAATCCTTTGTGGTAACCAAGCACCCTCTACCCCTTTCACTGGAACCCACATCTATTACCTCAGCCTTAGCTGATTTTAGGTGGCGTGATGCCATGTCGTCTGAGTTAACAGCCCTTATGCGCCACAATACATGGCAGCTTGTACCCCCTCCCCCCGATTGTAACATTGTTGGCTGCAAATGGGTGTTTAGAATTAAAAGGCATGCCGACGGTTCAATTGACAGATTTAAGGCCAGACTTGTGGCCAAAGGGTTTAATCAAAGACCCGGATTAGACTACACAGAGACCTTTAGTCCTGTAGTAAAACCCGTCACCATTCGCACTGTACTCACCTTAGCTGTTATGAATGGATGGTCCCTGCGACAATTAGATGTAAATAATGCATTTTTGCATGGGCATCTTAGTGAAAAAGTCTATATGCATCAGCCCCCTGGTTTTCGCAATTCAGAAACACCAAATCATGTTTGCTGCCTCACCAAAGCCATTTATGGGTTAAAACAAGCCCCTAGGGCATGGTATACTGCCCTTAAA
Source organism: Salix brachista (assembly GCA_009078335.1). Lineage (NCBI taxonomy): Eukaryota > Viridiplantae > Streptophyta > Magnoliopsida > Malpighiales > Salicaceae > Salix > Salix brachista. The sequence continues at coordinate 74,990 of CM018574.1, forward strand.
CAAGCTTTATGTGACTTTGGTTTTCTTAATGCAAAATCTGATGCTTCCTTATTTGTTTTTCATGATGGAAAAATATTGGCTTATTGCTTAGTTTATGTTGACGATTTAATCATTACAGGAAACAATTCAGATTTTGTTGCTAGTCTTATTTTTCAGCTTGGACAGAAATTCTCACTAAAGGACTTGGGGCCCCTGAGTTTCTTTCTCGGTGTTGAAGTTATCCCTACAAAAGACGGTCTATTTCTCACTCAACACAAATACATAAGGGATTTACTGTCAAAATCAAGCATGGATGGTGCAAAAGATGTCACAACTCCGCTGTCTACCTCTGCCCCTCTGAAACTTGCAGATGGCTCCTCTCCAGTTAACCCAACTGAATATCGCAGCATGATTGGCGCACTTCAGTACCTCTCATTAACTCGGCCTGACATTAGCTTCGCTGTCAATAAACTCTCCCAGTTTATGCACAGCCCCACTCAAAACCACTGGACAGCCACTAAGCGACTGTTGCGATACTTGAAGAACACTATATTCCATGGCATTAATATTCATAAAGCATCTAACACAACTCTCACTTGTTTTTCAGATGCCGATTGGGCTGGGAGTCTAGATGATCGCAAGTCCACCTCAGCATACCTCATCTTTCTCGGCAGCACACCTATATCCTGGAGCTCCAAAAAGCAACGTGCCACCGCTCGTTCGTCAACCGAAGCTGAGTATAGGGCTCTTGCCATGGCTGCTGCTGAATCTATGTGGCTGTTATCCTTATTCCATGAACTCAAAGTTCCTTTATCACAGCCACCATTGCTTCTGTGTGACAACTTGGGAGCTACTCACCTAAGTTTCAATCCTGTTCAACATTCTAGGATGAAACACATCCAGCTTGACGTTCACTTTGTACGTGATCTGGTCGCCAAAAAGCTTCTCAATGTCCGACATGTGCACACAAATGATCAACTTGCGGATCTCCTCACAAAGCCTCTCTCACGGCAAAGGACCTCTTATCTATGCAACAAGCTCGGCCTATCCGATGGTAGCCCGTTCTTGCGGGGGCGTATTAAGAAAACAATCGAACCCAAATCAAATACTCAACTGTCACCTTAAACTCTATATGGCAGTTTCCTTTCTTTGTATATTTTGACAGTAAATGTAATAGTAGCCGTTAGTTTGTTAACGTTAGAACATCTACAATTTAGGCTTCCAATTGTATAAACTCTTGTATAAATTGTAACCCAAATCAATAACAAATTATGCTGAATATTATTCACAATTGTGAAACTCTTTAACAGGCACACGCAGAGAGAGAAGTTTCAAGCTGTGCAGATTGAATAGATGAAGCTTCGAGAGTTTGAATTCCATCGCCAATACCAAGGAAGCAACTGTCCCTACCCGTTATATCCAACCTATGCACTCATTGACATAAAATGAAATTTTAATAATTAGTCGAAACTTAAAATTCCATCGCCACAGAGGAGAAAATGCACTTTAGCCACACAACTTGTTGCTAGTGCACTTAAAGAATATTCTGTTTTAGCACAAACTAGTTCTGTCAACCTTAGCCTCGTGGATTTTTTATATTTGAAAAAAATAATGAATTTATAAACAACTTACACAACTAGTAAAAATATAATATCATTAATAAAAATTCAAAACAATATATTTTTAAAATATATATATATATATTAAAACAACAACATATTAGATTAATTCAAATCAAACTAGATTAACTAGACATTAATAAAAATTCAAAACAATATATTTTAAAATATATATATATATATTAAAACAACACCATATGAGATTAATTCAAATCAAACTAGATTAACTAGACAATCATTAAAAATAGAGTTGACTAGCAAAATAAGTCATGAGAGCGAGATAATCTCGTAAAAACAAATCTAAATAAATAATGAAATATAATTTTTAATTAATTCAATATTAAATAATAAAATTGAAAAGAAAACTTATGAGACCAAGTCAATCCACTAAACTTATGTTACGGGTTATGAAATCGGAATAACCACTTATAAAACAAAGTATAATAAATTATGAAGCCTAATATGTAATAATTATTAAAATTAAAAACTAAAAAAAACGAATAGATTTAGAAGAAAAAACAACCGAAGTAAATTGGTTTTTGTGAAGTGATGCTTTGTAAAAGCAATACCTACTAATTAACACATTAACCTCGACTCTAGACCCTGCATTTCATTTCATCACACACTATGACCTCATATCAAAAGGAGTGGTCCAGCATCCGCATTCATCTCTGCTCATGTTCTTGCAAATTCATCCTTCCAAATTAACATAAATTATAACTTTTATTTATTGAGTTTAAAACAAAATAATTTCTTATAAACTTGCATTTTCTTCTAGTCCAAGCATCTTGTCTTTTCCTTGGTTAACAATATTCATAGCTTTACCAATATCCACGGGTTTCTTGATTTTCAAAGTCATTTGAAAATTATTCTACATACTTTCAAATTTGTTTTTGACCCTTTCATAGCTTGAAATGTTAGAAATGAAACCATTCTTCTTCTTCTTTTTGTTCAGAATCCCTTCGAAGTGTGTGTGTGTGTGTGTGTGTAGAGAGAGAGAGAGACATTTAATTTAAAACAAAAAATATAGATGAATAAAATAAAATTATGATATATACTCTAAGATTAATTCTATAGAAAACTTGAAATTGATCAATTATATTAAAGTTACTTGAGTCGTTTAAATAAATTCATGTAAAACATGGAAGAAGCTTCGAAAAAAGTTGGAAAAATACTTTATTTCAAATATGAGTAAAGCAACGTTAAATTTAAAATTAACAGTATAGGGTATGATTGTCTAATGAGTTTTTTTTTTTTTTCATTATAATAAAACTCAAACGACTTGAAGTTCAAGAACCGAAACTAATATATATATATATATATATTGTAAACGACGTGTTCAATCTTGATATTTGCATGATTCCACTGAAAGAAACCAAAACCAGTGCACACCATCACATTTTCTGATCACGACAGCTGAAAGGAATTGAAAGAGAAGCTCCTTCTCATGGAGAAACCCACATCACAGGCATTGAATTCTGCATAGACTTGAAAGGAGATTCAATTGATGCCAACAACGATGGAAGACAAGAGAATAATGGCACCGGCAGCAGTTTATTACTATTGCTGCCGAGGACTGGCATCAACAATGGCACCACGCCCCCCACCTTCACCTGTCTCCATTAGATGCACAACCAAGCTCAAATTATCATTCGGATCAAAAGATTGTAGTTTTCCATATCCCAGCACGAAAACTACACATACTCAGCGCATACACAAATGCAAACTCACAATTAGGTAAGAATACAGAATTTCGGTAATACATTCAAACAAATCCGTTTTTCACCACTATAGAACTGAATTCGTTCCAAGTTGACGGCACATACCTAGAATATAAATCACTGGGGTAGAAAATATACAGTTTCTGCAATTGCTTGCATGAGAAATCAGGAAAATCTTGAGATAATGTATAATTATCAGTCTTATGATAGCGTTCGTCTGTTGAAAGACTCCACTGACAAGTTGGCCGTGAAGGCTGGAATTGAGTTCATCTTGCGAATAAATATATCCACCTGAAAACAGTGCAAGCTTTGGATTAGTTTCTTCACCACATTACAGGTATCAATAAAATAAAATAAAAAAACAGATTCAGCTAACAGTTCAGATGACACTTTTATACTGAGAATTTGATGTGGCGAAAATGAAGTATGAGCTTTCAGGTCATTAAAAACCAAACCAAGCAACTGTGCTGGTCCAAATTGGGAAGAAAATCTTTGGGCTAACAGCATCAATGACGCAAAACAAAGTGCCACCACTTTCCATACAAACCAGCATTGAAAGTTACAGCCCAACCTAGCCATTTAAAATCAAAGGCATGTATACATTCAACATCCCCACATACTTTTAACATGAGAGGAGTGAATGATTTTAATGATCCAGTTAAGGTCATATAGACCAAGGAAGAGCATTCAGAGGTATGCAAGTAATACATGTTTGTGCCTGTGCTTGTGTCCACAGACTCCACACACAGTATTTGTAGGAAAGATATTGCTCTATACCTGACGAGATATGTCTGGCTGTGATGTGTAATCGTTAGCCTGTTGCAATTGAAGGAAGAAAAAGAAAGTTCAAAATTCTTCACTAAAATTAATGAAAATGAATGGGTGCTAACCTAACATCCTTTTCTTTTGGTATAAATACCAAAAAAAAAGTATTTTGCATCCCCTTGCCCAAACCCAGAAAAAGAAAAGAAGAAGACAAACTGTAATTAAAATATTCACTCCTTTTCCACCATAATAAAAGTTTTTCAAGTCCTGCACAGGAATTTAAGCACAAGAGTATTTCCAGTTCAAATGCCACCAATACACAACTGGATAATTTCTCAAGGACATCAGGCACCTCCATGTAATCTAAATTCTACTAACTTACTAAAATGTTTGTATTCCCTGATTCATATTCAAACTCAAGCTTCTCATCATCACTTTGAGCGTAGACCGATTGCAGGGTAAACCGAGTAACTGGAATTCCATTAGAACGCTGGTGTTCATCCATTACAATCTGCAAAAGATGTGAGCAAAGGAAGGGCATAACCTATTATAATCAAGTAAAAGACAGCAGCTCCCTAACTGATTCATAATGACATGAGAAGAGTCAGTGGAACCTATGCCTCCAATGAGTATCATGGTACCTTGGAATGTCCTAGCAACTAAGCCTTATTCCTTTTTTAATTAAAAACAGACGATGAAGGGTTAAGCTATCATGATTGGAGTTTGAAACAGAAAGAATGACACTTTCCACGGCCCAATTACCATCAAATTTAAATGAAATTGGTAGATCCAATACAGGTGTCAAACTGCAAATGCAGTGAGAAACATATGATACCTTGTAGCCAAAAAGTTCACAGCAGGCCCTCCGAAACACAGAGATTCTATCAGCAAAAACAGTCTTGTATCTGTTCAATGGATTAAATCAAACGCTTTGGGTTATGTTAAAATTGAATCATAGTATAAAAAAAATGCAAGAATTCAAATTATTCATGAACATCACTCACCTTTCTTCACGTTTTTCAAGAGTTGCAATTTGTTCTTTTAATTGTGTTATCTTCCCAGAGATATAGGAGTCAAGCAGCTTGCCCGCATCACCTGAACAATTAATCATCATGAAACTGTATGATCAGAAGTATTGAGAGGTTCAGAACAGAAATTTAACGAAGAAAACAAATTTGGAATGGAAAAAAAAAATTGTTCAAGGTAAATTGCTTGTGCTTGATACCTGACTGACACTTCAATTCTTCTACAGCTTGCAACTTCTCCTTTGTCTTCTGCAACTCAGTTCGTAAGGCCTCAATAGTTTGTTTGGCCTCGTTATCAACTGCAAGTGTATTAACCATTCTCAGTACTTTTGTATTTGCAGCAGAGAAGTCACCATGACCTAGCTGTGGAGGTAAAGTAATAAATTTGTCATGGACTATAGCTGAAGGTTAAAACATATCAAGCATCTTTAACAAATGAATCATTCACATAAACAGATCTCAGTTGTGTGCAACTGAAAGAGAACACCACAAAAGAGATTGTTGACAGCATGTTTTAAACACACCACACACTAAATGAACCTTTGTCATGTGTTTTACATCTTCTCAATGTGATCAACAATCACAGGAAAATACAAAGAGCAGAAACAAACAGCCAAACTTATGTATGGTATACAGGAAATCTCTTAGGTGGTGGTATCCTGATGTTAAAATCACTCTACATGCACTCCAGAAAATTCACATGAAAGCAATTTCAGAAACAGTAGAAGAATTATACATTGCCAAGTTTTAATGTTCTTGAGTATTAAGGATCACATTTAGCTGGAGAACATGCATATGAAAGTATGAATACCAACCCTAATCAGTGCATGCAACAACTGCTCTAGGAAACTAAAGCCTTCATTATTGTCATAAAAACTTGGGGAGGCCAACTTCTTACAAAATGAGGTAGTTTTTAACAGGCAAGAAGCAGATACAACATTTTCAGTTCCATGTTGGCAACAATAAGCCCAGGCACAAAGCATATAATCGTCTAAGCACAGATACATTGAACGCTCACAAATAAGGATACTTTTTATGACTTTGCACTGGTTCTAAAAATCCCAGTGTCCATAAAGGCAACACCTAAAACCAAGCAAATTTTAATGATCATGAGAAACAACACTTGCGAGGGAAAAAGAAAACTCAGCAAATAATCAAAAGAAGAGCTATAAATATTTTTGAGTGCATCTGAAAGGATCCGTGTGTTTCCCTGTGAGCTTATTCTTAACATAGAAGCTCAATGGACTCTGTTTCAGATATGTGACAGTTCTTATGAAATGAGAAGCATGTGTTATCAGAAGTTCATACTTCAGTAAGCTATATACTAATTGCCTTCAGGCTATGATACAAAGTTTTACAAGAACATAGCTAGTCATGTCTGATTTCAGCCTTGAACCTAAAATGAGGAGAAGTGTTCTCAAGCCTTGTCTGAGGATAAACTTCAGCTACCAGCATTAAGAAGCAACAATAACCCTGAAGAGTGCATTATTTAACAGAAACAATAAACCCATGGATTAAAAAGAAAAGGGGAGTTCATTAACCACATTATTTAACAATAAACCTGTCTCCTAGCACTTAGTTATACCCAGGGAACATCCCTGGTTTGTACAATTACCAGCATGAAGAAATCAGGATACAAGACCAGATTCAAAAACCAAGTATTGCCCAAAATATATTTTTGCAAGCATCAAACCATGCCTTTATTCCACACAACAAATGTGGGCAATAATGATGCATATCCCTTAATACAATGTATGAAAAGATAAGAAGCAACAGACTAATCATCCTAAGATGGAAACTAAAAAGATTTCCTCAACGGAACTGATATTTTGCTCCTTCATGAATGACCTTCTCTTAGCTGAAAGAAGTCACACGTCATTCATAAATTAATATGTCAAAGTGCCTTCTCATGTTTGGAAGATAAATAGATTTTAAGAAATTAGGGAAGTCAATAAAACATTTAATAAAGTACCTACGCCTAAAAGTGCCTGGTAATTCTTGGAATAGCTTTGAAATTACCTTAGACTCCAATAGGGAGATCTCGGCACGAAGCCGGTCACTCTCCCTTTCCAATGACTTAATTCTTCTAGCCTCATTATTAAGCATGTCATTGAGTGTCTTTATTTCTTCCAATTGGCGACTATTGACTTCTTTCTGTGCATGTAGATTACTCTCAAATTCTTTAATACAAAATTCCTTTTGTGCAAGAGATGATTCAAGTTCCTGGACATGAAAAGCAAAGTGCAAAGAAAGACTATTAGAAAAGATTGCAAGAATTACAAGGAAAATAGATGAAGAACAATTCAACTCCAAGACCTGAAGAAGAACTCCACTGGCTGCTTCATCCCCTCCTTGATCATTCTTTGGCCTCTTCAATTCATTGACAACATTTTTCAACCCATCTCTTTCTTCAGTAACCATAGAGAGCTGCAATTAGCCATCAATATATTTATTTAATCTGTACCATATCAATGGAAGACAAAAATATGTTGAATTTTCACCAATGTTAAGGATGATTCATACTCATATAGTAAAATCAATATTTTAATTTGCATCACCAAGCATTACCCCCACCAGTTAGCATCTTAAGACAATAAACAGGTCATCTTCAGCAGCATCAGCTAGAAGTCATGGCATTAACTTCCATGAAAAAGAAAACACTTCTCTAACACTATCATTGGCAAAAAAGGGTGGAGGAAATGGTGAGAAGAGGAAAAATTACTACATCAAGCACCTGAATGTTCATTAAGACTGTCAAGAGTTGCTTCGAGCATCCTCCAGGTCAGTAAGAACAAAAGAAAGAGGACACAGCTCTTTCGAGCTCTAACAACAATTAGCAAAAGGAGGAGGGAGAAGGGAAACAAAAGAAATCCCTAACCACTCATCTCCACAGAGCATAAACAATAACGACCCTCCACATTCCAAAAATGATGCCTCATAACAATTTGGTGACGGAAAGGGAAATATCCAGAAACAAAATAAGTGCAAAAGTTTAGGGCATCAAAGGCAAAGGATAAATGGTATACAGACAAAATGAAGCAGTATCATGAACATATCAAAAAAGGACATAGGCCTCTGCAATGGCAGCTCTGTTTAGATTGTTCTGCTAGCAAGATCAACTCCACAAAAAACATAAGAGAGAAAAGTTGACATGGTTATATCCTGGTACCCTGGAACTCTCTTGGACTCTGACATCTGCTCCATTGTTTGAGGAGTAACTCAATTTACTAAACAAGGGAAAAAATAATGACCAAATCTCCTCAAACACAGTAAGTGGACAAGGAAAATGCATAACTCCATTTGCATATGCAACACTATTCCAAATTTTAATTCTTATTCCCAACAACACTATCCTTCTTGAGTTTTTTTCTTAGCAGGGCCAAGATAAGAAAATCATTTAGAAGGGGCATTTACCCCCACCAAATACTTATTCAAGTAACCAAAGAACTTGATAATTCTCTAAACACCAAGTAAAAGGATTTTGACATTCTTACTCTTAATGATCTCGTCAGCACCCCCCACCCCTAAATTTTCTGAATAGAGCAGATCCTTGAGTAGCAAACGCCTTCGACTTTAACAAAAAAGTTAATTGCTAAACTCATTTGGCCAATGCAAATCAAGTGTTGAAGTTATAAGAGTATACATGCACCTAAGCTAATACTTACCATCAATTCAATCTGCTTGACCTCCAATTTCAATGCTTCCACCTTCTCTTTGGCCAATGCAGCCTCAGTTTCAGCATTTCGTTTACCAAGTTGAGCAGTTTCCAAGGCCACCTCCATTTGTTTGAAACATGCATTCGCCTCACCCGCCTTCATCATGTTATCAATCACCTCTCTGCATTGAACAGATACATTTAACATCAGAGAGCAAAAACTTAAATGAGAAAAAGGTGAAGAAAGCTAATTTGATCTTTTCCTTTAAGCTCACAATTTATATTTAGCATCATAGTAACAAAATGATTGTAATTTTAACAGGTAACAAACTATTTTACATCATAGATTTTGTAAAGAAAGTGAATCGCTGCCAACTAATAAAAATACTTTATAAGTACAGATAGAATGGAAAGAATCTAAACCTTACACCATAAAGCACCCTACCCAAAGAAATCTTTTTAGGAAAAAGAAAAATAAAAAATGGGATGTCAATATCTCGAAATGCAGGCAACCTTAAGGCTTAACAGCAGACTTAAACAATGAAGCAATTGAAACTAACAAGCTAAGAGAATAAACATACTTCTGTAAAGCTGCAAACTTAACAGGTATATCATCATAAGACGACACACCAGGAATATCCTTTATTGCTAACTTCCAAGAAGACATCTCATCCTCCTGCTTCTTCATATTTAACTCATGTTCTAGTAACTTAGATAACTCTGACTCTGCTCTTTCTCTGCGGCCCTTTTCTTCCATCAATTTCTCCTTCAATAACTCAATGCTTTCATGGGATGATCTTATCTTTCTTGCTTCCCTCACTTCAGTCTCCTATAAAATGTTTGAACATTGATAAATCACCTAGTGAAAAGAAAAAGGATTCATGGAAAGAGAAATGATCAGCAACATGCTGTAAATATATGATGTGAGGTCCTCGATATTAAGACACCTATGTCACACAGTGTAGCCAACACCCAAAATTATTCATAGTTGATGGTTAAAGAGGTAGGCATATTCAACATTTCAAGCAGCATAAACAATTCCATATTCACTGTAATATTTCCATCTTCATGGATAAAGATGTTTCAAATCTCTTTTATTCCAAGTTTTTGCTTGAAATATCTAGTATACACCCAGCATTACTACTTCATGTGAGCTGGATGCACACTTGATGCCATGATGTAACCCTATATACGTGAGTGCATTTGTGGGCAATATAGAATGCTATACTTTGTACAATCATAGTTTTCAATACCATTTCGGAAACCATTCTTAATTTTCAATTGGTATGAGATATCTTGTTGCCAGAGGATTAAGTGCTAAATTCCAGAGTTTCTGCAAAAGCATAAGGTTTGTGTGCATATTCAATACAAAAAAAATATTTTGCTCTTCAAAACACGTATCAAACTTAGATGGCTTCCAGATATTTAACAAAAACTTAAAATTAGATTAAGCACCATAAATACACAAATATATATATTCTACAAATAAAACAGAAAAATAGAGACTAATTCATGGAAATGTTCTCCAAATTTTCTTTTCATTTGATTAAAGTTTTGGCCATGGTAACAACATTGAATCCACAACACCATACTATTATCTTGGTTCAAATAAATATAAGCTGATCAAATCAACTTCATACATAATTCAACAAATGTCAATCATATCTTCAAGAAAACATGTATCAATTATACTTTTCGATAACAAAGAAAAATGTAAAACAGAAATTCACTCTAAAATTACAAAAGAAAAAAAAACAATTATTATTTATTACAGTGATAGTCCTTGTAGGACAAGAGTTTGCATGTAAATTAATGGTTAGGAGGATGAAAACATTATTATTCTTGATTTCTAGTTTGGATATTTGCAAAACAACATAAAGTACAAAATTTTCCTTGACTTAAAACTTAAAGGCAACTGGAGATAACCAAGATGTTTCTGCTGGTATTTGGCAAAGATATTCTAGATGAGGCGCAATTGAATGCCAGATGACATAGGAGTTCTATGCTTTGTTTTAAGAACCAGTATGAGATATCTTTGATTTACAACCATGTTGACAGCAACTATCTCCTCATCAAAACATCAGCCTTCCTTAATTGGTAACATGACTTTAAACAATAATTCTTCCATGTTAAATTCAAAGACAACTAACACCAAAACACCACTTCATCCAATTCCATGAACTTCCAGAAAAAAATAACTGCTGCTGCTACCCATAAAACCATAAAGTGGAGTTTCAAAAATCAAATTTCAGCAGCAGAAGACAATAACACTGCCAAACCAAGTACAATTCCACCAGAACATGAGCCGAACTTGCCAAATTATCCATCCCAAATGCATGCAGAAATGAAAGTCATTTCATGATTTTCTAGTTTTCTTTGCGCAAATACACATGAATTTTATGTCAAAGCAGCCAAGGTAACAAAGAAACCATGTCAGTACAGAGTTGAATACAGCTTGCATTCACCTAATATCTAAATTAGCACCTACTTCAATCAATAAGCCTGTATACAGAAAAAAAATATTCAGCCTGCCTGAACTCCACTCATCTACGGTTGGGGGACCATGTGTGAATGACCAGCCAATTACCATATCACTTGTAATGGACACTGAAAGTAGCAAAATCCTTTATGAGTATGAGGTGTGAGTAGAAACCAGACTTACAAAATTTCTAAGCTCTTCTTGCAGATGTTTAACCAAAATGTTGCTATCAGTAGAAGAACCTTCTTGAAAAGTGAAACTTGATAATTTCTTCTCCAATTCACTTCTTTGATGCGAACACTGGAAAAAAAAAGATGAAAAAGGGATCATATCTCTAATGCAAGTTAAGAATTCTGGAAGATTTTCAAACATGTCATTTTAAGTTAATGCAGACCAACATTTACACCAAGTAGAAGCTTAGCTTACTAAACACACCAGTAAACGAGTACAATCCACTTGTGGAAAAAAAAAGGAAAAAACTAGAATAAAAGCAAGATACCTCCGTAAGTTGCCTTTTCAGATCTTCTAGCTGCTCCTTCCACAACTCTGATTCTTTCTCAGCATTTTTGGCCCTGCATTCCATCGTTTCTAGCTACATAGAAAAAAAATGAGCAAGATAACTAGAACTCTGGGTCATAGCTAAGCCATTATAAAAAGGAAATCCACAAATTAAGATGCTTACATCTGCCCTAATTCTAGATACAGAATGCTTTGATTCTCTATTCAGCTGCACAAGCTCAGTGTTGAGACGCTTTTTCTCCCTTTCTATGCTTTCAGAAAGATGGCCAAGTTTTCCCTCTAAAACACTTGCTTTCTCTTCAGCAGAAGCTGCTGAGGATTCAGCTTTCTGGCGCAGGTTCTTTTCATTTTCAAGCTTAACCTAAAACAGAAATGGAAGGAGCATTTTTTTCAAAGAAAAGAGGAACAATTTGAAATACTACAAGCAAGCAACAGGGAAAAAGAAGAAGGTAACGACCATGCCATGAGAATTTAAACTTTTAGAGCTGAATTTAAATAGAAAATTTACTCTTCCTAATTGTGATTTTATATTTGCTTCATAATAATGGAAATCAATGCTGAAATTATAATTCATTTTCCTTGATAGATCACATAAAGGAACTAATGGCTAAAAAATTGAGATAGGTAATCAAACATGTTGTAGTAGTAAAATTTACATACCAAATAATCCCTATTTTCTATTTTTAATTTTTTTTCCATTAAAAAAAAAAAGAAAGAAAGAAAGAAGCAACGGGGTTGCATACCTCAAGGTTAGCTTGTGATTCTAACTGTTTCTTGAACCTTTCTTGGTTATCATTAACTTCCTTAAGAAGTTGTTGCTGAAGAGCATGTTCGCGTCCTTTGGCAGCAGCAAGTTGTTGCTCTGTCTGCAACAATTTATCTCGAAACGTCTTCCTCTCACCTTCTACATCACCATTAAATAATGATAATAACAATAACAATAACAATAACAATAACAATAACAATAATAATAATAATAATAATAATAATAAAGAGAGTAGCAAGCAGAAACCAGATTTGGTGAAATTTTCATTGATTTCTTGTAATTTAGACTGGTAATCCTGAACTTGCTTCTCGGCGCTACTCAACGCGTCTATAAAATCCGATTTAACCTAATATTGAATGAAGGAGTAAATGAGCACATAAAATACACAGAGCTTGTGCGAGAAATGTGTGATTAAGCGAGCAGAACCAATTGGCGGCACTGGTAGGTGCAGAGGAATTGTTCGGGATGGAGCGTCGGAGTGTTGTTGTCTTCGTAGATGACTAGATTATTCTCTCGGTGGTGCTCCGATTGGGGGCTCTCGATGATAGGTCTCGCATTAGCGTCGGCGGCTCCTCCTCTTGCTCGCTTTGCCGGTGGGGTTCTTAGTATCATTTTCCTTTTCCTCTCTCTCTCTCCTCACTCTCTCTCACACACACTCTCTCTCTCTCTGAAGATTAAATTGTGAATTTGAATCGACGAGAGAAATCAAAATAACGGATACGGACTACAATCGGTGATTTTAAAGTTCAAACTTCAAACATCCAAATACATATACATATAATTAATATTTCCGAACTTTCGGCTGAGATGAATAGCGCTATTTTTTAAAAATATGTTTTAAAAAAATATATATATCAAAGTATTTTAAAAAAAAAAAGTTTATTCTTGATATAATATATCACATTAATATACATATATCTAATTTAAAATTCTCTGGATTTGTTCGAGCTTTCATCTTCAGATTAATTTCTTATATGTAATATTAATAATTTTAACACACACCATAGATTAAAGTAAAAGAAAATATATGATTACTTTTTAAGTTTGACATCATATAGATTTTTTAATATTTTATTCTGTTTTTTTATTATAAACAAACATGATTTAAAAATAATTATTTTATTTTATAAATCATTATCAGATATAATTACATTCCTATTTTTTTATTCTGTCTCTCGAAGCTTCAATCCATGTATCAGAGAGAGAGAGAGAGAGAGAGTTAATAGCCTCAGTTTAGTACTGTGGTTTAAATAAAAGTTAGCTAATTTTGCTGTTTAAAATTATTATTTTTATATTTTAAAGATTGTTTTGATATATTAATGTTAATAAATAAAACAGTAGGTCAATCTGAATGGTTTACATTATCTTATATAAAAAAAATAAACAAATAAATTAAATATAATTAAAGACATAAAAGACAGCGAAGGGTATCCCTTGCCTTTACTCACTCTCAAAAGTCACATATAAATATCTAAATCTAATTAAGGAAAATACTTTCATGTCACGATTAATAATTAGAAATTCATTTAACTAATAAAATTTAAACTTGAATCATGAAGCTACCTAATTAATATAATATATCCCAATTGCATCAAAATATTTCTTCTAGACTATTTTTTTCATACAAAAATCTCAGCTACCAGATTTATAAAGTCTGATAAATTGGGTTGGAAAGAGTATTTTCTAAATTAAAAACAAGAAATAGTTTGTATTTTTATATGAAATGTATTTAAAAACATGTATAAATCATTGAATTAAATTAGAGATAATAAGAGTAAAAACAATAAAGAAGAGAAGAGATCAATAAGAAAAATAAAAAGAGGGTGAAGCAGACAAGAGAGCCAAAGACAAGTCGTGTCGGCTTGGACAAGACATTGACGATATAACTGTGTATCTGGACGTGTGTGTATTTCTCTGCTTCTCGATCGAATCGATTCATCTTAATTCTTCCAAATCTATTTTCAACGTCTTGTTTACTACTTTCTATTCTCGGATCCTTCTTGCCTGCCCACAGCCTTCCCCTCCTCAAGAACAAGGTATTCTGATTTCCATGTTTTCTTTCATTTTCTTCTTTTTTACTGGATTTTTAGTTGCTGTCAAATTAATAGAGGGGTTTTAGTGAATTGTAAGTGAAGAAAGTGGGTGTTGTTATAACTTGTTTATCATCAGATCCCTGGGCAGCTCTACTGTACTTCCCCTTTTATTTTCTCACAGTTCTTCTCTGTCCAAGCATCAAAGTTTCTTTCTCTCTTTCCTTTTCTATTTTTTATGTAATCAAGATTTTCGTGTACATTTTTACGTATATTGGTAGATGGGTTTTTTGAATCATGCTGTTTTAGGATACATCATGGATTTATTTATTTTCCATTTTTTTCAATTTCTAGTAGCTAAAAAATTTGCTGTGCAAAAGTAAATGCGGATTTTGGTTGTGAAAAGTGTGAAGGGCATTTTAAAATCTTGAAAGATCCATGTTTTTTTTATAAAAAATCGGAGTTATAGTTGTAGAAAAAATAAATGCCAAGTCTTGTTGCTTCATTTACGGCGAAAAGAAGACATAGATAATTAAGGCAGACTTTTGTCTCCTTTTAATTAGGCAACACTGAATCACTCTGCATGATCATTAAGTGATAGTAAATGGAATATCTTTGAAGGGTTTGTTTTTGTTTGGTGAGATGATTGATTGCTACTAGTTTCTTTTTTTCCTTTTCTGTTGTTGATGGAGCAACTTTTATAGAAGGGTTTCCGTAGATTGGTTTCTCTGCTCATTCAGGGGTTTTTGTGTTTTTTTATGGCATTTGCAGCTATGAATCATACCTCCGGAGGAAACCACCATCCAGGTTTGAGTTTTCTGCTGTTTTGCTTTGTTATAGTTTCTATAATTTGTGGATTTTTTTCTTGTTTACAAGACAGGATACATACTGAATTTCTAGTTGGTGATGGGATTACTGTGACATCAGCTTGTGTCAACTATTTTTTAGTGTGAAATTCATGAAATTGAATGGTTGCTTGATCCATCTACATTGACCTGACAACAATTTATGCTATCTTTTTTCTCCCAACATCCTTGAATGAACTGAATTGAATTGCACATCTGTTTTATGAAGGCTGGCAAATGACTAGGTTAAAGCTATGTTAACAAGATTTGGTGCCTTTGTATAGGATTTAGTGTGATTCACCTCTTTAAATTTGACTCTTACATCTATCCCTCCCTCCCTCTCACAAGTGGACATTTTCAGACAATTAGGATTGCTGACACTAGAATTTGAATTTGCCTGCAGCTGCACATGTGATGATTGTTATTTTGAATTTCAATTTTTTTGAAACTCGGTATTCTATTCACTGATTTTCCAGTCGCAGTTCAGCATAAAAATATTGTCATATTGTTAGTAATAACTTGAGGTTTTGCTGTCTTAAATTTAATATTTTACTGAATTTGTTAAATCTAAACCTGTGCTGGGCTGATTGGTGGAAACTATTTATTCAGAATTAATTGGCTGGATTTGTCTGATAACATCAGGCTAGGAGATGACATGTCATGCTTATCAAACCCATGCAATGTCGGGATTTTTCTGTGGGGAAAAGTTTTGCTTTGAAACGGTGGTCTTTTAATTGTGCCCTAGCAATGTGATCTTCTGTAATGGCCTATTTTACCTGCTCCTCTATTCAAATCATTTACCTATTTCACATGGCCAGCTATAATTTTTAACTTGCTCCTGATTTTGCTCCTGATATTGTGGCATTGGCTTTCTTTTGCATGTCTTCTTTCTGTTTATCACTTCATGAATTTTAAACTGGTGACCTCTCCTAAATAGGGGGATGCAATGATGCTTTGTACAAAGAACTATGGCATGCCTGTGCTGGACCTCTTGTCACTCTTCCCTGTGAAGGGGAGCGAGTTTATTATTTTCCTCAAGGTCACATGGAACAGGTATTCCCAATAAAGTTCAGATCAATGAATTTTTTCAGTATATCTTGTTGCTTATGATAAAATATTGTACTCATAGATATGTAGTGAGGTTCCTGTTTCCAATTTGTTGTATTGTATATTCTCTCTTGCTGTTTTCTTACAGAGTTTGCATATCTGTTTTATTAGCTTGAAGCGTCAATGCATCAGGGGATGGAGCAGCAAATGCCCTCATTTAACCTTCCATCTAAAATTCTATGTAAAGTAGTTAATGTTCAGTGCAGGGTGAGTTGGCTGGTCAAAATCTAGCATTTTATTTTGATGAATCCTAACATAGGTTCTTATAACATGGTGAAAAAATATGGATTACTTTCTGCATATTGGTTCATCTCATATCTTCGCTATGAATTGTAGGCTGAACCTGAAACAGATGAAGTTTATGCGCAGATAACACTGCTTCCTGAACCAGCTGTAAGCTCTCTATTTCTGTAGCAGACAAGGTTTCTGGGCATTTTTATTTTGTACTTTTTTTGCTAAATCTTCCAGTGTCATCATTTCCTCTATGAATCAGCAAAGCGAGGTTTCTAGTCCTGATCCTCCACTCCCAGAACCTGAAAGATGCACAGTCCATTCATTTTGCAAGACACTTACTGCTTCTGACACAAGCACTCATGGTGGTTTCTCTGTTCTTCGAAGGCATGCAGATGATTGTCTGCCGCCTTTGGTTAGCGTCTAAATTTTATCATTTTGACATTCCTAATAAGCATTATAGGGCTACTTATGTGCCTTTTGAGTTTATGCCATCCTCTCTTTCATTCAGGATATGTCTCAGCAGCCACCTTGGCAGGAATTGGTTGCAGCTGATCTGCATGGCAATGAGTGGCATTTTCGACACATTTTTCGAGGTTAGAAGTAGTTGCTATTACTTGATTTGACACCTTGTAGATACAGTTGGCAACTTGTTGATGGCATGTCTCAGAAGGTTTTTGTCCTCAGTTTGGCATGTCGTGTATGTAGAATTTTTTTTTTTAATAAATTCAAAGATATATAGAGAAAATTTACGAAGGATGGTGGTTTGTGTCCCTACTTTTGAACCTTTTGTTGTGAACACCTGATAACCATTGATGCTGTATCCTGATCTGATCCAACAGAGAGCACCTGTTGGTGGGATCATATGGAGGCTTTGTTTTTGTTGTTGTTCATAACACATAAATGACCTCTTTTATTTCCACTATTGTCCAACTCAGCAAGCATTTTGGAAATTAATTCCCATGCCAGTTTTTCAGAGAAATTGGGCCTAAGGTTTTTGAAAGGGGTTTCCTCTTCCTTCCCTTACCTTTCCTTTGCATCATGCAGATTTATGTGAAGGAAAAGGATTTTAGGGAAAGAGAAACCGTAATATGGTATAAATCATCTGCTTTCTCCACATTTTTTATCATTTGTTATATGTGGGATTTGATGTCAGCTATATTTCCTCATCACATGGTATCCTATCACAAAGTACTTACAATATTCTGTTTTAGCTCTTAATATGCTGATTAAAAAGATCATTATGCAGGTCAACCAAGGCGTCACTTGCTCACGACAGGGTGGAGTGTCTTTGTTAGCTCAAAAAAGCTAGTTGCAGGTGATGCATTTATCTTCCTAAGGTAAGTATATTGTCCATGGTGGTCTTTTTTTTGCAGTGATTTTCTTGCTATAAAGAATTGTCAATGATTGATTGAAATACTCCATGCAGGGGAGAAAATGGTGAGCTTCGTGTGGGAGTAAGGAGGCTCATAAGGCAACAGACAACTATGCCATCTTCTGTTATATCTAGCCAAAGCATGCATCTAGGGGTTCTTGCTACTGCTTCTCATGCCATTGCAACTGGAACCCTTTTTTCTGTCTTCTACAAGCCAAGGTTTTTGTGCAGTTAGTTGTATTAAACCAACTACTTCGTAGTTCATCCATCAAATTTTCTTTCTTTATTTTTGTTTTGGAGTCATTTGTAATTTGTAGTTACCTGACCAACATTCAGAACTTTGCATGATAATGTGCCTAATGGTTCATGCAGAACATTTAATTGTCAGTACTTTGTAATTGCCAGCAACCTTCAGAAGAGAGAATCTCATTTTAACATGACTGTTGCATCAATGAGATATTGAGTAGAAAAATGAAAAAATGTTTTTGTTTCTACTGTTATTTAGCAACCTCTGATTTTAAGGTCTTTTCCTGTATGTTTCAAGTATTCAAATTGTACATTTTCCCTTAATTCTTGCTTTCCAATCAATAACTTTTGTCGGTCCATTTTTGGGTTGCTTGTTGTAGCTTAGGACAAGTTTGAGGGTATAGTTTCTCATTTATGTAATTCAGGTGTTACTTTCTGAGATTCTTGCATGGATATTTCTTCTGAATAAAGTCTTTTATTTATTTATTTTGTTTTCAGAACAAGTAGATCTGAGTTCATTGTAAATCTTAACAAGTATATTGAAGCTCAAAACCACACGCTTTCTGTAGGGATGAGGTTTAAGATGAGATTTGAGGGCGAGGAAGTTCCTGAACGAAGGTATATCTTACTCTAAATTAAAACTTTGTTCAAGAATTCAATAACATCTTTTAAATCATGATGTCCATTATGTTACAGGTTTAGTGGTACCATTGTCGGCGTTGGAGATAATATATCCTCAGGATGGGCTGATTCTGAGTGGAGATCCTTAAAGGTTGCTTGGTTAAGATTTTATTAACTATGGATTCTAATATTGAGTGCCACCTTTTTGCTCTTTTCTTTCTAATTCGTTTTCCAATGCCAAAGTATACTTGTCTTTGCTCACAGCTGGTATCATATTGTCTGCCAGGTCCAATGGGATGAACCTTCTTCCATCTTGCGTCCAGAGAAAGTATCACCATGGGATTTGGAACCTCTTGTTGCAACTAATCCTTCAAACCCCCAACCTGTGCAGAGGAACAAGCGGCCACGGCCATCTGTCTTGCCCTCACCAACTTCTGATGTTTCTGCACTTGGTTTGTCCACATCCAAATTCGTTTTTCCTTACTCCATCTGCTTGTGTTGATATGTTATGATAAACTTCCTGTTACTTTTGTGCATTAGGTATGTGGAAACCTTCGGTTGAGTATTCTGCTTTCTCATATGGTGAATCACAACGTGGAAGAGACCCTTATCCATCACCCAATTTCTCTACCACTGCAAAGGCCAACTCTGTTGGCTTCTGTGGCAATAGTCAAGTGACTAGTGTTTCCCCAAATTCAATGCATTGGCCTAACCGAGTGGAAAGTGTCACAGACTCTTTTGCTCCAGTTGTAAACAAAGATTTGGGAGAAAGGAGACAGGGCACTGGGATTGGCTACAGACTTTTCGGGATTCAACTTATTGACAATTTCAATGCAGAAGGAACTTCACCAGTGGTTACTGTGTCTGGAACAGTGGGCAATGACCGCCCAGTCGTGTCTTTGGAGGCCGAGTCTGATCAGCATTCTGAGCCTGAGAAATCATGTCTGAGATCTCCTCAGGAGTTGCAAAGCAGGCAAATCAGGAGCTGCACAAAAGTAAATCCCGTAGACCTTTTTATTGTGAACTAAAATGTTATGCACACTATCTCTTAGTTTTGCTGCCCCACCTCAGTGGAAAAACAATTAGCAATTGTCTTGGACTTCTCCATGAGACAATCATTACAGCAAACTGAACTGCAGCATTGGATGGATAACGTGGATATGGATTATGATACTTTTACTGTAGGCTGGTTGTGCAACTCTAGCTATGAATATCTGACGATATATTTTTCCAGGTTCACATGCAAGGCGTTGCGGTTGGAAGAGCTGTTGATTTGACACAATTTGAATGCTATGAAGACCTGCTGAGGAGGCTAGAGGAGATGTTTGATATCGAAGGGGAGCTCAATGGATCCACAAAGAAATGGCAGGTTGTCTATACTGATAATGAAGATGACATGATGAAGGTTGGGGATGATCCGTGGCAGTAAGTTCATTTGACTCATTCTGATATTCTTAAGTTTCCATCCCTAACAATAATCAAAAAGTTTCGTTGTCCCTGAACACATAAGATGTTTCAGATGATTGGTTTTAACAATGCTTAAAAATTAGAGAGAATTGTATTGCTTTGTTGATGACTAGTTTGCTATTTGATTGCAGTGAGTTCTGCAGCATGGTGAAGAAGATTTTTATCTATGCATCTGAAGAAGTCAAGAGGCTGTCACCCAAGATTAAACTTGCAGGTGATGAAGAGGTCAAAGGAGGTAGTGCCAATAATAATGCTGATGCAGCTGTTAACACAGAGGACCGCTCATCTGTTGTTGGGCCTGGATGCTGATATGCCAATATGCCTGTGCTGTGCCATAAATGGCTGCATTGGAAATATATAAAGGGATGATTAGGAGAGCTTAACAGTCAAGGCTTTGTTTATTGCAGCGTTGCTAGGAATGACCAGTACAGCTTCTGGACATGCAACGCTAGTATTATGGTGAGATGGCGGGTGACTGTTTATCAATCCCGTCATTTGTAGAGAATGAGACTGTCTTTATGAATAGGTATTGGGTTTTGTTTATCATTTTGTTTTGTGAATTATACCATATAGTGCTTGCTTGTTTGGATTCTAAGCAATCAATCTTGTTCCCAGAATGGGAAGTTTGTGCTATCTTGCTTTTTGTCAGTTTCTCGAGCTGTATTTTGGTTTACACGGGCTCATCTGCCTTCTGTTTATAAATACATATTGCCTTATCATATCTTGCGTTGTGGTGCATGTCTGTCGTTTTAGCTGTCTTTGGAAGAAGCTCTTGGTGATTATTGTTGAATGATGCTGCTTGTCAGGCGATTATACAAGCTCCAGTTTATATCAAATCAGAAGCTGCCCCGCCAGAAACAATTAAAAAACTTTAATAATCAATCTGACAGTCGTCCATCTTACCTTGCAAGTCATAAGAGGATCCAGTGTTATTGATGTTGTGCTGATGATTCCTCTCAACTTCATTCGAGTACTCCTATGATTCTCTAGACACTTGTCGGCAGAAACCAGCTGCTCACACCCCGGGATGGTGAAGTGTGAGTGCTAAAACCCCTGTTCCATGATCCATCACAATTCACAGATGAAACAACCAGTTCAAAAAAATAGCAAAAAGAAAATCATAGGGAAAATTACGTGAAAACAAAAGCAATAACTGTCCATGAGTGGCCTAGCCCAAGCTCCTCCACGTTCTTTTCAGAAACAGTAGGTGGGGCTAGGAGTGGATGAGCAACGGTCGTTAATTTGAAAATTTTAAGCAACGTCAGAGGATACGTTTCTTTGTAATTAATTTTAGCTAAATACGCTCTTTCAAGTGGCATCACACCCAGCTCTCTCAAAGAATAATTGAAGCTCTCTTCCATTTCCCATAAAAATTGCTGAGTAGAGAGTAAAGATACCACCAGGATATGATAAAGGCCGTGAAGAAGCTCAAGAAGTTGTGGCCAAGAAAGAAGAAGAGGAAGAGGACCCATCAATATCAGGAACCCTACTACCACCATCCGCCCTCACCATGTCATTGTTGCTGCTCTTACCCTGCCGCACCAACTCAACCCTCAGCTCCACCCTTGCCACCATGGCTCGAGCCTGAACTGACCTACGAGGCCATTTCTGCACCCGGGCTACAGTCCTTGCCTGATCTGGCCCATCCAGGTCAAATCCTAGTTCCATCACAAGAAATTGTAATGGAAACAAGTCCCATATATCCAACATTGCCGTCATATCAACAATATCTGGTTCCAAATCCTGTTTATGGAGTGCCTGTTGAGCAGAAGACAAGAAGAGAGGAGTCAACAGGGTTTTTAGGATGCGTTGTCAACTTCTGTGCCAGTCTAATCAGCTGCTTCTGTCCATGTTTTCGCATTCAGGAAAAAAGTGAGATCGTAGTCGCTTGAAGCCCGTAAAAGATCCATCCATCCATATAAACGCAATTTTCTTTTATTTTCACATTTCAAGATCTAGTGGATGCTCTGTTGTAATTAGATTTTAAAGCTACTGAATAACATTTGTAATGCAATCTGCTATCATCGTCAACATCTACACATCTTAGTACCCGTTTGAGAATCACCAATTTGACTCTGGCCGTGATTTTTAGTAATATAATAGCTAATATCACAATTCCTTCTTCTTTTCAGAAGCTACAATTTGTGGTTTTTCAAAAGCCCAGACAGACATTGAATAAAATAGCTGTGGGGCATTCAAATTTCTTTTGTAAAATTGAGGATACCTCCATTATTAACAAATCAACTGAGAGAAAGAACAAAGAGAGAACAGGGTAAGGCAGTGGTGCAGGTGAGCGGATCATGCAAACGACGATGCAAAAATAAGAAAAGAATTATGGCATCAGGCTTACCTTTTTCACATTTCCATCAATGATTTAGCGTTTTGGAGTTTCGGCGAGTCAAGTTCTTCCCTTGGTTTTGCAGCATCTTGGAGTTTCTCCTGCCACACAAAGTATGAGAGAAGAGAGACCATTTCCTCCACTTTCATGAGCTTGAGAACCCCCATTGAACATGAGCTCTGTCAAAGTCAACTCGTCTGCATTGCTAATTTCACAAGCAACTTTTCCCCTTCAACTCCACTACATCCCCCCGTAAAAGAATTCCAGTGTCATTGCTGAACAGTCCAAGTGGTTGCAAAACAAATAATCCTCCAAGTTAGGATGAAAAGATTAATAAAAAAGAAAGGTGCAAATGTAGCAGACACGTACGGAAGGTAATGGAATAGTACAAGTTGTTGATGATATATATATATATTCAATAATTAGCTGTGTCCATTGAAGGAATAACAAGTCCTGCCCTGTTTTCTTCATCAAATACCAGCTGCTTGAAATTAGTTTTTGAGCTGTTAATTACTAGCTTCTATATATAAATCGAAAGGAGATTAGCATTAATCTCATTTTGCACACAATTATTATTGAATTCGACTTCCTCTTCATTCTTCTTTTGTTTTATGTTTTAACCAATACAAGGATAACTGCTCCTGCCCTGTTTCTTATAAGCATGATCCTGGTTTGCAAGGGGTAACTCCACGATGGTTGCCGACCTTTCATATCCACTATTTAGCTTAATCTAATAATAATTAAAGCTTTTGAACAAAACAAGATCTCACCCATGTTTACTTTTCTTTGGACTTGCTTGATATCAGTAACTTAATTATTTCATTTGTATACGACAAGTTTAATCCATTGTTCTCATAAGCTCATTGTATTTGTTTGTCCAATGGTTTGGATGGATGCATGGTCAGGAGAAAAGAAAGGCAGATCACCGAAATGTCAAATAAGTAGTCATGTTCAAGCCCATCCTGTTCTGATGAAGTGGGAAACAAGAGGAGATTGGCTTTTAGAATGGAAATGGGATATTACCCATAGTTGTTAATTCCGTTCCGTTCCGTTTAAAAAACCGAGACAAAACGACGTCATTTTCGTCTC
Organism: Salix brachista; assembly: GCA_009078335.1. Classification (NCBI taxonomy): domain Eukaryota; kingdom Viridiplantae; phylum Streptophyta; class Magnoliopsida; order Malpighiales; family Salicaceae; genus Salix; species Salix brachista. Next base: position 98,867 of record CM018574.1, read on the forward strand.
AGTTTTAATTCCAGTCCGTTCCGAAAATTCCAGCCGGAACGCCTCGTTTCCGTTCCGGGCGTGCCGTTCCGGGTTCAAAATCTATTTTTTTTTATTTTTTAAAAATTATTTGACATCTATACATCAAAATAATTTAAAAACACCAAAATATTTTAAATAAAAAAAAATTCAAATTTTAATTATACTTGTTAAATTAATATTTTATTTTATTCATATATATATATATATATATATAATTAATTATATATAAACAGTACGACACCGAAACGGCACGCCAGAACACTCTGAAACCGGAACGTTCCGTTCCAATCAAAAAACCGGAACGGCGACCGAAATAGTATTAACAACTATGATATTACCCCCTTCCATACGAATCAAGCCCTCTAGATTTGTTGTCCTGATATCATCATACTCGATTGGAGGAAGGATTCTGCACTGTTAATTAATGACAATGAGGGAGCGGGTCAAACTCGTTCATCACTCTTCCTCCTAACCATGAGAAAGAATTGCTTTTCTACACAGATTACAAAACAACAAATATCTGTCAAATCAATACATATAAATGATCGCCTCATCCCACCTGCCATGCCAACTTGCTGGAGAAGTAAATGGAAAACTTGTTGATGCAATGCATATATATATATATACACACACACGTGCGCGCGCCTATTTCACTTCAACAAATCTACCAAGCTGATGTGAGCTTCATAAACGTTCCCGCTCGAGTGGGGGAGCAAAGCATGCAGCCACCCGACAATAATGCACGAATAATGAATCTATGCAGCCACCCGACAATAATGCACGAATAATGAATTTGTATCAGGCTTTATCTAATATCTGTAGGATGAACCAGATGGTGGTGGGGCAGGTGGCATCCGAGCTGGTGTCCGACGGCTGCTGTTTGAGCTTACATCACCATTCTGAGCTGGATCACTGTTTCGTCGACTGTGAGACCTGGATGGGCCAACAGGTCCATTGGCTGCAGAGTCAAATGCATTCCTCCAGTCTTCTCCTGACGAGACTCCATTTGTTCTTGGGCTGCTCTCTGCGTATATTTAACATTACAGGTATAGAACACAGATCAAAAATCTGAAAAACATACAAGTGACAAGTGATTCTCTTTCAATAAAAACATGCAACCTCTGTAAACCTACAGACAGCAGTCGTCAAATGGAATGCCGAACCAACATGAATTATTCTCCCTGCAAACTTAGTTCGACTGCCACTCTACACCTTAAGGTTTTAGGACAAGCAATTTTCATGAAATAAGATTCAGCAGCCACTACAATCAAGAGTGAAATTCGAAATTTATGCAGACAACAAATCAGAAATCAACTCCATGAAGTTACTATGTGTGATGCTATTGGTTATATTATTATGAAAAATGCAGACTAAGATGCATATGTGGATATACAAACACCAACATAAAGGTGAACTGTAATGTTTATAGCCACTGTTACCTGCTCCACCACCATCAGACCAACTGGAAGCAGCAGCTGCTCGATTATCATGGATGCTAAGTTGCCTAGTGAGTTTTGAAAGAAGAGAAGACTGTTTCTGATAACGTTCCCTCTTCCTCTTTACATTCTGGTCCTCCTGCAGCAGCTCCTCAATCCTTGCTGTGCTTTGCGCACTAGCCACCAAAAATTAAGTGACATGTTAGTCTTTTATTAACAAAATTTGGCAAAAAAAAATCAGAGAGAGAGAAGAAATCTCTTTGGCACTTGATTGGGTATACAGTGCCACCTGCAGCACATCAATTTCCATTAAGAGAGACGAGGTTAGGAACCATTGTTTGCAGCTCATAGGGCATAAGCAAAGAAGATATTACATTACTGAGGTGAGTAACAGTACACCAACCTAATAGAACTATATAATTGATTAAGCATGTCTTCTTTGGCCTTCTCCACTTGGCAAAGAACAACTGCCTGCTCAAGAACAAAATGATAAATACTACAACAAATTATATCAACAATTGAAAATAACATGATGATTGACATTCAAGAAAAAGAAATACTTTTGGGACATTGGCACCAAGGCTGTTAAGAACAGCTTCAACATAGCCGCGTACTTCTTGTGACATCCACCGAAGCTCTTCTTCAGGGTCAGTGGGTCTTCTAGCCATTGTATCCTAAAAAGGTAAGCAAATTAGACCCAATGCACAAAACAGGCACAACCACCTTCACTTTAGAGAAGCTTATATTCCGTTTCTTAACAACTGAAATACTATTTAGAGTAAAATTCTAAAAATCACAAATTGCAGTTAATGTGTATAATGGTATCCAAAACAAAACAAAGAAAAATTCCAACAATCACTGGATAACTCACTAGGGAACCATCAGACATGCTCTGACGCATGGGAGGACCGGATTCACTTAGCACTTGGCCTCCTTTAGACTGGATGACATTTCTCAACTTGTTTAGCCATTCAACCTTATCGCCCATGCTCTCAGCTTTTAATACAAGGGCACTGTGAGCTGCAGAACACAAAATCAAAGTGTTAACCAGCATGTATGTGAAAGAGTATTTTTTATTATTTATTTATTATCCTTTTCTTTTCAGGGGAGGGTGGATGCAAACAAGATTGAGAAGCAAGCTAAAGATATATATCGATACCTTTCAAGACAGTCTTGTATGGAACCCTACTATTTATTTTGAACACAAGACTGGGTCCTTTCTCAGAACTTGGTCCATTTGCCTTTTTATCCTTGGAACTTTTTGAAGAGGCTTCTTCTTCTTCAGAAACTTCTTCAATACTGCATTCCTGATTGTTACATCCAAAGATCAGGATAAAACCTTAAGCATGAGCAAAAACACATGTCAAAATGGGCCTTGATTTCAGGTTTGGTCACTCTGAGATTATTCGGGTAAAATCAATACACTAGGCCCATAAAGAATTTCAGAACTTATAATAGTAAGTCAACCTGAAAATTTGCATCATAGAACTTCTAGTTTTAACTTACAGGTTAGCAATAGCAGTAAATACCACTTGATGTCCATAGATGTTTTATATATTACCAATCACTCTATGCTAGAAATAGATTCGCACATATCATGCCTTCCATATTTAAAACAAAACTTCAAATAATTTAAAATTTATTGGGTACATGGCTGTAACTATTTCTGCATTAATAAAAAATATTATCCAAGTTTCTTAAGCATGAATTAGGATATCGCAGGAGAGGACTTCCAATCCTAGCAAAGTTCAGCCATAACATGGCATCATTCTAAAAACTCATTATTATACATAAGCATACAAGATATATTCAACATGCTTCAGTGATTGGAAGGACTTGGCATTATGTTTTATTACAAATTGAAATTTCCTTCTCCTGGTGAGGTCCTTACCTCCAAAGTAATAACACCACGGAACTGCCTTTCTTCTTGCTTTTTTGTGTAACCAAGCTGCAACAAAAGGTAACTATTATAAGATACCCAGACAGTAAAGAGTCATCTACAAACAAAAGAGTGGTAATTGTAGGATAATGAATAATCAAATACAAGGACTAATGAAGGGGACAATAAACATTATTCCAAGACTCGATTTCTGGATAGGTGACAACTTTTACCAATGACACCAAATAACAATCAACAAAATTCTAATAACTTCCTTAACAATGTAAAAGATGATAATATAATAAAAAAATATTTCTTGAAACTCGAATGGTATTTTTTTTATGTAACATATTAAGCATTACATCATTTCAAGCACACTTTGACATAATACTCCTACATAATAGGCATTTTAAAGTGACATAAGTACATGCTTATGCAAATTTGTTAGATTTACAGGAGTTGATAAATGCGGTGCTGTGTTTGGTAAGGGAACATGTCAACTGCAGTACAAAGGAGATCAAATTATCATGCCCTCACTTTATGTTGGCCAAAACATTATATACTAACCTTGCCAGTTTTTTCATTCAATACAAACCACCGCCTACTCCAGCCATTAAGTTTTCCACTTTTCTTTAATAAAAACCCTGCATTTCCATAGTAGAATCAATGACATGCAGAAGTAAAACAAATAAAAGCACTTTCACAAGGATCCGACACTAATCTATTTTTCCCTATTGAGTACATTAAGTGTATCTTTGAAATCAAAGTTGCAGATACAATTTACTGAGAAACAGAATGCACAGCAAGTGGCAGCCAATAACAAAAAAAAATAGCAGCACATTCATCACCCCTCCTCCCAACATAGCAATAATAATATTAATAAAGAAAGAAAGGAAAAAAAAAGGAACTGAAATTGTTAAATTGTGCTCCCTGCACATTTTGGTCACATTTTCATTGTCAGGATATGCCAGAATATTGGTCCACCTTAATCTCTAAAGAACAATTACAGTATATTTCACACATGTTAAGCAAAATATATGTGTGTAGGAATAGGTTAAAGTACAAACCTGCTGTTATCTCACCCCCAGGCCCAGCAGTTTTCAAGGCAGATCCCTCTGGTGCATCTTTATCCTGCTGATTGGATTTCTCTTTCATTGATTTCAAGCTCCCTCCGGATTGTTGACCTGTTTGGGGGCTGGTTGCCTAAGAGATACATTGAAGAAAATTAATACATGTGATGAGAAAAACTGACAAAGGCTTTGATGTGTTAGGTGAGGGTGCATGCATGTAAAACCAATTAATTTCGAAATAGCAAATAAGTCACCCTGTTTAAGATAGACTGCTCAGTATCAACCGCCTTTTTTGAAGATTTGTTCTTTAGCTCGTCCTCACGGCGCTGCCTATCCATTCTGATTAAGATTAAGTAATGAAGGATCAGATAGACAGAATGAAAATCCATGGAAACTGCCACATATCAACAAAAGCACACTTTAACAGTTAACAATAAATCATTTGGACAGAAAAATGCATTCAAGCAAATTATGGGGGAAAAATTATTGAGAACCTACATTTGCATATGTCATCACAAGGCTTTAATAAGCATACAAAGGGCTTCCCTTGCCATTGTAATTTATTATCTTTCCTATATTTCTTTTATACGCTGACAAGAACTTGATAAAGGAAAATTGAAAATTCAGTGTTATGTATCACAAAACATGAGACTACTCTCTTAATGGAACTTCTGGTGAAACCCTTAAAAATTTAAACATGATTAACCAAAAAATCAATATGGCCCCATCATCCAATTCAGGAGTGGGAGGCAGGGTTTCTCATAATCTAGTTGACACATCATATCACTGACAAATATGTGACTTATTAAATAACGTACAACAAAGGACATGGAAAGGTATCAGTTTTTGAAACAACCTTGGATGATAAACACAAAGTTCACATTGCAGAGACAACGTATAAAACAGAAAAACATAAGGTAATCATCTACCAACATGAAAAATTAGAAACTTAACAACAAAATGACATAAAATTCAGATGCCAGAACCGAGACAAAGAAAGTATATACTTACCTGTCAGGGTAAAACATTAAAGTACATCTTTTTCCACCAATAATAATAGTTTCAAAAAACAAAAGGCACAATATTTAACTACATTTTTCACTTTGAAACATACCGCCTCTGCACCAATCGGATGAAGTGTTGAGGTGGAACAAACGCACGCTCCATATCAACTAGGGCAACTACCATTTTCCTAGCTTCATTTTTAAACCCATCAAGTGCAGAGCTTGCAATTGCCACAACCTGTTCAATAAAATTTTAAACCTAGATCCAGAGTTCTAGACAGTAAATTTTTTAGCATAAAGTTTACAAAAACAGCAGCTAGGCTGCAGTACCTCTCTCTTGAAAGGAGGATACCTTCCAAGTCCAGGAGTAGCATTTGCAGCAGATGATACAATATCCACTAGTACATGATGCACCTATTTTACAACCACCCAAATAAAAAGTAACTGAAGTTGATTGGTAACAGGAAAAACTGTGTGCACGCCCAGTGAATAAGAGTTTCAGATTAAGCAATTCCAATAAAAGAACAAACTAAATCATCAAAATTTTGGAGTCTCTTCTTCCCTAGAAAATTTATTGTATGGAAAATATGGGAACCAGAGAATATTAAATTGATTAAAAACATTAGTGAAAAAGGTCAGAGACAAATAAATGCCTCTGGTTTATAAAGTAACATATGATGCATGTCAACAATTTTACTTGGGGATCGTAATTTGAAAACCATTATATTACCCCAAATTGTTTATGCCTAGTTTTTGTGATCTGATACATTCAGATTGGCTTGCAGAATATGATGATGCAGCAACTTTCAATAGGGAAGCAGGTGTATTCATAATTTATCAAAACATGAAAGATATCAGCATTTAGCCAAAAGATTTGCTGCTGTAAGGGTTAGTGCAAAGACCAAGGAACCACAGGCATGAGAACTCATGTAATCATATTATAATAGCAACATTCCCTTCTTTTAATTGTTGGATTGAACAGATTTAGATTTCAAGTAAAATATTTTGGTTGCCTGAGAAGAATCCAAAGATGGAATATAATCCAAAGTGGCACACATAAAACTGTACCTCATCAACACACAACTTTGAGGGTTCCTTTGCCAGCTCTAGGACACCTTTTATTAAGGATCGCAACCCCTTCTCTGGAGATATAAGATAAGGTTGATAACCATCTGCTTCTAGGACAATCTGATATCAAGGAAACATACTTCAAGAACACTTCAAAACATTTCTAATAAGAAAGAAATACAGCATAAAGTTAGAACAGAAGAAATACCCTTTTGACATTGTTTATGTCAAAATGCCTATCTAAAGGTAGCTGCTTGATCCTGTTTGGGAAATTACCCTCAAAACTCGCAACAACTTTCCAACCATTACCCTGTAAATAAGCTGGGTTAAAGAAACTATAGTGATTGTACAACAGAATATGGTTCCAAGCCTTAACAACAAAGATAATAAATGTAAGTCAAATCCCAGTCATGAAACTCACACTTCAAGAAGTGTGAGACAACTAACTGCTGGCACAATCATACTCTTGCACTGTAACTAAAAGCTGTATATGTGTGTGTTTAAGTACAGTGAAACAATGCAGTATTGAATTATTCTTGGCTCATAAGAAAGACATCATAACTCAAACACATATATCCTCGACTAAATTTATAAACTTTCATTTCTTGAAAGTCCCTATTGACATTCAGTTTCCACACAAGTTCAAATTCTTTGATCATGCACCCTGGAGGTTTAGTGACATTCCCCGGGCTGCAGCACCATGTTAACAACTAATCCTGTGAATTTGAGGCATTTCCTTTTAGCTTTGGGAAATTCATGACATTTTGAGATTTTATAATTTTCTGGCATATATAATATATCCATCATATTAAATAGTTGCATCCAAGTTTCAAATAGTATCTGCAATAGAAACATCTACATGATGAAAGATGAAAGCAAACCCTATTAATATAACATAAGTTCAGAGGCCATTTTTCTTTTCATAAAAATTATAATCATCCTGACACAGGAAACATCCGTAGTGTGCTGGCACTAGTCTCTCTTCCAGTTATATCAAAAATTATGCATAAAGTGCTTCAAAAAGAAACTACTCACTTCACCACCAATAAGATGCAGGAGAAATTTGTCTTCAAACTCACGGCAGAGCTCCAAAGCTAAAGCTCTTGTGCCTTCAGAGCTACTAACCATTTGCTCACCAAGCCTCACCATTTCATCTTGAACTATTTGAGATTTCCCCTGAAGCCTACAGTTTTGTCAAAGCATATAAACAGCATTAAAGGTCTAATGGACACAAAGCATCATAATACATGAGAATCCCAGACCTAATCTAGCAACTGTCTGAAAGTAGATAATAATTTTCTAATTCTTGTCAAAAAGAGGGGAAATGCCAGAGAGAAGAAAGCAATATCAAGACAGCAGATGATATTAATGACAGTTTTGGGAGAGGGGGGGCAAAGATCAAGCAGCAGCAGGAGGAGGAGGAGAAAAGGAGCAATACCCAGAAAGGATACTGGGAAGCCTGAGTTTCATGCGACTACGAATCTGACCAGCAAGGACATCCACCAGAGCAACTCTCCCAAGCTTGCCTTGAGGGGCTCCCGTCAATATAGATTTTAGACTCTCACTTTCGGCTCGCCAAGCAGTTTCCAAAGAGTTCTCAGATGAAGCACTTCCTGATTGCGCTGAAGCTATGGAAACAGATTGACCAATCAATGCAACCCAGGGAATGTCAGATGTTTTTGGTGGTCCCTGATTCAAAAGAAGAGCTTGAACAGCTGTAATAGCTTTTGACTCTGTAGCTGCTTGGTCAATTTTACTAATAATGCCAACTGTTCTGGTACCTACAATGCAACACAAACCATACTTAAAACTCAAATACAAAGTTTACAAAATTTTAAAATAATAGATTTTTTTGACAAAAAGATAAGATGCAAGCTTAAAATTGACTCACTCTCTGCATCATATTCCTTTGCAATTCTGAGGGCTCTAGAAGATGAAATTTCTGGCGCCTGAATAGCAGGTATTACAACTAACAAAATAGCATCATTGTGCTGAACATATTCACTGATCTGGCAGAGGAAAAAAAGATAGCCATTAAAAGAGCTTCCAATTGCACTGACTTAGAGAAGAAGGGAAAAATAAGACTTTTCCAGCTACAGCATCTTTTAATTAATAAGCACCAAGAGGTGCAACCCATACAAATACAGAGCATCAAGGGTAGCACCCACACAAACCAATAACAACATTAGTTATAGAAAGAGCCCATTCACAAAAGAAAAAATATACATCATGTACAGCAGGAAGAGCACCACAATATTGATTGACCTTTGAAGTACAGCACCTGATACACATAAATAAGCAGCTTGCAGATTTTCTCAGAGAATAGTATTTTCCAGTTAGGCTCTAGGACTCTAGCAAAATACAAAAGAATCACACATGTACCTACAAAAAAAATCTGAAAACCGAAATAAAATAACACCACTCACCATCGAGTCATCTACAATTCTTTGATCCACCCCAGGCAAGTCAATCAATTTCAATGGAGGAGCTGAACATATCAAAGGAAAGAAATTAATTAAAACTGAAGCAAGGAAAATGCATGAATTGGTGAATATTGTCTTGGCATCTTTGCATGGATAATCTGCACTATGACCTCATTAATTTGACATTGTCCAGGCCATCTACTTAACTGGATAATAGGAAAATGGCATAAATGATCTGCATTGCACCATTTTACTATTATTTTCCACAAAGTCTGTACAGACAATCCTTAAGTGAGGAACAAACCTGTACTGGTACGAAGTTTCAGATATATTTCATCACGACCCCTGCCGGAGGAAACCTTGCTAAGCCTTTCCTGTAGAGAATGTCGAAGAGCACCTATGCCGTTCCAAATTAGAGAAACCAACAAGAATCAGAGACATTACACTGACAATTCAAGATAAACAGATGCCACATTGGCAAAAAAAAATGCAATTGAAAATATAATAGGAGAACTTACTCGCAGAAACCTGTTGATTTTTGCTGTCAATCTGTAAAATAATTGATTTACTACTTACGGAACTATCCCTACTTAAATCGATGCTTATAGGAGCCCGAGTGGCTCCATTTTCACCGGTCGGCTGCCAAAATCATAAAATAAACTTTAGTCAGCGGGAAAATAGCTTCAAATCAACAACAGTGCAAGGGAAATACAAGCTTACCAAAACAGGATGTCCAATTAAACTATTCAAAACAGCAGATTTACCTGCACCCTGTTCAGAACAAGAAAGCTTGTCAGAAAGTTCGGATATTCAAGCATTCATTTCCTTTCTTTCTTTTTTAATGCAGACGGAAAAAGAGAAGACAACCTTATCTTGCATTTTTCAACAGTTTCTATATTTGAATCCAAACACAGCCTTAAAACAGATCCAACGATCTAACATGCATTTATTACTTGTGCGCGCGCGCGTGCGAGAGAGAGAGAGAGGGACTTACGACATTGCCGAGAGCGACGACATTGAGGAAAGTAGAAGAGCGTCTAGAAGAAGAAGAAGTCGTTTCATCAACGTCTTCGTCGGCAAGCAAAGCAGATGCTTGCCTCATAGATTCCGAAAGCTGAGCCAATTCTTCGATCGCCTCCATAACTGGTTAAAATGACGATGATAGTATATACACTTCTATCTATGCGAAGATCTGTAGATCTCAGAAGGAAGGAGAGGAGAGGAACCCTAAGATTGGATCTGGGTGGGTAGAGAGGAGATTTTATTTGATTCAAAAAATTGGGGATGCAGCTCTCTTTTAATTATTACAAATTCGCTGCTGCTTTTTTTTCTTTCCAAATACATGTCTCGCTGGATGGGATTTTTATGATCTTGCGGAATGGTCCTCCAAGTTTTTGTTTTATTTTTCTCAGTGGCATGAACTATGAAATAGTGACCTTGCCCGATTTGGGGTGGAAATGAAGTCTGTATCTTCTGTTCGTATTAGAAAGTACTAGATTATCTTAGAATATTAAACTATGTTATGTTCTATGTATATGTATATATGTGAAATCTTCATGTACGAACTGGCTTTTTAATTTTTATCTTATGCGTGTGATGTAAGATGAAGTTTGAGAAGGAATATGGTCCTGAGCATATTCTGAAATGAATTATGCAATTAATTGTATTAAACATGAATGTGATTATGGGTGAGCTGTGCTCCAAATTGTGTGCAGGTTGTGTTATTGATAACTTGGGATCTCCCGATATAGGGGAGACTCTGCCGAGAGAGAGAAAAAAAAAATTCATGCTTCATCTACCCTTTTATAGGGGTAAAGATTAACAAATAAACAATTAGGAGAAAAAAAATTTTGGGGTTGTTACAGTTGGTATCAGAGCATTTGGTTGCAGTTTCAGGGATTGAAATACTAATGTGATTTTGAAAAAATATTTCAGGATGGTTCGTTCACGGGAAACCGCAAGGGTTGTTCCGTCCCCTGTGCAAGAAAGAGAGTATGACTCATTTTCTGGGAATGAAACCGAAAGGGATCCATTAATGGATACTGCCTCCCGTCAATCTGTGGCATCGGCCCATTCAGAGGAGGGAGATTCAAGGGGGCATCATAATGAACAATTTACTTCTCGGGCAGAAGTGTCGCCGGCGAAAACACCGAGTGGTCAAGGATTGGAAGATAGGCCACCACCAGTGACATCGACGGCCGTCCCGAATTCCTATTCAGACCCTATGTTTCTCGAGCAATTGGTCAAAGCAGTAGTAGCAGGGATGGCCGCAGGAACATCCCATGCCACTCCTCGGGTAGAAAAAGTAGTCACTCTGGTTCAATGGGTGAAAGACATGCGCGAAATGGGTTGCACGACCTATTCAGGGGAAGAAGACGCCGAAGTAGCAGGGCATTGGCTGAGGAAGGTGGAAAGGGTTATAGATTAGTTGCACGTGCCGGAGGAAACCCGGGTAGACTGTGTGACCCAGCTGTTAACAGAGAGTGCCCACTCTTGGTGGGAGACCATCAGAGAAAGAAGGGCAGGTGAAGAATTGAAGTGGATAAACTTTCGAGAAGAATTTGAGGAACGATATTACTCCTGGCAGCACCGAAAAGAGAAAGAGCAGGAGTTTCTAAATTTAAAACAGGGGAATATGACCGTCCTGGATTATGAAAGGAGGTTCCAGGATTTATCTGTCTTTGCAAACACTCATCTCCCCACTGAGCATAATCGAGTGGAACGGTTTCGGGATGGACTCAGGCAGGAGCTAAAATTAATTTTGGTGGCTATGCCGTTTCAGTCAGTGCGAGAGTTAGTGCGAGCTGCTCAAGGAATAGAAAGGGTAATGAACGACACACCCAGGTCAATAAGTGAGCAGAGTCAGACCATGGGATTCAAGAGAAGGGATTTCACACCCCCTATAGGGAGGGACCCTCCTCCGAAAAAAGGAAGGAGTGGGTCATCATTCAGCCCATTACCGAAAAAAGGGGGGAGTTTTGTTCATGGTGGGAGTTCAGGAGGAGTTAGACGATTTAATCCTGGGGGATCCGTGGGAGGTCAGACCCGCCAAGGGACAAGTGTTACAGGGGGTCCATGGAGCAGAGAGGACCTGTCTACCCGATATGCATGAGGTGTAATCAAAAACACCCCAGGGATTGTTCAGCTACACCAGGGAGATGTTATATTTATAGAGGGGAAGGGCATCGATGGAGGGACTGCCAGTACTTTGGAAGAGGTTGTTTCCATTGTGGGGAAATGGGTCATAGAAAGAAGGAATGTCCACATAGAGTTACTGAAGGAGTACAGGGACAGGGGATGGCTACTCAAAGCCAACAACAGTCAGTAACGGTTGATCGACCTATACGACCCACTCACTCAGGGACAAGTGCCAATAAAGGCCGACCCAGATTGCTGGAGGAAAGGACTCGTGGCAGAATATACCACATGACCCAGGAAGATGTGGGGGCAATGCCAGATGTTGTAGCAGGTACACTACAATTGAGTTTAATACAAGTTTATGCTTTAATTGATCCTGGGGCTAGTCATTCTTTTGTGGCCCACCGAATTATTAAAAATTTAAATGTGTTACCAAGTAGATTGGATGTGAGAATGGTAGTTAGTACACCTTTGGGGAAAAATATAAACATTGATGAGGTATACAAGGGAGTGATACTAAATATTGAGGGGGTAGAGCTAACGGCGGATCTCATGCCTTTAGCATTAGATGATTTTTGACTTAATACTGGGAATGGATTGGTTGAGTAGACATAGAGCACAAGTGGATTGTTTCACAAAGACTGTAAACCTCCAAGATGTGAGTGGAAAAAAGGTAGTATTCAGGGGAGAGAGGAAGGTGATTCCAAACTCTATAATCTCGGTCATGACGGCCGGAAAATTGATTAGAAAGGGATGTCCTGCCTGGTTGTCTCATGTAAGAGAATTGAAGAAGGGGAGCATTGAATTAACAAATATTCATGTTGTAAAAGAGTTCCCAGACGTGTTTCCAATAGAATTACCGAGACTGCCTCCAATTAGAGAAATTGAGGTTTCCATTGAGACTCTTCCAGGAGTCAACCCTATAGCACAGTCTCCTTATAGGATGGCCCCTATAGAACTAGCCGAATTGAAGATCCAACTTCAAGAGTTGTTGGACAAAGGATTCATACGGCCGAGCAATTCACCTTGGGGAGCCCCGGTGTTATTTGTAAAGAAGAAGGATGGTACACTCAGGTTATGTATCGATTATCGTCAACTGAACAAAGTGACGGTAAAGAACAAGTATCCGTTACCACGGATAGATGACCTGTTTGATCAGTTGAAGGGTGCAAGAGTTTTCTCAAAGATAGATTTGAGATCGGGGTATCACCAATTAAGAATCAGAGAACAGGACATACAGAAGACTGCCTTTAGAACTCGCTATGGTCATTATGAATTCTTAGTAATGCCATTTGGGTTAACTAATGCCCCTGCAGTATTTATGGATCTAATGAATCGAGTGTTCCGATTATATTTGGATAAATGTGTGGTCATGTTTATTGACGATATATTGGTATATTCGAGCTCCTATCAGGAGCACGAGAAGCACTTGAGGAAGGTGTTAGAAATATTGAGAGAAAATAAATTGTATGCGAAATTGGATAAATGTGAGTTCTGGCGTAAAGAGGTGATATTTTTGGGACATGTTATCTCAGCTGGGGGAATATGTGTGGATCCAGGAAAAGTAGAGGCAGTTCTAAAGTGGGAGAAGCCCACAAATGTGACTGAAATTCGAAGTTTCTTAGGCCTCGCAGGGTATTATAGGAGGTTTATGGAAGGATTTTCCACAATAGCATCGCCTCTGACCAAGTTGACTCGTAAAGAAGTGAGGTTTAATTGGTCAAAGGAATGTGAGGAGAGTTTTCAGGAGTTGAAAAGAAGGCTTACATCAGCCCCCGTCTTGGCCCTTCTTTCTGGAACAGAAGGGTTCATTGTTTATAGTGATGCCTCAAGCAGGGGTTTGGGTTGCGTATTAATGCAGCATGGAAAAGTGATCGCATATGCTTCCAGACAGTTAAAGCCGCATGAAGTGAATTATCCGGTCCATGATTTGGAACTCGCAGCAGTAGTATTTGCCTTGCGAGTATGGAGACATTACTTGTATGGAACACAAGTACAGATTTTCACCGACCATAAAAGTTTGAAGTATTTAATGTCGCAAAAAGAATTAAATATGCGGCAGAGGAGGTGGGTGGAATTGATAAAGGACTATGATTGCACAATTGATTACCATCCGGGCAAAGCCAATGTAGTGGCGGATGCATTAAGTCGAAAAGGGAAAGCAGTGATGGGTGATACAGAAATTTCGGAACAAGCAAATATGATGGAATTGAAAAGGATGGAAATTCAATTAAATGTGGGTCCTGAAGGGTCAATACTAGCTCATATGAAGATCAGATCAGTGTTACGAGATAAAGTTCTAGAAGCTCAGTTAGTAGATGAAGGTTTAGAGAAAATTAAGGAAAAAATAAAGCAAGGCAAGGAGTTGTCCCTTCAAATGTTGCCGGGAGGGTTGGTTGTGATGGGAAAACGGGTTTATGTGCCTGAGAATAAGACCTTAAAGGGTGAGATATTGAGAGAAGCTCATGAATCTCGGTTTACAACCCATCCTGGGAGCACAAAAATGTATAGAGATCTCAGGGAATATTACTGGTGGCTGAATATGAAGAAGGAGATAGCCGAATATGTGTCAAGATGTGGGATATGTCAGCAGGTGAAGATAGAACATCAAAGACCGGCAGGAGAATTACAGCCACTACCAATTCCAGAATGGAAATGGGAAAATATAGCCATGGATTTTGCAACCGGATTGCCAAAGGGGAAAAAAGGCAATGATGCTATATGGGTAGTGGTAGATCGACTGACAAAGTCGGTTTTGTTCTTACCCATCAAAATGACAGACCCCATAGACAAGTTGGCCAAATTATACGTGAACGAAGTGATTAGACTGCATGGAGTTCCCATATCAATGGTATCAGATCGAGACCCGAGATTTACTTCAAGGTTATGGCCGTGCTTACAACGAGCTTTGGGAACCGAGGTGAATCTGAGCACGGCATTCCACCCCCAGACAGATGGCCAATCTGAAAGAACCATCTAAACACTTAAAGACCTTTTAAGGTCATGTGTGTTAGAGTTTGGGGGAAACTGGGAAGACTTGCTACCGTTGGTAGAGTTCACGTATAATAATAGTTACCAAGCTCTAATATTTCTTCAAACAGTGCAGTCACCGTTTTAGCCCTCCAAAACGAAAAAATAACGCACAGGGTGGGAGGGGCGAAACGGTAATTACCCAATTTTTTATTCTTTTTCGCGTCGGATTACTGTTGGCGCGTCCCATCACGCACCGTCCATTTCCGCGCGCACGCGTGCTTCGGGCGGCGCGTGCTACGTCATACGGCGTCCAAAAATCATCAGCCGGCGTCTAGAACGATTTTTCGCCATGCGCTCTTCCACATGGGGCGGCGCGTGTATACATGTGGTTCCCAGGTACGTGTCAATGGGCGTTTGAATTTCCCCCCCTCATTTCTCTCTCCTCCTGCGCAAGCTGACGTCAGCGAAGCAGTGTTTTTGGCAAAGTTCAGTTCGGTCCCTGCACGCCCGAATTTGTTGTTCTGGCCCTTATTGCAATTATAGAAATTTTGATTTGTTTCAATTGCGTCCTTCAATTCAAAATCATTAAAATATATAGTTTCAGTTCGGTCCCCCTACTTTTAATTTCCGGATTGGCTGTAAATAGCTCAATAAATTCGGTACACAAGTTTCGATTTTTTCAAATTTGTCCTTTGATTTAAATTGATAATAAATGTGGTTTCCATTTCAGCCCTTGAACTTTTAATTTTTCAATTTAATCCCTTTATATTTGATTTTCATTTCAGCCCTTATACTTTTATTTTTTTATGTTTCAAGAATAATCCCTACTTTTGTCCATGTATATATAAGTGTACTTAGCACAATAATAATAATAATAATAATAATAATAATAATAATAATAATAATAATAATAATAATAATAATAATAATAATAATAATAATAATAATAATAATAATAATAATAATAATGATGATGATAATAATAATAATGATGATAATAATAATTTAATTGTTTTTCTTGCTTATTCTTTTGTTAATGTTTTGTTTTTTTCTCCGTATAATTTCATAATTTTTATTGTTTTGACTGTAATGGCAATGATATTTATTTATTTTCCTTTTGTTAAAGTTTGTAGGATATTTTTAGTCTTTCATTAATTATATGTTCTGATATTTATTGGATATTATCTCATAGGAATATATATAGGGAGAAAAAAACATGACCTAGAATTTTTTGAATAAAAAAAATTAATATCAGTATTCTTAAATACATTTAATATAATCATATAATTAATAAATCGAATAACATTAAAAAAATTTGTCTTCGAATTTTAATTTTGTACATAACACAATAATAATAATAATAATAATAATAATAATAGTAGTAGTAGTAGTAATAATAATAATAATAATAATAATAATAATAATAATAATAATAATAATAATTTAATTGTTTTTCTTGCTTACTCTTTTGTTAATGTTTTTTTTCCTCCGTATAATTTAATAATTTTTATTGTTTTGACAGTAATGACAATGATATTTTTTTCTTTTGTTAAAGTTTGTAGGATATTTTTAGTCTTTCATTAATTATATGTTCTAATATTTATTGGATATTATCTCATAGGAAATTTTAATTTGTTTCAATTGCGTCCTTCAATTCAAAATCATTAAAATATATAGTTTTAGTTCGGTCCCCCTACTTTTAATTTCCGGATTGGCTGTAAATAGCTCAATAAATTCGGTACACAAGTTTCGATTTTTTCAAATTTGTCCTTTGATTTAAATTGATAATAAATGTGGTTTCCATTTCAGCCCTTGGACTTTTAATTT
Organism: Salix brachista; assembly: GCA_009078335.1. NCBI lineage: Eukaryota > Viridiplantae > Streptophyta > Magnoliopsida > Malpighiales > Salicaceae > Salix > Salix brachista. Next base: position 115,706 of record CM018574.1, read on the forward strand.
TTCAATTTAATCCCTTTATATTTGATTTTCATTTCAGCCCTTATACTTTTATTTTTTTATGTTTCAAGAATAATCCCTACTTTTGTCAATGTATATATAAGTGTACTTAGCACAATAATAATAATAATAATAATAATAATAATAATAATAATAATAATAATAATAATAATAATAATAATAATAATAATAATAATAATAATAATAATAATAATAATAATAATAATAATAATAATGATAATAATAATAATAATGATAATAATAATAATAATGATGATAATAATAATTTAATTGTTTTTCTTGCTTATTCTTTTGTTAATGTTTTGTTTTTTTCTCCGTATAATTTCATAATTTTTATTGTTTTGACTGTAATGGCAATGATATTTATTTTTTTTCCTTTTGTTAAAGTTTGTAGGATATTTTTAGTCTTTCATTAATTATATGTTCTAATATTTATTGAATATTATCTCATAGGAATATATATAGGGAGAAAAAAACATGACCTAGGATTTTTTGAATAAAAAAAATTAATATTAGTATTCTTAAATACATTTAATATAATCATATAATTAATAAATCGAATAACATTAAAAAAATTTGTCTTCGAATTTTAATTTTGTACATAACACAATAATAATAATAATAATAATAATAATAGTAATAATAATAATAATAATATTAATAATAATAATAATAATAATAATAATTTAATTATTTTTCTTGCTTACTCTTTTGTTAATGTTTTTTTTTCCTCCGTATAATTTAATAATTTTTATTGTTTTGACAGTAATGACAATGATAGTTTTTTCTTTTGTTAAAGTTTGTAGGATATTTTTAGTCTTTCATTAATTATATATTCTAATATTTATTGGATATTATCTCATAGGAATATATATAGGGAGAAGAAAACATGACCTAGGATTTTTTGAATAAAAAAAATTAATATCAGTATTCTTAAATACATTTAATATAATCATATAATGAATAAATCGGATAACATAAAAAAAATTTGTTTTCGAATTTTAATTTTATACTTAACACAACAACAACAACAACAACAACAACAACAACAACAACAACAACAACAATAATAATAATAATAATAATAATAATAATAATAATTTAATTGTTTTTCTTGCTTACTCTTTTGTTAATGTTTTTTTTTCTCCGTATAATTTAATAATTTTTATTGTTTTGACAGTAATGGCAATGATATTTTTTTTTCCTTTTGTTAAAGTTTCTAGGATATTTTTAGTCTTTCATTAATTATATGTTCTGATATTTATTGGATATTATCTCATAGGAATATATATAGGGAGAAAAAAACATGACCTAGGATTTTTTGAATAAAAAAAATTGATATCAGTATTCTTAAATACATTTAATATAATCATATAATGAATAAATCAGATAACATAAAAAAATACAAATTTACTTAGGTTATCTACAATTAAAAAATATACGGGTCACTTTCCATTTTGATTACATAGATTTTATCAATTATAATTATACTAACTAAATATTAAAATAATAAAATACAATACATATAAAAACAATCAATTTTCTACATAGATAAAAAAAAAGCCACCGCATCGCGCGGGTATACCGCTTGTCGAGATTTAAATCACAGCAATCACTCTCTGGAGAGAGAAAGAAATACTAGATAAATAATAAAAGAACTCTCTCCCCCACTCCCCTTCCCATTCTCTCTCTAAAGAAAACCTACATTTCTCTCTTTATATCTTTGCTGCATTTGGATGTGAGCAAGGGAGATAAGTACGAGTATTAGATCGCAGGATATGGCGGAGGTTTCCGGCGAGGGGACAGCTGGCCTTGAGGTTAATGGCGGAGGTGTGGCCACGACGAACGTGTCTGGATCTTTTAAGGAAGGGCCTAAGAGCTCCTCGAGGAGGCGGACTTCTGTCAGGCCAAGCTTTGATGCCGATAATGAGTTCATGAATTTGCTTCATGGGTCGGATCCGGTTAAGGTGGAGCTTAATCGGCTTGAGAATGAAGTTAGAGGTGTGAATGTAGTTCGATCTACTGCCTTTTGAGCTGGATTAAATTAATTCTGATATTTATTTATTTTTCTGTTTTTGGTGCAGACAAGGATAGAGAGTTGGGAGACGCACAAGCGGAGATCAAGGCGTTGAGGTTATCTGAGAGACGGGAGAAGGCGCAGATGATAAACCGAGGATGTTTTAGGGCTTGTATTTTCAACGGTAATTTTTGTATTCAAAACATGGAATCGCCGTTTAGCTATGTGCCAAAGTTATGAATCGTGAAATGAAAAGCATCAATTTTCAGCTTTTTTTCAATCGGTGTTTTTATCAAAATTTTATGTGGGTCCAACCAAACACTACAATGCAAACGTCGTTTGGCAATCGTGGATCGCACCGCGATGCCAAACGGCCACTTAGTGTGCTCCACTTTGAAACGCAGGAATAGCTTCGTAATACCAACCGACCACTTAATCTAAGAATAAATCATAGGTCACGGTGGTGAGGAGACATCAACCTAAGAGAATTGATTTCCAGAAAAGAAAGAGTCTATATTTTGATATTTTGCTTTTTTTTTTAAAAAAAAAAACTTAGATTGACACAACCATCCAGGTCCAAAAACAGAACCTTATGCTATTTGTTTTCAAAAGAAGATAATAATAAGAGAAGATGGTGTTTTTTTTTCTTTGGAGGAAAACGATGGCGAGGTTTTGCACAAAATTGAGAAGATGGGATTTTAAAGAGATGTTTTCAGTTGAGGGAGAAGACTAATATCCTTCTTCAACATCAATGATGATTTATAAGGAAGCTGGAAAAATAAAATTCATGAGCATGTATTTATTTGGAGAGAGAAGATAAATGTCCCGATGAATCCATTAAAAGCTAATGTATAAGTGGCCACTCAATTTTCCAATCTATAATTAATAAATAAGAAATCCACTCCTCACCCTCCTAGAACACGCAAGTGCATTCCTTCATCATTGATAATTTGACTTTATTAAATATTTTAATTTAAATAGTTTATTCGACTGTTTTGTAAGAAAATATAATTCATGAATTTTATAAATTTTATAAATATTAAATGATTGGTTGAGTATAATCTTTTTTACCACCACGCATGTTTGTACAAAAAATTCATCATGATTCATCTGTAAGTATATTTATTATATTTTAAAATGTTGTTCTTTTATGTGATATTAATGACAAAGAGCTTAAAATATATTTTTCAGGTTTCGAATTTGAGTTAGGACATGCTTATCTTGTAAGAGTTTGGGATAGCCGAAGTTTTACTTACTTAACATGTGCGCACAAAAGGTACCTAAATGAAAGTGAGTTTTTTTCGAATAAAAAAAAAGTAATATTTTTTATATTCTAAAAATGTTGTTCTTTTATGTGATAGTAATATTTTTTTTTTTTATAAAGAATAACCTAAAGTAAAAAATTTACCCGATATATTGAATTATCTAAGGGCTAAAACAGGTCGTGGTTGAGTTACTATTCACAGTGAGATAAATCATTGTGGAAAACAATAGTAATACTAAGTTTTCGGGTCGGTTCGGTTCACCGATCTATTGTTTTTTTTGTACAGTAAAAAAACGATTTTATCCCTAAAAAAGACAAAAACCACGCCCTGCTTAGAGGAGTTTCACGATAATTGCACATTTTCGGTCCAGCCCGATTCGGGTAACCAGTTTATTTATTTTTTAATATTTCTTTGCACAGTAAAATAATTATTTTGTCCCTTGAAAAAGACAAAAATCAGGTCTAGCTGAGAGGGGTGCCACAAGCATTTCATATTTTTTGAAATTAGCTAAATACGGATATGCCCCCCAATACGGTAATTTACCTTTTTCTAATATTTATTATGACGATGTACTATTGGCACGTCGCCAGACACGCCATCCATTTACGTGCTCACGCGGTTTTCAAACGACGCGTGCAATGTTATATGACCTTCAAAAATACCCTACCAGCATCTAGAATTATTTCCCGACATGTTCTCTTCCTCCTCGAGTGGCGCGTGGTGGTCTAACATGGCCGGAGACATGTCGGTGGTTTGTTGAAATATTTCCCTCCTGTTTCTCTCTCTTGCCTGCGCAAGTACACGCTAGCCCCTACTGTTTGTTGACTTTATAATCCCTGAGTTTTTTATTGTTTTGTATGGTCCTTATTCCTTTAATATAGGTTTCGATTTGTTTTAATTTTTCCCTTCAATTGAAATCGATTTTATATTGTAGTTTCATTTTGGTCCTCATTCTTTTAATTTCTGGATTGGATTGAAATCCTTAAGATTTTCGGTATCAGACTTTTGTTTTGTTTCAATTTTGTTCTTTAAATTTAATTTATTATATATGTGTTTTTCATTTCGGCCCTTATACTTTTAATCTTGAATTTTATTTTAATTCCTTATTTTTTATATATTTTTCGTAAATGGTTTCTATTTTTTTCCATGTTTATATGTATATGCCATTAGTTTTTATTTCAAATTTTTATTATTTCCATATTATTAATGTTTTTTTATGTGATGTTTAAATTTTAATTTGTGTTGGTGATCATTTGAAAATTGATATTTATTATTTTTTCTCTTTGTTGTTTTTGAATTTTTATTTATCCTTTAGGTCATATAATTTTTTAAAATCTAATAATATTTATTTATGTTTTGTAATTTATTTTGTTTTTAATTGTTTTTTTTTTAAATATTGTTAGGTGGTGAAATTTTTAATTATTATAGATAATGTATTCAAAATAATGATAATGATTATTTTTAAGTTTTTGTTTCTTATAAATATGTGAGACTAATTATATTTTAATATTTATTTAATATTAGCGCTTGAATATATATATATATATATATATATATATATATATATATATATATATATATATATATATATAGAGAGAGAGAGAGAGAGAGAGAGAGAGAGAAATAACCTAGTATTTTTTGAAGAAAAAACATTAATATCAGTGTTCTGAAATACTTTTAGTATAATAATATAAGGAATAAATCTTATAAAATAAAAAATAATTTTGACTTTGAATTCTAATTTTGTCCTCTTTTGTTTAAGTTTATTTCTTAGAAAAATTTAATTCTTGGATTTTAGGTTGTTTTTGTAAAAAAAAAAATACTTTTACAATATTTTTATGTATAATATTTCAGATCTAGTATTACTGGGGAAAAAAAACAACTCATAAACAAAATGGGTAGACAAATTTACCCAAGTTATCTACAATTAAAAAATATACGAACCACTTCCCCTATATTTCGATTACACTGTTCCTTTTAGGTGAATTCTTTTTTCATTTCTAACAGATTTTATCTATTATAATTTTACTAATTAAATATCAAAATAAATAATTATAGCACATAAAAAATTAATTAATTTAAAAAAAAAGCTCAACACAGTACATAGGCAAGTCACGTAGTAAAATACTATAGAAATGCATATCTAGGATTATTACAGATTAAGGAGAGAGAACATATTGAAAGACACTTGAGAAAAAAAACTCAAGAGACTTTTAAAATATTAAAAAAAATAGAGAAGACGAGAAGTTATGTTATTTTTAATTTTTTTTGGTTTAAGCGACAAATATTTTATGGGTTTAGAGAAATAAATTAACTTTTGGAATATCAAAGATAAAGTGAGGTAAGAAAGAACATACTTTATTTATTATAACTTCTTTTTAAAAAAGTACAAAAACATATTTTAAGACGTTAAAACCCATTTAGTTTATGTTTTTTTTTATTATTCAACAAAAATGTTTTTGTTTTTTTAATAAATAAATTTTAGTAATATAAAAATTAAAGTGAGGAAAAAACATGTTTCAATTAATATATTTTTCTTAAAGTAGAAAAAATTAGTTTAAGATTGCTAAGAACCAGTTTTATTTATTTATTCAACCAAAAATAATTTTATAATTTTACTACGAGTCTCATTTATTTTATTTCGGACAATAATCAATAAATGGTAATGATGGTTTGAAAACAAAAAGGAGTAAAAGACACGACCATATTAGGTTGTCAGTAATGGAGTAATTACATATTTTTTCAAGACATGAAAAATAAAAGAGGAGAGCTTGGGTGGCGAGGGCAATGGGTTCGCACCGGCACAAAGCAGTAGACCGTTTCTAACTCTTCTAACCGTAATAACAACTTGGTAGCACAACACCAACTGCTTCCTTCCGTCCTTGTACCTGTTCTTGTTTCCTCTCCCTCTCCCTCCCTGGTCTCCACCTATACAACAAAGACTCAGATTCTCATTCTCCGCATCTCTATCTCTCTCCTTAAACAACCTTTCCATTTCAATCTCCATCATCAACCACACTGCTTTCTATCACAGCACTCATCTTTAAAGTCTCTCTCTCTCTCTCTCTCTCTCTATGGAGTCTGGTGACATGATGCCAAGTGTTGAATCAATATTCCTTTCTAGTGATTTCGGTTCCTTCTCTGTTCTCTAAGAATCCTTTGAGTTTCTCGTTTGGGTTTGATCTCAAAGATCTAATTTTTCTTTTGTATTTGTGGGATAATTTTAGAACCCAGGTTTCAGAATTCTTGATTTCTTTGATTTTTGGGGTTTAATCAGTGTCGTACTTGGTGGGTTTTCCGTATTTTCTTTCAACATCACTGAAAGTTGTGGTTTTTATGGGTTGTTTGTTGATGGTTAGGATTTATTGTTTTGGGTTTAAGCTCTGCGATGAAAGAGTTCAGCTTTGATTGAGGAAAATAATTGAGAGATTATTGGAAATCGGTGATTGGGGTATTGACCTATTGAATGAAAAGTGAGCGAGAAAGGGAAAAAGATGGCAAGGAATAGAGGGGATAAAGAAGAAGGACCAGAAAAGCTCATGGGTTTGCTTAAACTGGTTCAGATATTGTCATTGTTGGTAATTTTTGTTGCTGGTGTGATTCTAGGCTTAGCTTGTAGTTCCCACATCAACCAATACTTTACTTCGCAAGCACAGTTGTTTCTCACTAACAACATTGCTTCAACAAAGCTATCTGATAATTGTACAGTTGTGAAGCCCTGTGAGAAGGTTGATTTTTTGAATATGGAGAGGTTTGTTCATCCAGACAACGTGATTCATAGTATGACTGACGATCAGGTCTTTTGGAGGGCTTCTCTGCTGCCACAAAAGAAAGGGTATCCCTTTGATAGAGTACCTAAAGTTGCTTTCATGTTTTTGACTAGAGGACCTTTACCTCTGTTGCCTTTGTGGGAGAGGTTCTTCAGGGGTCATGACCAGTATTTCTCCATATATGTCCATACTCCTCAAGATTATCTGCTCAATGTTTCCAGTGATTCCCCATTCCATGGAAGAAAGATTCCAAGCAAGGTATGTATTGAAAGCCACATGGTTTTAGTTTATTGTATCTGTTGATTCTGATATCTATTAACAATGTAGTTAAAATTGCCATGATATGGATGCTGTGTAGATGCAGTATCTTTTCATGTTGAACCGGAAGGGTTAGATTAGGTTATGAGGTGTGCATGCTCGCCGGTGACCAGATCATTGGCCTATTTAGCTTTGGGTGTCGGGGTAGGAGATTAAAATAGACAGCAGTTACAAGTGCATTGTCTGACAAGGGAAATGACACAACACAGAATTCTACCGAATAGGTCACTACAAAAAACCCTAATTTGAAATTTTATTACTGAATATTTTCTCTCTTAAGAATTACAAGATAGCTTTATTCTAGTTTTTAGGTCTATCTTAAAAAGGAAAAAAATTTCAATCAATAATTATAGAGCTTTTATAGAGATTCCTAAACTAAATAGGAAAAATAAAGTTACCATTCTCAAAATTTGTTTTCCTTTAAAAATAAAACAGGAAAATATTCTCTTAAACAAAATAGGAATAACAATAATTAAGGGTATAGATACTTTCACTTAAAGTCCTCCAACATTTGGAAGTCCTCAACCCCCATGTAAAAGTTGCATAAATATTCTAAATGTTAATGAATTTGTATGTGAATGTCTTTTCTGGAGAAAGTTTGTTGACGATTTTTCCACAATTTGTATGGATACACATCCTTTTCCCTTAGCTCTCTTCTCCATGTTCTAGTGTTATAATTTTCAACTATTTTGATTTGGTTTTGATGGAGTGTTACTCCTGGAAATAATTTCTGCAAACTTTGTCTTGCTTTCCCTTGTATAATATAGATAGAAGCTTGGTGAATCTTTTGACCATTTCTGACAAGATTATCTTTTATAATGTGTTGGGTATGTGTGGTTCTCTTGAGGCAGTGTAAAAAACCATATAAATATTTTAGGATTGCATGAAACATCAATTAGAAGGTTGAATGGGCTTCTCCTGAGATCATGCATTGCAATAACAAATCATTTTCTTCCTTGTCAATTACTCTATGGATCTTGCATTGGGAAGCTCTTCACAATCATCTTAATGCCTTCGATTAGCTTTTATGTGGATGCCCATTGCAGATACTCACCAACATAAAAAATGCTTGCAATTAACTGTCTTGCCACTTTGTATTGACAAGAAAAGTTGATATTGTATGCATTCTGTAGTTATACTCTATAATCACTGTGATTGGCATAATAAGGTGCATTCTGTTGATGTTTTTTATTTGTCTATGAACTCCTTTGGTTACTGGAAACGAATTGTTTGTTATGGACTAACTAGCAGATTTTGTTGGGCTTATAATTGCATTATTTGCTTTGTGTAATTGTGAATAGAGCATTGCCCATGTTTGTATGACAAACACACGTATGCTCTCCTGTGCGCACTTCGAATCTGGTTGAAGTGATGTCTTGTATTTGCATATGAATTTATTAATTTTTCTCCTCTCCAGGATGTTGAATGGGGATCAGTATCACTGGTTGATGCTGAGAGGCGCCTTCTAGCCAATGCCCTACTGGACTTCTCAAATGAACGTTTTGTTCTTCTGTCTGAGAGCTGCATCCCAATCTACAATTTCCCTACTGTCTACAAGTATCTCATTCGTTCAGAATACAGCTTTGTTGAGTCATATGATGAACCCACCCGCTATGGACGCGGTCGCTACAACCGGAAAATGCTTCCTGAAATTCATCTGTACCAATGGAGGAAAGGGTCACAGTGGTTTGAGATCCAACGTGACCTGGCTGTTTATGTAGTTTCAGACACCAAGTACTACACCATCTTCAAGAAATATTGTAGGCCTGCTTGCTATCCTGACGAGCATTACATTCCAACTTACCTGAACATGTTCCACGGGTCACTTAATTCAAATCGGAGTGTGACATGGGTTGATTGGTCCGCCGGGGGACCGCACCCAGCAACTTACAGTGGTGTTAATATTACCGAAGACTTTATACAGTCCATTCGGAATAATGGCACACAATGTTCCTACAATTCAGAAATGACATCTCTTTGTTACCTCTTTGCTAGGAAGTTCGCTCCAAGTGCGCTGGTTCCTTTGCTTAGCCTAACCTCGACGGTAATGGAATTTTAATTTTCCTTTTGGTTTCTCTGTAGAGGTGAGATATCATCTCTGTAGTGCTCTTACTCATTGATGGGGTTGCTGTTACAGCTCTCCAAAAAGTTTTGGTTTGGGGCCATTGTACAGTTAGTTTTCTTAGGGCATTGAGGTTTTTGGCCATCGAGGCAGTGACTATCTGTTCCGCACCTTTTTTTTTCTTTTTTTTTTTGTGAGAATATCAGGCAGCTTTTCGAAGAAAAGCAACGATACAGAAAGGGATGTTTTTTCCTGCATTTATTTTGACAATGAAGCGAAAGGCAAGATTGAATAGAGTGCTGAGATGAACTAGTTGTTCTTGTTGCGCAAGTACTCTAGGCAATAGACATGGGCAAGCTTGAATAGAGTGCTGAGATGAACTAGTTGTTCTTGTTGCGCAAGTACTCTAGGCAATAGACATGGAAGGTTGGTCACCCTTGGATGAGTAGAACAATCCAAGGGTGGTAGACTGGGCAACACCTTGGTGGTTCCTGGCATGGATAGTTTACATTTGTCCTTGTATAGAAACAAGAACGAGATGTCATTTTTTGTTGCAGCTCTTAATTGCTTCTCGCGAGGTTGAGAAACCTACATGCATGTAAAGTAACAGAGGAGTGAACTCTAATGGAGGGTGGCTACAGGACTGGAGGAGTTGGGTCCGCCTGATTTGAGCTTTACGCCTTGTGGACTACTAGCTAGTTAAATTGTCCCAATGCTGAGTGAATAGTTTTTATAACTAAAATAATTAATAGGATTTGCTACTTCAAAATATAATATCTATAGATGTAAAATTTGATATAATTAAATAGATCAATATATTTTATTATAACAACAACAATATCAAAATCTTAATATCTAAAATTATCACTATTATTACTGTCAAAAAAATAAAATTAATAAAATTATCTTGAGAAAAAAAATAAAAAAAATAAACAAAAGAGTAAGGAAGAACAAAAACTAAAATTATTATTATTATTATTATTATTGCGTTAATAAAGAAAAAACAAAATTAAATCAAAAACTAAAAGAAGTCTAAAATCTTTAACAAAAGAGCAATAAAAAAATAAAATAAATGATAAAACAAAAAAATAATTATTAGCTGAGAAAAAATCACTTCACTTGAAAAAATGGAAAAGGTTTTTTTTTTTTTTTATCTATCTTTTTTGAGGGATAAAATGATTATTTTACTGTGCAGATAAATATAAAAAATCAATAAACCGATGAAGCGACCGACCCGACCAACCCGAGAACCAAACCAACTCAAAAACACACTATTACAATCCACATCGTTAAACAGTTTAGTTTATTTTATAATACTAATATGTTCATGCGGCAAACAGGTAACAATGTCTGTGTGGAGGCCACCATTAAAATGAGAAGGATTAAGGCTCGTTGTGCTGATACAAGCGTGCTGATATTTGTCATGTTTGGATGAATGAATTTGTCCACGTTGATAAAAATAATAATAATAATAATAATAATACACACATGATCAAGATCATTAGGTTGTGGACACGCCACTTGAATTTAGAGCCCATTTAAGGTGAACATACAAGTTCTTACTACCTTTTCAACTCAATTTATTTATTATAATCTCAAAGGCTGGTCTGGTGCACACTTTACTCGGGTCCGGCTACGGCAGTGAGACCTGGGAACAAGAATTTGACCCAAGAAATCACGAGCCCTGTCAAAGTAAGCAGATAAGACCTTCACTGGTGCAGAACTCATTGCTCCCCTCCCCACTTCATTGGCCCAAGTCTCCTTCGCACTCCACAGTTGAACCATTCCTTGTCTTGTTTCCCGCACAATTAATGCCAAGTCCTCGGTCTTCTTTCCATCAATTCAGAGCAAGGCTCATGGTGCTACTATATTAATCTCCCACCCTCAATGCCGATCCAGTTTCCTCCAGGAACAAGGCAATAACCACCACCACCACCACCACCACCATGGCCGTGGAAGAAGGAGGAGCAGGTCCAACCCCATACCGCTCTTTGCAAGAAACCCCCACCTGGGCTCTGGCAACCGTGTGCTTCGTTTTCATCTTCACCGGCATCTTCATCGAGTACTTGATCCACCTCCTTAGCCACGTAAGTCAACTCTTACTTCGACAACAAGCACAGGCACAAGCACTCGAAATTAAACAGCGTAATTACAAGTATTGATTTTACCGTTGCAGTGGCTGAAAAAGAGTAGGAAGACTGCCTTGTATGAGGCCTTGGAGAAGCTTAAATCAGGTGAGCTAGCTAAAGCTGTTTGAAAATATTTTCCCATGTATAATTTGTTGGCCTGGACAGGGACTGACGGCAGTCTTCTGCCTGGCTGGTCACGTGTATACAGTGCTAATGGTGTTAGGGTTCATGTCACTCATTCTGACGGCAACTCAAAGATCCATCATCAAAATCTGCATACCTAACAAGGTTGCAAACAGAATGCTACCATGCCGTCAAACCATAATCAAAACCACCAAATCAATACAAGAAAGGATGCTGGCTGCTGAATCCGATTCAGATTACTGTGGCTCAAGGGTTTGCATTTACACTCATCCCATCCCCTCTCTCATCTCATTTTGTACAAATTAACAGCAGAGCACCTACAGAGAGATATATTTCTGATTACATAAATGCTAATTTCAGGGAATGACATCTCTTATATCAGAAAGTGGGATCGGTCAGCTCAATATATTCATCTTTGTGATGGCAATCATGCAAATAGTCTACACCGTTCTTACCATGGCCTTGGGAAGGGCAAAGGTAACATAACAAGAGTACTTGCCTTATTTCCAGTCTTTAAATATAAAATGGAACCTGGGTTTTGGACCACTTACTACGTACTACAAGATAGAAGTGGTTCATATTGTTAACGTTTCCTTCCTGGCTACTGTCACATCATCATCGCATGTAATCATCAATTGAAAAGACTCGAGAACCTCCAAGAAAATCATGGCCATGCAAAAGAAGATGCTGAATCTATGGACACCTCGCTCCTTTGACTTTGCATGAAAAAACACCCTAGCTTATTTTGCATATACTATTAATCTGGATCAGATCGTTGCATGCCCCTGATCTTGGGGGAGTGCCCTGGACTCACTGTACTAGCTGGATGCATTGCCTAGATAGAAAAAAACAATCTATTTCTTGCTCCTCATCTGTAGAAATAATGCTAATTAATATATAGTAAAGCATGATCCACTTTTCATGAAGGTTTTGCCTCCCTAATTCTGTTTCCCCCATTATTAATTAATTAATTGATTGATTGATTACTTGAATCAATAGATGAGGAGGTGGAAGGCTTGGGAGAGAGAGACTCAAACATTTGAATACCAAGCTGCCAATGGTAATGAAAATATCGTTTTCCCTCTTTGCTCGGCAACAAAAACAAATTAAATCAGAAAAAAAACAAATTATTATTTCTCTTAATGCAATCAACTTTTGTATGTATATGAGAGTGTGCACACACGTCCTCTAATTAGTTTTAACGTTGACTTTAGTTTAAGATTTGTTTATGGTCATATCTTCCATAAAAAATGGCATGTTGTTTAATATCGTAATACTTTTAAATTTTCGTAATTATTTCCATAATTGAGCTAACCAAGGGCATTCCACCAAAGTAAGTAATTCACAAGCTAGCTAGTGATCATTTTAATAATCACTTGCTTAATTAATTACACGCTTTGAGGCATCTATGCACGGACGTTTTTAATTAAAAAATAAACTCAAAGCTGTAACATTTAATATATATATATATATATTGCTAATAATTTTTGTTTCTCTTATCGTAGATCCTAATCGATTTCGATATACAAGGCAAACGACATTTGCACGTCGGCACATGAGTTCCTTCGCAGCAACATCAACCCAGCTCTGGATTGTAATGAGTTCCACTCATCCTGTTTTTATCACACCGTCATTAAATTTAATTATAACCATAATATATATGTATTTTTCGTACGTAGGGTAAAATAAAAATTAACTGCTTGACTGTAATTAATTACAGAAATGCTTTTTCCGTCAATTCTTCAGCTCAGTGGCAAAAGTTGACTATCTAACTCTGCGCCATGGATTCCTTGCGGTGAGCTTCTCATGCTCTCATTTTACCTAGCTAGCTTATATATTATAGATCTATCATCATGATCATCATCTTCTTCTTCTTATTATTATTGCAATATATTTTATTTGTTTTTATTGTCGAGTGGAATTGCATACATACGTGTTGTTTTTGTAAGCTATAGATTCGTTTATTTTTTCTCTTTTTTTTTCTTGAGAATAAATTCCTAACAATTATAAACACATATATACATATGTAAATCATAGAAGCGCACAGAATAATCAGAATTTATATTCATGAACGCAGGCTCATTTGCCGAATAGCAGCTCCTTCAATTTCCAAAGGTACATACAACGATCGCTGGATTATGATTTCAAAGAAGTAGTCGGCATTCGGTACGTTGACTAATTAGCATTAGATACATGGTGATTTTGGAATGCGGATGGATACGTGTTTTCAAGCAAAAAAAAAACATTTATTGATGATGTTTTTGGTTTGGAAATGCGAGTGCAACAGCAGCTAGGCCTGCATGTGTTTCCACTAATTCTAACATCATGGACTCAACATCTCTGCCTAGCTAAGCTTTGAATATTTAATCCCGGTGTTTTTGTGTCATAATTAACCTTCGATCTGTTTCTAACAGTCCCTGGATGTGGTTTGTGGTCGTCATCTTCATGCTTGTGGATATCCATGGTAAGTGCTAGCTTTCTGGTTTTCTTTTAATATTAAAAAAACCCACCCTTCATTTCTAAACCAATTAACTTGAATGTGTTTGTGTGGGAACAAAAACAGGTTTGCATGTCTATCTCTGGGCATCATTTATCCCATTGCTAGTAAGTCACTCCTACTATCTATATAAATTCAAGCTTTTCTTAATCCATTCTCTTGTAGTAGAGATTAATGGAGTCGTTCTGCAGATAGTGCTACTTCTCGGAACCAAACTTGGAGTAGTAGTAGCAGAAATGGCTCTTCAAATCCAGGATCAAAGCAGTGTAATCAAGGGAGCTCCTCTGGTCCGGCCAAATGACAGTCTCTTCTGGTTCAGTCATCCAAAACATGTCTTGACTCTTATACACTTTACTCTGTTCATGGTATAATGTCCATTTATAATATTGATCAGTACTGTGCTTGATTTATATATAAATGCATAACCTTATTGTATATTTGGTGAAATCAAATGTAAGGATACAAATCTAAAATCAAATTCTGTTTATAATCACAGCATTATTAGTGAACTTACTTGATTTCCTTCCGCACCATGCAGAACGCGTTCGAGCTCGCATTCTTTGTCTGGGTCACGGTAGTATTCCTTCACCACTTCCCTTCCCTCTGTTTTCGCCATGAATCCAACTTCATTATATCTAATTTTTCTCTTTTTTCCCCTCAGCTACAATATGGGATACATTCTTGCTACCATGAAAGCGTTGAGATCATCGTTGTTAGGGTTGTATTAGCGTGAGTATAACTTCCCTTCCCTACTATTTTCGTTCATTTTGCTGGAAAAGATTGATTCAAACTCGACTATTTTGTATGTCAACACATGAGGAATTGTTATGTGTGTATGTCTCTCCAGGGTGACAGTTCAGATCATGTGCAGTTACATTACTCTTCCTCTTTATGCCCTGGTAACCCAGGTATCCATCCATCTCTTTATATACATGCATACATACATACATACATATATATACATGCATACATACATATATATATATATATATATATGTATGTATGTATGCATGCATGTCTCAATTGCATGGCTCATCTTGGAAATTAATGCACCAAAACTGAATTGTATGTAAGCAGATGGGATCTCAATTTAAGGGTGCAATCTTGGATGAGCAAACAGTGAACGCAATCAAGCAATGGCATAGTGGAGTCAGGAAGAAGATGAAGAAGAAAACACAAGATTTTTCACTATCTAATCATCAGTCCTATTCCTCCCCCATATCAACTAGCAACCGAACCATGGATTCCCCCTCAGATAACAACCATCATCATAGCCGAAATGGCTCTCAAGATCACATCCCTTCTCTTTCCAGAAATCCGACTTTCAGTGATATCACTTCATTTCATGGCCAAATTGAGATAACTGAAGATGGTGCTCAAGATTTTTCCCAACATCTGGTTCCATCCTCTGTGATTGAAATAGCTGAGGTGCCTGATCTGACCAAGAAATAAACATATATATATTTATAATCTAAAATATTATTCCCCCCCATTCTTGTAAGTTACAAATTCATTGCCCTTTGAATATTTTGATCTAATGATAGGTTTGTGAAAACAATATACATTTATGTCCCTAAACTTTGACTATAGCTCAAGTTCCCAAACAAAATATTTTTCCTATATTATTGACTTTGGGGTTTTCAACATACATATGTATACCAGCAAAAATAATAAATTTAATATTTTTAAGAAACTCCAAGAATATTGTTAGATAATCTAAGGTTATTTAGGGTTTATACGAAGATAACTTGAAGAGCAGATGTTCTTGTCAACTTTAGATAATTGTTTTAAAGACAAGTTATTGCAAATTACAAGTTGTGTAAGTGTCTAATTTCTAACGGTAATCCACACGAATCACCGGTAAAATATCTCCTAGAAGAGATAAATTGTTATACCTTTAAGTGCTAGCTCTTTTCTTTTATGTTTTTTCAACTGTTATGTAACTTGCATTTTTTTTTTCTGTGCATAACATTCTATTTATAAAAAAAATCTAAAAACTATATAAATACCAAAATATCAATACCCTTTGAATAAGATCACATATATTATTTCAGGAAAATTTTAAAATCTTTTTCAATTGAGCCCTTATTTGATTTTCTTCTAGGTCTAGAATTATAATCTCATGTATTAAATACATTCTAGTCCCTAATTTCTAAAATTTATTAATAATGAAATCATACTTGATTAATTATTCTATTTTAATTCGTGAATGATTCTTAAATGTGTGATTCATTAGGTTTCCTAATAAGTGGGGTCAAATATAAATCATAATGTTAAATTAAATAAGATTAAATAAATAAATTAACTATAAATTTAATAATTGATTGATTTATATTTAAAAATAAACTACAATGACTAACAACGTGCGATGATCCCCAAAATAAGAGAAAAAAATCATAATAATTTGATATGACCTTTTAATGAACATTTTTTTAGTATAATCATTATTTATTCATCAACAATATTCTAATTTAGACAATATAGCATGAAGAATTTTTACTCTATTAAATCATATTCGTTCTCAAGACATTTATCATTGATTATTTGAATAAGATTTGAAACTCTTATCAAATCTCATTCCACCTTGCACAACGATTAAAAATTAATTCTATTTCAGAACAAATAAATAATTTTTCTTAATTTATCTAAGGTGATGAATCATCTCTTGGTTACTTAAATGCCTTTTATAGTTCATATTATACACAATATCTACTTGTTTGTTATCATTGATTAAGACAATATGTAGTAGGATTAAAACATAACATTCTCTATACAAAAGACTTAATGATATTATATCTAATGACTACTTGCACAACCCTTATGTGAGTCTTTTATATACACAAGTGATCTCTTCATATGCAATTCTCATGCAGGTTAGTTAAATGTGCATGTCATCTAACAAACAACTATATATTAGTTTTAGATATTTCTTATACTTAAGCTTATGAGAATAATTGTTTGCTTTCATAAAAGAAAGAATATAACATGTACTAGTTTCACAAACTCTAATTAATATTTAGTCTTGAAAGAGCTTTAGCCATGAATATTTAGAAAAATGTTTTGAGGCAATAAGATCCCACAATTATAACAACTTTATTATTTTATTTGCAAATCATTTTCATTTCAATGACTTCATATTTATTTTAGACTCATTAATCAAATATTTGATGAATATTAGAGATAAAAAAACTTTTATTAAAAAATAAATATATTTACACAAAAGAGTCATGTGTAACCAATTTATTGGCTCCATGACATATTTATTAATAGTTGTGATAAGGAAGAATCCTCTTCTAATTTCTTATACCTTAGCTGATTTGTTGTCATGTATATCTCTTTCGTAGTTTATAGGATAGGTATCAGTTACGTCTATTTGTTTCCTTTTATAGGTAATGCATTAATTATTTTTCAATTGTATATACATTATATATAATAAGAATCTGTCACCTCAACTTTACTGCGGATTCCATCCATATTCTACACGGGTAATTAAACATTCTCATGGTATCAGAGCTTGTTTAGTATTTTATTATCCTTTCTTGATCTTTCTCCTGGCTGCCTCGTCACTTCAGCTGAACACGATGGTACATATGCTCACCGTCAAATTAACCTCCTCCAATTATTTGTTATGGAGAAATCAATTTATCCCTATGTTGACTAAGTTAATATCTTCTTGGATTTCTAGATGGTAGTGTCCCAGCCCCTTCTCCAAAGGTTACTGGTTCTGATGGCATCACCAGGAGAATGTAGCCTACACCTCTTGGCTACATACAGATCAGTCTCTCCTAAGTCTTTTCTATTCCTCTCTTATGGACGAGTCTGAGTCATGCACATGAGGCCTAGTGACATTTAGTGTGCCAGTCATATATTTTATGAAGCCACTGGAATAAAGTTGAACTTTGATAAAGAGTTAGAATTAAGTGTGCAATAAGTTCTCAATATTCCAAATGATCAACCAACTTCAAGTTGAATATCCTATAGAAAATGTCAACCTTTTCCTAGACTAAAAGAGTATACAACTTATAATGTCAATCATCCAATCTCTAAATGTATGTTATTTGATCAATTATCTCCAGATCATAGAGCATTCCTAATTTCCTAATTTTCATAGAGCATTCCTAATTTCCATATCAGATGTTCATTATCCCAAGACATTTTAGAGTTGAGAATAATTAGGAGGCTTAACCTAATAGTTAACCAACCCTTTCTATATATATGAGTAGGGCAATATACAATAGTAATGGTGGAGATTATCACATAAAAATATGACTACAATATTTCCTAAATAGTTACAATATTTCCTATATAGTTACATTCTATAATATGCCCCCTCAAGCTGAGGGTGGAGGATTAACCTGAAGCTTGAATCTAAAAGCAGTAAACGAAGAAGCAGGAAGTGGCTTAGTGAAGACATCAACAAGTTGATCCTGAGAGGAAATAAAACGAATCTGAATCTCTTTCTTCACAACTCTATCTCAGATAAAATGATAATCAATATTAATATGTTTTGTGCGAGCATGAAATACAGGGTTAACGGACAAATACGTGGCACCAAGGTTGTCACACCAGATAATAAGAGCAGAAGCAGTCAGAATCTGAAGATCCGTTAATAAGTACTGAAGCCAGATAACTTCAGCCGTGCCATCGGCTAAGTCTTTGTACTCAGCTTCCATCGAAGAACTAGCAATAGCGCGTTGCTAACTCGATTTCCATGAAATCACCCGTAGATTTTCTATCCTCAATACTACCTGTCCAATCTGCATCTGTAAAACCGTGTAAAGCAAAAGAAGAGTTGCGTGTAATATGTAAGCCATGTGATGACGTACCACGAAGATAACGCAAGATGCGTTTCACGGCAGCCCAATGAGATTCTGTAGGAGCATGCATAAACTGACATACCAGGTTAACAACAAAGCAAATATCCGGGCGTGTGAAAGTGAGATATTATAGAGCACCAACAAGTTGCCGAAAACGAGTAGCATCAGAAAACAATGTATAAGACATAATGGTGGCTTTGGATGCCGAAATAGGAGTATCAATTGGTTTACAGGATAACATACCAGCTCGTGTGAGAATGTCAAGTGTATACTTATGTTGGAAAAGCATAAGTCCCAGACCAGTAGACTGAACTTCAATACCCAAAAAATAATGAACATCACCCAAATCCCGAAGTTTAAATTCTAAGCTCAGTAGCTGAATGGGGCATTGTAGCAGAATAACATTATTACCCGTAAGCAGAATATCATCATCATAAACCAAAAGATAACAAATGTCGCTACCAACCGAGAAGATAAAAAATGAGGTATCCACTTTAGAAGCACGAAAACCAATGGATAATAGGAAATCATTCAGACGAGTGTACCAAGCCCGCAGAGCCTGTTTCAACCCATATAGAGATTTATGCAATCGACACACATGACCTGGGAGAGCAGAATCGACAAAACCTAGAGGTTGTTTCATGTAAACCTCTTCATCAAGGACTCCATTTAGAAAGGTATTATGGATGTCAAATTGATGAATTTTCCAACCACTTGAGACTGCAATGGAGAACACTAAGCGGACAGTTGCCTATTTGATAACAGGACTAAAAGTTTCAGAGTAATCAATACCTTCTTGCTGAGTGAAGCCCTTAGCAACTAGGCGCGTCTTATACCTCTCAATGCTACCATCAGATCTGCGTTTAATTTTGTAGATCCATCGGCTACCAACAACATTCATGGACAGATGAAACGATACTAAAGTCCATGTTCTGTTTGCTCGTAGGGCCTGAATTTCCTAACGCATAGCATTATGCCACTCCTTATATCTGTTAGCATCATGAAAAATAAGTGGCTCATGCGAGGGAGAAGAAGCTTCCCGACTGAAGGGGGCAACAAATGTGGTTGCCGTGGTGGTGGACAATGCTGTTTTGGGCTGTCTCGGACGAAGAACCATGGGGTGTTTAGGAGCAATAGGACATGGGGAAGCAGTACCTGTACCTGGAATGTGCTGAAGAGGATAAGATAAGAGGTCAAACAAAGTTGCAGACCAGGAGGTGAAGCCGGGGAGGTGCTGGGCTGCACTGCAGACGGTGGTGAAGCTGCAGCAAGTCTGGAGATTTCAGCTGCAAACCGTGGCTGTGCCGCTACTGAATCCTGCAATTCAAAACCTGTTCCTGCACAATAATCATTGTAAAGACAAGCACGTGGTGGCAATATGGCTGTGTGGGGTGGTGAGGTAGGGGCAGCTGAAACAACGAGCAAGGGGGCAGGCTGGGGAGGTAGGGCAAAGGACGAAGGTGGGGTGTGGTTTCTGCCTATTTGGGAATGAATAGGCTGAAAACATGAAGGGGGATGCAAGGATGGAAGATAGGTAGGTGGAGTGGGAGGTACCGGGGGTGTTGTTACCTGTTCAGACTTCATAAAAGGAAAGACACTTTCATGAAAACAAACATGACGGGAGACATAGGCACGATCAGACTCTAAATCAAGACACCGATAACCAAGATGAGACGAGCTATAGCCTAAAAAAGCACAAGGAGAAGACAAAAAATCTTATTTATGAGCATGATATGGACGTAAAAATGGAAAACAGAGACACCCAAATGTACGTAGGAAGTTATAGTTAGGGGTGCGATGAAACATACATGCAAAAGGAGATTTATTTTGAAGAACATGAGTAGGCATGCGATTAATAAGATATACCAATGATTCCATAGCATAGTTCCAAAAACACAACGGGGCATTACATTGACCTAAAAGGGTTAGGCCAGTTTCGACAATATGTCTATGACGACGTTCAAATATGCCATTTTGTTCATGAGTATGAGGACAAATTAATCGATGATGAATACCAATGGGTTTGAAAAAAATTATTTAATTTTTGATATTCACCACCCTAATCAGTTTGAACAAATTTAATTTTAAGAGAAAATTGACGCTCAACAAGTGTCTGAAAACGTTGAAACGTGGAAAATACATAAGATTTCGCAACAAGCGGATAATACCAGATATATTTAGTGTGTGCATCAACAAAGATAAGAAAATAACGATAACCATCAGAAGAAAACATAGGAGCAGGCCCCAAACATCACTAAAAATTAATTTAAGTGGGGTAGAAGTTTTGTGACCCATCGGTTGTAATGACAAACGGGAGGACTTGTTTAAAGGACAAGCTTGATATTGAGTAAAAGATCTTCTAGAGGTACAAATAATTTTATTTTCAGAAACTAACAAATTCAAAATGCGAGGAGTTGGATGACCTAAACGAAGATGCCACAAGTCGACCGTCGCGGAAATGCAAGGAGACCAAAAAGCTTGAGGAACTAATGTAGCTGAAGACTCGGAGAGAACATAAAGACCATCATGACTGCACCAGAAAGAAGAACTTCCTTGGTGACGAGGTCTTTCACATATTTTGAATGAAAATTGGATATCATAACTAGTTTATGATTATCTGTTGGAATTTGGCCAAAATATCAAAAAAATAATTATTTTGTTTTAGCTATCAGGGTGTAAAATTACATTATAAAGTACAACCGCAGATAAAAAAATGCAGACTAAACAGTTATAAGAAAGACAGACAACAACAAAAGGTAGAAAATTAGTTGTTTCAAAGAATCAAAATAGGTAGCATTTCCACAGAGACAAAAGAAAATGGAATACTTCATAAATATAAGATATGCTCGACAAAATAAACATCTGCAGCAAAAGCTTCTCACTTTAAAAGACACTGACAAAATTCTTCTCTTTGTTTAGATTTTGCTTGTGTTATGTTGAAAAGTTCAATGGGAAGAACCAATGCATATGATCTCGGACTTCTTTTTTCATCTCATGTATTCTGACAAGGTAGTGTATTCACATCCAACCTTATCAAACATGCAAGCAAAACCCATGAGGAAGGCAATTCGACTTGAATTGGGTTTCAATGAGACATATAGTGGCTTTGCCACCAATATATTCATTTTTGATGTAGAACAGGTTGCGGAATCATACATGCTGAAGAGGGATCACCCGAAATTCAAAGGCAACTGAATTTCGGCAGCCGGGGTCGTCAAAGTCGGAATATCGCGAAACTCATCCAGTCAATGCGTTTCGTCGTTTGTGGAAGAAATCAGGAGCTTTGCTGCTGATATCGACCCAATTTTGGCCAAATTCCATCGTTTCGGCCCCGGAATCGTCATATTTGCTATTTTAGGAAAGTTTCGTTTTTGCAATAACTTTTGATCTAAGAGTCCGAATTGACTTTGGTCAATTGGTACTCTCTTAGAATTCATAGCTCTTTCATATTCTGCATTTATCTCAAATTTGCCATTTATGGCAAATTTAATGTTTTACGTCCTTCCCTTTTCTGTATTGAATTAGGCTAGGGTTTTATCTTTAAGTATCCCTTGTAAACCCTGCAGCCAACTTAACTATCATTTTTATGAAATAAACTCTGAGTTTTATTGAGATTCAATCTCGTGTTCCTTGATTTTATGGAATATTGACGTTGGTCGTATTCCCTTTGATTTTCTGCTGCGTCAATTTTCATGCAGAAAAAACATTAGGAATATAAAATAAAAAGATAAAAAATATAAAATAATAGGAAGAGATTTATGATTTTCTAGCATATTTAGTTTAAGATATTTTTGCTTTATCTTTGTAAAATATCAACTTTGTATTGAGAATACCCGATTTTCGGCGCGATGTTGCACATATAATTTTTTTTTTCAATCATACGGCCAATATGCTAAAATATCTTGAACATCCTTTTAAAAGAAAAGAAAAGAAATACTCGAAGTTTAAAATGAAATGTGTTTTAGCATGGATTTCATAAACACAAAAATTGTTTTCTTGCATTTTTGGATTTTACAACAAAGGGTATTGGCCAATATTCCAAAACAAAATACCAAAATCTTATTTTTTTGAGATTCATAGTTTGTTCCTTTTGGGGAAAAAAAGTTTGCTTGGAAAATGTGAGAATAAGACAAAATTAGGCTTTTAAAGCGCTCTGAATTCTTTAGATTTCTAATTTTTTGTTCCTTTTCCTTGCGAACTATCCTAGGAAATTTGATTAGATAGCACCAACATCATAGCAATCATAAGGCAAACCAAAAGACCAAGTAGCTTACCTAAGGTAGGACGTACTAGGGGTGCTAGAACCTTCCCTTTAAGCAACTAGTCCCTTGCCTTAGAATCTCTAAAAGACCAGTTAGGTTTTCTAGTAGCCATAACACTAGGTGGCAAATCCTTCCTTCACAAACAAAAAAACAAAACCCAACATGAATCCCCCCTCACAGGGAGGGTCGCCACGACACCACACTCTCGCGGAAGGGTGCGACATTTATCATGATGAAAACACTTGAAATGATGATTAGGCTTACTTGTTCTTATAAATCACTTACCCACCTGTATGTTGGATTTTAAATCTCATTTTGAAGTTTGGCAGGCTAAAAGTCCAGATTTTTCACATCTGAAATTGTTTGGATTCTCATGATTTGTGCATTTTACACCATCACAATGTGATAACCTTGATTCAAGCGCCACCGAGTGCATTTTCTTGGGGTAGTCTCAAACAAAAAAGGAGCACAAGTGTTCCAATCCCTCACTAAACAATTGGAGACATCCTTTAAGTCAGAGGGAGCATTATAATATCAAGTTCTACTAGTGACATTCAGTGTGTCATTCTAATATCTGATGAAGTCACTGGAATAAAGTTAAACAATCATACATGAAGCATTATGCCTCTTCCAATAGGTAAACAAACTGTTGGTCATCACTAGTTTTTCAAGACCATTTTCAACACAGATGAAACAATTTAACGACTCAAAGATTCTATTAGAAATTTAGAATTGATTATAAGAAACATTTGCTTGTATGGCAAAAATGACTACTGTTAGAGTCTTATTATCCATAACAAACAATCATGGTTAGTCATTGTATCAAATGGACGTATGAATGCTTTCTTACATGGAGAATTTGAAGAAGTGTTCATGAGACTACCTCCTGTTATAACTATATATCCTTTCTAGGATCAAGGACAAGATCATATTATTAGTTGTTATATTAGGTTCTCATTCTAGTCCATATAAACTTGCACAATTCCATCAATAAGACTTGTGATTTAAAGATTGTCATTCTTAGTTTTTCTTCACTATCTCTTAATTGTTTGTCATTAAACTTAATTTTTATAATTTATTGTTAAGTAATCTTGTATTTTGATTTTAGTCAAAGTATTTGTATGTGAGTATGTAATCTAAATCAATTAGCAAAGATAGTGTTATCAAATATGGTCCTAGCTATGATTTAGATCAATTCTTATTCAATATCAAACCAAGTTTAATAATGTTACGAAATCATTTTATCTTTTTGAATAATTGCAACTGGAAAATAGAGAAATTTAAGCAACAAGAACAACCATATAAATATTAAGCACTCTGTAAGTAAGAGTCCAGGCTAGGACCAAAAACACGAACTCCTCACTGGTAGAGGTGATTGTAACATTCCAAAATGATGAACCAAAACCTTAGGGCAAAAAACAAACAAGAAGCACCAGAGCCACGCGAGACACTCAATCAACACTTAGTAGCTAGGTAGAAGCATGTAGGGATAATATGGATAAAATCAAGTTCAGAGGCCAAGAGAGAAGGGGAAGGTAGTGGATTTCAACCAGCTACTACCAGTAATGAAGTTGCGAGCAGTAAAAGCTTGAGCCTCAGTTGCATCGGTGATCACCTTGTATCCTTTCCAGGGAACCCTTCGGGAGGTTCCGACACCAGCCCCACTGTTTTCGTACTCTGCAAAATATAATGAGTTAAGTGCAAATGTTCCCTTCCATTCATGCCATCCGGCTGGGCTTATCACATCACTTATGGATGATTGCATGATAACAGTCCTTGAATACTCCTTCCAGGGTCTCCCAAGATACGCGGAGAAATTACTCCTGACAAGCTGTAGATCAGAAATAGCACCAATTCTAGACTTCTGAATTACAATGCCGGTGTTTTGGTTAGGATCACTCCTCCCTTGGGCAGTTATTGTGATTGTTTGTCCTGGATTGGGACGGCGAGCATGGATGTCACAATCCTGGAAAACGGCTGCAGAATTGCCAATGTTGTTGGTCTAGCTCAAGCTAAGGCAAGAATATGAAGAAAAACAACAGCCTCTAGCCCCTATTTGTAGGGACTCGAAAAATAATACAGTTCTATTAACAACAATATAATTTGCATGTAAATTTTCACCATGCCAAGTGTGATTAGTGGTCAAAAAGTCCAAGTAACAAGTATTTTATTTCGATAATGACGTAGCAAAATAATTTATTTTATCTTTTTATTGGGATTGTTAGCTGGCAGATTGGTGAAGAAAATTGGAAGAAGGTGAAGAAAAGAAAGAAGGTAACTAGGGTAAAGAAGCAAAAGTTTCGGCGGATGTACCGGCATTCCCACGTCTTTCAGCTTCCCCAAATAATTACTGTCAGTTTCAAGAACTTAGACTAATTTAGAGAGGGTGCAGCTTCCTTCAATGCTTCCTTCTTGCTTAACCACGTGGATTCATGCCCTAATTTATAATTTCATACATTCCATAGCACTGTGTAAACTCGCAAAGGAAAGCTCTTGTGGTTATAAAATTGTTGCAACCAACACTGGATCGGCAAGATGTTTTATAAAATCATTATAGCTTACAATCTGTTTACATTTCTGGATAATTATGTTCTAAAATCCAATGTTGTTGTTTGCAGCACATATTTTTAATTGTTCGATCAATAGGCTTTTTTTTTCATATTTCTCTTAAGAATGGAAGATTGTGACTTCATTAAGCATAAACAAAAATACATATAAATTGCTTAGCTAAAATAATCTTAGGTGTCATTTGAAATTGCGTTCTAAACAGTGTTGTACACATAAAATTCTCGCGTATTGAATACATGCGCTAGAAAATATGGTGCCAAAATTAAAGTAATAAATTTAATTACAAGAAAAGTGAAAACTCTCTTAAAGTACTATTCACGTCACAGTCAGATCTAGATTTTGTTCTTGTTTTGATTGAAGAGATATTCACACGGGCTTGAAATACCCTTATCGAAAGGGATATTAAAGTAAGATCCATAAAATGTATTTGAATATGGGTTTTTTAATTTACTTTGGGCTCAAACCTAATAAATTTAATTAGATTCACATCTAATAAATAGAAATTTTGGGTCATGAACCAAACTTGTTGAAATTTTAATGTCTACAAGTGTTTCATGAAAATTGTTTTTTTGCTATTTTTTTTTATGTTTTCATTTATTTTGATGTGTTCATGTCTAATTTTTTTTAAAAAAAATTGATGTATTTTCAAGCAAAAAACAACCGTGGTGAGATGCTAAAAAGGAAATGCCTAAGATTTTGAGATGATAAAGAGGATTATTACATGTGAAAAATTATGTTGAGTGCTCATCAGAAAATGGGGGTGCCCAAGTTTCAATGGGGTTAAGAGGATGATTGATATTGAAAATTACCATGTAGAGTTTTTTTTTTAAATTATTTGAGTTTAATTTGAAATTAAATGAATAAAAATTGAATCTGCTATACATGATTAACCCAATAATCTAGTCAAAGATGAATTTGTAAGAAAAAAAGAATGTCTCGCCTTGCATTACATGTGAGCATTTTCTTTTTATTGAGTAAGTGTACCCTCATTGTTTTATGAATATATGCTCAAAGTTAATGCTGATATGAATTATAGGTAAAATAAAACAAAAAAAAATATATTTCATAACTAATATAGCTCTAATTTTTGAAAAGTGGGATTAGATAATAAATCACATATTAATTCACTATAATAGTATTAAATATTAAAAAATATGACAAGAAAAAGAATCTAAGAATATATATGGCTTGATAGATTAGTGGGGCCTATTTTAAAATTACTATCCAATTAACTTCTAAATCCTTATTTGGAACATCGCATTAAGGTTTTATGTACATCAATTCACAAGCACAAAAGACTGCACGAAATCATGTCATAACTGCACGATTGTGAAACCTCTCGTGTGTTGAATACATGCGCAAGACAATATGGTGCCAAAATTAAAGTAATAAATTTGATTACAAGAAAAGTGAAAACTCTCATAAAGTGTTATCCACGTATATATATTCTCTAATTAACGATCAAATCTAGATTTTGTTCTTATTTTGATTGAAGAAATATTCAAACTGGCGCAATAGTTTTAATTGTGAGATCTTGACTTGATTGATTTGAAGAACTTGAATTGACTTGGTAAATATTATTCACACTAGCTCGAAAGCTTTCGTGTGATATCTTGACTTGACTTGACTTGATTTGATGAAAGAAAAGACTTTGATCCTTTGCTTTCCTTGCTTGATTTGATAAAGATTAGGACTTTGATCATTTTTTCCTTGATAGACTTGAGTTCTTTTGAGAACACTCCCAAGTATTTGTTCTTAGTCTTAACTCCCATGCACCTTATTTTTCTATTCTTTTTTTGTTGTTCTTCGGACTTCTCATTTTTTTTATGGCTTTGTTGTTTATTTAAAGACAAGTCAAGTGCAAATTGACCTCAAATATCCTTTAACTAAAGGATATTTTAGGAAAATCAATATGGAATTTGCTTAAAATACCCTTAACCTAAAGGACATTAAAGAAAGATCCATAAAATGTATTTGGATTTGGGTTTTTAATTTAATTTGGGCTCAAACCCAATAAATTTAATTAGATCCATATGTAATAAAAAGGAATTTTGGGCCATGAACCAAACTTGTTGAAATTTAATGTCTACAAGTGTTTCATGAAAATGGTTTTTATGCTTAAAATTAATTCTTTTATGTTTTTATACTATTTTGATTTGCTAATGTCTAATTATTTTGAAAAAAAATGATGTATTTTAAGCAAAAAAACACTTTAAAAACAACCGCTACTACACTTTCAAGTTTGTGTGTTTCCAAGTACAAAGACACTTTAAAAAATAATTGTTTCTACATTTCCAAACAACCCCTTAAACAAGATCTGAAAGAAAATATAAACAATTGCATAGCAACCATCAACCATAAAAAAAAAAAGGTGAGATGCTAAAAAGGAAATGCCTAAGATTTTGAGATGATAAAGAGGATTATTACATGTGAAAAATTATGTTACTTCTTTTTAGACCCCACGTACTGAATATGACGTACACCCTTTTGGAACAAAATGCAAGAGTTTAGCACATGGTTACTAGACAATGGAAAAAAATAGAGAACAAAAAATGTTTTTTTCAAACCCTGTCTTAGTTATTTTATGTTTTTCTTATCCTCCCCCTTTGTTGTTTAAATCGTCAGGATTCTTACACCAATTAGAACATTTCATAAAGATAAAGTTATTCTTTCTTTATATTGGTTTAAGGTTGGATAAATTCCTCAGAATTTGCAATAAAAAATTGATTTTGCTGCTGTCGCAAAAATCCTTTTCTTCAAAAATGTTTTGACCAAGCAGATTATGGGTAGGTTTTGTCCATCAAAATGATTTTTTCTCATTTCAGGTGCTTCATGAAAGTTGTAATCCCGCATGATTACATGAATTTGGGATTTTAATTGCTTGATTTGGATATCAAAATCTCTAGATATTCACATTTGAATGTCTGGTATAAGAGAAGAAAATCTTGTCGCGAGAATGATTCTGACCTGAGATTTGCAGGTTTTATTCTAGAAACCCAATTTAGGTTTAAGGTTGGATAAATCACTCAGAACTTGCACTGAAAAAATGATTTTGCCGTTGTTGTGAAAATCTTATTCTTCAAAACAGTTTTGACCAAACAGATTGCGGGTATATTTTGTCCATCAAAAAGATTTTTTCTCACTCTTGGTCCTTCATGAAAGTTGCAATCCTGCGTGTGTAGATGAATTTGGGTTTTCTAATGTCCTGATTTGGATATCAAAATCTCAAGATATTCGTGTCAACAAATAATGAAAGTTGTAATCCTACATGTGTAGAAAGAAAGGAAGGAAGAGCACGAGAGAGAGAGAGAGAAAGAGAGAGAAAGAGAGAGAGAGAGAGAGAGGTTGTCAACAAAGGAAAACAACAACCCTTTCCCCTTCATCTCAGAATCTCCTCCAGCCAACAACTGCCAGTAACAGCCCCGATCATTCCTCCTCTCGCCGGCCACCACCAGCTTTGCATCCCTAGAAGAAGTGGTCACCGGTTACGCAGGAGTTCCAGCAATCATCACCTCTGTCATTCACTTACCAGGTAGCACCCTCATGCATTTTTCTTCATTTATTCATTGTGTTGCCTTTGTGCTTATTGTTCAAGTGAATTATAACTCACTTGAACAGTAACTAAGGAGGCATGTGTGAGATAGCTCATGCACGCCTCTGTGTTTATTTTTTTAGAATGAAAAATAAAATAAAAATAAATAAGAGGTAAAGATTTATGATTTTCTAGCATATTTAGTTTAAGATATTTTTTTGCTTTATATTTTAAAAATATCAACTTCGTATTGAGAATACCCGATTTTCGGCGCGATGTGGCACATATACATATGTATAAAAAAAATATTTTCATTCTTACGGCCAATACGCTAAAATATCTTGAACATTTTTTTACAAAAAAAAGAAGAAATACTCGAAGTTTAAAACAAAATATGTTTTAACATGGATTTCGTAAACACAAAAATTATTTTCTTGCATTTTTGGATTTTACAACAAAGAGTATTGGCCTATTCCAAAAAATACCAAAATCTTATTTTTTTTAGGGATTCATATTTTGTTCCTTTTGGGGGAAAAGGTTGCATGGAAAATGTGAGAATAGTACAAAAATAGGCTTTTAAAGCGTTTTGTATTCTTTAGATTTCTAATTTTTTGTTCCTTTTCCATGCGAACTATTCTAGGAAATTTGATTAGATAGCACCAACATCATAGCAATCATAAGGCAAACCAAAACACCAAGCAGCTTATCTTAGGTAGGGCGTAGTAGGGGTGTTAGAACCTTCCCTTTACGCAACCAGTCCCTTGCCTTATAATCTCTAAAAGATTAGTTAGGTTTTCTAGTAACCATAATACTAGGTGGCGACTCCTTCCTTCACAAACAAAAAACAAAACCCGACATGAATCCCCGGTCACAAGGAGGGTCGCTACGATGCCACACTCTCAAGAAAGGGTGCAACATTTATCATGATGAAAACACTTGAAATGATTATTAGGCTTGTTCTTCTAAATCACTTACCCACCAGTATGTTGGATTTTAAATCTCATTTTGAAGTTTGGCAAGCTAAAAGTCCTGATTTTTCACATCTGAAATTGTTTGGATTCTCATGATTTGTGTATTTTACACCATCACAATGTGATAACCTTGATTCAAGCGCCACAGAGTGCATTTTCTTGGATATTCTCAAACAAAAAAGGAGCACCATTGACTTACATATAACTCCAGCTTCTCAACATGAAACTAATAGCAGTGCAACCTCCAGCAAACCTGCAAATCTACATGGATTCTGCAAGTCTTCAGTTGGCTTCCTTCACACGTAACTATGCAGAAGTTAGAGAAGTTAGAGTTTGTTAAAGTAGTTGGAAGAATCAGTTAGTTGTTAAACAATTAGTTTGTTATTCTATTAATTATTAGTTGATCACTCAATACAAGAATCAACTCATATATAAACACTGTATTAGCTGTTTGAACAATCAATTAAGAAAATCATTTAGTTCATTTTCTTTCTTCTCTCTGCTATTTTTTCATTATGGTATCAAAGCCTTGTTGACCCAACGGTCACGAGTTCGAATCTTATCACCCTCATTCTATTTGATAAAAATCAAGAACAAGGTAGTATGGGCTTGTGCAAGTTTCAAGCCCAAAGGGCTTTCACTTGTGGGGGTGTTAGAGAATGATATAAATTATATTCTGGGGCCTCACGTATAAGCTTAAGCTTTTAGGTTAGATGGTTCCTTAACATGGTATCAAAGCATTTTCTTTGAAGAATTATCTCTGTCTTTGTCATTTTTGTTTACTCAGCCATGGTTGAAAACACCAGTTTTACATTAGAAATGGATTCTTCCAATCCTTTCTTTCTTCATCATGGCGACAGTCCTGGAGCCATGATTGTTTCGAAGCAACTCAATGGTGAAAACTATATTTCATGGAAAAGGGCAATGATGATGGCTTTGTCAGCCAAAAACAAACTCAGTTTTGTTAATGGTACTCTGCCCAAGCCATTCAATCTCAATGATCCTCAAGGCTTGGCATGGACTCGCTGCAACAATATGGTTCTTTCATGGCTGCTCAATTTTGTTTCAACAGAGATTGCAAACAGCATCATTTATGTTGATGATGCCTCTGAGATATGGAGTGACCTATAAGATCGGTTTTCATAACACAATGGGCCACGGATTTTCCAGCTTCAGAAATCCATCTCTTGCTTGTCACAAGAAATTACCTCAGTTAGCTCATACTTCACTGCTATGAAAGGTTTATAGGATGAGTTAGCAAATCACCAACCTGTGCCTACTTGCACATGTGGAGCCTTGAAGACTATTATGTCTTATCATCATCAACAACAGGTTTACCAGTTCCTAATGGGATTGAATGAAAGCTACTCACATGTGAGAGGTCAGATCTTGTTGATTGATCCTTTGCCTTCAATCAATAAGGTTTTCTCATTAGTCATTCAAGAGGAGAGGTAGCGTATTATTTCTTCATCAAGTCTTTCCTTCAATCAAAACACTACTGCATTATTTACAAATACTATGCCTTCAACTCGATTTACTGGTAATAAGTCCCTTCACATTCGAAAGGATCGACCTATATGCTCTCATTGTAGCATTTCTGGTCATACTATGGAGAAGTGTTACATAATTCATAGCTTTCCACCTGGTTACAAGTTTAACAGAGGAAAGAATGCAGCTCCTAACGTACATCAAGTTTCTGCTCATCAGATGCCTATTACTTATGAGCAATGTTAGCAGCTTATCAATATTTTAAACTAGATATTTCAGAGCATGGTTTAGCAATCAACCAAGTCTCCTCATTTTCCAGTAAAGAGTCAGAGATCCCCATACAAGGTGAAAGTATCACAAGTGCAGGTGACTCTTTGATCATACCTCAGTTTTCCACTATGGATTTAACACATTTTGTTTTTGCATCCTCTTTATTTTTACACCCACAATCTTCAGTCTCAAATCCTGTCAATACTCCTTGGATCTTTGATCATACCTCAGTTTTCCACTATGGATTTAACACATTCTGTTTTTGCATCCTCTTTATTTTTACACCCACAATATTCAGTCTCAAATCATGTCAATACTCCTTGGATCATTGATACTGGGGCAACAGATCACATGATCTGTTCTGTAAACCCCGGGAAATAAATGTAAGTGTTAAATTAAATAAATAAATTAAAAGAGAAATAAAATAAGTTGAGGGGAGGGTGAAATTGAAATAAATGCAAAGATTATGACTTATAATATAAGAAGAGAACATGTGGGGTAAAAATGAGCATTTAAAGGAGATGGGGGCCTAAGTGCAATAAGAGAAATTGAGGAGTATAAATACCCCTCCTTTCCCTCATTTCCAACAAAGAATGAGGGGGAGAAAGAAAGGGAGATTTTGATATTTTCTTCCCCAAATTAAAGAAAAATTTCGAAGTGAAAGTGAGTTTAAGGGCTACCAAAACATTCAAACATCAAAAACCCAAAGATTTGGAGTATTATTGGAAGGAGAAAGTGGAGGAAAAGGAGTGTTTGGGCTGCCAACAGTAGAAAGAAGAAGAAGAGAGGAGAATATTGTGATTTGACAAGCTATTAGATCTTGAATCTCTCTTGGTAAGGTGTTTCTTATATGCATCTAAAAGATTCTCTACTTTATGGTTAAAGTGCATGACTTTTCTTTAAGAATTTTGGGTTAGGGTTCTTGAAAAAAAAAATTGGGGGAAATGTGGAATTGTGTGCAATTGATGTATGTGGCATGAAATAGGACGTGAATGTTGTGTATTGAATGATTGAGCATGAAAAGAATGAGGAAAGTCTTGTTTCCCAAGGTCAATTTTCGGCCAAATGCATGTGTTGCAGAAATTAACAATTTCACATATTCATGTCTTGACTTCGAGAGAGAATTTGAATGGGGAAAACAAAGGAATTAAGATCGGGTTCCTTCATAGGAGTTGTAGTTCTGGATGTCTACTATCCAAGGAAACTTGTTTCACTAATTTTGGAATTTTATAACTCTAGTTAAGGGTCACCTAACGTGGCTGTGCAGGGCAGACTCTGCAGAACAGCAGGTCTGTCACATTCGAGATGCATTTCATAGATTTTGGAAGCAGAAATGGGTTTTATAGCCTTCATAAGAATTGTAGCTCTATCTGTCAGATTTCTAACAAGATAAATTGTGTACAAAACAAAGTTCTACAACTCCAGTTATAGTGAAAAATATGGGCAGAGGTCAAAATCGGGCCTCTGCTGGCAACTTTGAGAAAAAAGGGAAATGAGGTGGGAGGTCATGAAACGATGAAGTAAAATGAAGCCAATTTTAGAACATCTAACAAAGAAAAATGAAAATACCAAATCACGGTAGAGGGTTGACTTTAACTATGGGGTTGGCTGGCATACATGTGTGTGTTCTGTTGGGATTTGTTGACTGGGGTTATGTTACTGCCCACCTGATATTGTTGAGACATGTTATTGTTTTAGGACCTGTTATTGTTTTGACTTGTTACTGTTTTAGGACATGTTAGTGTTTGAGGACCAATTCTCGTTGCCGATTTCTACAATAGCCTCCTCGGCAGAAATGACTTAAATGTTAGTTATAATTTCATGGTATGATGGTATGAAATGTGGACACTTGAATATGAACATATGAATTCTTGAAATATTTGTGGTGATGAATGTGATTCAAAAATACAAATGTATTGATTTAAGATCATTGATGTCATAGGTGGTGTGGTCGGGATTGGACCATCGTCAAGGAAAGAACATCCCACAAGTGGAGCAGGTTGGTGACTTGCACCTTCCTTTTTCATACATTAAATAAGGAAATACTTTAACATGAATATTACTCTATTGTGTAAGAACCTATATCAGATTGTTGAAAGCGTAAATGTTGATGAACGATTGATTAGCTTCGGCTAATGACATCCGAATGGATGACCGGGACAAACGATTGATTAGCTTCGGCTAATGGCATCCAAATGGATGACCGGGATGAACGATTGATTAGTTTCAGCTAATGGCATCCGGGATGAATGATTGATTAGCTTCGGCTAATGGCATCCAAATGGATGATCGGGATGAATGATTGATTAGCTTTGGCTAATGGCATCCGAATGGATGACCGGGATGAATGATTGATTATCTTTGGCTAATGACATCTGAAATGGATGATCGAAGTGAATGAACGATTAACCTCAGTAAATATGCCTTAAGAGGTTAGACGGGTTATTAATTATAGTTGTGTTGAGGACGATGTTTAAGATTTTGTAGACCCAGGATGATTGATCTGTTACTGTTTCCAGACCTGTTACTGTTTGATCTGTTACTGATTGATCTGTTACTGTTTGATCTGTTAATGTTTGGAACTGTTGCTGTTTGGAACTGTTACTGTTTCCAGACTTGTTACTGTTTGATCTGTTAATGTTTGGAACTGTTGCTGTTTGATCTGTTACTGTTAGATATATATAATAATAATAATAAAAAAATCTGGGTCGTTACATGATCAATATCTTTCTTCACAAGCATCAGTTCTGTTGTTTCCAAATTCGTCAAACTGCCAGATGGTCAATTTGCTTCAGTTACTCACATTGGAAAAATTAAGATCTCAGAATGTTTTGTTCTAACAAATGTGCTTTGTATTCCCTCCTTTTCATTTAATTTGATATATGTTAGCAAGTTAAATAACACTTTACAGTGTTGTGTTTTTTTCTTACCAAATTTCTGTTTCATTCAACACCTCTCAAGCTGGAAAACGATTGGTGTGGGTAAAGAAGCTGGAGGTTTATATCATTTATTACAACATCCAATTTCTATTTTGCGTAAGAATACTGCATATACCATTCCTGCAAAATTCATGCTTGATCATTCAGACATTAATTTGGCTTCTGCCAATTTTTGTGTAAATTCTGGTCCTAAAAGCTTATGGCATTATATGTTAGGCCATCCTGCAGTATTTCCTTTGAAATTACTTTCTCATGTAATACCTCAAGTTTTGCATGAATCAAATAAAACTTGCAGTATTTATCCTTTAGCCAAACAACATTGTTTATCCTTTCCTCACAAAACATCTGTTACTGCACATCCCTTTGATCTAATACCTTGTGATATATGGGGTACTTTCTCTATGAAATCCCTTACTGGCTCTTCTTATTTTCTAACAATTGTTGATGATCACACTAGGTTTACATGGATTCATCCGTTAGATAACAAATCCCAAACCAGAACTCATATTCAAGCCTTTTTTAATATGGTTGAGACACAATTCAGTGCTAAAGTCAAGACTTTAAGATCAGATAATGGTGTTGAGTTCCACATGGATTCTTTCTATGCATCCAAAGGGGTTATCCATCAACTTAGTTATGTTGAAACACCTCAACAAAATTCTATTGTTGAACGAAAACACCAACATATCCTGAATGTGGCTAGATCATTACTTTTTCAGTCACATTTGCCTTTACAATTTTGGGGGGATTGTATTCTTACTGCAGTACACCTTATAAATCATATTCCAACCCTTATACTACTAAATAAATCCCCTTATGAAGTCTTGTTCCACTTTGTCCCATCCTATTCTCATTTACGCGTGTTTGGCTGTCTTTGTTACGCCAACACCCTTCTTCAAAACCGACACAAATTTGATATGGTATGAAAGGTTACAAACTCTATGATCTAAATCTCAATACTGTCTGTGTGTCAAGAAATGTGGTGTTTCATGAAAATATATTTCCTTTTGCACTTCAAAACTCAGTTTCTGCTACTGATTCTGTTTTACCCTTGCCTATCCCAATACATGAATCCACTCTTCCTTCCCTTGATCCCTTGTTTTCCCCTTCTTTTCCTTTGAATGCTTCAACTTCAAGTTCAAGTAATCAGCATTCTGTTTCAGAACCTTACATATCATCTACTTCAGAAATATTGCCTTCCGACCTAAATCCACCTATACCTGTGCCCAGCAGAAAGTCTTCTAGGGTAAAACACACACCTGGATATTTGAATGATTATCATTGTAATGTTTCTACTTCCACTTCTGCTCCCACACTATCATATCCAGCTTCAGGTATTACTTATCCCCTTTCTTCAGTTCTTTCCTATGATCATCTTTCCCCTTCTCACAAACTCTTTAGCCTTTCTGTCTCTGCCCTTGTTGAGCCACCATCCTATACACAAGTTGTCAAACATAACACTTGGACTATTGTTGACCTTCCTACCTCAAAGCATGTTATTGGCTGCAAGTGGGTTTACAAGGTCAAGCTGAAATCTGATGGGACTTTGGAGAGATATAAAGCCCGATTAGTTGCCAAGGGGTATAATCAATGTTAAGGTTTGGATTACTATGAGACTTTCTCTCTTGTGGCTAAGTTCACCACTATACGCACCATTCTAGCAGTTGCAGCAGTAAAACAATGGCATCTTCAACAATTGGATGTGAACAATGCCTTTCTTCATGGCCAATTGGATGAGGAAGTGTATATGTCCTTACCTTCTAGATTCACCACTAAGGGGGAGTCCAAAGTGTGCAAGCTCAACAAGTCCATTTATGGTCTCAAGCAAGCTTCCTGGCAGTGGTTTGCTAAGTTTTCTACTGCTTTACTTGACTTTGGGCTCATCCAATCCAAAGTTGATTACACTTTGTTTACAAGAACTTTTGAAGGTTCCTTCATTGCATTATTGGTTTATGTTGATGACATACTGGTTGCTAGTGATAATTCAACTAAGATTTCCAAGTTTATTCAGATGCTTAATGACAAATTTTAAGCTCAAAGACCTTGGACAGTTGAAATATTTCCTTGGTTTTGAAATAGCTCGTAGTGAGTGTCGCGACGATGATTTTTTTTGACGCGCTTCGTGCCCCGCCATCCCCCGGGTTCGGGGAGACAACGACGCGCGGTGAAAATGGGATATTTAATAGCCGTAAAAATTATGACTATAAATATTGGGAGTCGCCACCTAGTATTAAGGTTACTAGAAACCTATTGGTCTGCGAGTCTAAGATAAGGAGACTTGTTGTACAAGGAGAAAACGCATCACCCCCATTGCACCCTACCTAAGGTAAGCTACATTGTTGTTTGATTATTTTTCCTAAATCATTTTTTTATTGGTCTTTTCTAAAATTTGACGTAGATTTCTCTCCGTGAGAGAGTCTCTACCTCATTGCAGGTTAAAAGACTAACCAAAAATGAATTTTGCACTGCATTTTGAAAATTACCGTGTAATTTTACACCACGATAGATAAGACAAAATAATTATTAAATTATTTTTGACATTTTGGCCGAATGCCAACGAATAATCACAAACTGATTACGATATCCAAATTTTCGCTTTTAAAACATGGAAAAGATGCAACATATTTTTTTGCGAAAAATACAATGTGAAAAACTTTGGAATCCGACCGTATGCATAAAAACACATTTTTTGTTTTTTTGTTTTCTTTGTTTTTTCTTTTAAAATGCAATTTTTATGTTTTTGTTTTTTTATGCAACTCACACACCCATTCTCCTTTTTTTTTTTTGGGTACATTGTACAATTACATAACATAGCATTTACAAAAATAAATGATCATAACAACAATTTAAACACAAATACAACATAAAAAAAACCTCCCGGAAACACTGTTGGCAGTGGAAGCACCATAAGAGCACTGGTGGCGCGTGGGACCACGCGCCACCGTCACTGCAGCACGTGGAACCACGCGCCGCCGCCGGAGAAACAGCATGACAATGGGTGTAGATCGGCCTCTTCCCTTTCTTCTCTCGCCGGCGGTGACCTGCAAACACAAACAAAATACACAAACGCAACAACATAAGCAATGTTTCGGGCAGGTCTGTTCTCGGATCTGTTGTTTTTCCTTCAAATGGCAGTTGCAATGCCGTGGACAGTGGCTGCTGGTGCAGCTGGTGACGGGGTTGTCGATGGGTGCTACTATGGACGGTGGAGAGAGGAAGAAGATGAGGCTGTGGGCTGCTTTCCATGGCCGGAGTGCTGCGAATGAGTTGGGCTGCAGATCTGTCAAGTGGGCTGCTTTGGTGGAGGTTTTATGGGTGAAGAGAGGGGAAGCCGTCGGCGCAGAGAAGCTGGCCACCGACGGCTGGAGAGGAGGGCTGATTGGAAGGGAAGGCTGCCAGAGAGGAGCTCACGTCAAGGGAGAAAAGAGAGGAAAACCGCGGGGTGGAGAGCTGACGGGAGGCTCAAGTCAGTCACCGGAGACGGGCTGTCAAGGCTGTGAAGCAGGTCTGGTTGTTGTTGGAGGCTGCGTGGGTCGAGCCGTGGGGTTGGCAGGGTTAGTCGCTGGAGAGGGAAGGGAGACGATGGCTGGCCGAAGAGGGCTCGTCGGGAGAGGAGGAGAAGGGAAGATGGAAGGAGGCTCACCGATGAGAAGGAGGGAGGCTGGTCGGGAAAGGAGAAAAGGTGAAGTGGAGGGGCTGCAGCTGCCTCCCAAGGGGCTGGCGGCTGCAGCCCCAAAAGAAGAGAAGAGATTAGGGTTTGTGTGGGAATTTAAGGTTTTTGATTTTTTCCTTTTTTAATTTTTCGGGTCCCCCCCCCTTTTTTTGAGGCAATTTGATCTCTATTTATAGAGAGAAATTTGCCCTTTGTTTTCACTTTGATCCTTGGTTCCGGATTTGTGCAATTTAATCCCTAATTTCGCGCAATTGGATTGAAATCAAGGCAAGACTGGCAGGAACAACAAAGAAGACCTGCAAACTTGTCATCAAATATGCATAGCAGTCATGGTTCAAACATGAATCAAGAAACTGGAGCAAATTGCAGCAATGTGTTCGGTTCACAACATAAGTATGGCAGCAGCAGTCAAGCTACCATGAAGCCACAATGCAACACATGCCAAAAGTTCCATTTCGGTGGCTGCAGATACAAAGGAAAGCCTAAATGTGGAAGTTGCAATCTGTTTGGGCATAATACAAATGATTGCAAAGATTACAAGCAAATGGCAAATTGTGCACAAGAGGAGGAAGAAGTGTTCATTGCAAATTCATTTTATGCTTGTCATGTAGCAAGTATAAAGGACAAGGTTTATAATCTGACCAAGAAGGAGGCAGCTGCTGTAAACTATGGCTCCCATGTTGTTGCTGCTGCTAAAAAGGGAAAGGATGACAGCAACAGTTCTGACTCTTCAGAGGATGAATCTTCTGATGATGAGGAAATGCCCGCAAAGGTTTCTGCTCCCAAGAATGTTCCTGCACAACCAGTTACCATTAAAAAAACTGAAGTTAGTGAGGACTCTGAAAGTGATTCTGATTCTGATGAATCCTTTTCTGAAGATGAGGGGAAACCAAAATCTGCAACTGCTTCAAAAGTTATACCCAAAAAGAGTGAGGAGGATGACAGTTCAGAAAGTGATTCTGACGAAGATGAGACTCCTGCACCAAAGGCAGCCTCTGCAGCTGAAACAAAGCCAAAGGAAAATGCTCAGAAGGACAGGAGTAGTAAATTGCTCTTAAATGGAGCTGGACAAAATCATTCATTCAATCAACCTTGTGATGGAACCAAGGAGACTGAGACACCTAATTCGTGGAAAGGGAACTTGGAAGGAAAGCCCAATGAGTTCCCACCAGCAAATACAGAGGACAGTGTTCCTGGGATACTGTATGATATGTTGCAAAAAGAGGTTGTAGCTTTGAGGAAAACTGGCCATGAAAAAGATCAAAGCCTAAAGGATAAGGATGATGCAATTGAGATGTTAGCTAAGAAAGTGGATACATTAACTAAGGCAAAGTGGAAGACCATTACTGCAGAGGAGAAGAAACCTTATGAGGAGAAGTACAAGGTTAAAAAAGAAGCCTATCTGAAGTTGATGACAAAGGAGAAGTGCAAGACCAAAGCAATGAAGTTTTTCGGTGAGGAATCACAAGTAGAAGCAACACTTCTATTGTGTGATAATATGTCAGCAATCTCAATGGCTAGAAACCCAGATTGAAGTTGAACCTTGGGGTTAAATCAGTAAACAGCTTAGGAGAGGCTGTTGAATGATAAGCTTGTTTACTGAACTACATACACTTGCAGAAGACAAGCCTGCAAGCTATTACCCGAAGGAGAGTGAAGAAGAAGGAGTGCAAAGGTGCAGCTAGTTACAGCTGTACAAGGAGTGCAAAGGTGCAGCTAGTTACAGCTGTACAAGGAGTGCAAAGTGTAACTAACTAATACAAGTAGTTTCAATACAGTTGCAAGTTGTTGCACATGTAAATCACATGCTCAAGAATCAGAACTATATAAGAGCATTCTATCAAGCAATTTGTAAGCAACTCTTGAATAAATAAAGAATTCGAAGTTAGTGAAGATTCTGACTTACCTTTCTTCTCTCTGCCGAAACTTGCTTTCCTTATCATCTTCAACAAATTACCCAACTAAAACCTACAAAACCAACATGGTATCAGAGCTGGTTTGATCAACAAGGAAGGGAGTAAAATCAAACTGTGATCATACAAAACAGAAATTAAAGAAGAAGAATGGTGAGCAGTGGTGATCTAAGGACACCTCAGTTTAATGGAGCAAATTATGATTTTTGGGCAGTGAAGATGGAGACTATACTCATAGCATACGATCTATGGGATATAGTAGAAGAATTACCTCAGCTTCAACAAAATCCTGGAGCAGAAAGTGACTCTACAGGAGAAGGAAGTGAGGCTGAATCAACTCCAGAAGAGAAGCATGCTGCCACAAGAGAAAGCAAAATCAAGAATGCTAAGGCATTGAGCATTATTCAAGGAGCACTGTCAGATGATCTATTTCCAAGGATCAGAAATGAAAGAACAACTAAAGGAGCATGGGACAACCTGAAGAGAGAATTCAGAGGAGATAAAAAGGTTAGAGCAGTTAAACTTCAAGCCATTAGAGCTGAGTTTGAATATATGAAAATGTCAAATGAAGAAGACTTAGATGACTATCTTGCTAAGTTTTTTGACATAATAAATAACCTCAAGTCACTCGGTGAAGATGTGACAGAAATGAGAATTGTGCAAAAGTTGCTAATGAGTCTCAGCAGGAGATATAAATCTATTGTCTCAATTATTGAAGAGACAAGAGATCTTGAAACTCTTAGAACTGAAGAAGTAGTAGCATCTGTCAAGGTATTTGACAGAAGAGAAGGTTTATATGATGAAAGGGAGAGACAAAGAAGTACCGAGAGAGCATTCATTAGTTTAAAACTAGGAGGAAATCAGTTTTATGGCAGTAA
Organism: Salix brachista; assembly: GCA_009078335.1. Classification (NCBI taxonomy): domain Eukaryota; kingdom Viridiplantae; phylum Streptophyta; class Magnoliopsida; order Malpighiales; family Salicaceae; genus Salix; species Salix brachista. The sequence goes on from CM018574.1 coordinate 157,237, forward strand.
CAAGGGCTCACATTTGAAATCAAGGCAAGACTGGCAGGAACAACAAAGAAGACCTGCAAACTTGTCATCAAATATGCATAGCAGTCATGGTTCAAACATGAATCAAGAAACTGGAGCAAATTGCAGCAATGTGTTCGGTTCACAACATAAGTATGGCAGCAGCAGTCAAGCTACCATGAAGCCACAATGCAACACATGCCAAAAGTTCCATTTCGGTGGCTGCAGATACAAAGGAAAGCCTAAATGTGGAAGTTGCAATCTGTTTGGGCATAATACAAATGATTGCAAAGATTACAAGCAAATGGCAAATTGTGCACAAGAGGAGGAAGAAGTGTTCATTGCAAATTCATTTTATGCTTGTCATGTAGCAAGTATAAAGGACAAGGTTTATAATCTGACCAAGAAGGAGGCAGCTGCTGTAAACTATGGCTCCCATGTTGTTGCTGCTGCTAAAAAGGGAAAGGATGACAGCAACAGTTCTGACTCTTCAGAGGATGAATCTTCTGATGATGAGGAAATGCCCGCAAAGGTTTCTGCTCCCAAGAATGTTCCTGCACAACCAGTTACCATTAAAAAAACTGAAGTTAGTGAGGACTCTGAAAGTGATTCTGATTCTGATGAATCCTTTTCTGAAGATGAGGGGAAACCAAAATCTGCAACTGCTTCAAAAGTTATACCCAAAAAGAGTGAGGAGGATGACAGTTCAGAAAGTGATTCTGACGAAGATGAGACTCCTGCACCAAAGGCAGCCTCTGCAGCTGAAACAAAGCCAAAGGAAAATGCTCAGAAGGACAGGAGTAGTAAATTGCTCTTAAATGGAGCTGGACAAAATCATTCATTCAATCAACCTTGTGATGGAACCAAGGAGACTGAGACACCTAATTCGTGGAAAGGGAACTTGGAAGGAAAGCCCAATGAGTTCCCACCAGCAAATACAGAGGACAGTGTTCCTGGGATACTGTATGATATGTTGCAAAAAGAGGTTGTAGCTTTGAGGAAAACTGGCCATGAAAAAGATCAAAGCCTAAAGGATAAGGATGATGCAATTGAGATGTTAGCTAAGAAAGTGGATACATTAACTAAGGCAAAGTGGAAGACCATTACTGCAGAGGAGAAGAAACCTTATGAGGAGAAGTACAAGGTTAAAAAAGAAGCCTATCTGAAGTTGATGACAAAGGAGAAGTGCAAGACCAAAGCAATGAAGTTTTTCGGTGAGGAATCACAAGTAGAAGCAACACTTCTATTGTGTGATAATATGTCAGCAATCTCAATGGCTAGAAACCCAGATTGAAGTTGAACCTTGGGGTTAAATCAGTAAACAGCTTAGGAGAGGCTGTTGAATGATAAGCTTGTTTACTGAACTACATACACTTGCAGAAGACAAGCCTGCAAGCTATTACCCGAAGGAGAGTGAAGAAGAAGGAGTGCAAAGGTGCAGCTAGTTACAGCTGTACAAGGAGTGCAAAGTGTAACTAACTAATACAAGTAGTTTCAATACAGTTGCAAGTTGTTGCACATGTAAATCACATGCTCAAGAATCAGAACTATATAAGAGCATTCTATCAAGCAATTTGTAAGCAACTCTTGAATAAATAAAGAATTCGAAGTTAGTGAAGATTCTGACTTACCTTTCTTCTCTCTGCCGAAACTTGCTTTCCTTATCATCTTCAACAAATTATCCAACTAAAACCTACAAAACCAACATGGTATTAGAGCTGGTTTGATCAACAAGGAAGGGAGTAAAATCAAACTGTGATCATACAAAACAGAAATTAAAGAAGAAGAATGGTGAGCAGTGGTGATCTAAGGACACCTCAGTTTAATGGAGCAAATTATGATTTTTGGGCAGTGAAGATGGAGACTATACTCATAGCATACGATCTATTGGATATAGTAGAAGAATTACCTCAGCTTCAACAAAATCCTGGAGCAGAAAGTGACTCTACAGGAGAAGGAAGTGAGGCTGAATCAACTCCATAAGAGAAGCATGCTGCCACAAGAGAAAGCAAAATCAAGAATGCTAAGGCATTGAGCATTATTCAAGGAGCACTGTCAGATGATCTATTTCCAAGGATCAGAAATGAAAGAACAACTAAAGGAGCATGGGACAACCTGAAGAGAGAATTCAGAGGAGATAAAAAGGTTAGAGCAGTTAAACTTCAAGCCATTAGAGCTGAGTTTGAATATATGAAAATGTCAAATGAAGAAGACTTAGATGACTATCTTGCTAAGTTTTTTGACATAATAAATAACCTCAAGTCACTCGGTGAAGATGTGACAGAAATGAGAATTGTGCAAAAGTTGCTAATGAGTCTCAGCAGGAGATATAAATCTATTGTCTCAATTATTGAAGAGACAAGAGATCTTGAAACTCTTAGAACTGAAGAAGTAGTAGCATCTGTCAAGGTATTTGACAGAAGAGAAGGTTTATATGATGAAAGGGAGAGACAAAGAAGTACCGAGAGAGCATTCATTAGTTTAAAACTGGGAGGAAATCAGTTTTATGGCAGTAACAAGGGCTCACATTTGAAATCAAGGCAAGACTGGCAGGAACAACAAAGAAGACCTGCAAACTTGTCATCAAATATGCATAGCAGTCATGGTTCAAACATGAATCAAGAAACTGGAGCAAATTGCAGCAATGTGTTCGGTTCACAACATAAGTATGGCAGCAGCAGTCAAGCTACCATGAAGCCACAATGCAACACATGCCAAAAGTTCCATTTCGGTGGCTGCAGATACAAAGGAAAGCCTAAATGTGGAAGTTGCAATCTGTTTGGGCATAATACAAATGATTGCAAAGATTACAAGCAAATGGCAAATTGTGCACAAGAGGAGGAAGAAGTGTTCATTGCAAATTCATTTTATGCTTGTCATGTAGCAAGTATAAAGGACAAGGTTTATAATCTGACCAAGAAGGAGGCAGCTGCTGTAAACTATGGCTCCCATGTTGTTGCTGCTGCTAAAAAGGGAAAGGATGACAGCAACAGTTCTGACTCTTCAGAGGATGAATCTTCTGATGATGAGGAAATGCCCGCAAAGGTTTCTGCTCCCAAGAATGTTCCTGCACAACCAGTTACCATTAAAAAAACTGAAGTTAGTGAGGACTCTGAAAGTGATTCTGATTCTGATGAATCCTTTTCTGAAGATGAGGGGAAACCAAAATCTGCAACTGCTTCAAAAGTTATACCCAAAAAGAGTGAGGAGGATGACAGTTCAGAAAGTGATTCTGACGAAGATGAGACTCCTGCACCAAAGGCAGCCTCTGCAGCTGAAACAAAGCCAAAGGAAAATGCTCAGAAGGACAGGAGTAGTAAATTGCTCTTAAATGGAGCTGGACAAAATCATTCATTCAATCAACCTTGTGATGGAACCAAGGAGACTGAGACACCTAATTCGTGGAAAGGGAACTTGGAAGGAAAGCCCAATGAGTTCCCACCAGCAAATACAGAGGACAGTGTTCCTGGGATACTGTATGATATGTTGCAAAAAGAGGTTGTAGCTTTGAGGAAAACTGGCCATGAAAAAGATCAAAGCCTAAAGGATAAGGATGATGCAATTGAGATGTTAGCTAAGAAAGTGGATACATTAACTAAGGCAAAGTGGAAGACCATTACTGCAGAGGAGAAGAAACCTTATGAGGAGAAGTACAAGGTTAAAAAAGAAGCCTATCTGAAGTTGATGACAAAGGAGAAGTGCAAGACCAAAGCAATGAAGTTTTTCGGTGAGGAATCACAAGTAGAAGCAACACTTCTATTGTGTGATAATATGTCAGCAATCTCAATGGCTAGAAACCCAGATTGAAGTTGAACCTTGGGGTTAAATCAGTAAACAGCTTAGGAGAGGCTGTTGAATGATAAGCTTGTTTATTGAACTACATACACTTGCAGAAGACAAGCCTGCAAGCTATTACCCGAAGGAGAGTGAAGAAGAAGGAGTGCAAAGGTGCAGCTAGTTACAGCTGTACAAGGAGTGCAAAGTGTAACTAACTAATACAAGTAGTTTCAATACAGTTGCAAGTTGTTGCACATGTAAATCACATGCTCAAGAATCAGAACTATATAAGAGCATTCTATCAAGCAATTTGTAAGCAACTCTTGAATAAATAAAGAATTCGAAGTTAGTGAAGATTCTGACTTACCTTTCTTCTCTCTGCCGAAACTTGCTTTCCTTATCATCTTCAACAAATTATCCAACTAAAACCTACAAAACCAACATGGTATTAGAGCTGGTTTGATCAACAAGGAAGGGAGTAAAATCAAACTGTGATCATACAAAACAGAAATTAAAGAAGAAGAATGGTGAGCAGTGGTGATCTAAGGACACCTCAGTTTAATGGAGCAAATTATGATTTTTGGGCAGTGAAGATGGAGACTATACTCATAGCATACGATCTATTGGATATAGTAGAAGAATTACCTCAGCTTCAACAAAATCCTGGAGCAGAAAGTGACTCTACAGGAGAAGGAAGTGAGGCTGAATCAACTCCATAAGAGAAGCATGCTGCCACAAGAGAAAGCAAAATCAAGAATGCTAAGGCATTGAGCATTATTCAAGGAGCACTGTCAGATGATCTATTTCCAAGGATCAGAAATGAAAGAACAACTAAAGGAGCATGGGACAACCTGAAGAGAGAATTCAGAGGAGATAAAAAGGTTAGAGCAGTTAAACTTCAAGCCATTAGAGCTGAGTTTGAATATATGAAAATGTCAAATGAAGAAGACTTAGATGACTATCTTGCTAAGTTTTTTGACATAATAAATAACCTCAAGTCACTCGGTGAAGATGTGACAGAAATGAGAATTGTGCAAAAGTTGCTAATGAGTCTCAGCAGGAGATATAAATCTATTGTCTCAATTATTGAAGAGACAAGAGATCTTGAAACTCTTAGAACTGAAGAAGTAGTAGCATCTGTCAAGGTATTTGACAGAAGAGAAGGTTTATATGATGAAAGGGAGAGACAAAGAAGTACCGAGAGAGCATTCATTAGTTTAAAACTGGGAGGAAATCAGTTTTATGGCAGTAACAAGGGCTCACATTTGAAATCAAGGCAAGACTGGCAGGAACAACAAAGAAGAGAAGACCTGCAAACTTGTCATCAAATATGCATAGCAGTCATGGTTCAAACATGAATCAAGAAACTGGAGCAAATTGCAGCAATGTGTTCGGTTCACAACATAAGTATGGCAGCAGCAGTCAAGCTACCATGAAGCCACAATGCAACACATGCCAAAAGTTCCATTTCGGTGGCTGCAGATACAAAGGAAAGCCTAAATGTGGAAGTTGCAATCTGTTTGGGCATAATACAAATGATTGCAAAGATTACAAGCAAATGGCAAATTGTGCACAAGAGGAGGAAGAAGTGTTCATTGCAAATTCATTTTATGCTTGTCATGTAGCAAGTATAAAGGACAAGGTTTATAATCTGACCAAGAAGGAGGCAGCTGCTGTAAACTATGGCTCCCATGTTGTTGCTGCTGCTAAAAAGGGAAAGGATGACAGCAACAGCTCTGACTCTTCAGAGGATGAATCTTCTGATGATGAGGAAATGCCCGCAAAGGTTTCTGCTCCCAAGAATGTTCCTGCACAACCAGTTACCATTAAAAAAACTGAAGTTAGTGAGGACTCTGAAAGTGATTCTGATTCTGATGAATCCTTTTCTGAAGATGAGGGGAAACCAAAATCTGCAACTGCTTCAAAAGTTATACCCAAAAAGAGTGAGGAGGATGACAGTTCAGAAAGTGATTCTGACGAAGATGAGACTCCTGCACCAAAGGCAGCCTCTGCAGCTGAAACAAAGCCAAAGGAAAATGCTCAGAAGGACAGGAGTAGTAAATTGCTCTTAAATGGAGTTGGACAAAATCATTCATTCAATCAACCTTGTGATGGAACCAAGGAGACTGAGACACCTAATTCGTGGAAAGGGAACTTGGAAGGAAAGCCCAATGAGTTCCCACCAGCAAATACAGAGGACAGTGTTCCTGGGATACTGTATGATATGTTGCAAAAAGAGGTTGTAGCTTTGAGGAAAACTGGCCATGAAAAAGATCAAAGCCTAAAGGATAAGGATGATGCAATTGAGATGTTAGCTAAGAAAGTGGATACATTAACTAAGGCAAAGTGGAAGACCATTACTGCAGAGGAGAAGAAACCTTATGAGGAGAAGTACAAGGTTAAAAAAGAAGCCTATCTGAAGTTGATGACAAAGGAGAAGTGCAAGACCAAAGCAATGAAGTTTTTCGGTGAGGAATCACAAGTAGAAGCAACACTTCTATTGTGTGATAATATGTCAGCAATCTCAATGGCTAGAAACCCAGATTGAAGTTGAACCTTGGGGTTAAATCAGTAAACAGCTTAGGAGAGGCTGTTGAATGATAAGCTTGTTTATTGAACTACATACACTTGCAGAAGACAAGCCTGCAAGCTATTACCCGAAGGAGAGTGAAGAAGAAGGAGTGCAAAGGTGCAGCTAGTTACAGCTGTACAAGGAGTGCAAAGGTGCAGCTAGTTACAGCTGTACAAGGAGTGCAAAGTGTAACTAACTAATACAAGTAGTTTCAATACAGTTGCAAGTTGTTGCACATGTAAATCACATGCTCAAGAATCAGAACTATATAAGAGCATTCTATCAAGCAATTTGTAAGCAACTCTTGAATAAATAAAGAATTCGAAGTTAGTGAAGATTCTGACTTACCTTTCTTCTCTCTGCCGAAACTTGCTTTCCTTATCATCTTCAACAAATTACCCAACTAAAACCTACAAAACCAACATGGTATCAGAGCTGGTTTGATCAACAAGGAAGGGAGTAAAATCAAACTGTGATCATACAAAACAGAAATTAAAGAAGAAGAATGGTGAGCAGTGGTGATCTAAGGACACCTCAGTTTAATGGAGCAAATTATGATTTTTGGGCAGTGAAGATGGAGACTATACTCATAGCATACGATCTATGGGATATAGTAGAAGAATTACCTCAGCTTCAACAAAATCCTGGAGCAGAAAGTGACTCTACAGGAGAAGGAAGTGAGGCTGAATCAACTCCAGAAGAGAAGCATGCTGCCACAAGAGAAAGCAAAATCAAGAATGCTAAGGCATTGAGCATTATTCAAGGAGCACTGTCAGATGATCTATTTCCAAGGATCAGAAATGAAAGAACAACTAAAGGAGCATGGGACAACCTGAAGAGAGAATTCAGAGGAGATAAAAAGGTTAGAGCAGTTAAACTTCAAGCCATTAGAGCTGAGTTTGAATATATGAAAATGTCAAATGAAGAAGACTTAGATGACTATCTTGCTAAGTTTTTTGACATAATAAATAACCTCAAGTCACTCGGTGAAGATGTGACAGAAATGAGAATTGTGCAAAAGTTGCTAATGAGTCTCAGCAGGAGATATAAATCTATTGTCTCAATTATTGAAGAGACAAGAGATCTTGAAACTCTTAGAACTGAAGAAGTAGTAGCATCTGTCAAGGTATTTGACAGAAGAGAAGGTTTATATGATGAAAGGGAGAGACAAAGAAGTACCGAGAGAGCATTCATTAGTTTAAAACTGGGAGGAAATCAGTTTTATGGCAGTAACAAGGGCTCACATTTGAAATCAAGGCAAGACTGGCAGGAACAACAAAGAAGACCTGCAAACTTGTCATCAAATATGCATAGCAGTCATGGTTCAAACATGAATCAAGAAACTGGAGCAAATTGCAGCAATGTGTTCGGTTCACAACATAAGTATGGCAGCAGCAGTCAAGCTACCATGAAGCCACAATGCAACACATGCCAAAAGTTCCATTTCGGTGGCTGCAGATACAAAGGAAAGCCTAAATGTGGAAGTTGCAATCTGTTTGGGCATAATACAAATGATTGCAAAGATTACAAGCAAATGGCAAATTGTGCACAAGAGGAGGAAGAAGTGTTCATTGCAAATTCATTTTATGCTTGTCATGTAGCAAGTATAAAGGACAAGGTTTATAATCTGACCAAGAAGGAGGCAGCTGCTGTAAACTATGGCTCCCATGTTGTTGCTGCTGCTAAAAAGGGAAAGGATGACAGCAACAGCTCTGACTCTTCAGAGGATGAATCTTCTGATGATGAGGAAATGCCCGCAAAGGTTTCTGCTCCCAAGAATGTTCCTGCACAACCAGTTACCATTAAAAAAACTGAAGTTAGTGAGGACTCTGAAAGTGATTCTGATTCTGATGAATCCTTTTCTGAAGATGAGGGGAAACCAAAATCTGCAACTGCTTCAAAAGTTATACCCAAAAAGAGTGAGGAGGATGACAGCTCAGAAAGTGATTCTAACGAAGATGAGACTCCTGCACCAAAGGCAGCCTCTGCAGCTGAAACAAAGCCAAAGGAAAATGCTCAGAAGGACAGGAGTAGTAAATTGCTCTTAAATGGAGTTGGACAAAATCATTCATTCAATCAACCTTGTGATGGAACCAAGGAGACTGAGACACCTAATTCGTGGAAAGGGAACTTGGAAGGAAAGCCCAATGAGTTCCCACCAGCAAATACAGAGGACAGTGTTCCTGGGATACTGTATGATATGTTGCAAAAAGAGGTTGTAGCTTTGAGGAAAACTGGCCATGAAAAAGATCAAAGCCTAAAGGATAAGGATGATGCAATTGAGATGTTAGCTAAGAAAGTGGATACATTAACTAAGGCAAAGTGGAAGACCATTACTGCAGAGGAGAAGAAACCTTATGAGGAGAAGTACAAGGTTAAAAAAGAAGCCTATCTGAAGTTGATGACAAAGGAGAAGTGCAAGACCAAAGCAATGAAGTTTTTCGGTGAGGAATCACAAGTAGAAGCAACACTTCTATTGTGTGATAATATGTCAGCAATCTCAATGGCTAGAAACCCAGATTGAAGTTGAACCTTGGGGTTAAATCAGTAAACAGCTTAGGAGAGGCTGTTGAATGATAAGCTTGTTTACTGAACTACATACACTTGCAGAAGACAAGCCTGCAAGCTATTACCCGAAGGAGAGTGAAGAAGAAGGAGTGCAAAGGTGCAGCTAGTTACAGCTGTACAAGGAGTGCAAAGGTGCAGCTAGTTACAGCTGTACAAGGAGTGCAAAGTGTAACTAACTAATACAAGTAGTTTCAATACAGTTGCAAGTTGTTGCACATGTAAATCACATGCTCAAGAATCAGAACTATATAAGAGCATTCTATCAAGCAATTTGTAAGCAACTCTTGAATAAATAAAGAATTCGAAGTTAGTGAAGATTCTGACTTACCTTTCTTCTCTCTGCCGAAACTTGCTTTCCTTATCATCTTCAACAAATTACCCAACTAAAACCTACAAAACCAACATGGTATCAGAGCTGGTTTGATCAACAAGGAAGGGAGTAAAATCAAACTGTGATCATACAAAACAGAAATTAAAGAAGAAGAATGGTGAGCAGTGGTGATCTAAGGACACCTCAGTTTAATGGAGCAAATTATGATTTTTGGGCAGTGAAGATGGAGACTATACTCATAGCATACGATCTATGGGATATAGTAGAAGAATTACCTCAGCTTCAACAAAATCCTGGAGCAGAAAGTGACTCTACAGGAGAAGGAAGTGAGGCTGAATCAACTCCAGAAGAGAAGCATGCTGCCACAAGAGAAAGCAAAATCAAGAATGCTAAGGCATTGAGCATTATTCAAGGAGCACTGTCAGATGATCTATTTCCAAGGATCAGAAATGAAAGAACAACTAAAGGAGCATGGGACAACCTGAAGAGAGAATTCAGAGGAGATAAAAAGGTTAGAGCAGTTAAACTTCAAGCCATTAGAGCTGAGTTTGAATATATGAAAATGTCAAATGAAGAAGACTTAGATGACTATCTTGCTAAGTTTTTTGACATAATAAATAACCTCAAGTCACTCGGTGAAGATGTGACAGAAATGAGAATTGTGCAAAAGTTGCTAATGAGTCTCAGCAGGAGATATAAATCTATTGTCTCAATTATTGAAGAGACAAGAGATCTTGAAACTCTTAGAACTGAAGAAGTAGTAGCATCTGTCAAGGTATTTGACAGAAGAGAAGGTTTATATGATGAAAGGGAGAGACAAAGAAGTACCGAGAGAGCATTCATTAGTTTAAAACTGGGAGGAAATCAGTTTTATGGCAGTAACAAGGGCTCACATTTGAAATCAAGGCAAGACTGGCAGGAACAACAAAGAAGACCTGCAAACTTGTCATCAAATATGCATAGCAGTCATGGTTCAAACATGAATCAAGAAACTGGAGCAAATTGCAGCAATGTGTTCGGTTCACAACATAAGTATGGCAGCAGCAGTCAAGCTACCATGAAGCCACAATGCAACACATGCCAAAAGTTCCATTTCGGTGGCTGCAGATACAAAGGAAAGCCTAAATGTGGAAGTTGCAATCTGTTTGGGCATAATACAAATGATTGCAAAGATTACAAGCAAATGGCAAATTGTGCACAAGAGGAGGAAGAAGTGTTCATTGCAAATTCATTTTATGCTTGTCATGTAGCAAGTATAAAGGACAAGGTTTATAATCTGACCAAGAAGGAGGCAGCTGCTGTAAACTATGGCTCCCATGTTGTTGCTGCTGCTAAAAAGGGAAAGGATGACAGCAATAGTTCTGACTCTTCAGAGGATGAATCTTCTGATGATGAGGAAATGCCCGCAAAGGTTTCTGCTCCCAAGAATGTTCCTGCACAACCAGTTACCATTAAAAAAACTGAAGTTAGTGAGGACTCTGAAAGTGATTCTGATTCTGATGAATCCTTTTCTGAAGATGAGGGGAAACCAAAATCTGCAACTGCTTCAAAAGTTATACCCAAAAAGAGTGAGGAGGATGACAGTTCAGAAAGTGATTCTGACGAAGATGAGACTCCTGCACCAAAGGCAGCCTCTGCAGCTGAAACAAAGCCAAAGGAAAATGCTCAGAAGGACAGGAGTAGTAAATTGCTCTTAAATGGAGTTGGACAAAATCATTCATTCAATCAACCTTGTGATGGAACCAAGGAGACTGAGACACCTAATTCGTGGAAAGGGAACTTGGAAGGAAAGCCCAATGAGTTCCCACCAGCAAATACAGAGGACAGTGTTCCTGGGATACTGTATGATATGTTGCAAAAAGAGGTTGTAGCTTTGAGGAAAACTGGCCATGAAAAAGATCAAAGCCTAAAGGATAAGGATGATGCAATTGAGATGTTAGCTAAGAAAGTGGATACATTAACTAAGGCAAAGTGGAAGACCATTACTGCAGAGGAGAAGAAACCTTATGAGGAGAAGTACAAGGTTAAAAAAGAAGCCTATCTGAAGTTGATGACAAAGGAGAAGTGCAAGACCAAAGCAATGAAGTTTTTCGGTGAGGAATCACAAGTAGAAGCAACACTTCTATTGTGTGATAATATGTCAGCAATCTCAATGGCTAGAAACCCAGATTGAAGTTGAACCTTGGGGTTAAATCAGTAAACAGCTTAGGAGAGGCTGTTGAATGATAAGCTTGTTTACTGAACTACATACACTTGCAGAAGACAAGCCTGCAAGCTATTACCCGAAGGAGAGTGAAGAAGAAGGAGTGCAAAGGTGCAGCTAGTTACAGCTGTACAAGGAGTGCAAAGGTGCAGCTAGTTACAGCTGTACAAGGAGTGCAAAGTGTAACTAACTAATACAAGTAGTTTCAATACAGTTGCAAGTTGTTGCACATGTAAATCACATGCTCAAGAATCAGAACTATATAAGAGCATTCTATCAAGCAATTTGTAAGCAACTCTTGAATAAATAAAGAATTCGAAGTTAGTGAAGATTCTGACTTACCTTTCTTCTCTCTGCCGAAACTTGCTTTCCTTATCATCTTCAACAAATTACCCAACTAAAACCTACAAAACCAACATGGTATTAGAGCTGGTTTGATCAACAAGGAAGGGAGTAAAATCAAACTGTGATCATACAAAACAGAAATTAAAGAAGAAGAATGGTGAGCAGTGGTGATCTAAGGACACCTCAGTTTAATGGAGCAAATTATGATTTTTGGGCAGTGAAGATGGAGACTATACTCATAACATACGATCTATGGGATATAGTAGAAGAATTACCTCAGCTTCAACAAAATCCTGGAGCAGAAAGTGACTCTACAGGAGAAGGAAGTGAGGCTGAATCAACTCCATAAGAGAAGCATGCTGCCACAAGAGAAAGCAAAATCAAGAATGCTAAGGCATTGAGCATTATTCAAGGAGCACTGTCAGATGATCTATTTCCAAGGATCAGAAATGAAAGAACAACTAAAGGAGCATGGGACAACCTGAAGAGAGAATTCAGAGGAGATAAAAAGGTTAGAGCAGTTAAACTTCAAGCCATTAGAGCTGAGTTTGAATATATGAAAATGTCAAATGAAGAAGACTTAGATGACTATCTTGCTAAGTTTTTTGACATAATAAATAACCTCAAGTCACTCGGTGAAGATGTGACAGAAATGAGAATTGTGCAAAAGTTGCTAATGAGTCTCAGCAGGAGATATAAATCTATTGTCTCAATTATTGAAGAGACAAGAGATCTTGAAACTCTTAGAACTGAAGAAGTAGTAGCATCTGTCAAGGTATTTGACAGAAGAGAAGGTTTATATGATGAAAGGGAGAGACAAAGAAGTACCGAGAGAGCATTCATTAGTTTAAAACTGGGAGGAAATCAGTTTTATGGCAGTAACAAGGGCTCACATTTGAAATCAAGGCAAGACTGGCAGGAACAACAAAGAAGACCTGCAAACTTGTCATCAAATATGCATAGCAGTCATGGTTCAAACATGAATCAAGAAACTGGAGCAAATTGCAGCAATGTGTTCGGTTCACAACATAAGTATGGCAGCAGCAGTCAAGCTACCATGAAGCCACAATGCAACACATGCCAAAAGTTCCATTTCGGTGGCTGCAGATACAAAGGAAAGCCTAAATGTGGAAGTTGCAATCTGTTTGGGCATAATACAAATGATTGCAAAGATTACAAGCAAATGGCAAATTGTGCACAAGAGGAGGAAGAAGTGTTCATTGCAAATTCATTTTATGCTTGTCATGTAGCAAGTATAAAGGACAAGGTTTATAATCTGACCAAGAAGGAGGCAGCTGCTGTAAACTATGGCTCCCATGTTGTTGCTGCTGCTAAAAAGGGAAAGGATGACAGCAACAGTTCTGACTCTTCAGAGGATGAATCTTCTGATGATGAGGAAATGCCCGCAAAGGTTTCTGCTCCCAAGAATGTTCCTGCACAACCAGTTACCATTAAAAAAACTGAAGTTAGTGAGGACTCTGAAAGTGATTCTGATTCTGATGAATCCTTTTCTGAAGATGAGGGGAAACCAAAATCTGCAACTGCTTCAAAAGTTATACCCAAAAAGAGTGAGGAGGATGACAGTTCAGAAAGTGATTCTGACGAAGATGAGACTCCTGCACCAAAGGCAGCCTCTGCAGCTGAAACAAAGCCAAAGGAAAATGCTCAGAAGGACAGGAGTAGTAAATTGCTCTTAAATGGAGCTGGACAAAATCATTCATTCAATCAACCTTGTGATGGAACCAAGGAGACTGAGACACCTAATTCGTGGAAAGGGAACTTGGAAGGAAAGCCCAATGAGTTCCCACCAGCAAATACAGAGGACAGTGTTCCTGGGATACTGTATGATATGTTGCAAAAAGAGGTTGTAGCTTTGAGGAAAACTGGCCATGAAAAAGATCAAAGCCTAAAGGATAAGGATGATGCAATTGAGATGTTAGCTAAGAAAGTGGATACATTAACTAAGGCAAAGTGGAAGACCATTACTGCAGAGGAGAAGAAACCTTATGAGGAGAAGTACAAGGTTAAAAAAGAAGCCTATCTGAAGTTGATGACAAAGGAGAAGTGCAAGACCAAAGCAATGAAGTTTTTCGGTGAGGAATCACAAGTAGAAGCAACACTTCTATTGTGTGATAATATGTCAGCAATCTCAATGGCTAGAAACCCAGATTGAAGTTGAACCTTGGGGTTAAATCAGTAAACAGCTTAGGAGAGGCTGTTGAATGATAAGCTTGTTTACTGAACTACATACACTTGCAGAAGACAAGCCTGCAAGCTATTACCCGAAGGAGAGTGAAGAAGAAGGAGTGCAAAGGTGCAGCTAGTTACAGCTGTACAAGGAGTGCAAAGGTGCAGCTAGTTACAGCTGTACAAGGAGTGCAAAGTGTAACTAACTAATACAAGTAGTTTCAATACAGTTGCAAGTTGTTGCACATGTAAATCACATGCTCAAGAATCAGAACTATATAAGAGCATTCTATCAAGCAATTTGTAAGCAACTCTTGAATAAATAAAGAATTCGAAGTTAGTGAAGATTCTGACTTACCTTTCTTCTCTCTGCCGAAACTTGCTTTCCTTATCATCTTCAACAAATTACCCAACTAAAACCTACAAAACCAACATGGTATCAGAGCTGGTTTGATCAACAAGGAAGGGAGTAAAATCAAACTGTGATCATACAAAACAGAAATTAAAGAAGAAGAATGGTGAGCAGTGGTGATCTAAGGACACCTCAGTTTAATGGAGCAAATTATGATTTTTGGGCAGTGAAGATGGAGACTATACTCATAGCATACGATCTATGGGATATAGTAGAAGAATTACCTCAGCTTCAACAAAATCCTGGAGCAGAAAGTGACTCTACAGGAGAAGGAAGTGAGGCTGAATCAACTCCAGAAGAGAAGCATGCTGCCACAAGAGAAAGCAAAATCAAGAATGCTAAGGCATTGAGCATTATTCAAGGAGCACTGTCAGATGATCTATTTCCAAGGATCAGAAATGAAAGAACAACTAAAGGAGCATGGGACAACCTGAAGAGAGAATTCAGAGGAGATAAAAAGGTTAGAGCAGTTAAACTTCAAGCCATTAGAGCTGAGTTTGAATATATGAAAATGTCAAATGAAGAAGACTTAGATGACTATCTTGCTAAGTTTTTTGACATAATAAATAACCTCAAGTCACTCGGTGAAGATGTGACAGAAATGAGAATTGTGCAAAAGTTGCTAATGAGTCTCAGCAGGAGATATAAATCTATTGTCTCAATTATTGAAGAGACAAGAGATCTTGAAACTCTTAGAACTGAAGAAGTAGTAGCATCTGTCAAGGTATTTGACAGAAGAGAAGGTTTATATGATGAAAGGGAGAGACAAAGAAGTACCGAGAGAGCATTCATTAGTTTAAAACTGGGAGGAAATCAGTTTTATGGCAGTAACAAGGGCTCACATTTGAAATCAAGGCAAGACTGGCAGGAACAACAAAGAAGACCTGCAAACTTGTCATCAAATATGCATAGCAGTCATGGTTCAAACATGAATCAAGAAACTGGAGCAAATTGCAGCAATGTGTTCGGTTCACAACATAAGTATGGCAGCAGCAGTCAAGCTACCATGAAGCCACAATGCAACACATGCCAAAAGTTCCATTTCGGTGGCTGCAGATACAAAGGAAAGCCTAAATGTGGAAGTTGCAATCTGTTTGGGCATAATACAAATGATTGCAAAGATTACAAGCAAATGGCAAATTGTGCACAAGAGGAGGAAGAAGTGTTCATTGCAAATTCATTTTATGCTTGTCATGTAGCAAGTATAAAGGACAAGGTTTATAATCTGACCAAGAAGGAGGCAGCTGCTGTAAACTATGGCTCCCATGTTGTTGCTGCTGCTAAAAAGGGAAAGGATGACAGCAACAGTTCTGACTCTTCAGAGGATGAATCTTCTGATGATGAGGAAATGCCCGCAAAGGTTTCTGCTCCCAAGAATGTTCCTGCACAACCAGTTACCATTAAAAAAACTGAAGTTAGTGAGGACTCTGAAAGTGATTCTGATTCTGATGAATCCTTTTCTGAAGATGAGGGGAAACCAAAATCTGCAACTGCTTCAAAAGTTATACCCAAAAAGAGTGAGGAGGATGACAGTTCAGAAAGTGATTCTGACGAAGATGAGACTCCTGCACCAAAGGCAGCCTCTGCAGCTGAAACAAAGCCAAAGGAAAATGCTCAGAAGGACAGGAGTAGTAAATTGCTCTTAAATGGAGCTGGACAAAATCATTCATTCAATCAACCTTGTGATGGAACCAAGGAGACTGAGACACCTAATTCGTGGAAAGGGAACTTGGAAGGAAAGCCCAATGAGTTCCCACCAGCAAATACAGAGGACAGTGTTCCTGGGATACTGTATGATATGTTGCAAAAAGAGGTTGTAGCTTTGAGGAAAACTGGCCATGAAAAAGATCAAAGCCTAAAGGATAAGGATGATGCAATTGAGATGTTAGCTAAGAAAGTGGATACATTAACTAAGGCAAAGTGGAAGACCATTACTGCAGAGGAGAAGAAACCTTATGAGGAGAAGTACAAGGTTAAAAAAGAAGCCTATCTGAAGTTGATGACAAAGGAGAAGTGCAAGACCAAAGCAATGAAGTTTTTCGGTGAGGAATCACAAGTAGAAGCAACACTTCTATTGTGTGATAATATGTCAGCAATCTCAATGGCTAGAAACCCAGATTGAAGTTGAACCTTGGGGTTAAATCAGTAAACAGCTTAGGAGAGGCTGTTGAATGATAAGCTTGTTTACTGAACTACATACACTTGCAGAAGACAAGCCTGCAAGCTATTACCCGAAGGAGAGTGAAGAAGAAGGAGTGCAAAGGTGCAGCTAGTTACAGCTGTACAAGGAGTGCAAAGGTGCAGCTAGTTACAGCTGTACAAGGAGTGCAAAGTGTAACTAACTAATACAAGTAGTTTCAATACAGTTGCAAGTTGTTGCACATGTAAATCACATGCTCAAGAATCAGAACTATATAAGAGCATTCTATCAAGCAATTTGTAAGCAACTCTTGAATAAATAAAGAATTCGAAGTTAGTGAAGATTCTGACTTACCTTTCTTCTCTCTGCCGAAACTTGCTTTCCTTATCATCTTCAACAAATTACCCAACTAAAACCTACAAAACCAACATGGTATCAGAGCTGGTTTGATCAACAAGGAAGGGAGTAAAATCAAACTGTGATCATACAAAACAGAAATTAAAGAAGAAGAATGGTGAGCAGTGGTGATCTAAGGACACCTCAGTTTAATGGAGCAAATTATGATTTTTGGGCAGTGAAGATGGAGACTATACTCATAGCATACGATCTATGGGATATAGTAGAAGAATTACCTCAGCTTCAACAAAATCCTGGAGCAGAAAGTGACTCTACAGGAGAAGGAAGTGAGGCTGAATCAACTCCAGAAGAGAAGCATGCTGCCACAAGAGAAAGCAAAATCAAGAATGCTAAGGCATTGAGCATTATTCAAGGAGCACTGTCAGATGATCTATTTCCAAGGATCAGAAATGAAAGAACAACTAAAGGAGCATGGGACAACCTGAAGAGAGAATTCAGAGGAGATAAAAAGGTTAGAGCAGTTAAACTTCAAGCCATTAGAGCTGAGTTTGAATATATGAAAATGTCAAATGAAGAAGACTTAGATGACTATCTTGCTAAGTTTTTTGACATAATAAATAACCTCAAGTCACTCGGTGAAGATGTGACAGAAATGAGAATTGTGCAAAAGTTGCTAATGAGTCTCAGCAGGAGATATAAATCTATTGTCTCAATTATTGAAGAGACAAGAGATCTTGAAACTCTTAGAACTGAAGAAGTAGTAGCATCTGTCAAGGTATTTGACAGAAGAGAAGGTTTATATGATGAAAGGGAGAGACAAAGAAGTACCGAGAGAGCATTCATTAGTTTAAAACTGGGAGGAAATCAGTTTTATGGCAGTAACAAGGGCTCACATTTGAAATCAAGGCAAGACTGGCAGGAACAACAAAGAAGACCTGCAAACTTGTCATCAAATATGCATAGCAGTCATGGTTCAAACATGAATCAAGAAACTGGAGCAAATTGCAGCAATGTGTTCGGTTCACAACATAAGTATGGCAGCAGCAGTCAAGCTACCATGAAGCCACAATGCAACACATGCCAAAAGTTCCATTTCGGTGGCTGCAGATACAAAGGAAAGCCTAAATGTGGAAGTTGCAATCTGTTTGGGCATAATACAAATGATTGCAAAGATTACAAGCAAATGGCAAATTGTGCACAAGAGGAGGAAGAAGTGTTCATTGCAAATTCATTTTATGCTTGTCATGTAGCAAGTATAAAGGACAAGGTTTATAATCTGACCAAGAAGGAGGCAGCTGCTGTAAACTATGGCTCCCATGTTGTTGCTGCTGCTAAAAAGGGAAAGGATGACAGCAACAGTTCTGACTCTTCAGAGGATGAATCTTCTGATGATGAGGAAATGCCCGCAAAGGTTTCTGCTCCCAAGAATGTTCCTGCACAACCAGTTACCATTAAAAAAACTGAAGTTAGTGAGGACTCTGAAAGTGATTCTGATTCTGATGAATCCTTTTCTGAAGATGAGGGGAAACCAAAATCTGCAACTGCTTCAAAAGTTATACCCAAAAAGAGTGAGGAGGATGACAGTTCAGAAAGTGATTCTGACGAAGATGAGACTCCTGCACCAAAGGCAGCCTCTGCAGCTGAAACAAAGCCAAAGGAAAATGCTCAGAAGGACAGGAGTAGTAAATTGCTCTTAAATGGAGCTGGACAAAATCATTCATTCAATCAACCTTGTGATGGAACCAAGGAGACTGAGACACCTAATTCGTGGAAAGGGAACTTGGAAGGAAAGCCCAATGAGTTCCCACCAGCAAATACAGAGGACAGTGTTCCTGGGATACTGTATGATATGTTGCAAAAAGAGGTTGTAGCTTTGAGGAAAACTGGCCATGAAAAAGATCAAAGCCTAAAGGATAAGGATGATGCAATTGAGATGTTAGCTAAGAAAGTGGATACATTAACTAAGGCAAAGTGGAAGACCATTACTGCAGAGGAGAAGAAACCTTATGAGGAGAAGTACAAGGTTAAAAAAGAAGCCTATCTGAAGTTGATGACAAAGGAGAAGTGCAAGACCAAAGCAATGAAGTTTTTCGGTGAGGAATCACAAGTAGAAGCAACACTTCTATTGTGTGATAATATGTCAGCAATCTCAATGGCTAGAAACCCAGATTGAAGTTGAACCTTGGGGTTAAATCAGTAAACAGCTTAGGAGAGGCTGTTGAATGATAAGCTTGTTTACTGAACTACATACACTTGCAGAAGACAAGCCTGCAAGCTATTACCCGAAGGAGAGTGAAGAAGAAGGAGTGCAAAGGTGCAGCTAGTTACAGCTGTACAAGGAGTGCAAAGGTGCAGCTAGTTACAGCTGTACAAGGAGTGCAAAGTGTAACTAACTAATACAAGTAGTTTCAATACAGTTGCAAGTTGTTGCACATGTAAATCACATGCTCAAGAATCAGAACTATATAAGAGCATTCTATCAAGCAATTTGTAAGCAACTCTTGAATAAATAAAGAATTCGAAGTTAGTGAAGATTCTGACTTACCTTTCTTCTCTCTGCCGAAACTTGCTTTCCTTATCATCTTCAACAAATTACCCAACTAAAACCTACAAAACCAACATGGTATCAGAGCTGGTTTGATCAACAAGGAAGGGAGTAAAATCAAACTGTGATCATACAAAACAGAAATTAAAGAAGAAGAATGGTGAGCAGTGGTGATCTAAGGACACCTCAGTTTAATGGAGCAAATTATGATTTTTGGGCAGTGAAGATGGAGACTATACTCATAGCATACGATCTATGGGATATAGTAGAAGAATTACCTCAGCTTCAACAAAATCCTGGAGCAGAAAGTGACTCTACAGGAGAAGGAAGTGAGGCTGAATCAACTCCAGAAGAGAAGCATGCTGCCACAAGAGAAAGCAAAATCAAGAATGCTAAGGCATTGAGCATTATTCAAGGAGCACTGTCAGATGATCTATTTCCAAGGATCAGAAATGAAAGAACAACTAAAGGAGCATGGGACAACCTGAAGAGAGAATTCAGAGGAGATAAAAAGGTTAGAGCAGTTAAACTTCAAGCCATTAGAGCTGAGTTTGAATATATGAAAATGTCAAATGAAGAAGACTTAGATGACTATCTTGCTAAGTTTTTTGACATAATAAATAACCTCAAGTCACTCGGTGAAGATGTGACAGAAATGAGAATTGTGCAAAAGTTGCTAATGAGTCTCAGCAGGAGATATAAATCTATTGTCTCAATTATTGAAGAGACAAGAGATCTTGAAACTCTTAGAACTGAAGAAGTAGTAGCATCTGTCAAGGTATTTGACAGAAGAGAAGGTTTATATGATGAAAGGGAGAGACAAAGAAGTACCGAGAGAGCATTCATTAGTTTAAAACTGGGAGGAAATCAGTTTTATGGCAGTAACAAGGGCTCACATTTGAAATCAAGGCAAGACTGGCAGGAACAACAAAGAAGACCTGCAAACTTGTCATCAAATATGCATAGCAGTCATGGTTCAAACATGAATCAAGAAACTGGAGCAAATTGCAGCAATGTGTTCGGTTCACAACATAAGTATGGCAGCAGCAGTCAAGCTACCATGAAGCCACAATGCAACACATGCCAAAAGTTCCATTTCGGTGGCTGCAGATACAAAGGAAAGCCTAAATGTGGAAGTTGCAATCTGTTTGGGCATAATACAAATGATTGCAAAGATTACAAGCAAATGGCAAATTGTGCACAAGAGGAGGAAGAAGTGTTCATTGCAAATTCATTTTATGCTTGTCATGTAGCAAGTATAAAGGACAAGGTTTATAATCTGACCAAGAAGGAGGCAGCTGCTGTAAACTATGGCTCCCATGTTGTTGCTGCTGCTAAAAAGGGAAAGGATGACAGCAACAGTTCTGACTCTTCAGAGGATGAATCTTCTGATGATGAGGAAATGCCCGCAAAGGTTTCTGCTCCCAAGAATGTTCCTGCACAACCAGTTACCATTAAAAAAACTGAAGTTAGTGAGGACTCTGAAAGTGATTCTGATTCTGATGAATCCTTTTCTGAAGATGAGGGGAAACCAAAATCTGCAACTGCTTCAAAAGTTATACCCAAAAAGAGTGAGGAGGATGACAGTTCAGAAAGTGATTCTGACGAAGATGAGACTCCTGCACCAAAGGCAGCCTCTGCAGCTGAAACAAAGCCAAAGGAAAATGCTCAGAAGGACAGGAGTAGTAAATTGCTCTTAAATGGAGCTGGACAAAATCATTCATTCAATCAACCTTGTGATGGAACCAAGGAGACTGAGACACCTAATTCGTGGAAAGGGAACTTGGAAGGAAAGCCCAATGAGTTCCCACCAGCAAATACAGAGGACAGTGTTCCTGGGATACTGTATGATATGTTGCAAAAAGAGGTTGTAGCTTTGAGGAAAACTGGCCATGAAAAAGATCAAAGCCTAAAGGATAAGGATGATGCAATTGAGATGTTAGCTAAGAAAGTGGATACATTAACTAAGGCAAAGTGGAAGACCATTACTGCAGAGGAGAAGAAACCTTATGAGGAGAAGTACAAGGTTAAAAAAGAAGCCTATCTGAAGTTGATGACAAAGGAGAAGTGCAAGACCAAAGCAATGAAGTTTTTCGGTGAGGAATCACAAGTAGAAGCAACACTTCTATTGTGTGATAATATGTCAGCAATCTCAATGGCTAGAAACCCAGATTGAAGTTGAACCTTGGGGTTAAATCAGTAAACAGCTTAGGAGAGGCTGTTGAATGATAAGCTTGTTTACTGAACTACATACACTTGCAGAAGACAAGCCTGCAAGCTATTACCCGAAGGAGAGTGAAGAAGAAGGAGTGCAAAGGTGCAGCTAGTTACAGCTGTACAAGGAGTGCAAAGGTGCAGCTAGTTACAGCTGTACAAGGAGTGCAAAGTGTAACTAACTAATACAAGTAGTTTCAATACAGTTGCAAGTTGTTGCACATGTAAATCACATGCTCAAGAATCAGAACTATATAAGAGCATTCTATCAAGCAATTTGTAAGCAACTCTTGAATAAATAAAGAATTCGAAGTTAGTGAAGATTCTGACTTACCTTTCTTCTCTCTGCCGAAACTTGCTTTCCTTATCATCTTCAACAAATTACCCAACTAAAACCTACAAAACCAACATGGTATCAGAGCTGGTTTGATCAACAAGGAAGGGAGTAAAATCAAACTGTGATCATACAAAACAGAAATTAAAGAAGAAGAATGGTGAGCAGTGGTGATCTAAGGACACCTCAGTTTAATGGAGCAAATTATGATTTTTGGGCAGTGAAGATGGAGACTATACTCATAGCATACGATCTATGGGATATAGTAGAAGAATTACCTCAGCTTCAACAAAATCCTGGAGCAGAAAGTGACTCTACAGGAGAAGGAAGTGAGGCTGAATCAACTCCAGAAGAGAAGCATGCTGCCACAAGAGAAAGCAAAATCAAGAATGCTAAGGCATTGAGCATTATTCAAGGAGCACTGTCAGATGATCTATTTCCAAGGATCAGAAATGAAAGAACAACTAAAGGAGCATGGGACAACCTGAAGAGAGAATTCAGAGGAGATAAAAAGGTTAGAGCAGTTAAACTTCAAGCCATTAGAGCTGAGTTTGAATATATGAAAATGTCAAATGAAGAAGACTTAGATGACTATCTTGCTAAGTTTTTTGACATAATAAATAACCTCAAGTCACTCGGTGAAGATGTGACAGAAATGAGAATTGTGCAAAAGTTGCTAATGAGTCTCAGCAGGAGATATAAATCTATTGTCTCAATTATTGAAGAGACAAGAGATCTTGAAACTCTTAGAACTGAAGAAGTAGTAGCATCTGTCAAGGTATTTGACAGAAGAGAAGGTTTATATGATGAAAGGGAGAGACAAAGAAGTACCGAGAGAGCATTCATTAGTTTAAAACTGGGAGGAAATCAGTTTTATGGCAGTAACAAGGGCTCACATTTGAAATCAAGGCAAGACTGGCAGGAACAACAAAGAAGACCTGCAAACTTGTCATCAAATATGCATAGCAGTCATGGTTCAAACATGAATCAAGAAACTGGAGCAAATTGCAGCAATGTGTTCGGTTCACAACATAAGTATGGCAGCAGCAGTCAAGCTACCATGAAGCCACAATGCAACACATGCCAAAAGTTCCATTTCGGTGGCTGCAGATACAAAGGAAAGCCTAAATGTGGAAGTTGCAATCTGTTTGGGCATAATACAAATGATTGCAAAGATTACAAGCAAATGGCAAATTGTGCACAAGAGGAGGAAGAAGTGTTCATTGCAAATTCATTTTATGCTTGTCATGTAGCAAGTATAAAGGACAAGGTTTATAATCTGACCAAGAAGGAGGCAGCTGCTGTAAACTATGGCTCCCATGTTGTTGCTGCTGCTAAAAAGGGAAAGGATGACAGCAACAGTTCTGACTCTTCAGAGGATGAATCTTCTGATGATGAGGAAATGCCCGCAAAGGTTTCTGCTCCCAAGAATGTTCCTGCACAACCAGTTACCATTAAAAAAACTGAAGTTAGTGAGGACTCTGAAAGTGATTCTGATTCTGATGAA
This sequence comes from Salix brachista, assembly GCA_009078335.1. Taxonomy (NCBI): domain Eukaryota; kingdom Viridiplantae; phylum Streptophyta; class Magnoliopsida; order Malpighiales; family Salicaceae; genus Salix; species Salix brachista. The sequence continues at coordinate 180,726 of CM018574.1, forward strand.
TCCTTTTCTGAAGATGAGGGGAAACCAAAATCTGCAACTGCTTCAAAAGTTATACCCAAAAAGAGTGAGGAGGATGACAGTTCAGAAAGTGATTCTGACGAAGATGAGACTCCTGCACCAAAGGCAGCCTCTGCAGCTGAAACAAAGCCAAAGGAAAATGCTCAGAAGGACAGGAGTAGTAAATTGCTCTTAAATGGAGCTGGACAAAATCATTCATTCAATCAACCTTGTGATGGAACCAAGGAGACTGAGACACCTAATTCGTGGAAAGGGAACTTGGAAGGAAAGCCCAATGAGTTCCCACCAGCAAATACAGAGGACAGTGTTCCTGGGATACTGTATGATATGTTGCAAAAAGAGGTTGTAGCTTTGAGGAAAACTGGCCATGAAAAAGATCAAAGCCTAAAGGATAAGGATGATGCAATTGAGATGTTAGCTAAGAAAGTGGATACATTAACTAAGGCAAAGTGGAAGACCATTACTGCAGAGGAGAAGAAACCTTATGAGGAGAAGTACAAGGTTAAAAAAGAAGCCTATCTGAAGTTGATGACAAAGGAGAAGTGCAAGACCAAAGCAATGAAGTTTTTCGGTGAGGAATCACAAGTAGAAGCAACACTTCTATTGTGTGATAATATGTCAGCAATCTCAATGGCTAGAAACCCAGATTGAAGTTGAACCTTGGGGTTAAATCAGTAAACAGCTTAGGAGAGGCTGTTGAATGATAAGCTTGTTTACTGAACTACATACACTTGCAGAAGACAAGCCTGCAAGCTATTACCCGAAGGAGAGTGAAGAAGAAGGAGTGCAAAGGTGCAGCTAGTTACAGCTGTACAAGGAGTGCAAAGGTGCAGCTAGTTACAGCTGTACAAGGAGTGCAAAGTGTAACTAACTAATACAAGTAGTTTCAATACAGTTGCAAGTTGTTGCACATGTAAATCACATGCTCAAGAATCAGAACTATATAAGAGCATTCTATCAAGCAATTTGTAAGCAACTCTTGAATAAATAAAGAATACGAAGTTAGTGAAGATTCTGACTTACCTTTCTTCTCTCTGCCGAAACTTGCTTTCCTTATCATCTTCAACAAATTACCCAACTAAAACCTACAAAACCAACCGATTGTTGGGGTTGCGTTTGAGCTCTCCCCAAACCTTTTCTAGATCGGCAAGACTGTTGTTGTAATTCTTCAAAATCATTGAGAGCAGTCCTTTGTTTTTCTTCAGGTTGTTCGGTGGTGAGGATCCTATCCGCTTCGATCTTTTTACTATTAATAGCATTTATAGTTGCGTTTATGTTGTCGAGAATAACTTTTTGGGGATCACCCGGATTGCTGGCAGATTCAAGGAAACTGGTAGCTGCAAATAAATGAATGAAAAAGCTCTGTTAAATCGTCTGATGATTGCATTACACAAATTAGACAACGATTTTCTTGTTGGACATAATATATCTGGTTTTGACCAGGATGACCTATGGAGGAGAACATCCAGGTCAAAACCAGATATATTATGTCCAACAAGAAAATCGTTGTCTAATTTGTGTAATGCAATCATCAGACGATTTAACAGAGCTCTTTCACTGCAAGATGTAAAAATTTCATTTATTTAACGTTTAACGTTGCTTTGTGTCGATGCCACCCTTCATCGACATCGCTCTCATCCTTGAGCTTCCTGCTTGTGCTCTTAGGTCCATTGACAGTACTGGCTTTATTGTCTTCGATCAACTTCTTGATCGATGTCAATGCGGTACTACACATCATTCCAACATTATCTTGTTTGGAAGGAAAAAGCAATTCCCTCAATATCCTAGATAACAATGAATGAGAGAAACCATCGATACAAGAGTCTTGATTTGTTTTACAAGAACTGACTTGAGTTGTGAGACTAGCAGCGTATGCTGGTTGCTGAAGAAGTTGATTGTCGGGGTTGCTTTTGAGCTCTCCCCAAACCTTATCTAGATCGGCAAGATTGCTGTTGTAATTCTGCAAACAACCGTTGAGAGCATTCTTCTGTTTTTTTTTCGGTTTTTTGGTGGCGAGGATCTTATCCACGTCGATCTTTTTACTCTTAATAGCATCTATAGTTGTGTTTATGCTGTTGAGAATAGCTGCATGGGGATCACCCGAATTACCCGAGGTCACCAGTAAGGCATGAGCAGCAGCAGTTTTGGTGGAGTTCTTGTGAGAATTTATGCCCATGGAAATGGCAATTATAGTGGCAACAAGCAGGAAAGAAGCAAAAATAGATAGGATAAGCCTCTTGTTTTTCTTGGACATGGAATGGCCGGCTTGGGTCATTTTTGTTTTTGGGAGGATAGCGAGGGAGGGTTTGTGGACTGACAAGTGATGGTGTGGTGAAAGAATACACCATATTGTTTTTAATTGTTCGAGCAATAGGGTTTTTTTTCTTCTCATTTATTAACCTCAAATATTAGGTCTTCCTCGTTGAAATTCGAATTGCATGAAGAAAATCTAATGCTTCTATAAATCCTTGGGAAAATATGTAATATTTTAATTTTATGCCTCATCATTGACAACAATTTTTTAAAAAAAATATTTTTTTTTATATCAAAGCACAAGAATTTTTTATTTTTATTTCTTTTAAGAATGGAAGATTGTGACTTCATTAAGCATAAAGCAAAAATACACATAAATTGGTTAGCTAATGTAATCTTAGGTGTCATTTGGAATTGTATTCTAAACAGTGGTGTACACATAAAATTCTCGTGTGTCGAATACATGTGCTAAACAATATGGTACCGAAATTAAAGTAATAAATTTGATTACAAAAAAGTGTAAACTCTCTTCAAGTGCTCTCCATGTACATAAATTCTCTCATTAATAGTCAAATCTAAATTTTATTCTTATTTTGAATGAAGAGATATTCACACGCGTCTGATAGCTTTTATCATATGTGATCTTGACTTGATTTGATTTGAAAAAGAACTTGAATTGACTTGGTAAAGATTATTCACAGGTGCTTAAAACTTTCGTGTGATATCTTGACTTGATTTGATGAAGAAAAAGACTTTGATCCTTTGTTTTTTTCGCTTGATTTGAAGAAGAATAGGACTTTGATCATTTTCTTCCTTGATAGACTTGAATTCTTTTGAGAAAACTCTCAAGTATTTGTGTTTGGTTTTAAGACTCTGCTTGTTATTTTTATGTTCTTTGGACTTCTCCTATTTATAGGGTTTGTTTTTAGGGTTTAAAGTTAGGGTTTAGATAAGGCATTCATCCGTCCAACAGTAAACGATTAGCCTAGCTAGTGATCAGGAATTCTTAAATACTATTATTGAATATATAATTTGTGAATCAGCAGACCAACGTGATAAAAACTAAAACATTATTTCTTTTAAATCAATAATAAAAAGAAGGAGAGAAGAATATCTTTGTGAATTTACAAATGATCTCAGCAATGTTCATATTTTTCACAAGCTATTAACTATACTTTGTTAGAAAATAATACAAATCATATTATACAGCCTCACCTAACAGCTTAAGCTTTTAGGTGAGATGGTTCCTTAACATGGTATCAGAGCATTGTTGACCTGGCGGTCACGAGTTCGAATCTCACCACTCTCATTCTATTTGATAAAAATCAAGCACAAAGTAGTGTGGGTATGTGTGCAAGTTTCAAGTCCAAAGAGCTTTCACTTGAGGGGGGGTGTTAGAGAGTAATATAAATCATAATATGGAGCCTCAACTAACAGCTGAAGCTTTTAAATGAGATGATTCCTTAACATGCTTATGGTTAATATTACATGTATCCTTTTTTGAGTAAGAAAATCTAAAATATTTACTGAGTATTTATTTTTGTGTTTTTTAAGTGAATCTCGATTATTTTAATGTTGAAAATCTAAAAACAACTATGACAAAAAAAAAAAACACTATGTGTCACATCATCAAGCTATATTAAATATATGTGATCAAATTAGTAAATTTGTTTACTCTTCTTCTTCTTTTCTTTTTTTAATTTCGCGCTTCCAATTCAATGCCAACGTATCTTTTTTTTTTATTCGATACTTTACTTTATTCTTTACCTCCTCCATTAAATTACAGGTACTGCAGGAAGGAAGCTTGTAGGCATGCACCTTATTCACGAGACGGGTGCGGCATAAAACATCTAAAAGCAGATGTTTTATAAATTCATTATAGCTTACATTCTGTTTAAATTTCTAGATAATTATGTTCTAAAATCCAATGCTGTTGTTTGCAGCACATATTTTTAATTGTTCGATCAATAGGCTTTTTTTGTTTTCATATTTCTCTTAAGAAAGGAAGAATGGAAGCGTTATAAATACACATTAAATTATATTTATATGTATTGAATGTCCATTACTCTTGAGTTTATTCTCTTGGATTTCCATAACCCTTGAGTTCATTTCCTTCTCCTATAAATAGACCACTTGTGTCTTGTATTCTACACACCTTTGGAATAATAGAAGAACTCATAATAAACAAGGTATTTCTCTCTTGTCTCTTTTGATTATATTTTGATGTCTATGTTCTTCTATGTAAATTATTTATTCTTTTTATAACACGTTATCAGCACAATGCTCTAACCAACTTATATCAATTTTAATATATTTGCTTTTCATTATTGTAATTTATTTTTTGCAAATTTTCTTTCACTATTATTCATAGAAAGAGATTTACAGTTCCCGAAGAACGAATATTATAAGTTCCTGAAGAACTAAATAAATTAAAAATAGTCCCTGAAGAACTAGTATTACAAGTTCTTGAAGAATTACATAAATTAAAAACAGTTCCTGAAGAACGAGTATTACAAGTTCTTGAAGAATTAAATAAATTAAAAATAGTTCCTGAAGAACGAGTTCACAAGTTCCTGAAGAATTAATAAATTATAAACAGTTCTTGAAGAACTAGTATCACAAGTTCCTGAAGAATTGCATAAATTAAAAATAGTTCTTGGAGAACTAGTAACACAATTTTCCTGAAGAATTAAATATAGTTCCTAACGAACTAGTATTTTAAAGCTAAATAAATAAAAGTCTTAAAGGTTTGGTGTTCCTGAAGAATTAAACAAATTAAAATAGTTCTTGAAGAACTAATATTTTTCCTGAAAGATTAAATAAATTAAATGCAGTTCCTGAAGAACTAGTATTTCTAAAGTTGAATAAATAATAGTCTTGAAGGACTGATTTTTTGTTTATCTTCATGATTTTATTTAATAAGTTATTTATTGTTTTTATAGATAAAGATAATGTCAAATATGACAAAACTTGAATTTAATGCTCTTGATATTTTTAGAAATAATTATTTGTCATGAAATATTTACGTCGAGTTTCATCTAGAAGCTATGAATCTTTAAGAGACCATCAAAGAAGGAAATAATATGTGGCAAAATCTAAATGAAAGGTATGACCACCAAAGTTTATCATACTTCCTCAAGGTCATTATGATTGGTTGCAGCTGAAGTTGCAAGATTTTAAATCGATTATTGAATATAATTCTGCTTCTTTTAAAATTACCTCATAGCTGAAATTATGTGGTAAGAAATCACATACGATCAAATGTTAGAGAAAATATTCTCTACTTTTTATGTCTCAAACATTGTCCTGCAGCAACAATCCAGAGTGCATAATTTCAAAAGGTTCTAAACTATTTCCTGAAGTGAATGAATTTTTTTTCCAGAAGACAAGAAAGGACCGAGGATAAGTATGGAAGAAATAAATGGAAAAGGAGAAAAGATAATCCTTCTAAAAGTAAACCATCATACCACCAGAAGTGCAGACATAATGAATAGTGGTATGACTTTTCATGATGGAGATTTATGTCTAGCAGACAGTGCAACAACGCACACAATTCTTAAGGAAAATAAATACCTTGAGTATTTGACATTAACCAAAGCTAATGTCACAACAATATCAAGTCCAGCAGACATGATTAAAGGCTTTGGAAAAGCTAATATTGTGTTACCAAATAACACAAGATTGAGCATCAAAGATGCATTATATTCACCTGAGTCTAGAAGAAATTTACTCAGTTTTAAGTATATACGTGCTAATGGTTATCATATTGAAACACACAAATGAAGATAGAAAAGAATATCTTTATATTACTACATGTATTTCAGGCCTGAAGCTTGTACTTGAGAAACTACCTGCTTTCTCTTCCGAAATTTATTATATCATAAAATCTATTGAATCAAACATTGTGATACACCAGAAATGTTCCGACCCAAAACAATTTATGCTTTGGCATGATTGACTTGGACATCCAGGATCAATAGTGATGAGATGAATTATTAAGAATACACATGGGCATCCTTTAAAGAACCTGAAGATTCTTTTACCAAGTGAAAATCCATGTGCTGCATGTTCTCAAGGTAAATTAATTACCAAACCATCTCCATCAAAGGTTCTTATAGAATCACCATCTTTTCTTGAAAGAATTCAAGGAGATATATGTGGACCTTTTAGATATTTTATGGTATTGATTAATGCATCAAGTAAATGGTCACATGTTTGTTTACTTTCGTGTCAAAATATTGCATTTGCTAGATTAATAGCACACATTATCATACTACGAGCACAATTTCCTGATTATCCTATCAAGAAAAATCGACTAGACAATGCTGGTGAGTTTACTTTCCAATCATTTAATAATTTTTGCACCTCTATTGGTATTGATTTTGAATATCCTGTTGCTCATGTACATACTCAAAAATGCTCTATCAGAATCATTTATAAAGAAACTTCAATTAATTGCAAGACCATTACTTATGAAATTAAAATTATCTACATTTGTTTGGGGACATGCTATATTACATGCTGCATCACTAGTAAGAATTAGACTAACTACTTATCATAATTATTCTCCTTTACAACTTGTTTATGGTATACCACCAAATATATTTCATCTATGAATTTTTGGTTGTGCGGTATATGTGCTTGTAGCATCCCCACAAAGGACTAAAATGGGTCCACAAAGAAGAATAAGAATTTATATTGGTTTTGATTCTCCATCTATTATTAGATATCTTGAACCTTTGACTAGTGATGTTTTTAAGGCACGTTTTGAACACTGCCATTTTGATGAGAACATTTTCCCATCATTAGGGAAAGCAAATTCAGTGCCTGAAGCATGAGAAGAAATTACTTGGAATAACCCGAAGTTATCTCATTTTGATCCAAGGACAAATCAATGTGAACTTGAAGTTCGAAGGATAATTCATTTACAAAATATTGCAAATCAATTACCGGATGTTTTCATCAGTAGTGAAAACATAGTTAAATCTCATATTCCTGCTGCAAATGCTCCATTTAGAATTGAAATTCCTGAAGAGAAAAAGGTCAACATAGCAGCAAATGAATCTATACCATGCCTGAAGCGCGAAAGACCTATTGGAGCCAGAGACAAAAATCCTAGAAAACAAAAACTCCAACGAATAGATGATGGTACTCTTGGAGAGTCCTCATCCATAAAACAAACATCAAATCTTATGTCCAAATCATCTCCTAATACTGAGCCTCCTGAAGAGGGACCTCTTGAAGAGAACCATGTACCTGGAAATAATGAGATCTCCATAAACTATGTTCCTACAGGAGAGATTTTGGAATGAGATAAAATTATCATAGATAATGTATTTGTATTTAAGGTTGCTTTTGGCATCACCAGAAGTGATGATGAATTTGAACCATAAACTGTTGAATAATTTTGACATAGAAATGATTGGCCATTGTGGAAAGAAGTAATCCAAACAGAGTTGAACTCACTTGCAAAACGTGAAGTATTTGGACCTATAGTCCATACACCTAAAGGTGTTATACCCGTTGGATATAAGTGGGTTTTTGTTAGAAAAAGCAATGAGAACAATGAAATTGTGTGATATAAGGCACGACTTGTTGCACAAGGTTTCTCGTAGAGACTTGGTATTGATTATGAGGAAACTTATTCTCTAGTGATGGATGCAATCACTTTTAATTGGTTTAGTGGTCTCAAAAATGTTAGATATGCGTTTAATGGATGTAGTTGCAGCATATCTATATGGATCATTAGATAAAGACATCCATATGTAAATCCTTGAAGGATTTACAATGCCTGAAACTTTTTGTAATGAACCCAGAAGTGTTTATTCTATTAAATTACAAAAATCTTTATATGGGTTAAAGCAATCTGGTCAAATATGGTATAATCGTCTTAATGAATAACTCTTAAAAAGAGGGTTTGAGAATGACGAGATTTGTCTGTGTTTTTTTATTAAGAAAACAATATCAGGATTTGCTATTATTGCAGTATATGTTGATGATTTAAATATTATTGGTACTTTTGAAGAGCTCATAGAAACTGCAACCTATTTGAAAAATGAATTTGAGATGAAAGATCTCGGAAAGACAAAATTTTGTCTTGGTTTAGAGATTGAACATTTTTCAAATAGAATATTTGTACATCAATCGATGTATACAAAAAAAGTCCTAAAGCGTTTTTATATGGACAATGCTCATCCTTTGAGTACACCTATGGTTGTTCGGTCACTTGATGCGAAAAATGACCCTTTTCGACCTCCAGAAGAGGATGAAGAAATTCTTGGTCCTGAAGTACCATATCTTAGTGCTATTGGAGCACATATGTATCTTGCAAATTGTACAATACCAGATATATCTTTTGCAGTAAATTTATTGGCAAGATATAGTTCCACTCCCATAAAAAGACATTGGAATAGAGTCAAACATATATTTCGCTATCTCTGCTGAACAACCAAAATGGGGTTATTTTATTCACAATTGATCGGATATACAGATGCAGGTTATCTCTCTGATCCCCACAAAGGAAGATCACAAACAGGTTATCTATTTACCTATGGCGGTACTGCAATTTCTTGGAGATCTGTCTAACAATCATTAGTTGTTACTTCATCAAATCATTCAGAGATTATCGCAATACATGAAGCAAGTCGAGAATGTATTTGTCTAAGATCAATTATTCAACACATTAAGAGAAAATGTGGATTGTCAGCCATTGATAATAGTCCCACAATATTGTTTGAAAATAATGTTGTCTGTATCACTCAACTCAGAGGAGGCTATATTAAAGGAGACAAAACAAAACATATCTTACCAAAGTTCTTTTATACTCACGAGCTTCAACAAAAGGGAGAAATTGATATCAAACAAATCAGGTCAAGTGATAATTCAACAGACTTATTTACAAAGTCTTTGTCGGCCTCAACTTTCAAGAAACTTGTCCATAATATTGGAATGCGACATCTTAAAGATTTGTCATAAGACATGTACTTTTGAGGGGAAGTCAATGCAAATTGTACTCTTTTTCCTTCGCTTAGGTTTTTTTCCCATTGGGTTTCCTTTGCAAGGTTTTAATGAGGCAATTTAAAATTGTTTTAATGAATCCTGAAGTATTCATATATGGATCTTGAAGTATCTATATAAAGTCCTCCGTTGAATTTTAAAGTACATGGTCATTCAAGGGGAAGTGTTATAAATACATATTAAATTATATTTATATGTATTGCATGTCCTTTACTCTTGAGTTTAGTCTCTTGGATTTCCATAACCCTTGAGTTCATTTCCTTCTCCTATAAATAGACCACTTGTGTCTTGTATTCTACACACATTTGGAATAATATAAGAACTCATAATAAACAATGTATTTCTCTCTTGTCTCTTTTGATTATATTTTGATGTCTATGTTCTTCTATGTTAATTATTTATTCTTTTTATAACAATTTGATTATTAATTCATAACAAATGTAGCAAAGCAACATTAGTGCTCTGAAATTATTTTCTCATCAAACTAGCTACAATCCCATCACAAATATAGTTCATTGGCGATGGCCTGTGATCTCCATGACATGTCATCATCATCAGCTAAAATATATCAGAAATCTATGAAGTGTAGAACTTTCCACCCTTCTCACTCTCTAAACTTGCATTCTATGCTATCACACCATGAATAGAAGAGCCGTCACAATTAAGGACCTTTTTTTCTAACTTCCATGTCGCTAAAAATCTAGTAAATATTATGTTTCATGTCTACATGGACCTAAATACCCATAAAGACAATGAGGATGTCTGGAGAGGGGGGTCTAAGCAATGGAGATTCAGCAAGAATCACCTGCATCACTGGATAATAATAGTAATAGTAATAAATAAAACATGTATTCAGCCAAAACAACTAAGTGGAAGACTAACTAATTTCCCAATGCTCAAGGTTTTCTCAAATATGTATTCAGCCAAAACAACAACAAAAAAGTGATTTTTCTTCTTCTTTTTTTCTTTTCTCTTTTTCTTCTTCTTCATTTTTCTTTTTTTGTCCCTTTTTTTTTATGTAGCAACCATCAAGATTTCAAGATCAAGCACCTTTTTTTTTTATCTATATATGTATATATTTCTAAAAGAACACTAACTTATGATTAAGTGTTCAACAAAGCAATAACAAGTAAGATCCCTATTTTTTTTTTTGGTGGCTGAATCTATCAAAAACAAAACAAGAAACAATAAAAACTCAAATTGAAGGATATAACCTGTGATTAGATTAGCTCTGGTACCAAATGACGCGAACCCTAGCGGAATTTAATGGTGTTCACGACCCCAAGATCAATCTAACCCAAGTTTGTTGAGAATTGAATGAGCTTATCACAATGGAAGACTTGCTCCAAGGCAACAAGACTATAAACCAACTCGATCACAACGCCTACACCTGGAGATGAGCAAAGGAAGTATAAATTCACAACAAAGAATGGTCAATTCTTTGAAGAGTTGAAAAGTTCAATCAAGAACCAAGATGAAGCAACCAAAGACGGCTACAATGCTGGAAAATATTGTTCAAAAAGTTGCCCTAACATTATTCCTAAAGAGTATTTATACTCCATGCCAAAACCCTAGTTTCCCTAATGGGTCTCACATGGGCCCAAAATAAATAATAATCAACCCAAGCTAAAACTAGCCCAAACTAATTAAAATAAACAAATAAACAAGTCTAGAAACCCAAACAAATTGTCTCCTCTCAAAATAATTAAAATTTGATAGCCCAACTTGTCGCACGTCGCCGCGCGGCATCCCAGGAGGGATCCTGGCTCTCGCAATGGAGTTTAGAAGGAGTCGCCACCTGGCTGTTGAGGGTCGCTAGGAACACCCGATTTGTACTGGTCTACTCAGAGATTCAAGGGTAGGGGACTGGTTGCGTAAATGAAAGGTATTAACACTCCTAGTACGCCTTACCTGAGTTAAGCTGCATTGTCTACCTTGATGTGATTGTAAATGTTTTGACGGTTCATATTTATTCGTGTAAAAAAAATGTTCTGATTTGAAAAGAAAATCGGTCATCGCTCAAAATAATTCTGTGAATTTTATTAATTATTTCTAGATATGCAAATGCTAGCCTACTTGTAGTTTCTTCATTCACTACCTGAAATTAACCATTAATCCTCATGAATTAATTTCACGGTTGACCGATCCATAAAAGAAATCGACCACCGATCAGAATAATCCTGGCAATTTTGGTGGTTATTCCCGAATATGTAAATGTTAGGCTACGCGTAAATCCGGCAATTACTATCTAAAATTAACTGTCAATCCCCATGAATTAATTTCATGATTTTTAATATTAGGCCAATTTCTTAGAATTTAATAAACTTGTTATTAAATCTAGAGTGAATTTTCGGAAAATACTTTGGCCGTTGCAAATAAAAACAAATATTTTTTATTTCACTTTATATCATTTTTTCTTATCAAATCAAATATAAAATTGAGTAAACACAACACACACACACACATTCTTTTTTTTTTCTTTTTCACCATACTTTTACAAATAAAATACAACTCACACACATTGTCTTTTTTCATTACATTTTTTTTAACAATAATTAAAAAAACAATAAAAATTCAAATAAACACATAAACACAAAGAAAATTACAAAAATGACTCATGAACAGTTCCAGAACAGTGGTGGCAGCGGCCGGAGGACTGGTGGCGTGTCTGCCCACGCGCCACCATCACTGCCGGTAAGGTGCAGAATAGGGGGGCTGGATCTGCTTCTTCTCTTCCATCCCTTGTCAGAAGTGGCCTTCCGGCAACCTGCAAGACAAACAAAAACAACACATACGCAAGCACAACCACAAAAATCTCTTCAGACCTCAGATCTGCCCTTCTTCTCGGTTTCTTCTTCTTCTTCTTCTTCTTCTTCTGCTTCGCCAGTAAGGGAGTTCACAATCACCTACAAACAGAAACAGCCACACAAATACAACACAAGAAAAAAAAATCAATCGGTTCTTTCCTTGAAGTCTTGGCTCTGTTCTCGGTGATATATTCTTCTCGATTTCTTCTCCTTTCTCACGGGATGGTAGGGCTGCTCATGGTAAGGCTGCTGCGGTGGCTTGGAGAGGAAGAGGAAAGGAGATCATGGCTGGCTTGGAAACACAAATAAGTCATGCGAAAACACTGAAAAATACAGACCCATAACAGCCATCTCTCTCTCTCTCGGCCATTTTCTCACTAGCCCTCTCTCTCTCCTATCACACCACGACGCCAATGTCCCCCTATCTCCATCTTTGCCGTCGACCACCAGGAACCACGACAGCTCACCATCCCGTCAGCCAACATCTAGCTGTCACTCTCCCCGACGGCAGCTCTCTCTCTCTCTTAAAAACCAGTGGCAGCCTGCGCTCTCTCTCCTCCAACAGTAGCACCTTCCGGCGAGCACCAACAGCCTTCCCTCAGCACCGGTGGCTTCTCCCCACGACAGAGGAATCACCACTAGCAGCTCCCAGCCTTCCTCTCCGGCGCTGGTGACGCCACAGCAACGGCCCAGCAGAATTCCAGCACAGGTCAGCCACTTCCGAAGCTTCCTCCGGCCACCACAGGCCACCATTTTCGACGCCACCATGACAGGGAGAACCACCTCGATGTCCTTTACCCGGAGGCAGTGGCAGGTGAACCTCTTGCGGTGGTCCGTCGACCACCATCGTACTGTTCATGCTGCATGAATTCAGCGTGGATATATATATATATATATATATATATATATATATATATATATATATATATATATATATATATATATTCTGTGTATGTTGGGTGGGCTGGGCTGCTCTCGGCCCAACTCAATTGGCTAGGACGGATCCAGCCCACCCCAGCACAAGCTCTCATAGTTGGGCCCTTGGCCCAACTTGACTAGGCCGGGCCACTTGGGTGGGCCAGCCTGATTTTTTTTTAAAAAAGAAATACAAAAAAATATTATAAAAAAATAATACAAAAAAATATATTTTAAAAATACAAAAAAATTATAAAAAACAAAAAATATATTTGTTTTTGTGCATACGGCTGAATTCCAAGATTTTTCCTTCATATTTTTTGTAAAAAAAAAAGTTGCATCTTTCTCATGTTTTAAAATAAAATTGGGTATCGTAACCAGTTTACGATTATCCGTTGGTATTCGGCCAAAATATCAAAAATAATTTAACAATTATTTTGTTTTATCTATCGCGGTGTAACATTACATTGTAAAGTACACCCGCAGATAAAAAAGATTTTTACTACGATGTAAAATTACTTTGTATAATATATCCATAGATAAAAAAAAGATTTTAACTACAATGTAAAATCACATTGTAAGGTACATCCGTAGATAAAAAAAAGCTTTTTAATTGCGGTGTAAAATTACATCGTAAAGTACACCCGCAAAAAAAATGTTTTTTTAAATGCAGTGTAAAAAAAAATAAACTAAAAAAAAATCAAACAACAATGCAGCTTACCTTAGGTAGGGTGCACTGGGGGTGATGCGTCTTCCCCTTGCACAACAAGTCTCCTTACCTAGACTCTCGTAGACCAATAGGTTTCCTAATAACCTTAATATTAGGTGGCGACTCCTAATAATTATAGTCGTAATTTTTACGGCTATAAACAACCCCCATTTTCATCGCCTGCCGTAGTTCCCCCGATACACGGGGAACGTCAGGGCGCGAAACATGAAAAATCATCGTCGCGACACCAGCAGTTTGGAAATTCTGGTCGCAGCAGGGGTCGTTTCAGTGGTGGATGGCGTCCCAACCAATCCAGCAGCAATAGGGGCCATTTTAGACCTGATTATCACAGCTCTCAAAGCTCATGGGAGGGCACTTGGCAGCGCAATAGGGGGCAGAATCCACGCTGCCAACTCTGTCAAACTTTCGGCCATACAACCCCTTATTGCCCTCAATTTCAGCAGTGAAGTTATGGCCAACAATCCACTGCCAACATGGTGCAGAGCAATCTCTCCCAAACCAGTTCTGTCGATTGGTTTCCGGACACCGGTGCAAATCAACACGCCACGCCTGATCTTGCCACTTTGACCACTCCCGAACCGTATATGGGTAATGATAATTTGCATGTTGGTGATGGTAAGGGCCTCCCTATATCTCATCTCGGCCATACAAAAATATATACACCACATCGTTCTTTCATTTTATCTAATGTCCTTCATGTTCCATCAATTACGAAACCTTTGCTTTCTGTTCAGAAATTTTGTCATGATAATAATGTGTATTTTGAATTTCACACTTATATGTTTTATATCAAGGATCTCAACACTCATGAAGTACTTCTCTCCAGTCAAAGTAAAGATGGTCTCTATGCCTTGACCCGATCTTTCATCAAGTCTTTTCCTCAAGCATTTTGGTCTCCATGCACTTCTGCCTCTACGGATTTATGGCATCGTCGACTAAGTCATCCTACTTCACGTATTTTTCAATTATTAGTTTTGAAAAGTAAGATCATTTGCAACAACAAACGTCTGAATTTTCAATGTCAAAGTTGTCCTTTAGGAAAATCATCGCATCTGTCTTTAGGACCTACGGGTCATAAAACTTTTGCGCCGCTTGAATTGATTTTTAGCGATGTATGGGGTCCCGCCCCCCTATTTTCTTCTGATGGATATCGTTATTTTGTTATATTTGTTGATGCTTATACTAAATATGTCTGGTATTATCCGCTTGTTGTCAAATCTGATGTTTATGCGGTGTTTCATCAATTTCAAACTCTTGTTGAACGTCAATTTTCTTTAAAAATAAAATCTGTTCAAACTGATTGGGGTGGTGAATACTGAAAATTGTCCACATTTTTTCAAACCATTGGTATCCAACATCGTCTGATTTGTCCCCACACTCATGAACAAAATGGCACCGTTGAACGTTGTCATAGGCATATTGTAGAAACAGGTCTAACTCTTTTAGGGCAATGTAAAGCACCTTTTTGATTTTGGAATTATGCTTTTGAGACCGCTGTTTATCTAATAAATCGCATGCTTACTCCTATTCTTGGTCTTTGTTCTCCATTTGATTGCCTATTTCAAAGGTCTCCTGATTATAATTTTTTGCGTACTTTTGGGTGTCTCTGTTTTCCCTTTTTGCATCCATATAATAAACATAAATTAGATTTTCGTTCCTCTCCATGTGTCTTTTTTTTTGTTATAGTTCCCTTCATCTTGGTTATCGATGTTTTGACATTGCGTCTCACTGCATTTACATTTCTCGTCATGTCCGCTTTCATGAACATGTGTTTCCTTTTGATAACTCTGAACATATTGCAAAGGTTTCGCACATAACCCCCACCCCCACTCAACCTACTACTGTCACACTTCCCATTTTGCAAAATTCTACACCACTACTCAACCACTCAACAACCACCCAACAACCCATACCGTTGCAAACAGCTACCCGACCACAGCCTACACCCGTTCCTTGGCCATCATCACCTGCTTGTTTATCTAACCCTTATGATGCAGGTTCAGTTCATCCCGTGGTCTCATCTCCTCATGGTCCTAAGGCACCTTCCAGTCCAACTTCAGCCTCTGCTTCCAGCCCCTCCTCGGCTGACAACTCTCCTCTTGTGGCTACTTTTTCATCATCCACTTCAGCTGGCTTGCAGCTCATGGTGGATCTATCCTCCTATCAGTTGCCACAGGTCCCCTCACTGCAGCTATCGCCCCCTGTGTCTCCATCAGCAGTCAGTAGACATCCTATGATTCTCCGACCATGGCAACTGAAGACAGCAAATCTAGTTGCTTCCGCTGTTGCCACATCTGACTCCACCCGGGTATTATATTCTCCTACTTCTTTGTCTTTTCTGATGCTGACAGGTATGTAGTTTGGCATAATGCTATGTGTGATGAGATCACCGCTCTGCGCTCTAATGCACTTGGTCTCTGGTTCCATTTCATCCCTCGATGAATGTTGTTGGCAGTCGATGGGTATATCGGATCAAACGTCATGCTGATGGTAGTATTGAGCGCTATAAAGCATGACTTGTTGCTAGAGGTTTTAGCCAGCAGGAAGGCATTGATTACTCTAAAACTTTTAGCCCAGTTATTAAGTAGGCCACTGTGCGATTGGTTTTCTCTATTGCAGTGTCGCAAAATTGGAAGATTCATAAGCTTGATATTCATAATGCATTCCTCAATGGAGTTCTGACTGAAGAGGTTTACATGAAGCAACCTCCAGGGTTTGTTGATTCTTCTCTTCCATCTCATGTGTGCAAATTGCACAAATCATTGTATGGTTTAGAACAGGCACCGAGAGCATGGTACACTCGTCTCAGTAATTTTGTACTCTCCATTGGCTTCCGGGCATCAAAGGTTGACACCTCTATGTTCATCTTGTCTAATGGTACTCATATCTTCTATCTCCTAGTGTATGTTGATGATATTCTGCTTACGGGTAGCGACTCTGCTATGGTTCATCATCTAATACAACTACTAAGCTCTGAATTCAAGCTTCGTGACCTTGGTGATGTTCACTTCTTTTTGGGTATTAAGGTTCAGTCTACTGCTTTGGGTTTAATGCTGCGCCAACATAAATATATCCTTGATATCCTCACCTGAGCTGGTATGACTTCTTGCAAACCTGTTGACACTCCAGTCTCCCCTTCGAAAGTCACCCTATTACCGGATCAATCTTTCCCTGATCCCACACGATTTCGTCAAATCATAGGTGCACTTCAATATCTTACCTTCACTCGTCCAGATATATGCTTTGCTGTTAAAAAGGTTTGTCAGTTTATGCATGCCCCTACAGATTCACATTGGGCCGTCGTTAAGCGTATTCTACGCTATCTAAAAGGTACAGCATCTTATGGTTTTCATATCACTCGGAGTTCCTCCTTTGCTCTCCATGGCTTTACAGATGCCGATTGGGATGGTAGTGTTACTGATCGCAAGTCTACAGGGGGCTATCTTGTCTTTTTTGGTCAGACATCGATTTCTTGGAAATCTGGCAAGCAACGCACAATTGCTCGCTCCTCTACTGAAGCTGAGTATAAAGCCCTTGTCGATGGTACCGCTGAAGTCATTTGGCTTCAATACTTGTTAACTAATCTGCAGGTAATTTCCGTTTCTCTCCCACCATTTGGTGTGATAATCTTGGTGCGACCTATCTCTCAGCGAATCCTATTTTTCATGCTCGTACTAAGCATGTTGAAGTGGATTATCATTTTGTACGTGACCGAGTTGCCAAGAAAGAAATTCAGATTTGGTTTGTTCCTTCACGGGATCAACTTGCCGATGTCTTCACTAAACCGCTTCCTACTGCGTGTTTTAATGCTTTTAGGTTCAAGCTTCGGGTTGATTCCCCACCCTCAGCTTGAGGGGGCATATTACAGAATGTATAGCATGTATAGGATCATTTCCCTATTGTAATCTCCACAATAACTATTGTGTGTATGTGCTGCTATAATGTATATAAATAGAAAGGTTGGCTACGGCACAACCTAAGCAATATTCTTATTTCCAATTAAGATAAAGTTATTCTTTCTTTATCTTGGTTTAAGGTTGGATATATCCCTCGGAATTTGCAATAAAAAATTGATTTAATTCACTCTGTGTCCAGATTTCCCTGCGGTAGTGGAAGGTAAGCTTTTCGTCGCGGTTGGCCAATAACCATTTCATTGTTCACGTAACACGTGAACAGTGGGCAAAGTGAATATTAATTCACTCTGTGTCCCAATTTCCCTTTTTCTTTCTTTATTTATTATTATTTTTAATTTGTGGGCAGGGCTGCTCTCAGCCCAGCCCAGCGGTGGTGGGCCTTTGGCCAACCTTGGCTGACCCATTTGGTTGGGCCGGGCCCGATTATTAATTTTTAAAACAAAAAAAAACAAAAAAATATTGCATAAAAAAATGTGTTCTTTTCGGGCATACTTTTCATAAAAAAAATATATTGTATCTTTCTCATATTTTAAAATGAAAATAGGATATCGTGACCGGTTTATGATTATCGTTTGGAATTTGGCCAAAATATCAAAAAATAAAAAATATTTTTATTTTAGCTATCTCAGTGTAAAATTATATTGTAAAGTACACTTGGAAATACAAAACAAGATTTTCTTTTATTGCGGTGTAAAAATTACATTGTAAAGTACACCCGCAAACAAAAAAAAATGTTTTTTTTAATGCAGTGTAAAATTATTTTAGTTAGTCTTTCAAACTCCTAACGAGGTAGATATTCTCTCACGAACAGAGATCTACGTCGAACTTTAGAAAAGACAAAAAAAATCAAATTTAGAAGAAAAAAGCAATCAATGCAGCTTGCCTTAGGTAGGGTGTACTGGGGGTGATACGTCTTCCCCTTGCACAACAAGTCCCCTTACCCAAGACTCTCGCAGATCAGTAGGTTCCTAGTGACCTTAATACTAGGTGCCGACTCCTGATAATTATAGTCGTAATTTTTACGACTATAAAACAACCCCTTTTTTTTACCGCGCATCGTTGTCTCCCCAATCCCGGGGATGGCGGGGCGCGAAGTGTGAAAAATAGTCGTCGCGACAACCCTTTCGAAACCAAATGCAAGACTTTAGCACATGGTTACTAGACGATGGACAAAAATAGAGAACAAAAAATGTTTTTTTCAAACCCTATCTTAGTTTCTTTCTGTTTTTCTTATCCTCCTCCTTTACTGCCGAAATCGTCAGGATTCTTACACCAATTAGAAATTTTCATAAAGATAAAGTTATTCTTTCTTTATCTTGGTTTAAGGTTGGATATATCCCTCAGAATTTGCAATAAAAAAATGATTTAGCCACCCCACCTCAAATCCTTTCTTCAAAAATGTTTTGACCAAGCAGATTGCGGGTAGGTTTTGTCCATCAAAATGATTTTTTCTCACTTCAGGTACTTCATGAAAGTTGTAATCTCGCATGTGTACATGAATTTAGGGTTTTTAATTGATTGATTTGGATATCAAAATCTCAAGATATTCACATTTGAATGTCTGGTATAAGAGAAGAAAATCTTGATGCGAGAATGATTCTAACCTGAGATTTACAGGTTTTATTCTAGAAACCCAATTTAGGTTTAAGGTTGGATAAATCACTCAGAACTTGCACTTAAAAAATGATTTTGCAGCTTCTGTGAAAATCCTATTCTTCAAAACAGTTTTGACCAAACAAATTGCGGGTAGATTTTGTCCATCAAAAAGATTTTTTCTCACTCTGGGTCTTTCATGAAAGTTGTAATCCTGCACGTGTAGATGAATTTGGGTTCTCTAATGTCCTGATTTGGATATCAAAATCTCAAGATATTAGTGTCAACAAAGAATGAAAGTTGTAATCCTACACATGGAGAAAGAAAGGAAGGAAGAGCACGAGAGAGAGAGAGTGAGGTTGTCAACAAAGAAAAACAACAACCCTTTCCCCTTCATCTCAGAATCTCCTCCAACCAACAACTGTC
Source organism: Salix brachista (assembly GCA_009078335.1). NCBI lineage: Eukaryota > Viridiplantae > Streptophyta > Magnoliopsida > Malpighiales > Salicaceae > Salix > Salix brachista. The sequence goes on from CM018574.1 coordinate 200,399, forward strand.
AGTAACAACCCCGATCATTCCTCCTCCCATCAGCCACCACCAGCTTTGCTTCCCTATAAAACTAGTTAGGGTTCCTAGTAACCATAATACTAGGTGGTCACTCCCTCCTTCATAAACAATAAAACAAAACCTGACATGAATCCCCACTCACGAGGAGGGTCGTCGTGACGTAGCGCTCTCGCAGAAGGGTGTGACATTTATCATGATGAAAAACACTTGAAATGATGAGTAGGCTTACTTGTTCTTATAAATCACTTACCCACCTGTATTTTGGATTTTAAATCTCATTTTGAAGTTTGGCAAGCTAAAAGCCCTAATTTTTCACATCTGAAATTGTTTGGATCCTCATGATTTGTACATTTTACACCATCACAATGTGATAACCTTGATTCAAGCGCCACATAGTGCATTTTCTTGGGGTAGTCTCAAACAAAAAAGGAGCACAGGTGTTCCAATCCCTCACTAAAAAATTGGAGACATCCTTTAAGTCAAAGGGAGCATTATAATATCAAGTTCTACAAGTGACATTCAGTGTGTCATTCTAATATCTGATGAAGCCACTGGAATAAAGTTAAACAATCATACACGGAGCATTATGCCTCTTCCAATAGGTAAACAAATAGTTGGTTATCACTAGTTTTTCAAGACCATTTTCAACACAGATGAAACAATTTAACGACTCAAAGATTCTATTAGAAATTTAGAATTGATTATAAGGAAACATTTGCTTCTATGGCAAAAATGACTACTATTAGAGTCTTATTATCCATAACAATCAATCATGGTTAGTCATTGTATCAAATGGATGCAAGAAATGCTTTCTTACATGGAGAATTTGAAGAAGTGTTCATAAGACTACATCCTCTTATAACTATATATATATCCTTTCTAGGATCAAGGACAAGATCATATTATTAGTTGTTATATTAGGTTCTCATTCTAGTCCATATAAACTTGCACAATTCCATCAATAAGACTTATGATTTAAAGATTGTCATTCTAAGCTATTCTAGCCCATATATATATAATTGTTTGTCATTAAAACTAAGTGTTATAGTTTATTGTTAAGTAATCTTGTATTTTGATTTTAGTGAAAATATTTGCATGCGAGTATGTAATCTAAATCAATTAGCAAAGATAGTGTTATCAAATATGGTCCTAGCTATGATTTAGATCAATTCTTATTCAATTTCAAACAAAGTTTAATAATGTTGCGGAATCATTTTATCTTTTTGAATAATTGCAAGTGGCAAATAGAGAAATTTAAGCAACAAGCACTACAAAAAAAGGGGGCGTTTTGCAACGGCTTGATCCGTTGCAAAATACAAAGAAATCCGTTGCAAATATTAATTTGCAACGGCATTTGCAACGGGCACAATCCGTTAGAAATAAGTCGTCGCAAATTTCGTTTGCAACGGATAATCCGTTGCAAAATAATTTGCAACGGCAGAGCCGTTGCAATTTATCCTGTTGCAAATACATGGTTTGCAACGGCAGGCCCGTTGCAATTGCAACGGAGTGAGCTGTTGCAATTGCAACGGGGTGCAACGGAGACCGTTGAAACGGAGCCTGTTGCAATTGCAACGGAGCCCGTTGCAATGGCAGGTCCGCCCGTTGCAATTGCAACGGAGAGGCCGTTGCAATTGCAACGGGTTGCAACGGCAGGAAGCTAAATGCAAATATTGATTCTTGGAATTGATTTTCATAAATATTATTGATATATTATTGATATTGAGAACTAAATATTGTTAAGATAAAAATTTCATAAATTAAAATTTATAATACAACAGAAATTCGGTTACATTTACATGTAGAAGTAAATCAACATGGAAGAAAAAAATGCTTGAACTTAAGTTCTCAAAACCTCTATCCAACATTCATCACCACAAACAAATTACGGGAATTTTAATTCTTATAGTTCAACTATACTATGGATGACAATTTACATTTTTTTTGCTGCTGGGAGTTTTCCTTTTTTTGCAAGATATGAGTGGTCACCACAGGATTAAGAATTCAAGTAATTTTAAAACGATAGTTTTGAAGGAATGATGCATGAGATGACAAAAAAGAAATCATATTACAAAGTATATGAAGCTACTATCCTTGACTTCTTAATATCACTTGCTATCAATTCAACATTAATTTTCATTACCATATCAAGAAGATACACTTTGAAAACATACCTGATCTGGGCTTATATACAGCTTGGGACCCATCAAGCTGAACTGAAGAGATTGACAAACAGGCTCCTTTCTTTGAAGGTTATTCTGCTCTGGAGCCCAACCATTAGCAATTTGAAAATCCAAGAAATACTGCAAATCCTCTATAGGTGGCTTGTCTGATAAAAGGAAAACCACAAGAAAAAATATTTCAATTGTTGAGATTTTTTTAAAAGGTGGTGTGCAATACAAGTATTTCCTGGAAGATTACTCATCCAAGTGCTACACTCGCCGAAGCACATTTACACACTTCAAAGCCATCATGGGATCTGTTGCATTACTGCTGGTGTGATCACAACTATGAATGTCTTAAATTTTAAATTATTCAAATCAGCAACTTTTAAATTAAATAATAGTTCAGATTATCTTTGCAAGGAATATGCAAAATTCAGCAATCCAATTTTCACTTAAATCATACCCAAACTTAAGGGACTCCATACACTCAGCTTTATGAAAAAACTTAAGCTCATTCAAACCATAGCTTTTTTTCCAGATTAGTTAGCCACATAAATTGCCGGCCAGGAAAAATCAGAACAATATATTTCTGTAGTCTTCTGACACTCGACTTGAAAACAAATCAAATCAACAATCCTAACACGCACAAGTTGACAATCAAAGAGCATAAATTTTATGACTTCCCAAATCACAAGAGACTGGACCTAAAGTAAAATAAATAAATAAAAGAAATCCAAGCATGCCCAGATAATGAATGGAAAGAAAAGAAAAGAAAAGGAAAATTAACCTCATGGAAGGAGCAAACAGGAATCCTCTCAATGCTTCTTCTCCCTGGAGAGCAATCGATGTCAAAAGAAACACTAGGCAGCACAAGCTCATGAGAGATATCAAGATCCCTAGCATGTTCTTCGTCAATATGAACCAACCTAGACCCAGTAGCTCCTTTACAATATAAAAGTCTTATATCAGATGTGACATCAAAGCCACGACCCAAAGCTTGAATTGAGTTGCAGAGAGTAGTGGTCAAATCATCAGATTCCAAGCTCATCTTTCACAGCAGATCCTAAAGGAAATGAAAAAAAAAGCAGCAAAACGACCAATCGATGTAGGTAAAACGCGGAACAGAGACAGATCATGCTAAAAACTGAAAAAGAAATGCAATAAAACGAGAAAATAACAGAGGAGCCAGATCTAAGAAATAAAGAGGCGATGACATAAAGAGAGATCTAAGAGGAGACCATCTCCGTCCTTATCGAATAGGCTGAAAGCTTCCTTGAACTCGGAGATCTGGTCGTCGGTGAGTTGATCGGCCATTTTTGTTTGGAGAGAAGGGAATATCAGAGAGGTAGATAAATATATAAAAAAAAGGAAGTGGCTGGCTGCCGAGGGAGGGAGGAGGCTGGAGAGGGAGTGGGAGCTGGCGAGGGAAGAGGGCGGCGCAATTGGAAAAATGTGAAGGAATGTAGGGTTTGGGTGGGTGGGGGTTTTATATTAATTATTATTATTAATCATAATTAAATTCATTTTTTAATAATAATTAAATTCATTTTTTTTAATTTAAATATAAATAAAAAATAATAATTTTATTTATTAATTTATATTATCAGGAATGTAGGAATGTAATGGAATGTATTTTAATTAATTATGTTTGAACTTATTGGTTATTTATTAATGTGTTCATTTTATTTTCTTAAGTTTTTCTAGCACTCAAAGACAATAAGTAACATTAATTAACTTCAAATACAACAACCATAAAAAAAACATACAAATTACTTTAAAAACATACAATAAGTAGCTTAAATTTCAAATTTCAAATATTGCGGATCTTTTAATTATATTTAAATTTATTTTTTTAATTTAAACATGATTAAAAAATTAATTTTATTGTTGGAAGGTTTTTCAAAAGCAATTATTTAATTGTATAATTTACTCCTATTAATTGCATAATTAAACTAAATTCAAAATAATTGCATTATATTTGAAATATCAATAAAAAAATCAAATATACATTATTCAAAGAGCCATTTTCAAGATTTGAATCTTCAAAATGGATCTTGCCATTGAACTTGCTCTTACAAAGAGGTGGAGCCAGATTCAGAGTAGTTGAAGGAGGTGAAGTTGGGTTAGAGAGTTCGGATTGGGTCGGATTATCCATAATTAAAGGTTTTGAAATGAAAATGAAAATATGTTTTTGTGGTTGATCCTCCTCGTGAGATTTAAGTTAGATATATTGCTTAGAACCTGACAGAGCACGCACACGTGCATGCGCTGATGATGAATTATTTGATTTTATGCTTCAAAATTGTTTCTTGCATCTTTTTTAGTAATTTTTTGATGTTTTATATTAAAATATATTTTTTTTTTTGAGATTTTTTTATATTTTTATAGTAAAATAACTATTCTATCCTAATATAAGATAAAAACTAAGAGTTAACAGAGGAGGTGTCACAGTGATTTCACATACTATTGCACGGTAAAATAACTCTTTTACCCATGATAAGACAAAATTGAAGAGTTGAATGTAGGGGTGCTATGTTAATTTATCATTTTTTATTATTCTTTTCTGTGAATACTATGTACGCATCTGACACCCCCGCCGACAATATTCGACCTGACGCACACATTATTTTTGTCTATATTTATATATGTGTGCTCTTAGTTTTGATTTTTAATTTTTATTATTTTCTTATTTGTTAAGGTGGTAACTTTTTGAAAAATTTTGTTCTTAGATTTTAGTTTGTTCTTTCTTTTCGTTTTTTTTTTTTTATTTTCAAGTCAAATAATTTTTTTCCAGCTAATATTTTTTTTTCATTGATTTTGTTTGCTATTTTGTTATAGTTTTTAGGCTTTTTTATTCTTTGATTTAATTTTTTTTTTCATTATTGATGCAATAATAATAATAATAATAATAATAATAATAATAATAATAATAATAGTTTTATTCTTTGCAACGGAAATTTGCAACGGACAATTTTGCAACGGATAATCCGTTGCAAAATCTGTTGCAACATTGTCTAATCCGTTGCAAACCATGGTTTTTTTTTTTTTTTTTCTGGGACAATTTTGCAACGGATAATCCAAAAACAGCCATATAAATATGAAGCACTCTGTAAGTAAGAGTCCAGGCTAGGACCAAAAACACGAACTCCTCACTGGTAGAGGTGATTGTAACATTCCAAAATGATGAACCAAAACCTTAGGAAAAGAAACAAACAAGAAGCACCAGAGCCACGCGAGACACTCAATCAACACTTAGTAGCTAGGTAGAAGCATGTAGGGATAGTATGGATAAAATCCAGTTCAGAGGCCAAGAGAGAAGGGGAAGGTAGTGGATTTCAACCAGCTACTACCAGTAATGAAGTTGCGAGCAGTAAAAGCTTGAGCCTCAGTTGCATCGGTGATCACCTTGTATCCTTTCCAGGGAACCCTTCCGGAGGTTCCGGCACCAGCCCCAATGTTCTCGTACTCTGCAAAATATAATGAGTTCAGTGCAAATGTTCCCTTCCATTCATGCCATCCGGCAGGGCTGATCACATCACTTATGGATGATTGCATGATAACAGTCCTTGAATACTCCTTCCAGGGTCTCCCAAGATACGCGGAGAAATTACTCCTGACAAGCTGTAGATCAGAAGTAGCACCAATTCTAGACTTCTGAATTACAATGCCGGTGTTTTGATTAGGATCACTCCTCCCTTGGGCAGTAATTGTGATTGTTTGTCCTGGATTGGGACGGCGAGCATGGATGTCACAATCCTGGAAAACAGCTGCAGAATTGCCAAAAATGAAATCAACCGTGCCTGCTATGTAGCAACTTATGAAGAATTGACGTTTTGAGTGGACATGGAGGGTGTTTTGGTGGGCCAGCATGCCACATTTGTAGAACGCTGCCAAGTCAGACTCAACTCGCAGTGCCACGGCTTGGTACTTGGAGGCACCGGCTGTGTTTTGGAAGGTTATGTCTCTGGCTAGGAATCCTTGACCCAGCACGGCTGCAGGGTTCATTAAAATGTCCCATTAAAGTGATCATACAATTAGGAAAAAACAGAATAAAAATCTACGGACATACCAACAGTGGCAGAATGGTAGGTTGTGCCGCCATCAACCGCATTCCTACTTGCTGTGATGATAGTTTTTTTCCTTCCATCTCCAAGAAACACTATGTTAGTTTCTCACTTGGAATTTCCACGTTTTCCCTGTAGACACCCGCCTTGATTTTGATAATATACCTCTTACTGCTATGCTTAGGAGCAGCATCAACTGCAGCTGACACTGTCCTATACTTCCCGCTGCCATCAGTTGCCACCACCACGTCTGGAGTCAGCAATGATGACTGGAACAGCCGTCTGTCCGTTACCGACAGCCACTCTGGCCACCCTTCGTCATCGCTATCGCTCTCATCCTTGAGCTTCCTGCTTGTGCTCTTAGTGTCTTTGACAGTACTGGCTTTGGTGTCTTTGATCAACTGTATGATCAATGCCAATGCATTATCACACATCATTCCAACATTATCTTTTTTGGAAGGAAAAAGCAATTTCCTAAATATCCTAGATAACAGTGAATGAGAGAAACCATCTATACAAGAGTCTTGATTTGTTTTACAAGAACTCACTTGAGTTGTGAGACTATCAGCGTATGCTTGTTGCTGAAGAAGTTGATTCTTGGGGTTGCTTTTGAGCTCTCCCCAAACCTTATCTAAATCGGCAAGGCTGCTTTTGTAACTCTGCAAACAACCGTAGAGAGCATTCTTCTGTTTTTTTTTTGGGTTTTTTGGTGGCGAGGATCTTATCCGCCTCGATCTTTTTACTATTAATAGCATCTATAGTTGCGTTTATGTTGTTGAGAATAGCTGCATGGGGATCACCCGAATTACCCGAGGTCACCAGTAAGGCATGAGCAGCAGCATTTTTGGTGGAGTTCTTGTGAGAATTTATGCCCATGGAAATGGCAATTATAGTGGCAACAAGCAGGAAAGAGGCAAAAATAGATAGGATAAGCCTCTTGTTTTTCTTGGACATGGAAGGGCCGGCTTGGGTCATTTTTGTTTTTGGGAGGATAGCGAGGGAGGGTTTGTGGACTGACAAGTGATGGTGTGGTTAAAGAATACACCATGAACCACCCAATATATAGAGGGAAAAAAGTAAGTAATGTGGGAATATTTCGATTTTTATATGAATAAAATCAATTTTGATAGTGAATAAAGCACCCTTGGATGTAGCCCACCCGGAAAAAAAGTGAGTAAAGCTCAATTGTGCATTTTGCAGGAGAATCGCAAGGCCTAGCTAGTTCTACAATGGAGTAAAGCTCAATTGTGCTAGCAGTTCTCTCGGAGACCCCGAATTAGACACGAAAACATTTTAGAGAGTTTAAGCCATAATTTAATCACTAAACGTACAATATTAATTGTTAGTAGGGACGTCGTCTTTATCTCTTGGGAAGCAAACAGCTGATTTTCTTTGCGTCAACCACAATAAAAGAAGGAGCTAGGGATGCTAAAGAGGAAATCACTAAGACTTTGAGATGATAAAGAGCATGGAAAACTACCTTGAGTGATCAGGAGGGAATGGGGGTGCCCACTGGACAATGCAGCAGTGCGTAGCTTTGCGACCAGATAGCTAGGGTTTGTTTTTAGGGTTTACAGTTATTAACTATGCTTATGGTTAATCTCAATTGGATGAGATTTCAAGGCCAACGTGAACCTTGTTTCTCATCTTTTTTATCTTTTTTTTTTTTTACTTTTTATTCGATACTTTACTTTATTCTTTTCTTCCTCCCTTAAGTTACAGATACTGCAGGAAGGAAGCTTTTAGGCATGCACCTCATTCACGAGACGAACATCTAAAAGCAGATGTTATAAAATCATTATAGCTTACAATCTGTTTACATTTCTGGATAAATTATATTCTAAAATCCAATGATGTTGTTTGCAGCACATATTTTTAATTGTTCGATCAATAGTTTTTCTTTTCTCATTTATTAACCTCAAATGATAGGTCTTCCTCGTTGAAATTCGAATTGCATGAAGAAAATCTAATACTTCTATAAATCCTTGGGAAAATATGTAATATTTTAATTTTATGCCTCATCATTGACAACAATTTTTAAAAAAAAATATTTTTTTTTATATGAAAGCACAAGAATTTTTTATTTTTATTTCTTTTAAGAATGGAAGATTGTGACTTCATTAAGCATAAAACAAAAATACACATAAATTGGTTAGCAAATGTAATCGTAGGTGTCATTTGGAATTGTATTCTAAACAGTGGTGTACACATAAAATTCTCGTGCGCTAAGCAATATGGTACTGAAATTAAAGTAATAAATTTGATTACAAAAAAGTGTAAACTCTCTTCAAGTGCTCTCCATGTACATAAATTCTCTCATTGATAGTCAAATCTAAATCTTATTCTTATTTTGAATGAAGAGATATTCACACGCGCCTCATAGCTTTGATCATCTGTTATCTTGACTTGATTTAATTTGAAAAAGAACTTGAACTGACTTGGTAAAGATTACTCACAAGAGCTCGAAACTTTCGTGTGATATCTTGACTTGATTTGATGAAGGAAAAGACTTTGATCCTTTGTTTTTTTTTTTTTTTTTGCTTGATTTGAAGAAGAATAGGACTTTGATCATTTTCTTCCTTGATAGACTTGGATTCTTTTGAGAAAACTCTCAAGTATTTGTGTTTGGTTTTAAGACTGTGCTTGTTATTTTTATATTCTTTGGACTTCTCCTATTTATGGGGTTTGTTTTTAGGGTTTAAAGTTAGGGTTTAGATAAGGCATTCATCCGACTGTAAACGATTAACCTAGCTAGTGATCAACAATTCTTAAATACTACTGAATATATAATTTGTGAATCACCAGACCACCGAGATAAAAACTAAAACATTATTTCTTTTAAATCAATAATAAAAAGAAGGAGAGAAGAATATCTTTGTGAATTTACAAATGATCTCAGCAATGTTCATCTTTTTTGCAAGTTATTAACTATGCTTTGTTAGAGAATAATATAAATTATATTATAGAGCATCACCTAACAGCTTAAACTTTTAGATGAGATGGTTCCTTAACATGGTATCAGAACCTTGTTGACCCAGTGGTCACGAGTTCGAATCTCACCACTCCCATTCTATTTGATAAAAATCAAGCACAAAGTAATGTGGGCATGTGTACAAGTTTCAAGCTCAAAGGGCTTTCACTTGAGGGAATGTGTTAGAGAGTAATATAAATCATATTATGAAGCCTCACCTAACAGCTTAAGCTTTTAAATGAGATGATTCCTTAATATGCTTATGGTTAATATCACATGTATTCTTTTTTGAGTAAGAAAATCTAAAATATTTACCAAGTACTTATTTTTGTGTTTTTTAGGTGCATCTCGATTATTTTAATGTTGAAAATCTAAAAACAACTATGACAAAAAAAAAAACACTGTGTGTCACATCATCAAACTATATTAAATATATGTGATCAAATTAGTAAATTTGTTTACTCTTCATTTTTTTTAATTTCACGCTTCCAATTCAATGCCAACGTGAACTTGGTTTTCTCTATCTTTTCTTCTTCTTTTTTTTTACTTTTTATTCGATACTTTACTTTATTCTTTTCTTCCTCCATTAAATTACAGATACTGCAGGAAGGAAGCTTTTAGGCATGCACCTTATTCACGAGACGGGTGCGGCATAAAACATCTAAAAGCAGATGTTTTATAAAATCATTATAGCTTACAATCTGTTTACATTTCTGGATAATTATGTTCTAAAATCCAATGCTGTTGTTTGCAGCACATATTTTTAATTGTTCGATCAATAGGCTTTTTTTTTCCATATTTCTCTTAAGAATGGAAGATTTGACTTCATTAAGCGTAAACAAAAATACACATAAATTGCTTAGCTAATAGAACCTTAGGTGTCATTTGGAATTGCATTCTAAAAAGTGGTGTACACAAATAATTCTTGTGTGTCGAATACATGCGCTAGACAATATGATGCCGAAATTAAAGTAATAAATTTGATTACAAGAGAAGTGGAAACTCTCTTAAAGTGCTATCCATGTATATAAATTTTCTGATTAACGGTCAAATCTAGATTCGATTCTTATTTTGAATGAAGAGATATTCACACGTGCCTGATAGTTTTAATCGTGTGAGATCTTGATTTGATTTGAAGAACTTGAATTGACTTGGTAAAGATTATCCACACGAGCTCAAAAGATTTTATGTGATATCTTGACTTGACTTGATTTGATGAAGGAAAAGACTTTGATCCTTTGTTTTCTTTCCTTGATTTGATGAAGAATAGGACTTTGATCGTCTTCTTCCTTGATAGACTTGGATTTTTTTTGAGAAAACTTCCAAGTATTTGTGTTTGGTCTTAAGTCTCTCCTTGTTTTTATTTTTTCTGCTCTTTTATTGTTGTTCTTTGGACTTCTCCTTTTTTTACGGCTCTATTGTCTATTTATAGATAAGTCAAGTGCTAATTTACCTCGAATATCTTTTAACTAAATGATATTTTAAGAAAATCAATGTCGAATATGCTTGAAATACCCTTATCAAAGCACAAGAATTTTTTATTTTTATTTCTTTTAAGAATGGAAGATTGTGACTTCATTAAGCATAAAACAAAAATACATATAAATTGCTTAGAAATTTTGGGTCATAAACCAAACTTGTTGAAATTTTAATGTCAACAAGTGTTTCATGAAAATTGTTTTTTTGCTAAAAAATAATTTTTTTATGTTTTTATTTATTTTGATGTGTTTATGTCTAATTTTTTTTAAAAAAAATTGATGTATTCTCAAGCAAAAAACAACCGTGGTGAGATGCTAAAAATGAAATGCCTAAGATTTTGAGATGATAAAGAGGATTATTACATGTGAAAAATTATGTTGAGTGCTCAACAGAAAATGGGGGTGCCCAAGTGTCAATGGGGTTGAGAGGATGATTGATATTGAAAATTACCATGCAGAGTTTTTTTTTAAATTATTTGAGTTTAATTTGAAATTAAATGAATAAAAATTGAATCTGATATACATGATTAACCCAATAATCTAGTCAAAGATGAATTTGTAAAAAAAAAAAAAAAAAAAGAATGTCTCGACTTGCATTACATGTGAGCATTTTCTTTTTATTGAGTAAGTGTACCCTCAATTTTTTTTGAATATATGCTCAAAAATAATGCTGATATGAATTCTAGGTAAAATAAAACAAAAAAAAAAATTCATAACTAATATAGCTCTAATTTTTGAAAAGTGGGATTAGATAATAAATCAAATTTTAATTCACTATAATAGTATTGAATATTAAAAAATATGACAAGAAAAAGAATCTACGAATATATATGGCTTGATAGATTAGTAGGGCCTATTTTAAAATTACTATCCAATTAACTTCTAAATCATTATTTGGAACATCGCATTAAGGTTTTATCTACTTAGTCTGGTTTCATTATTTATTGTTAACCTATATTTATTGAATGAATTAAATTAAGGATTTTGTTTTTATAATTATTTGATTATATACTTATACCTATAATTATTTGTTCTCATAGATTGATTATATCAAAAAGACAAATCAAGACAGTATGTTTTAGACGAAAATCAAATCAACACAATCACACTAATTATGGAATAAACAAATCACTTACCAAATGATGAAATGAAGGGTTTTGAATAATTGAAGATTGTTTCTATAATTGCTTGACTATATTTCAATGTCTACTAATTAGTACGTTGATTGTAATTAATCACATAAGGTTTTTTTTATCAAATAGAGAAGTGGGTTTTAGTTTGTTAATTGAAAGTAAGATAAAAGATCAAATTAATGGCAAGGAACAGTGGAAACAAGGATCGAAGAGGCTTAAGTATAGGTTTGCTTAAACTAGGGCGAATGTTAATTGTCTATGTTTCATGTTCGATTCTGGGGCTAGCAACAGGTTCTGTCATCAACCTGTACATCAATTCACAAGCACAAAAGACTACACGAAATCATGTCATAACTGCACGATTGTGAAACCTAGCGACCAGGATGTTGTGTCTTCGAATATGGAGACGTCTTTTAGGCAAAACAGTTTGTCTCACAGTATGACTGATCACCAGCTTTTCTGGACTGCCGCCTCTTAATTTGGTGCCATATGAGGAGGAGTATTGTTGCGATGTCACGGTGGCACAAATTGATTACCCTAACTTAAAATAAATCACACTAGATAGCATAGAGCAAGCAAGGGGTCGATATGGCACCAAAATGAATATCGTAACTAGTTGACGATTATTCGTTCGTAGAAATCACAAGTGCACGAATCGTAACAAGTAATAAAGTGAAGAGTAGAGTATCGTCCCACGAGGATTTGCAAAAATTATCAATAAGTACCAAAATTATTAAATCCCTATCTATTTTATGATTCAATTATAAAGGTTTACGAAACTAAGAATAATTAAAACAAGCAAGCAAAAAATTATATGGTGTGGAAATCAAGTTTAACGGATCCTAGGATTTTTGATTTCACCATAACTAATCTTCTATGAATTTTATCAATTGAATTAATCCTTTCAAAATTTCTCTCTTATTGTTGATAATCAGGTTTTACTAATTTAATCACTGATCTCTCTCGAGCATCAATGAATTATTTTAACAAGCAAACTTCCTACCTCTCGGTGAAAGTTCTAAAACTCGTCAAAATACATTAAGAATGATAAAACCTTGCAAGATTACACAAGTTCCATATATATATATCCTATAGATTTCTTATGCTATATAAAACAATGGCTGAAACAATTATCACTTATCAATCTCAAATCGAATCCCAAATCATGCAAACAGTGATCAAGTGTATACAAGCATTAAGCATAGACTGAAGCACTCAACAAGTATTAGATTAATTCAGTCAAAGAAATTGTTCACTTATTCATAGCTAGGCTATATAAAAAATCCCAGAATAAAAAGACTACTCCATAGAAAAATTAAAAAGAAACAAACTTGATACGATGAACATCACTCAAGAGTATTGGAAACTTGGAGAGCAAGACGTCTTGAAGGGGTTGCTGCTCTTGACTTCTTTCTTTCCGATTTTCTTACCTCCAATCCTAGATGCTACCTCCTATCTTTTGTAATGTTTTTAGGGTTTTCTCCTCTCCAAAAGACTCCCTTTAGATGCTGCCTTATGAAATATATATATATATATATATGCTGAGTTTTTCATCCCAAGGAAAACACAGATTGTATTCCTTCCTGATATTGCGAGCCAATTTAGGGGTAGTAAACATGTGAATTAAGACTCTATTTCTTGGAAAGTTGTAGAAACTAAATTTTCTTTCCAGTGGAATTGATCTCGAAATTTTTGGGCATCTAGAACTCTAGATATGATCCAAAACCGGAGACAGTGCCTGGGTTGTATGGACTCCTGGTCTGATTCAGACTCTGTATTTTGACTCGATTTTTGGACTTCAAAACAATAAAACTAGGTTCTTCTCATTGCATAATAGTTATAGGCTTGTGTATCCTCTTTTAAAAAGGTAAATAACACATGTAACAGAGTTGTATAACTCCTGTTATACCACAAAAACCAATCAGTGCTCAGGCTTGTCTAGGCAGACCAACTAGTGTTTGAATTCGAAGCTCATCCCATTGTTTGCTTCTTCATATGATCTCAATTTCAAAATATTCTAGTAGTCAAGTACCTGAAAATACATTGAATTTTCAAGAAGTGAATAATTCTCAAAGATACCTAAAACTCTAGATAATTTGCTAAAAATCCAATGCAATTCTCTAAAATAGAACAGCAATGACTTAAAATATGTATGCAATATATTCCATTATCATGGTGACGTCAGAAATTATAGCCTGTGGTGGCCAGGAAAGGCGTCAGAAGTTGGTTGGTATACGTAGGAAAGGCTTTTACTGCATCATTGGGGTCGTTGTTGCTGCCGGAGGTCACCATGGAGCTCCTGGCATGGAGGAGATGTCGTCGGTGATGAGGGGAATGCTACAAGGTGGTTGGCCGACTTGTTGGAGATGTGAGAGAGAGGATGTTCAACACTATAAGAGAGAGAGAGAAAGACAGGACTGCATAGTGAAGGCTGCACATGATAACTCCATCGGCATCGAGGAAGTTGAGGGGTGGTTGGTGTTGGTGGTTATGTGTGTGTGTTTTTTTACAACTCTCGTACTGTATGTCTTCGTATTCTCATGCAAATTTTCCCCTTTGTTCTCCCGTTGTTGTTGGTCTTCTTGTTTGTTCCTTCTCTATATTTATAGGCACGAGAGGTACCCATTGCTACTCGTGGTGGGTTACCTCCTGCAGCCACGTGCCTAAAACAACGGGATTGCAATTTTGGGAGAAGGTGCAGTTATAGTTTGGTCCCTCAATTTGTGATTGTTCTAATTATACCCCTATTTGGCTTTAAATTTTTAATTTTTTGCAATCATATCCTTGCAAAAATTTCAAAAGCAACCTTATCTTTACATGCCTTTTTTATTTTGGTCATTGGTTTCCAATTTATGAGATTTGACCCTAAATTGACCATTAAACTCTCAATTTTTTCAATTTTGCCCCTGGCTTCGCACAATTGGCTTGGATAAATTCAACGCGGTCTCCAAAAATTTCAATCTTCTCAATTGAACCGGAATTAAGCTTAAAAACTTGATTTTTTTTATCAATTAAGCATCTAATAAAATTAATTTGTCCAATTTAAAGTATAATTAAGTCCTTGCACTATAAATATTAAGCACATTGTAAGTAAGAGTCCAGGCTAGGACCAAAAACACGAACTCATCTCTCTCTCCTCGACAGCTGACAACCACAGTTTTCTGTAAGAAAAACAATGTCAGTGGGCTCTCTCTCTCCTCTAGCCAGCTCCCGGCAAGCACCAATTTTTCCCTCGGCACCGACAGCTTCTCCCCATGCCCGAAGCTGCCCCGGTAAGCTCGGTTCTTCTTCTTCGGTGATAGCAACACAATGGTGGCGGCGGCGGCGGCAACACAACCTAGCATCCCCTTCTAGCGCTCCTCCCAGCCACCACATGCCATAATTTCCGTCGCCACCACCACAGGAAAAACTACCTCGGTGTCCTCTAATCTAATGTTCATTGTGCCAGTGAATAGTGGGGAGTGAATTAATTCACTCCCTACTATTCACTTGCATGTGAACAGTAGGAAAGGGCTCTACAAAATATCTAGCCCGACCCAAGGGGCTGTTGGGCCGAAATAGCCCAATATGGCTGGTCGACCATTTTTTAGAATCAATCCAATTTTTTTTTAAATATAAAAAAATCGCATTTAAAAAACAAAAAAAAATGTTGTTTTCGTGGATATAGATGAATTCCAAAGTATTTTCAAGCATATTTTTTGTTAAAAAATATATGTTGCATCTTTCACATGTTTTGAATGAAAATTGGATATCGTAACTAGTTTATGATTATCTCTTGGAATTTAGCCAAAATATCAAAAAAAAATTGTTTTAGCTATTGGGGTGTAAAGTTAGATTGTAAAGTACACCCGCAAATAAGAAAAACAGGTTTTTTTTAATTATAGTATAAAATTACATTGTAAATTACACTCGCAGATAAAAAAAAGTTTTTAAGAAAAAATGCGTTGTAAAGATTTTTAAACTTTAGAATGGTCAGGTTTTTGAATCCCAATGAGGTAGAGATTTTCTCACGAAGAGAGATCTACTTCCAACCTTAGAAAAGACCAACGAATTAAAAATGACTTAGGAAAAGCAATCAAACAACAATGTAGCTTACCTTAGGTAGGATGCACTAGGATGATGCATCTTCCCCTTGCCCAAAAAATCCCCTTACCCAGACTCTCACAGACCATTAGGTTTCCTAGTGACCTTAATACTAGGTAGAAATTCCAAATAATTATAGTCGTAATTTTTACGACTATAAAACACACTCCTTTCACCACGTGCCGTCTCCCCCTTCCAGAGAATGGCAGGGCGCGAAGCGCGAAAAAAATGTAATCGCAACACCCATCATGAATCAAATTTATTGAACCGCTTATAAATAGATCTCCCCACTCACGTCAGTGATGAATTAGCTCATCATGTACTAGAAACAGTTTTAAGAAAGAAAGACAACAACAAAAGGCAGGAAAATAGTTGTTTCAGAGAATCAAAATAGGTAGCATTTCCACAGAGACAAAAGAAAGTGGAATACTTCATGAATAAAAGATATATACTTGGCAAAGTAAACATTTGCAGCAAAAGCTTCTCGCATTAAAGGACACTGACAGAGTTCTTCTCTTTGTCTAGATTATGCTTGTGTTCTGATGAAAAGTTCAATGGGAAGAACCAATGCATATGATCTGGGACTTCTTGTTTCATCTCATGTATTTTGACAAGCTACTGTATTCACATCCAACCTCATCAAACATGCAAGCAAAACCCACGAGGAAGGCAATTCGACTTGAATTGGGTTTCAGTGAGACATATAGTGGCTTGGCCACCAATGTATTCATTTTCATGCAGAAAAAAACATTAGCACTCTTTGGTATTTGCATAGGTTTTTTCTTTTATATATATATATGCCTAAAAAACAACGTTGCATATAATAGAACTTGAGTGGGCCTTTATGCTAACGAGCTAGACAGTGCAAAAGAATGGCATGCTTCCCAAATGATATAGGTGAATGAATATCTTTGAACTTGTAGGAAAATGCTAGGTATAGATTAATATTTGGCGGCTAGATTATGAAATCTTAGAATGATTTGTTTAATTATGATGCATGTCTAGTAACAACTAGAACAAAACATGTTTTTGCTGCTGGAGCAATGAAACCACAACGGGCTACATCAGCAATAGCCAAAACCACGTTCCAACTGACATGAGTTGTAAATACTTGGTAGTATTGCACTGAAAAAAGAATCATTTTTTTATTCAAATAAAACTAACATAAACATCTACGTTGTTTCATGAAAAAACATAGCCGATTATATCACTAGTATAAGACAAAAATCTAACAACAACTTGATTTGCAAAACAACAAAAAATTAAAGTAAGAATATCAAGTTGTCTAATATATTTAGAGAATTAAGTGTCCTTAAGGCAACCCCCAATAATGGATATTGGTTCCAACTTGGAGTCATACGTTGAGATTTAATCAAGGATTGGGTGTGGAGGGGGGTTGGGGAAGACTGCCCTCATATATAACTCAATGCCTAATAGGCCTCCAAGTGCCTCAAAAGTTGTTTGTTGAGGTATAAAATATGAATATGGTATAATCTCAAGAGAATTAACAGAAAATAATAACACTTTATTGTTGTTACTTATTTTTTTACCCCAATTTCTGGGTTATTCCCCAAATATACCAAAAAATAACAAAAATAAAATAAAAGGGGTTGGTGTCGACAAAAAAATTAATGTGAAAATTTTGGACGTTTTCGAAAGCTCGGTCGTACCTCTTTTTTGCCCAGAAATGAAGGGAAATACAGATTTAAGGCTAAAATAATTTATTATTGGATAAATCTGTGTAAAAATTAAGTCGGAAGACATAATTATATTTTTATGGGCCAATTTGATTTAATTATCGGTCGATTTAAAGTATAATTATGCTTCAGAATTAATTGAGAGTTCAACTGAAGGATTTAATTAAGCGCAAGGGCTTAATTATACTTTAAATAGATCAAATTAATTTTCTTAAGGGCTTAATTGATGAGAAATTAAGTTTAGAAGCCTAATTTGGGTTAAATTGAGAAGATCAGAATTTTCGGTGACAAAACTTTTTGGGTGAAATCGGAAGCCAAAATTAAAGATGAAAACATCATTCTTCCTGGTTTTCCCATCAAAAAACTCTTTTTGTCACAACTTATTGATTTTAAATTTAAAAAAAAAAGAACAGAAAACTGTCGAAGCCATGCTTGCCCATCACCGGAGCATGCTTCACCATGCTGCAGCCATGCCCCCTGCCCTTCTGCTACACTCAATATCCCATTCCTGGACAACACCACCATACCATGCTCCATGCCTTCTTGGCCTATAAATAGGGGGGAAGACAGATGAAAAACTTGAGGAAAAAAGCTGAGAAAACGGGGTTGAGAACTGAGGAAAAACCGAGGGAAACAATACACAGACAAAGAAAGATTTTGCAGTCACGGGAGGGTTTTTGAACCGAGGGAAAACTGAGAGTAAAATTTACGAAAAGAGGGGAGAAATACACAAAGGAGAGACCATCGTGGCAAACGGGAAACACAAAAAAAAACACACAAATGGAGATATACAGACGGACAGGGAAAACAAAGAAGGATGACCGTTGCATCTTCTTCTCCAGTGACAGCACCGTCTCCTCACCAGCAGTCATCAATGGCAACAGACCAACCCTTTGTCTTCTTCCTTTACACCGGCGATAGCAACACCAACCATCTTCCTCATCTTCGGCTGAATCCACACAGTCAACAGCCTCTCTCTCTCTCTCTCTCTCTAAAAATAGACGTCGCAGAACCTCTCTCCTCTCCACTGTAAATCTCATTTCTCTCTCCCCGACGCTGTCTCTCTATCTCAACTAGAAGCAGACACAATCAGAACAGCAGCCAACCCTCTCTTCCCCTCACCACCGTGAACTCCTCCTCCACAAAACCGACTCAACCATGACCTCAAGCCAGCTCCAGCAGCAGCGACAACATAGGCAGAGCGAACACTGCACAGACCAGCCGGCTTTCAGAGCTCCTCACAGCCACCACAGGCCACCATTTTTGGAGCCACCATGACAGGGAGAACCACCTCGATGTCCTCTACCGACGGTAGTGGAAGGTAAGCTATTCGTCGTGGTCGGTCAACCACCATTTCATTGTTCACGTAACACGTGAAAAAGGGCAAAGTGAATATTAATTCACTGTGTCCTGATTTCCCTTTTTCTTTATTTATTTATTATTATTTTTAATTTGTGGGCTGGGCTGCTCTCAGCCCAGCCCAGCCCAGCGGTGGTGGGCCTTTGGCCCACCTTGGACGGCTCATTTGGTTGGGCCGGGCCCGATTATTAATTTTTAAAACAAAAAAAACAAAAAAAACTGCATAAATAAATGTGTTCTTTTCATACATACGGCCAAATTCCGTGATTTTTCAAGCATATTTTTCATAAAAAAAATATATTGCATCTTTCTCATATTTTATAATGAAAATAGGATATCGTGACCGGTTTATAATTATCCTTTGGAATTTGGCCAAAATATCAAAAAATAAAAAATATTTTTGTTTTAGCTATCTCGGTGTAAAATTACATTGTAAAGTACACTTGGAAATACTAAAAAAGATTTTCTTTTATTGCGGTGTAAAATTACATTGTAAAGTACACCCACAAACAAAAAAAAATGTTTTTTTAATGCAGTGTAAAATTCTTTTGGTTAGTCTTTCAAACTCCTAACGAGGTAGAGATTCTCTCACTAAAATAGATCTACATCGAACTTTAGAAAAGACAAAAAAAATCAAACTTAGAAAAAAAACAATCAAACAACAATGCAGTTTGCCTTAGGTAGGGTGCACTGGGGGTGATACGTCTTCCCCTTACACAACAAGTCCCCTTACCCAAGACTCTCGCAGACCACTAGGTTCCTAGTGACCTTAATACTAGGTAGCGACTACTGATAATTATAGTCGTAATTTTTACGACAATAAAACAACCCTTTTTTTTTACCGAGCGTCGTTGTCTCCCCAATCCCGGGGATGGCGGAGCGCGAAGCGCGAAAAATCGCCGTTGCGACAAACTTTTCGGAACCAAATGCAAGAATTTAGCACATGGTTACTAGACGATGGACAAAAATAGAGAACAAAAAATGTTTTTTTCAAACCCTGTCTTAGTTGCTTTCTGTTTTTCTTATCCTCCTCCTTTATTGCTGAAATCGTCAAGATTCTTACAGCAATTAGAAATTTTCATAAAGATAAAGTTATTATTTCTTTATCTTGGTTTAAGGTTGGATATATCCCTCAGAATTTGCAATAAAAATATGATTTAGCCACCCCACCTCAAATCCTTTTCTTCAAAAATGTTTTGACCAAGCAGATTGCGGGTAGGTTTTGTCCATCAAAATGATTTTTTCTCACTTCAGGTACTTCATGAAAGTTGTAATCTCGCATGTGTACATGAAATTAGGGTTTTTAATTGATTGATTTGGATATTAAAATCTCAAGATATTCACATTTGAATGTCTGGTATAAGAGAAGAAAATCTTGATGCGAGAATGATTCTAACCTGAGATTTACAGGTTTTATTCTAGAAACCCAATTTAGGTTTAAGGTTGGATAAATCACTCAGAACTTGCACTTTAAAAATGATTTTGCCGCTTCTATGAAAATCCTATTCTTCAAAATAGTTTTGACCAAACAGATTGCGGGTAGATTTTGTCCATCAAAAGATTTTTTCTCACTCTGGGTCCTTCATGAAAGTTGTAATCCTGCACGTGTAGATGAATTTGGGTTCTCTAATGTCCTGATTTGGATATCAAAATCTCAAGATATTAGTGTCAACAAATAATGAAAGTTGTAATCCAACACATGGAGAAAGAAAGGAAGGAAGAGCACGAGAGAGAGAGAGAGAGAGAGAGAGAGAGAGAGAGAGGTTGTCAACAAAGAAAACAACAACCCTTTCCCCTTCATCTCAGAATCTCCTCCAGCCAACAACTGTCAGTAACAACCCCGATCATTCCTCCTCCCATCGGCCACCACCAGCTTTGCATCCCTAGAAGCAGTGGTCATCGGTTACGCAGGAGTTCCAGCAAGCATCACCTCTGTCCTTCAGTTACCAAGTAGCACCCTCATCCATTCTTCTTCCTTTGCATGTTAATTCATTCATAGTGTTGCCTTTGTGCTTATTGTTGAAGTGAATTATAACTCACTTAAACAGTAACTAAGGAGGCATGTGTGAGATAGCTCAGGCACGCCTCTGTGTTTATTTTTTTAGAATGAAAAAGAAAAAAATATAAAATAAGAGGTAAAGATTTATGATTTTCTAGCATATTTAGTTTAAGATATTTTTTGCTTTATATTTTAAAAATATCAACTTTGTATTGAGAATACCCGATTTTCGGCGCGATGTGGCATATATACATATATACAAAAAAAATATTTTCATTCATACGGCCAATACGCTAAAATATCTTGAACATTTTTTAAAAAAAAAGAAATACTCAAAGTTTAAAACAAAATGTGTTTTAGCATGGATTTCGTAAACACAAATTGTTTTCTTGTATTTTTGGATTTTACAACAAAGAGTATTGCCCAATATTCCAAAAAATACCAAAATCTTATATTTTTGGGGATTCATATTTTGTTCCTTTTGGGGGGAAAGGTTGCATGGAAAATGTGAGAATAGGACAAAAATAGGCTTTTAATGCGCTCTGAATTCTTTAGATTTCTAATTTTTTGTTCCTTTTCCATGCGAACTATCCTAGGAAATTTGATTAGATAGCACCAACATCATAGCAATCATAAGGCAAACCAAAACACCAAGCAACTTATCTTAGGTAGGGCGTAGTAGGGGTGTTAGAACCTTCCCTTTACGCAACCAGTCCCTTGCCTTAGAATCTCTAAAAAACTAGTTAGGGTTTCTAGTAACCATAATACTAGGTGGTCACTCCCTCCTTCACAAACAATAAAACAAAACCTGACATGAATCCACACTCACGGGGAGGGTCGCCGCGACATAGCGCTCTCGCGGAAGGGTGTGACATTTATCATGATGAAAAACACTTGAAATGATGAGTAGGCTTACTTGTTCTTATAAATCACTTACCCACCTGTATTTTGGATTTTAAATCTCATTTTGAAGTTTGGCAGGCTAAAAGCCCTAATTTTTCACATCTGAAATTGTTTGGATCCTCATGATTTGTACATTTTACACCATCACAATGTGATAACCTTGATTCAAGCGCCACATAGTGCATTTTCTTGGGGTAGTCTCAAACAAAAAAGGAGCACATGTGTTCCAATCCCTCACTAAAAAATTGGAGACATCCTTTAAGTCAAAGGGAGCATTATAATATCAAGTTCTACAAGTGACATTCAGTGTGTCATTCTAATATCTGATGAAGCCACTGGAATAAAGTTAAACAATCATACACGGAGCATTATGCCTCTTCCAATAGGTAAACAAACAGTTGGTTATCACTAGTTTTTCAAGACCATTTTCAACACAGATGAAACAATTTAACGACTCAAAGATTCTATTAGAAATTTAGAATTGATTATAAGGAAACATTTGCTTCTATGGCAAAAATGACTACTATTAGAGTCTTATTATCCATAACAATCAATCATGGTTAGTCATTGTATCAAATGGATGCAAGAAATGCTTTCTTACATGGAGAATTTGAAGAAGTGTTCATGAGACTACCTCCTCTTATAACTATATATATATCCTTTCTAGGATCAAGGACAAGATCATATTATTATTTGTTATATTAGGTTCTCATTCTAGTCCATATAAACTTGCACAATTCCATCAATAAGACTTATGATTTAAAGATTGTCATTCTAAGCTATTCTAGCCCATATATATAATTGTTTGTCATTAAAACTAAGTGTTATAGTTTATTGTTAAGTAATCTTGTATTTTGATTTTAGTGAAAATATTTGCATGCGAGTATGTAATCTAAATCAATTAGCAAAGATAGTGTTATCAAATATGGTCCTAGCTATGATTTAGATCAATTCTTATTCAATTTCAAACAAAGTTTAATAATGTTGCTGATGCAGCAGTGGACCAGCTGGCGTTGGATTATTTAGAGAAGTGGGATTCAAAATCCTCCAAGTGGCAGTAGATCATTTAGAGGGATGGGGATGGAAACAATTCAAATTATGGAGGCTTAAGATTAGGAGCGGGATTCAAATCAATCCAATTCTGGAAGTGATTAGGATTCTCCTTAGACTTAGTATTTGTTTTAAATTCTTTTTACCCTTGTGGGTCAATTTCCTTTTAGGGCGTTTTCTTTCCAAAGAAGACGATTAGCTGTAGGGTTGTGTTTTCCTTTAAATTATGATGTAAGCCGGAGGGGCAAGCCAGTTTTTGATTTATGAAATTCAGAGTTTACTCTAATTCAATCCAATTTTCGGAATTATTCATGATTCCACAAATTGAAGCCTAAACTTTCCGGTATTTGTGAGCAAATCAATGGAACTTTAGTAGGTTGTTTTCTATCATTGTTCATTGGTCTTTCTCGATCAAGCTTCCGCTACATCAGTTGGTATCAGAGCCTGGTTCGTTCAGGACGATTTCATCATGCCGCCGAGACGACGACAAGCCCAGATTCCAGTAGACATAGCCATCGAACGTGACCGAATGGCACAATTGGAGCAACAGGTGGAGCAATTGACGGCGCAACTTGCGACGGCAAGAGCCAACCAAAACCAGTATCAGGCCTTAAATCCTGATACAAGCAGTGACGAAGTAGAGGAGGATCCGCGACCACGTCGTGGACAGAGAGCACCTTTAGCTGATGACCGGGCTGAAGACAGGGTTGAAGACTTCAGACGATAGGAGTCAGGGATGCGGACTGAAGTTCCAGAATTCCGTGGAAGCATGCAACCAGAGGAATTTTTGGAGTGGCTCGGAGTCGCAGAGGACATTCTGGAATTCAAGAGAGTTCCTGCGAATGAGAGGGTGGCATTAGTGGCCACAAGGTTTCGGGGAGAGCCGCGGCTTGGTGGCAGCAATGTAAACTGGCTAGGAATCGCGCGGGAAAACCCAAACTTGTTGACTGGGAGAAGATGAAGCGAAAATTGCGAGCAGAATTTCTACCTCACAATTTCGCAAGGTTGATGTACCAGAGGTTGCAGAACCTGCGGCAAGGCATGAGGTCTGTTGATGAATACACAACCGAGTTCTATGAATTGTTGGTGCGGAACGACATAGAAGAGTCACAAGATCAATTGGTGTCACGCTACTGTGGAGGACTGCGTACACAAATTCTAGACATGGTTATCTTATTTGATCCAGTGACAGTAACCGAGGCGCATCAAAGAGCTTTACAATTGGAGAAAACATTAGCAAGAAAATCTGGGAGTGGACCATTGTCAGGTTTTGGAAGTGGACTGAACAACCAAAATAAGACCACTGTGGGCAATAGTTCGGGTGAAAATTTTGGGGGAAGAACCAACGCTAATAACAGCACCATGCAACGCACCCCCACAATTAACATTCAAGCTCCCCGAACAACAAGTGGATTTCGTTGTTTTGGGTGTGGGGAAATAGGCCACAGGCTGTCTGAGTGCCCAAGGCCTGCAAAGAGAGTCTTATTTATTGACCCGGCAGACTTTAATGAGGAGGATGCGGAGATAGTGAATGAGACACAGTCAGGAGAAGAGGAGACAACTGAAGAATTTGTAGATGGTGACACCAGAACAATGTTGATGGTGCGACGTACATGCTTGGCACCAAGAACGGAAGAAAAGGAGTGGCTGCGAAATAACATTTTCCAATCTACTTGTACCATCCTTGGCAAGGTGTGTCAATTTGTTATAGATGGGGGGAGTTGTGAAAATATTGTGTCGGTTGAAGCGGTTAAGAAATTGGGGGTGAAGACGAAAAAACATCCAAAACCATATAGGTTAGCATGGCTGCAAAAAGGGGGAGAAGTGACGGTATCACAGCGGGCACTAATTGCGTTCTCCGTGGGAACCAACTACAAGGATCAGATGTGGTGTGATGTGGTGGAAATGGATGCATGTCACTTACTACTAGGGAGGCCGTGGCAATATGACAGGAGGGTCTATCATGATGGGTTCAAAAATACCTATTCATTCGTTTTCAATGGTAAGAAAATTGTGCTACTACCGGGCAAACCAACAGAGAAGATTCAAACGCATGGTGATAATACTAACCTGTTATCATATGCGAAATTCGAGTTGGAAGTCAAAGAAGCCGAAACAGTGTTTGTGTTATTGGGGAAAGAAACGCAGGCTGATATGGAGGTACCTAGTGAGGCAGCTCCTTTGATTTCAGAATTCGCTGATGTGTTTCCGGATGATTTACCTCAAGGACTACCACCTCTACGTGATATTCAGCATCATATCGACTTAGAACCCGGTGCAATGTTACCGAACAAACCACATTACAGAATGAGCCCCACGGAACATGAAGAATTATGACGGCAAGTGGAGGAGCTACAATCAAAGGGGCATATCCGGGAAAGTTTGAGTCCATGTGCTGTTCCCGCGTTATTAATTCCTAAGAAAGACGGAACCTGGAGGATGTGCGTCGACAGTCGCGCAATTAATAAGATCACAGTAAGGTATCGCTTTCCCATTCTGAGACTGGATGATTTGTTAGATCAATTGAGTGGCGCGCATGTGTTCACCAAATTGGACCTGAAGAGTGGGTATCATCAGATCCGTATTCGACGTGGGGATGAATGGAAAACAGCGTTCAAAACGCGAGAGGGATTATATGAATGGCTAGTCATGCCATTTGGTTTGTCAAACGCACCTAGCACCTTTATGAGAGTGATGAACCAAGCCCTCCGACCGTTTATCGGTAAGTTTGTTGTTGTTTACTTCGATGATATCTTGATATACAGTGCAAATCACGAATTACATTTTCAACACATTCGAGAAGTATTAAGTGTGTTGCATAGAGAGAAATTTATTGCTGCAGCCAAAAAATGTGTTTTTATGACACTAAGGATATTATTTTTGGGATATATTATTTCTGGAGAGGGTCTACAAGTAGACGAGTCCAAAATAGAGGCAGTGAGGCAGTGGCCACGACCCAAAACAATTACAGAGGTGCGAAGTTTCCATGGATTGGCTTCATTTTACCGCCGGTTCATACCGCATTTTAGTAGCATAATGGCACCTATCACTGAATGCATGAAAGGAGCCAAATTTCAGTGGACAACCGAAGCTGAAGAAGGTTTTAGTCGAATCAAAGAGAAGTTGACAACAGCGCCTATACTCATTCTTCCAGATTTTTCCCAACCGTTTGAGCTGCATAGTGCTGCTTCCAAGGTGGGGATAGGGGCAGTCTTGAGCCAAGGTGGGAAACCGGTGGCATATTTCAGTGAGAAATTATCAGGATCTCGCACACGCTATAGCACCTATGACATGGAATTCTATGCCGTGGTACAAGCGGTGAAACATTGGCGACATTACTTATTTCACCGAGAATTCATCCTCTTCACCGATCATGACTCATTGCGACATCTACACAGTCAAGAGAAAATTTCTTCACGGCATGCTTCATGGTCAGCGTACCTTCAACAATTCACATTCGTCCTGAAGCACAAAGCAGGCGTGACGAACCGAGTGGCTGATGCTTTGAGTCGAAGAACCAACCTGTTGTCCACAATGACTGTCCAAGTTCCAGGTTTTAATTCCTTTCGAGAATTATTTGATTCAGACCCTCATTTTTCAGAGATCATGGCTACTGTTCGAGGGGGTCGCAATTCGGAATTTGTATTGGTAGATGGTTTCTTATTTCGGGGAAATCAATTATGTATTCCCGATTGTAGTTTGAGGCTACACATTATCAAGGAACTACATGGAGAGGGACACGTAGGAAGGGATCGCACTCTTCAATTAGTCAAAGCATCATACTTTTGGCCAACAATTCGAAATGAGGTAGAGAGGTATGTGGAATGTTGTCAAATTTGCCAAGTATCCAAAGGGAAGGCCACGAATGCTAGTTTGTATAGGCCATTACCGATCCCTAATCAACCTTGGACAGACTTGAGCATGGACTTTGTTTTGGGACTGCCCAGAACCCAACGAGGATGTGATTCCATCTATGTGGTGGTGGACCGATTTTCCAAAATGGTTCATTTCATCCCTTGTAAAAAAACTACTGATGCTGTCAAAGTAGCCCAGTTGTTCTTCCGCGAGATTTATCATCTTCATGGATTGCCGACATCAATTGTTTTAGACCGAGACACTCGATTCCTCGGTCACTTCTGGCGGTGCCTTTGGAAGATGGTCAACACACGGTTGGATTTTAGCAGTGCATACCACCCACAAACGGATGGGCAAACGGAAGTGGTGAACCGGTCCCTCGGAGATTTGCTGAGATGTCTGGTGGGAGACAATGTTCGGTCATGGGATTTGAAGCTGAGCCAAGCCGAATTTGCCCATAACCATGCTGTCAATAGGAGTACAAGTTTCAGTCCTTTTCAGGTCGTATATTCCCTGGTGTCGTGAAGCCCCATTGACCTGATTCCTCTACCTAGCAAGACCAGAGTTCATGGGAAGGCTGAAGAGTTCGTTCAAGGGTTACAAGAGGTTCATAAGCAAGTCCAGGAAAATTTGTTGCAATCAGTGGAGAAATACAAACTGGCCGCGGATAAAAAAAAGCGCCACTTAGAGTTTGAGGTGGGCGATTTTGTGTGGGCAGTCCTCACAAAGGACAGGTTTGCTGTGGGAGAGTATAACAAGCTTGCTGCTAAGAAGGTCGGACCACTAGAAATAGTGGAGAAAATTAATCCAAATGCCTATCGCCTAAAACTTCCCAGCCATATTAGAACTCATGATGTTTTCAATGTCAAGCATTTGATTCCTTTCCATGGAGATTCATCTGATGAGGATACCGCAATAAATTCGAGGTCGAATTTTCTCCAACATGGGGAGAATGATGCAGCAGTGGACCAGCTGGCGTTGGATTATTTAGAGAAGTGGGATTCAAAATCCTCCAAGTGGCAGTAGATCATTTAGAGGGATGGGGATGGAAATAATTCAAATTATGGAGGCTTGAGATTAGGAGCGGGATTCAAATCAATCCAATTCTGGAAGTGATTAGGATTCTCCTTAGACTTAGTATTTGTTTTAAATTCTTTTTACCCTTGTGGGTCAATTTCCTTTTAGGGCGTTTTCTTTCCAAAGAAGACGATTAGCTGTAGGGTTGTGTTTTCCTTTAAATTATGATGTAAGCCGGAGGGG
Organism: Salix brachista; assembly: GCA_009078335.1. Classification (NCBI taxonomy): domain Eukaryota; kingdom Viridiplantae; phylum Streptophyta; class Magnoliopsida; order Malpighiales; family Salicaceae; genus Salix; species Salix brachista. Next base: position 228,425 of record CM018574.1, read on the forward strand.
CAAGCCAGTTTTTGATTTATGAAATTCAGAGTTTACTCTAATTCAATCCAATTTTCGGAATTATTCATGATTCCACAAATTGAAGCCTAAACTTTCCGGTATTTGTGAGCAAATCAATGGAACTTTAGTAGGTTGTTTTCTATCATTGTTCATTGGTCTTTCTCGATCAAGCTTCCGCTACATCAGTTGCGGAATCATTTTATCTTTTTGAATAATTGCAAGTGGCAAATAGAGAAATTTAAGCAACAAGAACAGCCATATAAATATTAAGCACTCTGTAAGTAAGAGTCCAGGCTAGGACCAAAAACACGAACTCCTCACTGGTAGAGGTGATTGTAACATTCCAAAATGATGAACCAAAACCTTAGGAAAAGAAACAAACAAGAAGCACCAGAGCCACGCGAGACACTCAATCAACACTTAGTAGCTAGGTAGAAGCATGTAGGGATAGTATGGATAAAATCCAGTTCAGAGGCCAAGAGAGAAGGGGAAGGTAGTGGATTTCAACCAGCTACTACCAGTAATGAAGTTGCGAGCAGTAAAAGCTTGAGCCTCAGTTGCATCGGTGATCACCTTGTATCCTTTCCAGGGAACCCTTCCGGAGGTTCCGGCACCAGCCCCAATGTTCTCGTACTCTGCAAAATATAATGAGTTCAGTGCAAATGTTCCCTTCCATTCATGCCATCCGGCAGGGCTGATCACATCACTTATGGATGATTGCATGATAACAGTCCTTGAATACTCCTTCCAGGGTCTCCCAAGATACGCGGAGAAATTACTCCTGACAAGCTGTAGATCAGAAGTAGCACCAATTCTAGACTTCTGAATTACAATGCCGGTGTTTTGATTAGGATCACTCCTCCCTTGGGCAGTAATTGTGATTGTTTGTCCTGGATTGGGACGGCGAGCATGGATGTCACAATCCTGGAAAACAGCTGCAGAATTGCCAAAAATGAAATCAACCGTGCCTGCTATGTAGCAACTTATGAAGAATTGACGTTTTGAGTGGACATGGAGGGTGTTTTGGTGGGCCAGCATGCCACATTTGTAGAACGCTGCCAAGTCAGACTCAACTCGCAGTGCCACGGCTTGGTACTTGGAGGCACCGGCTGTGTTTTGGAAGGTTATGTCTCTGGCTAGGAATCCTTGACCCAGCACGGCTGCAGGGTTCATTAAAATGTCCCATTAAAGTGATCATACAATTAGGAAAAAACAGAATAAAAATCTACGGACATACCAACAGTGGCAGAATGGTAGGTTGTGCCGCCATCAACCGCATTCCTACTTGCTGTGATGATAGTTTTTTTCCTTCCATCTCCAAGAAACACTATGTTAGTTTTCTCACTTGGAACTTCCACGTTTTCCCTGTAGACACCCGCCTTGATTTTGATAATATACCTCTTACTGCTATGCTTAGGTGCAGCATCAACTGCAGCTGACACTGTCCTATACTTCCCGCTGCCATCAGTTGCCACCACCACGTCTGGAGTCAGCAATGATGACTGGAACAGCCGTCTGTCCGTTACCGACAGCCACTCTGGCCACCCTTCGTCATCGCTATCGCTCTCATCCTTGAGCTTCCTGCTTGTGCTCTTAGTGTCTTTGACAGTACTGGCTTTGGTGTCTTTGATCAACTGTATGATCAATGCCAATGCATTATCACACATCATTCCAACATTATCTTTTTTGGAAGGAAAAAGCAATTTCCTAAATATCCTAGATAACAGTGAATGAGAGAAACCATCTATACAAGAGTCTTGATTTGTTTTACAAGAACTCACTTGAGTTGTGAGACTATCAGCGTATGCTTGTTGCTGAAGAAGTTGATTCTTGGGGTTGCTTTTGAGCTCTCCCCAAACCTTATCTAAATCGGCAAGGCTGCTTTTGTAACTCTGCAAACAACCGTAGAGAGCATTCTTCTGTTTTTTTTTGGGTTTTTTGGTGGCGAGGATCTTATCCGCCTCGATCTTTTTACTATTAATAGCATCTATAGTTGCGTTTATGTTGTTGAGAATAGCTGCATGGGGATCACCCGAATTACCCGAGGTCACCAGTAAGGCATGAGCAGCAGCATTTTTGGTGGAGTTCTTGTGAGAATTTATGCCCATGGAAATGGCAATTATAGTGGCAACAAGCAGGAAAGAGGCAAAAATAGATAGGATAAGCCTCTTGTTTTTCTTGGACATGGAAGGGCCGGCTTGGGTCATTTTTGTTTTTGGGAGGATAGCGAGGGAGGGTTTGTGGACTGACAAGTGATGGTGTGGTTAAAGAATACGCCATGAACCACCCAATATATAGAGGGAAAAAAGTAAGTAATGTGGGAATATTTCGATTTTTATATGAATAAAATCAATTTTGATAGTGAATAAAGCACCCTTGGATGTAGCCCACCCGGAAAAAAAGTGAGTAAAGCTCAATTGTGCATTTTGCAGGAGAATCGCAAGGCCTAGCTAGTTCTACAATGGAGTAAAGCTCAATTGTGCTAGCAGTTCTCTCGGAGACCCCGAATTAGACACGAAAACATTTTAGAGAGTTTAAGCCATAATTTAATCACTAAACGTACAATATTAATTGTTAGTAGGGACGTCGTCTTTATCTCTTGGGAAGCAAACAGCTGATTTTCTTTGCGTCAACCACAATAAAAGAAGGAGCTAGGGATGCTAAAGAGGAAATCACTAAGACTTTGAGATGATAAAGAGCATGGAAAACTACCTTGAGTGATCAGGAGGGAATGGGGGTGCCCACTGGACAATGCAGCAGTGCGTAGCTTTGCGACCAGATAGCTAGGGTTTGTTTTTAGGGTTTACAGTTATTAACTATGCTTATGGTTAATCTCAATTGGATGAGATTTCAAGGCCAACGTGAACCTTGTTTCTCATCTTTTTTATCTTTTTTTTTTTTTACTTTTTATTCGATACTTTACTTTATTCTTTTCTTCCTCCCTTAAGTTACAGATACTGCAGGAAGGAAGCTTTTAGGCATGCACCTCATTCACGAGACGAACATCTAAAAGCAGATGTTATAAAATCATTATAGCTTACAATCTGTTTACATTTCTGGATAAATTATATTCTAAAATCCAATGATGTTGTTTGCAGCACATATTTTTAATTGTTCGATCAATAGTTTTTCTTTTCTCATTTATTAACCTCAAATGATAGGTCTTCCTCGTTGAAATTCGAATTGCATGAAGAAAATCTAATACTTCTATAAATCCTTGGGAAAATATGTAATATTTTAATTTTATGCCTCATCATTGACAACAATTTTTTTATTTTTTATTTTATTTTTATTTCTTTTAAGAATGAAAGATTGTGACTTCATTAAGCATAAAACAAAAATACATATAAATTGCTTAGCTAATATAATCTTAGGTGTCATTTGGAATTGCGTTCTTGTGTGTCGAATACATGTGCTAGACAATATGGTACTGAAATTAAAGTAATAAATTTGATTACAAAAAAGTGTAAACTCTCTTCAAGTGCTCTCCATGTACATAAATTCTCTCATTGATAGTCAAATCTAAATCTTATTCTTATTTTGAATGAAGAGATATTCACACGCGCCTCATAGCTTTGATCATCTGTTATCTTGACTTGATTTAATTTGAAAAAGAACTTGAACTGACTTGGTAAAGATTACTCACAAGAGCTCGAAACTTTCGTGTGATATCTTGACTTGATTTGATGAAGGAAAAGACTTTGATCCTTTGTTTTCTTTGCTTGATTTGAAGAGGATTAAGACTTTGATCATTTTTTCCATGATAGACTTGAGTTCTTTTGAGAAAACTCTCAAAGTATTTGTTCTTGGTCTTAACTCCCATGCACCTTATTTTTCTATTCTTTTTTTGTTGTTCTTCGGACTTCTCCTTTTTTGATGGCTTTGTTGTCTATTTATAGACAAAATAAGTGCAAATTCACCTCAAATATCCTTTAATTAAAGGATATTTTAGAAAATCAATATGGAATTTGCTTGAAATACCCTTATCCTAAAGGACATTAAAGTAAGATCCATAAAATGTATTTGGATTTGGGTTTTTAATTTAATTTGGGCTCAAACCCAATAAACTTAATTAGATCCACACGTACTAAATAGGAATTTTGGGCCATGAACCAAACTTGTTGAAATTTAATGTCTACAAGTGTTTCATGAAAATTGTTTTTTTGCTTAAAAATTAATTCTTTTATGTTTTTATATTATTTTGATTTGTTGATGTCTAATTATTTCTTTAAAAAAAAATGATGTATTTTAAGCAAAAAAACACTTCAAAAACAACCGCTACTATGCTTTCAAATTTGTGTTTCCAAGTACAAAAACACTTTAAAAAATAATTGTTTCTACACTTCCAAACAGCCCCTTAAACAAAATATGAAAGAAAATATAAACAAATTGCATAGCAAGCATCAACCATAAGAAGAACAAAAATGAGATGCTAAAAAGGAAATGCCTAAGATTTTGAGATGATAAAGAGGATTAGTACATGTGAAAAAATATGTTTGAGTGCTCAAGAGAAGATAGGGGTGTCCAAGTGTCAATGGGGTAAAGAGGATGATTGACACTGAAAATCACCATGTTGAGTTTTTTAAAAAAATTAATTGAGTTTAATTTGATTTGATTTAAATTTAAAATTAAATTAAATAAAAAACTGAATCCACTATACATCATGATTAACCCAAATAATCTAGTCAAAGATGAACGGTTTAGTCTGGTTTCATTATTTATTAGATGAATTAAATTAAGGATTTTGTTTTTATAATTATATTGAAAAGACAGTATGTTTTAAATCAAGGGTTTACTCTATTTATTTCCAAAGTACATGCAGGATCAAGATGTGTTGACAGTACGTACGTATCCAAAGCAAGGTGTGTTGACAGTACGTACGTATCCATCTAGCTAGGGTTATGGCTGATAGGGCAGTGGACGGCTCTCACCCCACAAAATATGGCAGACTCAACATTTCAAACTCTTTCTAAAAGAGACAAACCTTGCATTCATCAGCTTTCTGCATCGCCTCAGTCAATTGCCATGCATTCAGTCTCTGCATGGATGAATACCAGTACAACTTCATCTTGAAAGTACTAGACAATGCCCCCGCGCTTCGCCGCAGCCGGCACAATATTTTTTTCAATATAAAAAAAATATTAATTGTGTGTATTTTTTTTATTATAATATAAATTTAGCTAAAATAATAAATCTGTGCAGAATTCATGTCAATTGCAAGTTTTCTATAAAATATATGAATTTAAAATCGATATAAATTTATCTGTTTAGTAGTTTCAAACGAAATAACCAGCATAAATTTATCATCATCATTAAAAAAGCAAGAAAACTCGGATATCTGAATTATGAAGTTCACTATATTAAGATTAGTTCATTTTATAATTCAATTTAAATCAAACAAAAATAAAATATAAATTGTGAACATCCGTACCTGAAAAAATTGAAGGAATAAAAAATAAATCAAAAATTCAAAGTATAGGGACTGAAATCAAAATTTCTTATATAATCAATTTTAATTGAAGAGCACAATTGAAAACAATAAAACTTTAACTTTAATAAATCAGTAATACAAACGAAATCAAAACCTCAGTGACCAAAATGAACTTACTACAAACGTCGGGGACCGGAGCAGACTTTGCGGCAGCCGGAGAGAGAAAAGCGACAGCCGACAAAAAAACCATCCACCGTCGCTTACCCAGACATCTATGACCGGAACGCGCCGCGACGAAAGATAGAGGACCGTCTGGTGCATCCCCCGGTATGGCGGAACGGAATTTGTGACGGCGGGAAGAAGCCGAACGCGCCGCCTAGAAGGCGCGTTAGCGTCGAACGCTGCTGTCTCGTCCGTAGGAAGCGCCAGCAGTTAATCCGAAAAAAATAATAAAATATGAGATAATTACCAAGAGGCCCCTGACCCTACCGATATTTACGGAAAAACCGTAGGGGAAAGGACATAGATGCCCCCGTTAACTATGCGTTATTTTGTCTTTTTCGGAGGCTGTTTTCGTCGATTCACTGTGCAAAAAAATGAAAAAACCGGTAAAGCCCTTGGTATCTGTACACTATTTTGTCGTTTTCGAGGGACGAAAACGTTATTCCACTGTTCACACAACGAGAAAAAAAAAAACTATTACAATCCACAGTGCACTGTGTCTTAGTGCACAGTGCATGAGTGTACAGTGAAAACCCCACACCTTTTATATATATAGTAATGTTTTAAATCATCTATAAATTTACTTCATGCTATTTTTATACATTAACATCAACTTCAACAGTTATTTTAACTAAACAAATAAAATCATATTAGCAACAGCAAAATGTTTTTTTCTCTTGATTAAATCTATTTTTTTCAAACCATAATTACAAAAATGATCACAATATCAAACATTTTTTACTTGATTAAGCAGGATAAAAATGATACTCATCTAGTATACCGTATAGTCTGTCGGCTAGATGAGTTCCATTTTTATCCTCCTTAATCAAGTAAAAATTGTTTGATATTGTGATCATTTTTGTAATTATGGTTTGAAAAAAATAGATTTAATCAAAGAGAAAAAAGCATTGTTGTTGCTAATAATAATATGATTTTATTTGTTTAGTTAAAATAACTGTTGAAGTTGATGTAAATGTCTAAAAATAGCATGAAGTAAATTCATAGATTCAAATTAAATAAAAATAAAACATTTGATTATTAATTCATAACAAAAGTAGCAAAGCAACATTAGACAATGGGGATGTCTGGAGAGGGGGGTCTAAGCAATGGAAATTCAGCAAGAATCAATCACCTGCATCACTGGATAATAATAGTTATAGTAATAGTAATAGTAATAGTAATAAATCAATAATTCTATTTCTCGGAATCAATCTCCACAAAAAGTCCATTGAAGGTAGCGGGACAGAAATGCCAAGTTTCCAAACCAGCATGAAGGAAGAGAAAAAAACTGCAGGCCGTTCAACATTTCCTAATATCAAACTATCTCCAAAAACACAAGGCCTGTAAAATGACCCAAGTATCATACAATAATCATCTTTTGCCATCTGATATCACACTTGCATGACTCAGTACGTATCTTCAACATGGATTTCACCGAGTTGGAGTGGAAGCAGTAGCAGGCACTGCGTTTTCCCAGTATAATTTTCCAACAGGTTGGCTACACATGTAATGTAACGATCAAAACCGAGCCTTCCGTTTTCGACCGGTGTATCTTGTGTCGGGAGGCACTGTGTTTCCCTTTCGTCTCAGTTGCTCTTTCTTTTTAAATATCCAGTCTCTACCCTTTCCTTTCCTGCTAATTTTCTGTTTTTTCTGAGGTCTGTTCCTGTCTGAAATGGTAACCTGCATTCTCAGGATACATGCATATATAATAATTAGTAGTGATTCGAATAATCCAAATTGAAAAGAAAAGGATACCATCCTTACAAACGACCCAGTTAAAGCTTGAAAAGAAACAAAAAATCCAAGTCAAAGAAACCCACCATCTGATTTTCTTCACTACTTTCATCTTCAGAGCAGCTTTCTCCATCTTCTCCCTTCCCCCTGGGAACAGCAGTGCTTATAGATGGTGGTCCGCAAGTAAGCACGAGGTATTCTTTTCTACTCTTGGTACTGCGACAGAAAAATAGTTTAGCCAGCGAATGATGAAACTCTGAAGAGGAATATGGAACCAGAGGATAATTATTAGCAAGATTCTTTTTTTTTAGCTCTGTTTGACTTGAAGGAAATTACATGTCAGAAGATAAACTTGATTGATAAAGAGAGCAGGCAAACAGAGCATCTAGCACATCTAGCTCTCAAGGTTCAGATTCCTGAAAAGCTTGCAACCTTTTATGTGCAGGCTTTTATTCCCAACCAGAACATTCAGGTTACAGGGTTGGATAGGGCCAATGCTATTAAAATCAAGTGAAAAACAAATGTACACCAAATAATACTTATGAGCTTACCAGCCATGAAAAACTCAACATGAGATTTCTAGATGGAAGCCTAGCATACCTGTGTGGGTAATCCATAACAACACCACCAGCAAATCCAGCATGCATTGCAGATCTCAAAATTAATTCACGCTGGGCTATGTTTTCTGGATACACCTGAAACACTGCTCTTGCTCCTCTTGCCAAACATCTATATAATGATCCAAAGAAAGCCCTGCCGTAAAATTGTCAATCAATTTACAATATGAAAAATAGGCACCGGTCATTCAAAGACTCCAGAGGAATATCAAATGGCTAATTTTGATCACTATCTAGTGTTGAAAGAAATCTTATAGAATGCAACAAAACTTGTTCAAAGTAGTGAGTTTAGTCAAATTGAATATTTGAGTTTCTTGTGCATTCCCCTCTTCTGAGTAATCTGTTATAGATATATATCAATCTTTAATGCTTCGCATTAATGAAAACCAGTTTTTTCTCTGAAAAAAATCCAGAAGAAACCAAGCCCAATATTGAATCCCAAAACGGATTGAGTGTTGACAGACTACATAAACCTAAAGCAGAAAAGAAAAGAGAAGGAACTTACTTCAATCTTAGTCTTGGTTCATGCGAGGACTTATCTGCATTGCATAGCCACTGGGAGCCAAATCAGAAGAATAAAGTGAGAAAAAAGCACTCACTAAAGTGTTATGCAACTTCACATTTAAGAAACAACCCATACAAAAGATATGAAAGAAAAGATGGAAATATACGAGGCTAGGAAGAACAAGCAACACTAGACCAGGTTGCAGGCTCCAGAATGAAAAGAAAAGAGGACAAGGAAAGCGATTGTGTAAAGTTGACATTTCAATTGGAAAAAGTATTTCGAGGCTTATATATTAGAAAACTAAAAATTAAAGCGGCAAATCAAATTTGGTTAGTGATTTTGACTGGAAAACCATAGACCCCTGATCTCAATATCATAACATTTCTAAAACATCCTCCCCGAAATCTCTTTTTTGCTCATCCAACTTCACAAAGAATAATTGTTAATAGTCTGATTAAAAATTTCCAGCCATCTAGAAATGTCCACCTCTCTACCTTAATTTACTGTTTCTATAAAGATCTTGGCACAAGGAGAAGCCAGCATGTAAGCAAGCTTTGATAGGCCTTAGCGGAAGTAATAAATGGGTCGGTTAGGGAAGACATATAAGTTCAGACCTTACAGCCAAAATGCAAATTTAACTGTCATTAAACCCTTTTCCTTGAAAAACTGCAATCTTCTGTTTTTCAAGGTCAGGTTGTGGAAAGAGAGAACAATCAAGATGGGGGGGAAAGTAATTCATAAATAGACATTTTTGTTTCCTTCAATAAAAGACATGTTCATCAAAGAGCACAACACAAGCAAGCCTCCACTTAACTGAAATAATTCAAATAGGTGGAACATCAGAAGATGAAGATAGATGAATCGCATAAATTAAGGAAAAACTGATTTTTTTGGACACGTTCTAACACAAAACACTTGCATACATGCATAAATGTCTACAGCATACAAGAGAGTGAAACCTGAACAGCTGAAATACTGATGGCACCATCAATAATTCCAGGTCGAAGTGCTAGGCCCTGCAACATAAATATAAGCATTTCAGAGATAACTAATAAGCAAAAACCTATTTTGCAGGTTTAATTGCATATTCTATCGTAATAACAATGAAAAAAAGGTCTTGAACTGAAATAGCTTTCAAAAGTACAAACATTCACAAATCATAAGTTCACAGAGCATTAAGTATTAAACCTCAAGTGTCATATGACACAGAATATTTGGTCAAAAGTGAAATAAACTAGAAGATTGCATAACCTTGCATCAGTGATTAATGTTTAGCTCATCAACCTTATCCCAACCATAAGGCCGCAAAGGCTCAAAACTGGCATCCTACTAAATCAGTTTTTTATAAAGAAAAAAAAAAGGCATCCTGGCCAAGAAATTGTATTTCCCCCCACAACCTTGATTCTCCTTTTTTATTGTGTTGTGGAGCATATAAACTAAAACTGAATCTTAGTTGGATACCTGACCCATATCACCAAGTAAAAGATCACCCTCAACCTCCCTCTCCAAAGCAATATCTGGATTTCACAAGAAAGAAAAATGCAAAATAACCTAACATGAACCTCCAGGGAAATATTACAAAATTGAACAAACTCAATCAAACATACCAAGCATTGACTGTGAAATATCTAAGCCAATCCATTGGTGACCATTTTCAGTTAATGTCTCCCCACTAAGCCCTGATCCACAGCCTGAAAAGGCAAGAACACTCACGATAAGTATTTAAAACTTTGGAACAGAATTCTGCACAGACAGAATAATTAACAACAAAAAAATGTAACAAGTATCAGAAATTCAAGGTTTTAAACAGCAAAAGTTTGACTCGTAAATAGCTATTGTCCCACACAGGCAAATTAAAAGGAAAAACACCAAAGCTACAAAAAAAAATGTCTATTGTGATAGTTGATTCCATTTAAAGTCTTGTGTGTACATGGCTCTCTATTCTTGTTATCTCGTCCATGGTACTTTTATTCCCAGTTTCTTTCACCATAGAATTATCAAAGTCAAGGCCCTCTGTTTGATTCCTACAAGATAAGAATTCTAATAAAAAATAACGAAATCAATGGAGTAGCTATTTTCTACCTGGAAAACAAACTATAAACCATAAATTAATCACATTTACAAACAGAGAAGAGAGCATGGCTTCATAATGTAATTGTGATGGAAATGCAAAATGCAACATACCGATATCGAGGAGTAACCTAGGGATTCCATCAACGGGCAAAGCAAGAAGCTCTAATGCTCTTTCCGATAGCCTAGCCTATTAACAGCCACACATCATCATCGGCTAACAAAATCATTCAATAAGCATTAGAGAATTATTTAAAAAAAAAAAAAAAAGAGTACCTGAATATCGATAATACGAGAAGAGGAGGTGTATTTACGAGCCTCTGAATCATCATAAAAAATCTCAGGTGGAGCTAGTAGCTCTGGCCGATTCGACATTCTAAGTAGCTAAGCTCAGTTCAGTCAATAATTAAAAGCTGCAAAACATGAAAATTGATTGAGACTGGTGGCTTAAACCCTAAAAGAGGTTTTGAAGGAAAAACCCTAAAAAGCAGAGTATGCACCCCTGTTGTTCAGTTTAGTTAGAGAGATGGGTAGTAGGGGTGAGCATTTTCGGTTCGGTTTGGTTTTTATCAAAAAAAGTAATCAAACCGAAAATTGCATTTTTTTATAAAAAAAAACCGAAACCGAACCGAACCTATTCAAAACCGACCATTTTCGGTTCGGTTCGGTTCGGTTTTTATGATTAAATAATTGGAAAAACCGAAATTCTTCTGGGCCGTCTGATGGGCTTTGTGATGGGCTTTCTTTTGAATTATCTGATGGGCTATCTTTTGAATTTTTTGATGGGCTTGCAATTAATATAAAAAACCTGATTTTCTTGTAAAATCCCAAAGTATTTTTAATTTTTTTGCAACTAATAAAAATATTAATGTATTAAATTGTTAATATAGTGTTTATTAAGTTTTTTTTTAATTTCTAATACTTTTGTTTTGTTTAATTTAGCATGAGGAGAAATAATTAAAACTACACAAATGAACAAATTTAAATTTAAATTACAAAAAATGCCTTCAAAGGGCTTCAAAATAAATAACAAGCAACATTAATATAAAAAAATTCAAGAAATACACCTGATTTTGAACTAATTATCATGCTTTGCTAAATTTAACTTTCCACCAAATTCTACAAAAAAATAATAATAGAAATGTTAGATTGAAAATAAGTTGATTAATGAATAATAAAATAAAAGTACAAGTGTATAAGAAAAATAATAATAAAAACCAACTGACCATTATCCCCAGTTAACAACGCTCCTCCAAGCCACAATCAGGACAACAAATAACAAAATGCAGGCATCACCCCTCGTACAATTACTGAAAAAGTAGCTACAAGATGATAGTCATGCTGAGATGAAACTGGACCTTTTTTGTAATAAACATTTTTATAGTTAATTTGGAGTAAAGTAATGAGTAATAAATTTGATTTATTAACAAAAAGATGTTCATTTTGTGAATCCATGATGACATAATACAATGGTAGCTAAAGATTTTCACCTACTTCTTGATCAATGCTTTAGTTCAAGCTTGGACAGTACCTTACAATAATTTCCACTCTACTTTATCTCATCAATCAACTCAGGTATACTTAATTCATCACAAACCCCCTTTTATTTCTCCCAGAACCCTTTTTCTCAGAGAAGAACATTTTATTAAGGTCTAGTTATGCTAAAATTTATTTCGGATTTGATTTATTTAACTTTTCTTTTCTTCTCCTTATGATTTTAGGGTTTCTAGGAGAGTCAGTGGTTCTGACTTAGGAAATTGTTTTTAGAGTTTATGGGTCTCACTGAATGATATCAATCGGTCTGACTTGATATTTTTTACAGTAAAACAAGAACCCAGAAATGGTTCTTCAGAAACAGAGGACCCAAAACTCTTAAGGTTGCAAAGCATAGCAGCACTGTGTCAAAAGAAGTCCACACGAACCCCAGAATCAGCTATCAACGACCAGAAAAGAAACAAGAATAGCAAAAGCCTTTTTTTATCATTGATCCAAGAAAAATGATAGTTGACATAAGAAATGGTTGTCACGATACAGAGAACTACAAGCTTATTAAAACTCCATAGAGAAGGCAGTAAACATGACACTACAATGCAGATCAAATCCAAATACTAATAGCAGTAAATCAATCCTCCTGATAGCTAGATAGTAGTTGCCAGAAGAAATCAAAAGGCTCTATCTAGAAAATCAGAGCACGCCATGGTCAATTTACCCAGAAACAGAAACTCAAGGTTTGATTTCATATATGATTCAATTCAATTAGAAAAGGAAGCATAGATGATCTATAAGAGATAACAAGAAATAAAACAGAGGTTCAATTTACTTACCTTTTGTAAACTACAACCGTGTCGGATGGGGACGATGATAAAGAGGAACTGTCGAACTGGGGGCAACTATGTGATCAGATTGCAGAGGGAGAGAGGGTAATGGTTGGTTGGTTGGTTGCAGTCTTGCAGAGGGAGGGATAGGCCGAGAGGCGAGAGGCAAGAGGGAGAGAGGGTAATGGTTGGTTGGTTGGTTGCAGTCTTGCAGAGGGAGGGATAGGCCGAGAGGCGCGAGGCAAGAGGGAGGGAGATTTAAGTTGCAGAGGGGTTTGTTAGTTGCAGAGAAGGAGGCGAGAGGCGAGAAGGAGGCGAGAGGCTGGGGAGGATTTAGGGTTTGTTAAGGTTCTATTTATATTTATTTTTTTTAACCGACCGAACCGGTTCGGTTTGGGTTAATCAGTTTTGTCCGTACAAAACCGATACCGAACCGAACCGGACAATTTTCAGAATTTTTTTAATCGGTTTAATCGGGTTTTTTATCGGTTCGGTTTTCTCGGTTATTTTTTTTTTCGGTTTTCTCGGTTGGTCGGTTTTCTTGCTCTCCTCTAATGGGTAGGAATGGCAACGGGTTTCATGGACCGGGTATGGTAATATTCATACCCGAACCGGGCTTGATCCTAAAATTTATGCCCAGCCCGATTCAGGTACTAATAGAATATTCAACGAGTACGCACAAATTTATACCCGTTCCAGGTTTTTATTGGTACAGAACGTTTCGTTTTTGAAATGTTTTGGCGTGCCGTTTCGAGGTTGTATTGTTTATATATAATTATATATATATATATATATGAAAAAAATTAAAATATTAATTTAACAAGCATAATTAAAATTCAAGATAAATTAACTTTAAATTATACCATACAAACACAAAGTCAAACAAACATAATCTCAAAATTAGAAACACAATCACAAGTTAATCAAAATAAGAAGAATTTTAAGGCCGAAACAGCACATCCGGAATAGTACCGAGACGTTCCGGCCAGTATTTAGCCGGTATTTCCGGAACGGACCGGAATTAAAACCAAGACGAAAACGACACCATTTCGTCTTTCTTTTTTAACGACACGAAACGTTTTGACTGAAACAAAACGGTATTGACAACTCTGCTTTCTCCATCGAACTATGTGATTTTTGCCCCCCACTTTAAATGCACTTTTGCAAAATCTTTACTTGTAACAAACAATTTCTAACACTCTTTATTTTTACGTATATAAATAAGGATTCCAACAAGTTGCTTATCAAATGTCAACCATTTTTACGTATATATTGGTTTTGTTTTCTTAAGAGATATATAAGAATGATATTTTTTAAAATAAAATATTTTGAGTTCATTTAAATATTTCGATATTTTGAAGAATTACTATATATCTAAAAGAGGTAGGACTTTTCAACAGTAATTTTTACTGTTCACGCAGACTGAAAACACTGTGGACTGGATATTTGTCTCTTTGCTTCACGCGAGTTTGTGCTCTTTTTTTTTTTTTTTTTACACGGGCACTCTTTTTGTATTTTTTTTTATGGTGAAAATGGACAGATGAGAGGCTTTGGCCGAGCGGTTGTCTCGCGCGCTGCCAACACAGGCGCGCGCGAGTTCGAGACGCTCGGCCACCAAATTGCAAATTCTGATTTCGTTTTTTTTTTTTTTATTACTGTTTTTTTTTAAATGATTTTTTTTTAAAAAAAAAAATATTGGTTTCTTTTTTAAGAAAAGTATTTTTTCTTAATAACTGGTTGTTGTTGTTTTTTATTACAAATCTGATTTTTTTTTTTTTTTTACAATGTTTTTTTCTGGTTGTTGTTTTTATTTTATTCCAAAAAAAATATTTGTACTTTTTGTTAAAAAAAAATTTTCTTTTTAAAAAAAAGATTTTTTTCTTAATAACTGGTTGTTGTTGTTTTTTATTACAAATCTGATTTGTTTTTTTTTTTTAACAATGTTTTTTTCTGGTTGTTGTTTTTATTTTTTTACAAACAAAAATTGTATTTTTTGTTAAATTTTTTTTTTTAATAACTGATTGTTTTTTTTTATTTTTTTACAAAAAAAAAAGATTTTCTTTTAATAACTAAAGTATCCAGGGCAACTTACGTGCACCACGACTAATCTCCGGATCCACTTTTTTTTATAATTTTTTTTTACACAAGGACTCTTTTTGTATTTTTTATGGTGGAAATGACAGATCAGAAGCTTTGGCCGAGCGGTTGTCCGCGCGCTGCCAACACAGGCGCGCGCGAGTTCAAACCGCTCGGACACCAAAATGTGATTTTTTTTTTTTTGAAGAACTGAAAAAAAAAATTGTTTATTTTAAAAATAAATAAATTATTTTTTAATAACTGGTTTTTGTTGTTTTTTTTACAAATTTGATTTGTTTGTTTTTTAAGAACTATTTTTTTTTTAAATGTTTTTTTGTTAAAAAATGATTTTTTTTTAATAACTGGTTGTTGTTTTTATTTTTTTGTAAAAAAAGAAATTTAAAAAAAAATGATATTTTTTAATAACTGGTTGTTGTTTTTATTTTTTTCCAAAAAACAAGATTTTTTTTTAAATAACTAAAGTGTCCAAACCAACTTACGTGCACCACGACTAATCTCTGGATCAATTTTTTATATATATTTTTTTCCCTATTTTGTTTTGCTACTTATACATTTTTTTCTTAACCGAGATGTCCGGATCAGCTTACACGCACCACGGTTCTTTTTTCCCAAGTTTATTTTTTTTCCTAGCCAACTGAGCGCGCCGCGAATAATCCCTGGGCTCATTATTTTTTTTTTCATTACCTAAAGAGCTAAAACAACTCGATTTTTTTACTGTAGCCCGTGACTCATTGTCACTATTCATTGGCAATTTGCTCCGATGCATCGCGGCACACGTCTATCTTTTTTTTTTTCAACAGTGTAATACATTTAATATAATAATACAAAGAATAAATCTTTTAAAAATAAAAAAAAGTCTTCGAATTTTAATTTTGTGTTCTGTTTTTTAAAGTTTATTTCTTAAAAAATATTTATAAGATTTTGGTTTTTAATATTTCATATCTAATATTACTGGGCAAAAAATACAACTAAAAAAAATGACAAATTTACCTAGATTATCTACAATTAAAAAATATTCGAGTCACTTCCCGTTTCGATTACACTGTTTTTTTAGATGACAAATAAGTAATTATAGCACGCAAAAAACTTGAGGCTTATTTATAAAAACAAATTATAATATTTTTATTTATAATGTGTCAGATCTAATATTATAAGAGAAAAAAGACAACTCATAAATTTTTTTTGACAAATTTACCTTAATTATCTACAATTAAAAAATCTACGACCCACTTCCCATTTCGATTACACTATAAAGTGTGTAAGACTGATTATATGTTTCAATATTTATTGAATATTATTGCCTAAAATATATAGAGAGAGAAAAAAATGACCTACGATTTCTTGCAAAAAAAAAATTAATATCGGTATTCTTGAATACATTTAATATAATAATATGATTAAGAAATCTTATAAATATAACTTTGGCTTTAGCTTTGAATTTAAACTTCTATTTTATACTCTTTTTTTGGTTCTTTTAATAAATGATAACCTTTTTTCACATTTTTTTTTATTTTTTAATAACCGTCGTGTTCAAGTCTTTTTTTTAACCGGTTTCTTTTTTTGTATTTTTTTTAACCAGAGTTTCCGTGACAACAAGTTTCTAACAAATCATTTAACCTTCTTAGTAAATTTTCTAACAAATTTTATCCAATATTTTTTAGCAATAGCAATATTCAATCAATTTTTTAGTTGAAAAAAACCATTTTTTACAGATTTTATCAATTACAATTTTACCAATTAAATATGAAAATAACAAAATATAATATTTATAAAATTAATCAATTTTCTATATATATAAAAAAGCCCAGCGGAGCGGGCAAATTCACTCGTATTATCTAGAATGCATTTAATGTTAAAAAAAAAAGATATTGTCAGAAGTGAAGCATTAAATAAAATACAAATTCATAAGCTCCAAAAGATATAAGAACTCTGCTCCGCATGCTAATTATCCTATACATTTTCAAATCTTGCATTCGGTTCGTTAAATTTTGAAGGTTTTGATTGCAAACTGCCTAACAAAGTGAAGTGACTCGATCGGCATTCATCCTCGCGATAAAAAAAATAAAAACATCACGAGTTTTCGGGAATTCTCTGTCGGCATGCCCTTCGAATTCTTTCCAGAGGAAACTATTTTCAAATCCCAGAAAGGTACCTCCCCTAGTGTGAAGCTTCTTCACAGTTCTCCTAACGATCTCGGAGAAAGAATTCAGGTTTTGCAGAGCATGGTGTCAGCTGATCTCATTACTGAATCTGCCAAGTGAAAGGAGAGACTGGGGTACTGCAACTAAGCAAGTTTCCATTCTTTTATCTCGCATCAGCGACCAGCCAGCTCCATCTCCAGGTATACAGAGAGTTAATCTCCACTCACAGAACTTGTATAGCCATCACTGACTGAGTTCTTGTGGAAAGCCGAGGGAAGCACACCTTTTTATCTAACAAATCTGGTTTGCGGAATCTGTAAATGAAGAAATAGATTTTGCTGTATCATCATGCTCTTGTTTAAACCAGATACATGAGCTGATGAACGATGAAGAATTCTTCTAAAACAACTCTGTATTTGATATTATGTTCAGGGGAACGAAGGAAAACTTTCGACGACGAGTAGCAGCAACAGTGACAGTAACCACAGCAGCCACGTGTCCTCAAGCACATCCATCATTTAGCCACCCCACCTCAAATCTCTCTCTCTCTCTCTCTCTCTCGGTAGATTACGCACTCTGTTCCTTTCTTGCTTTCTTCCTTCGTAACTGTTTGATTTCTGTGTTAATAAATAAGAAAGAAAGACGCGTGCTTTATGAGAATTCATTTGCCTATAATTCTTGACAGCAAAAGGGGCATTGATACTAGTGTCTGATTATTGTTTGAGATTGCTGGCAGAGAATGAATGGAATCCATCTTCTTTGAACAGATTGAATCCTACTTTCTTTGATAGTGAAAATGGAGATGGGGGTGAGGAGTGAGGACTGCTTCATTTACTCGGATTGCTTTCATTTACTCGGATTGAAGATCAGACGCGTGGGACACAAGTGTTTCTGTCGGTAACGATGATGTGAACCAGACACATGGATCATGTTTCGAGACCATGGATCAACGGGTTAACCACCGGGCTGAATAGATTATTGTTTGCCTCTAACAGGAAAAGTTTCATGTGAAAAAGCAAACCCGATCGAGTTTATCTTTCTTTCGTCCTCTTTCTTTCGTCCTATAATTATAAGAAAACCCCTTCTTCTCCCTCATCAAGAATTCAATGGCTGCTGCTGCCTCTTCATCTTACAAGAAATATGAGACAAGAAGCCGAAACCCAGACCCGAAAACCTCTCTTCTTTTAGTCATCGACGTTCAAAACTACTTCTCCTCCATGGTCAATCCCATCCTCCCTCGCCTTCTTACTACCATAGACCTCTGCAGACGATCCTCCATCCCTGTTCTCTTCACTCGCCACAACCACAAGTCTCCCTCCGACTACGGCATGCTTGGGGAGTGGTGGGACAACGACCTCGTTTTCGATGGCACGGTGGAGGCAGAACTCATGCCCGACATCCGACGTCTTGCGGGACAAAACGAGGTGGTGGAGAAGAGCACTTACAGCGCGTTTGAGAACACGGGGTTGCAGGAGCGGCTGGTGGAGATGGGTGTGGAGGAGGTTATTGTGACCGGTGTTATGACTAACTTGTGCTGTGAAACGACGGCGCGTGAAGCGTTTGTAAAAGGGTTTAGAGTGTTTTTCTCCACCGACGCCACTGCCACGTCGGATTTGGAGTTGCACGAGGCGACTCTGAAGAACTTGGCTTATGGGTTTGCTTATTTGGTTGACTGCGACAGGCTTCAAGATGGGCTTTTTGGTAAATAAATATAATATAATATAAATTACTATTTAATTGTGTTTTAGCGTAATTTGGTTTGTATTTATTTTCTTGGAGTTGAGTTTTTCTTTTCTTTTCTTTTAACTTGAAATGCATGTATAAATGTGTGTTTTATGTAGAAATAAATTAAGGTTAAAGTATGTTTGATATATTTATTAAACTCGACTAGTAATAGTCTTTAATGAGTTCACTAAAATTGTTTCTTGTGTTTTTTTTTTTAATCTTACCATTTAACTTTATATTTGTTCATAATCGAGTTTTATAATTTATTTTGATTTTTTTCTATAAATATATCTTAGTCTCATATCAAGATAACATGTTTTGGTATTTTAACTTGGTCGAATCTGGTTATTTAAAAAAACAATATCTCGGTCTCATAACGCGAATCACAAATATTTCAACATTAAATTTGTTTTTTAATTAGATTAATTCAGGTCAAATCAAGTTTCTTTTAAGAAATTTCTTATAAATTTATCTCAATTTAATGATCTAGTTCATGGATTTAACTTATTATTATTATTATTATTATTATTATTATTATTATTATTATATAAATAAACTCAGTTTTTTTTTTAAAAAAAAAAACTCAAATGAATTTAATCTCAGTGTTTTGAAATACTTTTAATATAATAATATGAAGAATAAATTTTATAAAAAAAAATATTTAATTTCTTTTTATAATGATAATGATAGTGACAACGATAATATTGTCAATAATAATTAATAATAGTTAATTAGTTATGATGACAGCTATAATAATTGTGATAATTCAACAATCATGATAATTACAATTAGAATAATAATCGAAATAATTTATTAGTTGAGGTTATTTTTGTTAAAAATTGACTTTTATGATTTTATTATGTATGATATTTTAGATTCAATATCACGTAAATAAAAAATATATGAAGTCACACGTAGACAAATTGGGTCAAATTATTTGCAATAAAAAAATATACGAGCTACTTGCCTTGAGCTTCGCAACAGACAAAACTAAATTTTTTAACATGTAAAAAAATATTAATGATTCTTAATGTTTTTAATGATGCTATACATCTAAACGAAATAATTAGCCTACAAAATTTATGATTATTTAGTTTTTTATATGTTCATTTTATTATAGATAATGCGTTTAAAATAATAAGAACGATTATTTTAAAGGTTTTTTCTTTTAAATATAATTATATATTTTGATATTTATTTAATAGTAATATCTTAAAATATATAAATGAACTGAGTTTTGTTTTTAAAAAATCTCAAATTAATTTAATTTCAGTGTTCTAAAATACTTTTAATATAAAAGTTTGAAGAATAAATCTTAAAAAAAAAAATATAAGTTCATTTTTTTTGAAATAAAAAACACTTTAAATTAACAGTATACTAAGTCACACATAGACAAAACAAATACAAAGAAACACAAAGATAACAAATCACTAACATCATAAGATTCACTATACATGTATAAGTGAG
Source organism: Salix brachista (assembly GCA_009078335.1). Taxonomy (NCBI): domain Eukaryota; kingdom Viridiplantae; phylum Streptophyta; class Magnoliopsida; order Malpighiales; family Salicaceae; genus Salix; species Salix brachista. The sequence goes on from CM018574.1 coordinate 248,752, forward strand.
GGATTCACTTTTATTTCACACCACCAAAGCTAAACTTACTCTATTTTTAACCCAAATTGCATTTAATACAATGATAAATTACAATAAAACTTAAAATTTAAAACTAAAAGTATAGATACATAAATATAAACAAATAATTAAGAATTATCTCAGAAGGATAAAAAAATAAGGGGATCAAAATTAAATAAAAAAGAAAAACCAAAATATAAAAGAAAAAATTACATATACTAAGGACCTGTTTGGGAGTGCGGTTGCGGTAGCTTTTCAAAGTGATTTTCATGCCGAAATACAACAAAATAATATTTTTTTATTTTTTAAAAATTATTTTTGATATCAGCACATCAAAATGATCTAAAAACATCAAAACATATTCATTTAAAACAATTTTTTTTTTTCAAATTTCAGCAAAACATCGGTCGAAACGTAGAGCCAAACGGGCTCTAAAACAATACAAAAAAAAATCTCACTGCGGCGAAACACCAGCTAATGGCTCGTGTTTTTATAGGTCGGGTGAGATATTTGTAGCTTGTAAAGTCAATCAAATTATATTAATTTAACTTTCACATTATTTAAGTTTTTTAAATTTAAAAAAAAAATTATGTTCTAAGAAAAACATAATTTAACTTGACTTACGGTAATGATAAATGACATTGTCATCAACTAACTATATATGTGTGCCTGTAAGTGTTCCCGCGTGAGAGCTATGGCGCACGTGTAATCAACTGTAACCAAACTTGCTGATAGTGTAGTCGAACAAAGACTGGAAATAGCTTTTAGATGATTCCGCTTCAGGCAACCTGAGAAAACGAGCAACTTTGGCGAAGCCAGCATGGTGCGCAGAGTCTTCCTTGACTTGCAATTTCATTTCCTGCTGGTGAAGGTTCGGTCTAGATAGAGCCCACTGCATTGCCCAGATGGCCAAAGGCCGCATGTAGCATAAAGATCTATACTGGTCGGTGGTGTTCCAGCCCTCAGGAGTTTGAAAAGAATATCTGCAAATAACACCACATGCAATTACTCAGCATTCCATGGGTTATGGTCGTGAAAGAATGTTACAGTTGAAGCTTAGGGTTTCATGTGTGTTTGTCTGAGCAACCACTCGCGTTTCAAACCGCGGTTGGCTGCGCAAAAGCATCATTTTGTTCTGATGCTTTCTGCACGGCCAACCGCAGATTCAAACCGCGGTTGGCTGCGCAAAAGCATCGTTTTGTTCTGATGCTTTCTGCACGGCCAACCGCAGATTCAAACCTCGGTTGGCTGCGTAGACAATCCAGCGCTAACCTACCCGAGTCCATGTTCAGCCCACACAGTCTCCATGACTCCACTAGCAGTATGAAATGCCATGTCTGTCAAACCTTCCTGGATCATTGTTGCAGCAACTGCGTACGTGACCCCGGACCATATTTCTCTTGACTGCATGCATGACATGTCAACTGTTCCATCAGGTAGCATCCCATTTACAGCCCCTCGTTTCCCGTCCTGCACTTTCAGGACGTTGTAATTATAAATCTTCTCCAGTGCACGCCGGGCTTTGTCTTCGTCAACAATAGGCGCAAGTCCGCATGCTCGTGCGTACCTGCCAACAAAACCATTCAGTGGAGAAACTAGAAACCCTCGAAACTCCCAAGCTTGGACTATTTTCATTATCCTGCAAGTAGTCTACAGAAATATGGAAGTGATTTCAAATCTGCCTTCTGAGCTTTTGAAAGAACACACAAGAGCTGCCTCTGCTGCTTCCAGAAGCAAGTGATATACTTTGGAAACCTCAAGCAAGCAAAACTATATGCTAAATGATCTAAAAAAAGGCATAATTGTAACATACCACTGTCCAGCCAATTGATCGGCTTGAATGGATGAGCTATTGGTGCCACTGCTGTTGTCGTAATTGAAGTAAGAACCATTCCATAACTTGTCATACACAATCTTTGCCTTCTGAAACCTACACCAAAAATATTCTGCAGAATCCTTGTCTCCTACTTCCCATGCCAGGGCTGATGTAGCCTGTAAGGCTGCCACCCACAGCCCACCACAGTATGCACTAACCCCAGACAAAGACCATGTATCATATGTCTGATCAGGAAAGCCATCATTCTCAATCATCCCATCACCATCCTTATCAAACTGATCCATATAAGCCATTGCAACATAAACTGATGGCCAAACAGCTTGTGCAAACTTCTTGTCTCCAGTGGCAATTACATCCCTGTAAACCTGGAGAACAAATTTTGGATTCAAGTCTTTCCAGCGATCAGTATTGTGGAGGTTATAGGCATTTACTTCAAACCATGGGTCATAAATCCCAATGTCATGAGGGACAGCTCCAATAACCTTTCTGGGGACACACTGTCCATCTTGTAGCAGTGGCATCATACTGGGATCATGCATCATAACTGCCGCTGCAAAGTCCCTCTGAATGCTGAGCTGAAGTTTGGGAAACAGCATAATAAAGGCGAAAGATGCATAAAAGTGAACATCGTAGGTGTTCCACATGTGATACTCGATCCCTTCTAGATAAAGGAATTGGCCAACATTTTCTTCTCCTTCTTGCAGTAAATTAGTTCCAAAAGCAGAATTGGTTGTTAAAGGAGTGTGGATTTGCTCAAGTACAGATGCCATCCTTCCAAGAATGTCAACAGCAATATCACCTTGATGGCCTAAGTTGGAACCTGCTCTATCGAGAGAAAACTTACTTCCTTCAATACTTGCTAAACTATGGAATGGAGGGGATCCATCTAAAATAAACAAACAAATAATTAAAACGTTAACTACTCAATAAATTCAAAAATCGAAATACAGAAAACTCGAAAGAAAGCAATTCATAAACATTTGGACTACAAGAGAGGAGGCTTCATCATCCACATACCTGTCCAAATTGTCCCCCCTGAATTAAGATAATAGAGCTCATTAAAGAGAGTGCCAGGATACCTACAAGGAAGCATCGAAATAACTTCAGGTTCTAGGTTTACATGAAATGAGAAAACACTGCATAATGAAGCTAACCATTCAGGAAGTCTCTTGTCTTCAAGAATTGGTCTTTGCCAGGCTTCTATCTGGGACTCCCAAAGGCCATGCTCTGTATTTCAAGGAAATATACAAAATTAGGAACTCAGACGAATTTATTTTCTTGCCGATTCAAGATTGTGGTTGCCAAATGTTAAACCAATCTCCATACTTCTAATTCACACTTTGGATTTAAAATATTTCTGGCCCACGATTGCACATTTTTAAAGCAAAATGGTATCATCAAAGAGGACAGATTAGGACTTCACCTAGAATAGCATCATGCGCGATATTTGCAGCAGCATCTCCATGAGTACCATAGAATTTTGTGTAACGCCTGTTTATGAAAACTTTTTAGGGTACAGAAACCTTTCAATCTGTAGTCCACTTAAGACAAGGCATTTGGTGACCCACCTGTGGTAAGTCCTTCCACTCCCAAATCTTACATCAGGGCAGTCCCATGCCAACGAAAAAGTAACTGTACATACTCCATCTGGTGGAACTGTTGAAGTTGCTGCAATGGCTGCCCCAATAGATGATCCTGGTTCTGAAGGCATTGGCTTTCCAGGTGAGTTGAGGTTGTCGAAGGATCCGTTCTATTAAAACACAAAGTGTACATCAAGTTTGGTAGAAAATGATGACAGAAACAATACTAGTAACCAGGCTCAGGGCTATTCCTTCTGGATCATCACATGCATCCCTAGAGCTAAAATAAGGGATAGTGTTATCTTTCCTTTTTTAAGGAAGAATATCTTCCATAAGCTTTGGTGTATTTGGGGTGTGGAAAATGGAAAGCATGAGAAAATCGTTAGTGTTTAGAGAACACCTGAAAAACCATCAGTAATAAAGTATGCATTCACTTGTGGAGAGCCAAATCCAGCTGTAATGAAAACTAAAATGCCTCAACCGTTCTCGATCACACTGGTTTTCAATACGTACCCTCATCATCTTCTTGACTTTTCCATTCAGTAAGATTTGAAATGGAGGCTACTTGATTACAACCGGTCCCTATACCACATGAGCTATAATGCCCAAGGGAAGAAATACCTGGTATATAAATTCTCATTAAGCAGAATACTTGTCTGATCATCACTTTCCCAGTGGAAACTAAATTTGAGTTGTAGATGTAAAAGGACCCAAAACATTTGACAAACAACTAGTTCCTAGTAAGGAAATCATCGCTACTTTTTTAGCAAAAGAAGATAGCTAAAACTTGGTGAAAATGCATGCAAATATGAATAGACAACATCCATATATTGTATATATATGGCTGTAATTTTCCTGAATCCCTCATTGCGATTTGAAGTTAAAAAAAATAGTGGAATTTTAAGTAGGTGTTGTTAGCAGAGGACAGAGTTAGAATTTGAGAACATTTTCACAAAATGAAAAAAGTATGAGTACAAGTCTGCCAACCTCTTTTACTTCATTCCACATTTCTTTGGCCGTGAAACCTTGTGAGTTTCCGGATATCACAAAGCAAGGGCATTTTGAGACATGAACAACAGGACTCTCTTGTGCTGCGATTGCAAAAGTTACCAAGGGAAACCCATTTGCTGTCCTGTATTAGTAATCAAGATGAGTTCATTATAAGATAATCTCAACACATGCCATAAACTGACAAACAAATCCTATCAAATCTCGAAATAATATAAATTTCCAAAGAAATGAACTTACTTGTGATTTAGAAGTACACAATGAACACCATCCTCCATCCTAAACAATCAATTGATTGGCATCAGTTACAAGCATTACATGCAAATCCACATGCTTTATACACAGACACAAAATAAAAGAACATTCATGACAGTCTTATATTAACAGTGATACTGGAAATTACAGTAATATAATTATTTTAAAAAAATCACCATATGCCTTACATATTTGTTGAGTTGAGGTGCTGACCAGAAAATTCAGAAACCCCTCCAACAGAATTCTGAAATGGGCGCAAACAATAAAGTTGCATGAGTGTTGGTGGCTTCTCAGTTGGTAGACTACTTTGTTGGATATTGAGACATTTATTTAGCACTCATTTGAAGAAATAAATATAGAAATGAGTCACAGAACAGTACAAGCAATGCAAAAGCATCGTGTAAAGGTTGAAAAAAAGCAGGTACTTACTGCCCATGTGAAAAGCAAGGTGACATCTGCAGAAGTCTTCCCAGAATTATAGAGCTGGAAAATACATTTCACTCTTAATAACAGGGTAGACTGTACTAAATGTCAAAGAATTAAACTTCGTGGAGATGCATTCCAACCTTGAAGGTAAAAACTGATGCAGGGAAGCTGCTCTCCCTGTAATTATGAGGAATAATAGGTGAAATTTGACGACAAACAACCCTGAGTTCTGGATCAGGTTCGCCTGCGCTTAAAGAGGAGGGCATCCAGATGCAAGATAATATATCCAAAATGGCAGGCATAATAATTTGGGATGTATACAACTTGAAAATGTACATTACCCTCATATACAGTCCAAGCCCTGGGGTATAAAGCATGATATGTTGAGTTATTTCCCTTCAGATTCCAGTCCCAAGATCCAATCCCTGAGCCTGCAGCTTCTCTGATTACGTAGAAGAAATTCAGCAAGTTTATCTTTGATTGTTTTTCATTTCTGTCTATATTTCTATCAAGGTCAAGCTCAATATTAACTGATTTTCAAGTTGAATAAGAGAAAAAATTCATGTATTAATTATAAACTAATCAGGAAATAATGCAATCACTTACTCAAGCATGTCTGGACTCCTCGAGCATAGTACGCTGGAGTATTTTTTACCATTTGAGCGCGAAACAAAAATCTGCATGCAGTAGCATTCAAATAAAGAAATTACACATCATATTGCAAATGAAAAAAGGTTCACAAATTCCAAAAAAAAAAAATCTTCATGGATATTAATTTGTGGAATCTTCATTTCCCATTCATATCTTGACTTAATTCACCAAAAATCATCGATTAATTACCTTTGGCAGGGGCATCGTCAACCAGAGGATGATTGAGTAGGAAACAGAAATAAGTGAAAATTTAAATGGGATAACCGAAATATAGTCACAACCACCAAAAAACATTCATGGAGGCTATAAGATTATCTTATAAGTCAAGTTATATTGATGATGGTAACGATTCAACTTTCTTTTATAATTGCCTCTTCTAGCAAAAAAAAGCAATAATGTGAGTGAGAAGATCATATATTTGCTAAATGTAAGAAACAGAAAGGAAAGGTATCCAAAGTCAACCTTAAGCAATTGGCTCTAAAGGTTTAAGGTTAGAGAAGATACATGTTCCCCTATCCTGAATACCTTAAGCAAAATTGGTGTTTTAAGAAATTTCAAGCAGATAGAGAGCCGGTAATGAAAACAACTTAGTCTGACACAGAACCACAAACATGACTGTTGTGTTCTGCGTAGCTAGACATCATCAAACACAGGAAAACTAACAACTAAATGTTGATTTCTAGCGAAGGATTGCTCGGAAAAACTACTGACAGTTCCATATATTGCAAAACAAACATATTTCTCCTCGTCGATTATGTGTCATTATGAGTCTCCCATTAGACTTGGATGATTTCCATTTAACTAGTCGCAGCTTCCCAAAGAAATGAAGTGTAAAACACATGCATTGGCAATTTTTTATCCAGGAATTTGAGTTGAACTTACAGAAAATTGATTTGCTAAAACAGGTTTTTCTTCACATATTCTAGGGAACAGTTGCCAACGCTGAAATTCACCTTTGTAACTTCTTCCAATGCTTCCTGAACTGTAAATTGTTGATTTTATTTAAAACAAGTAGAAGAAAACAGGAATTGGAAGGGAACTCATTAAGAAGATCAATGAACTTAGTTTGCCATGACTACAAACTTACCTATGAACATGCGAGTATTCTACCATATCTTGCCTATTACACATAGCTTGCAAATAAAATGCATGCAGATCATTATTTCAATACATTATTCTACTCTAATTAATAGATGACTAGGTAGTTCTAAATATATAAGATGACAAGCTCGCATCCACCTTGCTAGAATGAATCTGATGTCCAAAATAAATAGTGAATGGATTGAGTTAAAGTTTGGCTTTCCTAGCCATGCAGTGAACAAAAATAAATCTAATTTTTTTTACGAGTAAGTACGTACCCAATACCACCTACTGGAACGCCAAGACAAGATGGTTCATCGCGCTTAGCAAATGGATCGATATAAAACCCCCCCTGCAGAGAGTAAATGCAATGATTAGCCTTTTCTTTGTGGTTCCTCACCACAGCTAAATATATCAAGGTACAATGGGTAATTATGATCAAAGTTATTACCCTTTTTTTGGCATTTTCTTCTCGGATATGTTGCCATAGCCGAATGCCTATAGGGGCCTGCCAAAACAAAGAAAACATCTCGTGGATATAGATGACAAGGGTAGATTTTAAACCTAAAAGATATTGATGATAGAAAAGAAGGGATGTTGTGAAGTCTCAGAAGTGTGGACAGGTCTCATTACATAAAACGGGGTCCAATTGGTACTTAAGTATGCTTCATTTGACTTATCTTGCATCATCTTTTTCAATAAGTAAACCCACTCCAAGAACAAAGGAGAATCATTCAGATGCGCTCGATTCAAAACTACAAACATAACATGTTCACTATAATTTTTCATGAGTTAGCACACCTGCAACTTTTCTCTTCCGAGATACACATCCTGAATTCACCATTGTGTCATCTGCTAATGTTTCATGCACAACATTTCAAATATCTGTAGAAAATTTCACTCCACAAGAAGGCCTTTCCATGATGATGGTTTGAGTTTGTTTTTGAAATAGACATAATAATAAGGAAGACTAGCCTGTAAGGCAGATGGAGGAACCCGTTTATTATCTAAATTGGAACACGTACCATTAAAAGTTTCTCTTGCAAACTTAAAGTGAACTGTGAAAGGACAGTTTCATCACCGTCTAATTTCCGCTGCCAGGTCAGTGGTGCAGGTTTCCCAGCATCAACCTTAATCCAGACATTCAAAAGGGAAAGAAAGAACTTAGACACAAGACTAGCATTAAAAGGTTTAATCATCAAACAAATATACTCTTCCAGATGACAACATTAAAAAAAAAAAAAAAAACAGACATTGGGCAAAAGGATGACAATAAACTCAAAGAACTGCTGTTACAGAATGCAGAAGAAAAATTCAACCCTGCCAACCTAGCAGAGAGAAAACCCCATTTACATTATATATAAGCATACCTTATCCACTGGATAATTTGTAGGTTCTCCTTGTTCTTCATCAAAACCATTCCCTGATATCTTTCTCTCAAACATCTTTCCTGAAATAACTAGAAAGTTAGCTCGGATGGGTTTAGACAACGCAATTCATACTTCCCTTCGCTTTAAAAATAAGAGCACCAACTGATCCTATCTTTTCTTTTGGTAAATTAGGAGACCAATGTCCTCAAATCCTCACCTTCAAAGCAACCCATCATACCCAATAATACTGCCGCCTACCACTATATTTTAATAGGTGCCTTGCAGCTAAAGATCAAAGTAATCACACAGCAACAACTCAAGCCTTAATATTTTAATTCATAATCATTATCATAAACCCAAAATATCCCTTGCTCAAATTTAAGGGTTTTCGTCTTGTGGGACCCACTAACTGAGTCCACCCCATCAATGGCTGATTTTACTGGGAAAACTGTAGGGGTTGGATACTCCGGAACAGTACAGAAAATAGAGAAATAAAGAGAAAAATAATCAGTTTAGCAGGAACGGCATCGAAGCAGGATTGCATAAAGAAAACTAACCTGAAGAGAAGTGGGATTGCTTGACGGTCCGGTTTCAAGACTGAAACTGCCGACTATAAAGGGTTTACGAGGAAGTGGAGAGCCACTCATCTCCTCTTTATATGAGATAAAAACATTGACCATTTCTTTGAATGATGTCTTGATCATTTGGTATTCAAGGATCTCTATACTACTTTTCTTCTTGTTTCCTGGTCCCACATCTTTGATTAAGCTGTCAAGAAAACAAAAATTGATTACGAGGTTCTATTCAGCAACCCTTGGATCTTTGTTCTTACTGCTCTCTCTTTTATTTATTTTTTTATTTTCCATGTTAATATTAAAGACGAGCATCTTCTTTCTTGTTGCTTTCGGTGGCCATTGATTTGTTGTCTGTGTAGTCTACAGTGACATAGATTAGGAATTGCTGCAAAATCGAAGCTCGCCGACGACAGGTTTTCTGAAGACAAACTAATGAATTTATCTATCGTCTTTCGTATAAATGAAAATTGTGTAGTACCATTGATAGATTGTTCTTCATAATAATAATAATAAATTAGTCACGTGAAATCCATACCACGTCTACAAAAACACACAATACTGTCAAATTACTTGTTTTTTTAAAATATTTTTAATTTAGATTTTCTTAATATCAAAGTATTAAAATCATCCTAAAGTATTTAAAGAATATTGATTTTATATTTTTTAAATCAAATATACATTTAGATAACATTATCAAACATACTAAAAGAGATCTATCGTAATGGGTGGGTTACTGTGCATTGTGAGATAAATCACTGTGAATCACAATAGTATTGCTCACTTTTCGATCGGGTCGTTCGGGTCGGGTCATTCGGGTCGCCAGTTTAGTGGTTTTTTTCTTTTTTGCACAGTAAAATAACGGTTTTGTCCCTCGAAAAAGACAAAAAAGACATCTAGATGGAGGGGCTCCGCGGTAATTGCATGCTTTCCGTCCGGTCCGGTTCGCCGCACTTTTTTATTTTTTTATATTTCTTTGCACAGTGCAATAACGATTATATCCCTCGAAAAGGAAAACAACTAGCTCTGGGCGGGAGGGGTGCCACGGGAATTTCACATTTTTTTGAAAATGGCTAAATACGGATATAGCCCCTAATAAGACAAAATAGATGACTTGGACACAAGGGCATACCAGTAATTGACCTTAACTGTTTATTATTTTTTTCGGAATTCTGACGGAGCGTGTGACACACGCGCAACTGTATTCAGCCTCACGCCCTGTTCGGGCGGCGCGTGAGGACTGTTCAAGTCGAAGGAAATGAGCTTCCAGCGTATCAGTCGAAGCGCCGCCATGTGATCTTCCTCACGGTGCAGCGTGTTTGGCCAATGGTGACGATATACGCGAAGGTAATCGGTTAAAGCTCTGATTCCCGTTCCTCTCTCTCCTGCACACTAAAGTGGAGGAGAGGCCCCAGTTTTTGTGAGCCTTTCACTTTCGTCCCTCTACTTTTAATTTTGTATATGGTCCTCATTTCTGTTATATAAGTTTTAATTTAGTTCAATTGAGTCTTTCGATTGAAATCAATTATACATTAAGGTTTCAGTTCGGTCCTCCTTCTTTTAATTTCTGGATTGGGTTTAAATACTTTAATATATTTGGTACATAAGTTTTGATTTTTTTCAATTTTGTCCTTGGATTGAAATTGATAATATATTTTATTTTCATTTTGGCCCCTATACTTTTAATTTTTTTTATTTTAATCCCTTTATTTTGTTTTAAATTTCCGGAATAGCCCCTATTTTTTTCCATGTATTTATAAGTGTGCTCTTGGCTCTGGTTTTTAATTTTTGTTATTTTCTTATTTGTTGAGGTGGTATTTAAAAAAAAAATATTAGCTCTTAAATTTTATTTTGTGTATATGATAATTTGAAAATTGATATTTCTGTTTTTTTTTTCTCCCTTTGTTCTTTCTTTTAGTTTTTTTATTTTTATTTTCAAGTCAAATGAATATTTTTCACCTGATAATTTTTTTTTCATTATTAACACAATGATAATATTATTAATAATAATTTTAGTTGTTTTTATTGCTTACTCTTTTGTTAATGTTTTTGAGTTATTTTCTCTTGGGATAATTTAATAATTTTTATTGTTTTGACAGTAATAGCAATGATAATTTTATATGTTAAGACTTCGATGTTGCTATTGTTATAATAGGCTGTGTTGATCTATTTTATTATATTAATTTTTGTATATATAGATATTATATTTTCATTTTAAACCAGCAACTCCTATTGATTTCTTTAATCCTAACAATTATAAAAATTATTTGCTTAACACGCAACATTGTACTAGTTTAGTTCAGTCACATGAAATGAAAGTTCTCTCAAAGGTTTTCAATATTCCAAGTCATGTCTTCACCAGTCAATCTTTATTTTCTACCATTAGATTTGCTACACACAATAGCCCCTATTGTACATATAATTTTTCATCCGAAAGAAAAACAATTCTTACAAAAAAAAATCATATAGTGCGAGTTATAGAACTATTAAATTACCTCGGCAGTTCATTGTTTTTCTACATCCACATGCAGCGTGGTTCTTCAATTTTATGTTTTTATATTTTAGTCCCTAAACTTAATTCTCCACCATGTTTTAGTCCCTAAATTACGAGATTTCAAAGGAAAAAAATGCCCAGCAAAGAGAGAGAGCTTTTGACGGCCATATTCCGGATAACAAATACATGTTTTTTTTTATTAGTATGATTATTCAGGTCGACTTGACTATATCTTGATTAATTTTATATGCCTGTTTGGCACTGCGGTCAAACCGGCGTTTGGCCAAAATTCATTTTTTTTTCATTTTAAATGAATTTTTTGGTGTTTTTAGATTATTTTGATGTGCTGATGTCAAAAATGATTTTTTTTTAAATTATCATTTTGATGTATTTCTAAACGAAAAGCACTTTAAAAAACAACCACAACCGCCCTTCCAAACAGGCCCTATATATATATATATTGATTAATTTTATAATCTCTGAAGTTAACAATTATATAAGCCAGTAGTAATTATAATATAAAAATAAATTCTTTAATCCTAAAATCTTATATGCATAAACCAAACAGAGCGAGTCACACTAATCCTTGCCCTTGGATCCGCTTAACCAGGTAGCCAATCGCCAGCTCTTTCATTTCTTAGCTGTATTTCTTGGTGGTGGGGGAGAAAAAAGACAGCTCGCCGTAAACGCCGCCAAAGCAGTGCCACGTAGGTAAGGGATAGCAACGGAAGCGAAAGTCTGAATCCAAACCTACAGGTTCGGATTTCACAGCTGGAGACAGGCTGTCTCCAACAAAGTCCCACTTAACTACGCGGTCTCTGTCTTCCCTCTCCTCTCTCCCTACCTTTCTCTGTCTCTCTCTCTCGCTTGTTTGGTGTTTCCAGTTAGGGTTTTCCTGATCTCGTTTACTGGCTATTGGAATCTCCATTTCTCATCCCCAGATCAGGTTTCTCTGATTTGTAAGCTCTCGAGTGATCTATTTTTTTTCTCATTCTCGTTAACATTATTATCTGTTCGGGTTTATTCTTGTACTTCGACGAGATGTGTTTATATTTATCGTTTTTTTTTTTTTAGCTAAGTGCATGATGATTTGGAAATGTCGATTTTCGATGAAGGATATTTTGTGTTTTTTGTTAAAAAATAATTGTGCGTGTTTTATGTTTGTTTGCGGAGAAAGAGAAAAAAGAAGGAAATGAAAAATCTGATCATGTTTTTCGTTTTTGAAATCGGAGAGCAGAGAGTTTTACCGAGGTTAACCTTTTTTTTTCTGAGATCTATATTACGTGGAATATTGAGATTTAATGTTTTTTGGTATTTTCCGAAGAGGAATTGATGAGGCTGGAACTGGTTTTTTTTATAAGAACATGCGAGGCCGTACTATTCACAGTGAAACATGATGATTGATGGGTTAATCATTAATTGTTTACTACATGCCAATGTAGTTCTTACCTGGCAATTTTTTTTTTTTGCTCTTGGTGGTATATAGTTATTTAATGTTCCATTAGGGTTTTATCTTTCTCTTTTTTTCTGGGAATTCTTATGTTGATTTACAAATGTAACTGATAGAATGCGTGCTGCCAAACTCGGATGAATCTAATCATGTAGGCTTCTCTTGAATGTCATGGAAAGTATGATACATGTGATTTTGTTCAAGTCCTTGTAAAATGTGGCCCTTGTATTATAGGCTTAAATTTGGGCAAGATATGTTCGTTGCAACCTGTCAAATATGCGATTGGTTGATGAGCAGCCTTGTTTTTTGAAACATGACTCGCTTTCTTGCTGGCTTACTTTAAAACATGAGCTTCTCCATGTGTTGTTTTCTTATTAAAAAAGCCCTCAAGGCTTTTAATTTTGTTTGATACTTCATTGTCATGATGAAGTCTTTCTGAGCCTAGTGCTTGAAGAATTTGAGCATTGATATACAAATGACAATTACAACTGAGATTTTTGACTCCTTTTCTGAATATTTTTAATTTGTATGCTATAGGGGAATTGGCTGGATAACTTTAGCCAGACAGAAAAAGATTATTCGAAGCAGTGATTTGGTGTGTTTGCTTTGGATTGGCTAGTTTCTGTCTTCTTGCATGGCTTTGGTCTTCATTAATAGAGTGCATGGTGATGGCCAATTGCTCTGGGTGACTTGTTGGTTTGGTTTTTAACAAGCTAATTCAAGTATTATATTTGGAAACTGCCAATAAAAATTAATCCTTGTAAGTAAGTGAATACAAGACCAGAGGAGGATTCCTTGTATCCATGCTGGCAGAGAGCATGCGTGGAATTCGTGCTTCGGGTAATGCCCCTGACGAGTGCTGCTGCCGATGCATTCGGTGTGGTGACAATTTGTCTGGTTGCTATTTTGATTCTATTCGGTTTGTTGTGCATTGCCTACTCATTTTACTTGCGCTCTCGTGTTCGTAGTCAAGGCTATTTTCAGCTCAGTTATTTTAGTGGTCCCTGGATCATCCGAATCACATTTATTCTGTTTGTAATCTGGTGGGGTGTTGGTGAAATTATCCGGTTAAGTTTACTGAGACGGAAGGGAAGAGTGTTGAATGCCCTTGACTACAAATGGCAGGAAACTATCTGCAAAGGCTACATTGTCTCGAATTTGGGTTTTGCAGAACCTTGCTTATTACTCACCCTCGTGTTTCTCCTTCGGGCACCCTTACAGAAGATGGAATCGGGAATTCTTTGTCGCAAGTGGAATGGAAAAACTGCTGTATATGTTGTTCTCTTTTGCCTTCCGATGTTTGTCTTTCAGCTGCTTGTTATACTAATTGGACCGCAATTACGCAAGGATAAGAGTGGATCGAAAAGGTTGCCTCATTATTTTACAGCCTCTGCTACTCATGGGATGCAAAATGCGGCCTCTGATATGGCGCTTTGTGCTTTCCCTTTATTGAATACAATCCTTCATGGGGTTTTTGCTTCTGCGCTAACTGTCTACCTGTTTTGGCTTGGAAGGCGGATTTTGAAATTGGTCATCAATAAGGGTTTGCAGAAGAGAGTGTACACATTAATAATCTCAGTTTCAAGTTTCCTTCCATTGAGGATTCTCTTACTTGGACTATCTGTTTTATCTAAACCGGAGCATTTTCTATATGAAGCTCTTGCGTTCTCAGCCTTTCTTGCTCTTTTGTGCTGTGCTGGGGTGTGTGTTTGCATGCTTGTTTACTATCCGGTTGCTGATTCTTTAGCACTGGGGAATCTTCGGGACCTGGAGCTAAGTAGGAGATATGCTGATGAGCACAGTGAAACCATTTCCCTTGAAGCAAATCAGAACCATCTAGGAGAGAGTGGTCTTATAGGCCCGGGCAGGAACTCGGACGCCTCAACCAAGCGCGGATCAATCTCTTTCAGGGCTTGCCAGAGGGATGAGACTCCTTCAGGGCCATTTGTGGAGCTGAGCCTTTTCGCACCCGGTCGAGATGCATCTCCACCAGGTTCACCTCCGCTGCTAGGCTGGCCTATGCGCCCTCCACCTGTGGACCCAAAAGCTGGGCAAGGAACTGAGTTCTCGTGGTGAATATCAATTTTGTGATAAAGAAAAAACTGATTGTAAAGGGTTAGTTTCAATAAGGATTTTTATTCTGGGTTTGCTGTCTAACTTGTAGATTTTGCTGGTTTTTAATTCTATGATCTGCTGCTTCTTTTTACCCGTTTCCCTTTTTGCAACTTTCTTAATCCTGATTTTTATTTGCCTCTTTCTCCCGAGCTCTCTTGAATGAGAGCTCGGTGCTTGCTTTTCCTATTGCTCTATGAACGATGTTATTGCTCTATGAATGATGTGATTATAACTGTTGATCCACAGGGTTCACGGTAGATTTGGATCGGACCCGAGGGTATCATTGCTTTTCCTATTTATTTATTATTTATTTAGAAGGAACAGTGTTGTCATTTAAACGGATCTTTTTTTGATCGACCCCGACCGGTTGACTCAATGTTTCTTGTCTTGATCTGATCAAACCTGCTGTTCCAGAGATCATACTTGTAATGGGAACTGAATCCAACTGGTGCGTTTAAAGTGTTTTAACATCAACTGAGTTCAAAGCGTTGAACCCTCAACTTCAACATCAACTCGGCGATTGGAAGTTAAGCCCCGCCCCCCCCTCCCCTCCTGAGAATACAGACAGTCACTATCACTCAAGATCTCACAGGACCCGCTTTCTTCCACGTGGCACAACCGGCACAAATTTCTCTTCCAGCCCACCCCCGAGCTTAGGGGTTAATTTTATAAGAGGATTATATTTTTATAGAAGTAAAGAATATAATTCTTAAATATATAGTGTTAGGTCTTCTTCTTTGATCACAGAAGATCTCAAATTCAGACAGACGCGTATCTTTTATAAAAATCTGGGACAGTTAAAGTTTTATCAGAGCTAACAAATTATAAAAAAAGGTTTAAACAAGTGGGTGGAAATTTGAGGTGGGAGAGTCTTAGGATACGGACCCAGATTTTGTTTCCTTCAGCACTTGCACTGGTTGGTGCATTTTCCATGGCATTCACCCGAAATCATTATAGCAAATGAGAAAATTAATGGACGAAAGAATAAGACTATGATCCCACCTTTGTTTTTTTTTTACCTGTTTTTTAATTACAAGTGGGATAGTCTCTAGGGAAAGAGGATTAACAGGGTAATTACACTTTCATGATACTTTTGAAATATATGGTATCTTTTTGCATATATTCTTGTAGTGTGTGTGTGTGTGTGTGTGTGTTGTAATTCCTTTAGTGAATGAAGCAGTAAAATATTCCAGAAACTCTCCTTTATTGTTCCTTTTCATCTTATCTCCTGTTCTTTGTCTAAATCCAAGATCTAAGTCCTTTTTTTCGTGTTCTTCTATTCTGGTTTTCTTGGACTTGATAGCTTAGTTTTTGTTTCTAGTTGAATCATGTCATTGAAATGATGTGAACGTTTTTCTAGTTCGATTTAATAGCAAGAACACCAAGTAGCCTTGGCATTTCAATTTCAAATCTTGCACCTAACAACGAGAAGGAGAGTGAAAAGGAAGTGAAATGGGAGGTGAAGGATGTTCAAATTATGTTGTGGATCCTTGACAAGTGCAGAACTCCATACCTTTCAATCGCAAGCCTTGTTAGATCTTCAGAGAAAGGTGGGAATTGTTGTTGTAATTGGTGTAAACGTCATTGTGGGGTTCTTGTAATTGGAAGTAAAAAATGGATTTTCAGGGGAAGTCATTTCAATAAAAAAATGATAAGAAAAAAGCAAATAGCAATTATAAAAATAAGGACCAAAATTAATATAAAAATTAAATTTTAAGAGATGGAATTGAAAAATAAATATTCAAAACAAATTATATATAGCAATCAAAAGTTTGAGGATCAAATTTGATATAATCAGCAAATAATGACATTTCTAAATTTTTCACAACTTCCGGAAAATGTTTTCCGCCCAAATTTTCCGGAAAACACTTTCCTGAAAACCAAGCCAAATTTTTCTTTGACTGGAAAGTGTTTTCCGTTGACCAATTTTCCGGAAGGCAAACAAACACAGGAAAGTTTGGAAAGTGGTTTCCCGAAAACCACTTTCCTTGAAACAAACAAGGCCTTAATTAACCTTCTTGCTGGTGTTGTGAATGACTACACAACCCAACTTGCAAAAGAGTTCCTCTTTATTCAAAGCCTTCGCCCATGATTACTGTGTCCGGTTGGAAACGTACATAGTTAATATTGTTTTTAAAAATATTTTTTCGTTCAGAAATAAATCAAAATAATATTTTTTTTTTATTTTATTTTAATTATTTTTAAAAATACTTTTGAAACACAGTGAAATGCAAACATGTGCTAATTAATGAAGATTGAGAATTGAAGAAGGTATAGATAGTGGTACATTGACACAAGATAATTTTTTAAATCAATTTTCATTTGAAAATACATTAATTTTGATTTTTGGAAAGATATAAATTATCACATAAAGTTTATTAAAAAAACACTAAAAATATTATTTCTTAGCTTTATTATTACTATTACAATTCTCATTATTGCTATTAATATTACTAATAATATCATTATTATTATTTTATTGTTGCTGTAATTATTTTTATTCACTTTTAACATAGTTAAATAATTTTTTGGGTTTTAAATATGGTAAAATTATTATTTTACTAAGAATAATAAATATAATAAAAAAAAACAATAAAATCCCCAAACAATCACTAGATAACAACTATATATTTTGCGTAAAAACACCCTCCTTTTTTAGCTTTATTTATTTATTTATTTATTTTAAAAAAGAATAAAGAGCATGGACGCTCTTAACTTCCTCGTTGTTTCATGGCTTTGCCTGTCTTCTAAAAAAAAACATCGCTGTTAAAAAAGAAATCTAAAAACAGAAGAGAAGTAAGAGCACAACAACCTGTCTAAACTCTAAACTTATTCAGATCCGAAATATGCTCTATATGCTTGTCGGGCAACAACTAAAAAAAGCAAAAAATTATCTATTTTGAAGAGAAAAAAAAGCTTCCATGCTTTTGAATACTTTTCTAAAGAAAATAATGAGTAAATGTTTTTCTGTGCTCTCCCATTTCATCAATCCGTCAACCTGATTGGTGATCTGGGGTCTTGTTGAAATACCCAAATGCTTCTCATTGATCTTTTGACTTAAGGATTTGTTGGTTGTTCTTTTTCTTTCTAAATTTTATTCTGGGAGATTTAACATTAAGTCTTGTGTTTCCCATTGGTTTCCTTTGGTTTGGGATTGTGGGTTCCTCTTCTTGTGTTGAATGTAATATTAAAAGTGGAGACTTTTTGGTTTTCAATGAGTGCATGGATTGATCAGAGGCAGAGTGTTGGAGAAAGAGGCCATTTTGATTGACGAGTTGAGATATTTGGGGCTCAATGCCACAAAGGATTGAAGCCGATAAAACCAATCACACTGTTGAGAATTGTGGATTGGAATTATGGGCTGCATTTGCTCGAAAGTCAGTAGAGCCACTAAATATTTACAGAGAAGTGTCAGAAGAAAAGAAACAACCAAGCCTGCCAAACGGTTAGTTTCTTTATCCAAAAAAGATGAAGTTGTGGTAGAGTTTGATGGTAATGCTAATGGTTCCGCGGCTAGTTTGATATCCATTCAACCTGGAAATGATAATGCGAAGTCTACTCCAGTTTCATTCGACGATGGAGAAAAGAAGGAAAAAATCGAACAGGTTAGTAATCATCAAAGGATTACTAGTATAATGAGTATAAGCAATGGGGAGAGAGGAGCACAAGTTGTTGCTGGTTGGCCTCCTTGGCTGACTGCTGTGGCCGGAGAAGCAATCAATGGATGGGTGCCTCGAAGGGCAGATTCATTTGAGAAGTTGGACAAGGTCGGTTTGGTGCATGTCTCTATGATTTGGTTGTTTTTTTATGGTTCATTGATATTGGAAGTGATTTGTCGAAAAAAGTTGGGTTTTCACGCCTTTTAATGTACTTGCATGAGCTTACTTAATTGCAGCTGTCTCTTTCTGGTGCCTGGGTTTTTCGACGTCTCAGGTTTAAGCTTTGCATTGGTTCATTATTGTTTTCTATCCTTGAGCACGTTGATACTCTTGTAAGAATAAATAAATGATTTATTCACCCCTAAAAGTTTTTGAACTTTGGCAAAAATGATGAAGCACGATAGTCTGAGGGATGGAGGTCTGTTACATGTTCCTGTAGGAAAAGAGTCATGTCCCTAGAAAATGGCCTCTTTCCTGAAGAAAGCGTTCTTCTATGTTCTTAGATAAGCACTCCTCTCTCAGATTTGTTTGTTTCAATCCGTTTGAGACTGAAAGTTCCTCAACAACTCGGCATGATTTTTATTTGATATGCAACGCTTGTTTTCTGAGCGACCACCATTTCGCTGTTAAATGCTGTCTACTCCTTGGTTTACTGCCCAATTCCTTACCCAGTTTATAAGTTTCCCTCAAATAATGCAGATTGGACAAGGAACATATAGCAGTGTGTACAAAGCTCGCGATCTTGAAACAAATAAGATGGTGGCATTGAAGAAGGTGCGCTTTGCTAATATGGATCCTGAAAGTGTTCGTTTCATGGCGAGAGAAATCATCCTTTTGCGTAGGCTTGATCACCCAAATGTTATGAAGCTTGAGGGTGTCATTGCTTCAAGAATGTCTGGCAGTTTGTACCTTATATTTGATTACATGGAGCATGATCTTGCAGGACTTTTGGCTTCACCAGGGATTAAATTCTCTGAAGCTCAGGTTCTTGCCTTTTCTCATATGAACTTTAACTGCTATAATAATTTGTCACATATTTTTCTGGACCCTAACACGATTTGACCACATAAAAGGAAGAAATTATGACAAACTCTAGAGTGGCTATTTCAAGTACAGCTTTGAATTTTTTCTTACCAATGTCAAGATCTGCGGTGAAAAAGCGACTGTCTGAAAGCCACCTAATATACTGCGGATTAGTGCTGTGAAAATGGCCTTCTGCATTACTTCTATTTCCCTTGGTAATCTATTGTACCACACCATTTATGGTTTTTCTTTGTTGAACCACCAGAAAGTCAACAAGACGAAAACCTCTAAAATGAGGATGTTAAGAGATTTTTGCCCTCCTTTAGAGAAGCTTGCTGTACATGCAATGATGGTTTTCTACTGAATTTTGTCTCTGTGATGCATTCTTGCCCAGTTTCAAAGATTGGGTCCTTTTCTGGATATTATTTCTAGATAAAAAATGAATTAATTTGGCTAATTTGCTACAGAAGTTTTTCATATCATTACAGGTTGATCTTTTTTTCCCCTGTAGATTAAGTGTTACATGCAACAGCTTCTTCATGGACTCGAACACTGCCACAGTCGTGGGATATTGCATCGTGATATAAAGGGCTCAAATCTTCTGATTGACTCTAATGGCAATCTCAAGATTGCTGATTTTGGACTGGCGACTTTTTTCTCTTCACCTCAGAAGCAGCCTCTAACAAGTCGGGTGGTTACATTGTGGTACAGACCTCCAGAGCTTTTGCTTGGTGCCACAGAATATGGTGTTTCTGTGGATCTGTGGAGCACTGGTTGCATTCTTGCAGAATTGTTTGTTGGAAAGCATATCATGCCTGGAAGAACAGAGGTAACTTTCTTTCTATTTTATGCCAATAATGCCTTCGTGTACTCTAGACCTTGCTAACCATATTGAATCGTTTATTATTGATCCTTGGCTCAAAGTAGCAATCTTCTCGAGGTGAAATACCCTAAATTATGCATTATGCTACTATAATAACACCAGCAAAAGAGTTTCCTTTTAATGGAGAAGTATTTCCGCCCAGTGATCATCTCATGAATGCCTGTCTTAATAGACCTGCTGATCAAAGGATCTGTCTTGAGTACTGTCCATTAATGGTTAACTGTTTGGCCACCATGACCTTGATCACCGCGGCGGTGGTTGTATGATTTCTTCTTGGTATGTGGATTTTCCTGAAGATGGTTTCTAGATATGAGAGCAGCAAGATCAGCATCATGCTTGATTATGGCATTGTTTAGTTTCCGATTTAGGATCACTGGCAATTAGGTTCCTGAAACTTGTGTGTTCTTACATTTAATAAAACCATCTTAATCCATCGTGCTGTGGTTGTTCAGATTCTCTAAAGTTTA
The DNA here is from genome assembly GCA_009078335.1 of Salix brachista. Taxonomy (NCBI): domain Eukaryota; kingdom Viridiplantae; phylum Streptophyta; class Magnoliopsida; order Malpighiales; family Salicaceae; genus Salix; species Salix brachista. The sequence continues at coordinate 269,631 of CM018574.1, forward strand.
GTGGTTATTGTCATCTGTAAATTATTATGACTTGGAACATTTATCAAAGAATGTTTGTAAATCTTGGCATTTGGCTGAATTATTTGGGTGTCTTCTGTGTCAAGATCTTATATCTATCATTTGTAGGTGGAGCAACTGCATAAAATCTTCAAACTTTGTGGGTCACCTTCTGATGAGTACTGGAAGAGATCAAAACTGCCGCACGCAACCATTTTCAAACCTCAACATCCTTATAAACGTTGTGTTACTGAGACATTCAAGGACTTTCCTTCATCAGCTTTGGCCTTGCTTGATGTCCTTCTTGCTGTAGAACCTGAGGCCCGTGGGACAGCTCTTTCAGCACTTGACAGTGAGGTAATTTGAGTTCTATATTACAATGTGATTGCACCTTGTGAATTCTTGTCGAGTCTTTATTGTTTTCAAGTGTAAACCCTACTTCAATTGCTATATTTTCACATGTGTTGAGGCTGGTGGTCTGGTTTTTGTCCCTGTCTTTTTTATTATAGACATATTCTATTTATGCTTTTCCCCTAGGATTCTTGAAGCAGAGTGCATTGTTTATCTGATTATCCAATAAAATCTGAGTCCTGAATGTCCGTCTTGAAGCAAAGTTTAATCAGCTAGTTTGACTTTGCCCATGCATGGGTAAATTGATGGAAAATAGGTATGGCCATCGCTAATGACGAGGATAGTGATTGAAACAACATGTATGATGGGTTCCCTTTTGGCAGTTTAACTGCTGCCACAAGGTGTTTAAAAATAGCAGCCCGATTACCATACACTTCTATTTCTATTTCTGATATTGTCATGGTTTATGGTGTTTATATTAACTTCTTTGCATTTCTTTCTGTTAGTTTGGAACTTGCATGCTTAAATGATTCAATCTCAGGGATTTTTTCTCTTCTCCAGTTCTTCATGACAAAGCCTCTTCCTTGTGATCCATCAGCTTTGCCGAAATACCCACCAACCAAGGAGTTTGACGTTAAGTTTCAGGATGAGAATGCTAGAAGGTAAGGAATATCCCTGTATTATTTTCTCCTGGCATCTGTCTTTTTAACAAGAGCTGGACGAGGCCTTCTTATTGCATATCATCAAAAGCAGTCAAGCTGCTCCTTTTCCCTCTGTGATTAATAACAAAAAAAAGTTGTTTTATGACCAATTTACTTGAATTTCTAATGGATTCTGTGATGGAGAAATCCAATTTAGGACCTGTTATCTATTCACTCATCATTAAAGTTTATTTTTCCTGCACTTTATTTATGCTACCTCTTTATCATCTTGCAACTAGGAGGAGAGCAGCTGGAGGTAAAGGGCATGGATATGAATCAACCAGAAGGGGTTCAAAAGAAAGTAAAGCCATGCCAGCACCTGATGCCAATGCGGAGTTGCAAGCATCCATGCAGGTAAACTCTTACTGCACTTCCCTGAAGCTTCCTACAGTCATTTATCTTGTGGAGAATTAGTTTCTTAGGTAATGATTTATCTTTGTTCTATGTCTAATATAGAAGCAACAAGGACGCTCTAAACAGATAGGCATTGGTGAGATTTACAGTCATGAAGAGGATGGTGTTTCTCGCTGTCCTATTGAGTCTGCTGCTAAAGGAACAGCTAGAAATACTTACTCACATTCTGGCCAGTCAATGCATCCTATGAACCTTGGATCTTCACATAAAATAAATATCAATGAAGCTTTTAGGGATCCTGGCCATGACTTTATTTCTTCAAGGCAGACTGCAGAACTGAGAGCTCAGAGATCTTTCGTTGAACGGGGAGCGGCCCAGTTGTCTAGATTTTCTAATTCAGTTGCAGTTAGAGGTGATTCACAGTTTCATGGTGGCAGTTCAACGAATCTGAATTTGCACTGGCCAGAGGAGAGTTTTAATGCTAGATATAACAATCTGGATGATTCCTCCCATGGTCTATTAGGCAGGCCAAAGTTCTTGAATAAGAAGCCTGGTTTGGAGTCTACAATGGTAATCTTCATTCTTGTTCTTGCCGTGATTCATTCAATTAAAGAAGTTGAAAATAACTTCTTCTTTTTGTAGAGGTGTACTAATCGCTTGCAATTTCTGCTTGTGGCCTCAGGGTTACCCTACAAAGAAAGGCCATGTCCACTACTCTGGACCATTGGTGCCTCAAGGAGGAAACATTGAGGAAATGCTCAAAGAGCACGAGAAACAAATCCAGCGGGCTGTGCGTAAAGCTTGTTTGGACAAGAACACCAATGAAAGTGGACACACTGAATTACTATTTTTTCACGGGAGAATAAATGGTAGATGACCCTGGAGAAGATTGATCTGAGCATCACACAGATGACATAAACTGGGGCTATTCTTTGACGATTATGGAATATCAATGGCAACTTTCCATCAGATAGAGTTACAAGCATCTCCCACAACTGGCATGGCCTTGAACCACAAAAGGGAGATACATTAAACGCCAATCAAATCCAACACTACCAGTGTAATTACAAGCACCTTGGTTTTTTTTATGACACCAAGCATTCTGTGGAGAGGCTGCATTGTACTGATCATACCAAGAACTGAAAACCCAAGATATCTTCTAATCTTCCTTTTCAAGCTCCGAAGTGAGGGTTTTTCTCAGGATCTCATTTTGGCAGTCACCCCCACCAGTTCATCAAGAGAGCTTTATTGAGAAAAGATTTTAAAAACTAAAAACCAACTATAATAAATAAAAAAATCTGATTGTGAAAAAAAAAATTGGAATAGAAATGGTTCACCAACCACAATTAACATAATATAAACTAAAAACTTGAGCGGAAATGTGATAGTGATTGTTTTTCAAAGTGTTTTTTTTGTTTAAAAATATATCAAAATATTTTTTCATTTTATCAAAATTATTTTTGACATTAACACATTAAAATAATTTAAAACAAAAAATAAATTTGATTTCTTTAAAATATGCTTTTAAAACACGCTCTCAAATACATCTTAAACCATTTTTTTTTTTTTAACATAATACGACCATGAAACAAGAATTAAAAATAATGTTAACATCATAAAGACACCAAGAAGAACAGATGACAACAATCCACCAAACTTGAAGACATACCAACATGAGGGTTTGCTTCATCCATAAACCTGGCAGCTATTTGGTCTACATCAAGCATCCAATGCCCCCTTCCCTTTATGTCTAAGCATCCACAAGCAATCACACCACCTCAAACTCTCTACCTCTCAACTCTCCCTCTTCCACCTCAAATATAATCTGACATGCAGCTTCAAAACCTCTGAGAGTATCCAAAACCCTTTTTATTTTTGATCCAAATCTGAAAGGATCAAAAACCTTTTTTGAGTTTCTCCTACTCGATCTATCCCAAAGATCGATCCAAAAGGGCTGGGAAATATGAGGCCTAAAAGCCAAAAAATCCCCGACCTTAAGCTGCTCCTCTTTGGTGTCTTCCTTGCTTTCTTCCTGCTTTTTGTGCTGCGATCAACCATGTCGTCTTCCCAGGAAAGTTCACCTCCCACCTCTCAACCAAAAACCTCAGATTCCATGAAAGAATCCAGAGCAACAAATTGCTCACAAGGATGCAGTAAGGTCCCGCGCTTCCTGGCTCATGCCCTCATTCACTACACAACCTCAACCATCACCCCGCAGCAAACACAGAAAGAAATATCAGTGAGTGCCAAGATTTTAGAAAAGAAGTCTCCATGTAACTTCTTGGTTTTCGGCCTCGGTCATGACAGCCTCATGTGGAGTGCACTCAACAATGGTGGACGAACAGTTTTCCTTGAAGAAGATGAGGCCTGGATTGCACAGATTAAACGCCGGTTTCCCATGCTAGAGTCCTATCACGTTCCATATAACAGCAAGGTGAATCAAGCCAGCAATCTCATGGAGGTAGGCAAGGGACCTGAGTGCACAGCAATCAGTGATCCAAAGTTCTCCATGTGCCAGCTTGCCTTGAAAGGTTTGCCTGGTGAAGTTTATGAGATAGAGTGGGACTTGATCATGGTTGATGCACCAACAGGGTACTATGAAGAGGCACCAGGGAGAATGACTGCCATTTATACTGCCGGAATGATGGCAAGGAACAGGAAAGAAGGAGAGACGGATGTTTTTGTGCATGATGTGAACAGAGAGGTGGAAGATAAGTTCTCCAAAGCACTTCTCTGTGAAGGATATATGAAGAAGCAAGTAGGGAGGTTAAGGCACTTTACCATTCCGAGCCACAGGGATGCCTTGGACAGACCTTTTTGCCCAGAGTAGATTTTTTATTTTCTTCTTAATCTCTTTTCCTATGTAGTTTTTGTGCATCTAAGAAGAAGTTTGGTATCATTTTCAAAGAACATGCATGGCTTCTGTCGAATGTTGAGTAGGCAGCAAAAATCAAAGTGGAAATTTCTCTCCATTGTGATTGAATTGATATTTGATAAATGGCAGAGCATAATAAGAAGGTACAAAAGATTGAAGTTTCTCAGAGTCCAGCCAGTGTCTTTTGACAGGGACTCCTCTTATGCTCCTGATCAGAGTAGATTTGAAATTATAATTATTGAGAACAGAGCTACAATATACAAACCTGACAGAATCAGTACTTATACTTGTGTTCAGATACATGTAAATTATTAGCACCAGAAAAGAAATGCATTACAAAGATAACAAGAGAGTACAGTAAGGAAAATGCTTTTATAGGAGAAAAACCTGACCCTCTCTGGATTCTCAAACCATCTTTATCTGCTTTGTACATACCGATAAGAAAAAATTCAACATCTTACCTAACGCGAGACCGCAGTTAACTCACTAATAGAAGACCTTTTACAACTGCAATCCAGGAGCAGATTTCTCCAAAGCAAACTGTATTGGAGGGCCATCATCTTTGAAATCATGTAATGAAAATCCTCTATACCATATTTCCATGCAGTGTTTGTAACTACCTGTTACTGTAGAGGAAAAGGAAAAGAGGCAAATTTCAGAACAGCATAGAAATCTTGAGCGCATGACAGCCAAATATGTCGTTAGGATAACTTGCACGTATTTTCAAGGAGGAAAAGCGTTATGATAAAATCAAAATTGAGGTTCATGCATAGAAGAACATTTGCAGAGCTTTTCAATCTGAGACATAATGCTTGCTGTACCATAAGGCTGCCTGATTAGTTTAAAGAACTACGCAAGATAATCTACAATCAAGTAAGAAAAAGAGACAGTATTTAGTTGGACAAAAAAAGAAAAATCTGTTCCAAAACAGAGATGGAATAAAAAAGAAGAAGCTGATAGAGTCAGCAAATGCCGAGGAGGGCATAGGCTGGTCTTTAAATCGATACCAATATTACTCAGAAGATGAAATTAACATCCTGACAACTTCGAAGATAGATTTAAATAGCAACTGAATGTGTCCTCTCACCCTATCAAGAAGATAGCAGTCGGATTTCCAGGAGAAGGAGGATTCTGATGCAATAGAGAGGACAAAGCACCAGCTTTGGCTTTAGCATCGTGGTCAGTCGCAGACAATATTTCCACCGACTCCAGACCAATCTTCCTCTTGATCAAGTCCAAGTTCTCCTGAAGAACCTCAATCTCCCCAAATGGAAGCTTCAGATTCAAGGCTTGAGCCCCGACAGCTAAAGCTTCGTCCTTTTTTAACCTCAAGAAAGGCATACAAAGCTTTTGCATTTTCTTAAAGTTACCATCTTGACCAACTGAGCTTTTTTGCAGTGCCTCCAATATCTCCTCATCTGGTGCAAAAGTAGCTGTTTTTCTGTCAAATTTACTACGAAGTATATTCAAGCACTCTGCTTTCCACCCATCAAACTCCTCATTCACATATATCAAACCTGTTATCTTCTCTTCAGTTAGTGTAGCGACTGGAGCTGCCTTTTTCTTATTGGATTTCCTTGAGCCCGTGATTTGCTTTTGAAGAAGCTTCCTCATCAAAACAATCGAGTTCTGCAAGTACTTGTTGGCAGCCTTGAGAGTTTCATCTGGAGAATCAGCTGTAGGCCAGCCTGCATTCACTGCAAATCCATCCTTCATCAAACGCTCCCTCCAAACATGCTCTGCATAGTGTGGGCAGATAGGAGTGATTAGCCGTGTCTGCACATCAATAAAACGCCACACCAGATCATGATTCATGCCCCCACCACCACAAGATAACCTGTACTCGTCTCTGGCAGCCTGGAGATCATAGAATCCAGTCTTCAACGCCTCTCTGAACATGTATTTTTCGTAGTTCTTCTTTGTCGTCTCAACAGCAATGTTTATTTCATTTTCAAACACCCGATCAGCAAAAGTAGATGGTGCACCAGTTCTAAGGGATGCCTCAGCGGCTAGAACCTCTTCAATCCATGCAATCTCTTTAGTAAGGCGAAGGATCGCAGCATTCGCGGTCTCGAACACAAAGTTGGCATCGTCCACACCATCCCCAGCGTCAGCCAGGCTGAACCGAGTAGCATCTGCAGAGAATTCATCAATGGCCTGACGCAGCGTCTTGAAATTTCCTGTAGACTTGGACATCTTCTCTGAATTGAGCATGATGTGTCCATTACACCTGAACCCACGTGGCCAGTGATGTCTAGCCATGATTGCCGTGTGGTTGAAGATGCAGAACGTCAGATGATTCTGAATGAGGTCCTTTCCAGACACTCGAAGATCGAACGGGTACCAATATTCGAACTCCTTCTTCATCTTACCAAGAACAGAAGAATCTATTTCTGATGATTCGGGGTACGGACCGTCACAGAAGATGAAATTCCAGACATCGTCAGTCATTTCTTCAGGTTTAATAGGATGAGTCTTGTTTGCACCGTACATGTCCTCGCTGTGTAGAAAGTGAGCAACAGTGTAATAAGCCATGTAGATGGTAGAGTCAGACAATGACTCGACGAGAAACTCTGGATCCCATGGAATGCGGGTCCCAAGACCATACGATCTCGAGCACGCCCATCGATTCAGCCAGCCCAAAGTATGCTCAAAGCCATGTCTTGTCTCCTCGGAGTAGATATTCATCGTGGACAAGCACTCCTCAACTGATTCTTTCCATCGAGGATCGTCGTATGTGAGGTACCACTGGTCCGTCAGAGCCACGACACATTCATCACCAGACCTTGACATGACACGCTTCTCAGGCTCGCTGTACATGGCTGCCTCACCTGTCTGAATGAGCTTGGTCCTTAACAATGGCTTCGCTTCTTGAACTTTCATCCCTGCATATTCTCCAACAAGCATTGTTCCATCAGTAAATCCTTTCAAGTACGTCAGCCTCTTGGCTTCAGCAAGCTTCTCTTTCTCGTTCTGGCTCTTAATTTTCAGGTCCAGGCAAACCTTCTCAGCAGCCTTATCGCCCAATTCTGGAATATTGATTATGGGTACAATCTCAAAAGGCACCACCCACTCATCCCTCACGCCATACTTTTCCCTGAAAGCTGGTTTCGCTTTCAGAGCCCACAACGCCATATAATCATCAGGGGCATCGCTGGGCACACTGGTAACAATCCCTGTTCCCTTGTCTGTCAGAATGGTCAGCAGGGGAAGCGCATAAATGACCTTGTTGAAGGAAAGAGGAGACTTCAATGGCAGACCAATCAGATCATAGCCAGTCAGCTCAACCAAGCAGCTAGGGTGCTTGGGGGTCTTTGAGAAGCCCTGATAAGCAAGGTTGAGGGCAGCTCTCTCTGTCAGGATGAAGACATCAGCGCCATTGACTTCGAAAGCTCCATACTTGCCACCAGGCAGCACCCACGCATTTGTTTGTCCATACATAGTCTCAGGTCTCAAGGTAGCAGCAGCTAGAAACACTTTTCTTCCCTCCAATGCTTTGAATTTAAGCGGGAAAGGGGGCAGCACTTCCATCTTGATAAGGGTGTAATCTTGGGGCAACACACCTTCGCCGCTTGCCCTGTCATGATCCGCGCATGGTTGGTCATCCAAGGGAGAGTAGACAGTGTATCTTTTATCTTTGACAATCTTCCCCATGTCCTTCAACTTCCTCATCTGCCACTGCACAAATGAATCAAAGTATGGATTCATTTCTGTAGTGATAAACGATCTTCTCCAATCACATCCCAGGCCAAAATCCTTCAGATCTTGCATGGCAAGTGGCGGAAAGTAAGTCAGCCATTTCCTGGTTTCTGGAACTCTGCAATTTCACTGTCAGACAGCCCAATACTGCGCATAATCTCCCACTGAAACATCTGTCCACCTGATTTTGACACCGCCTTGGACTTTTTGCCCTTGAACTTGTCTGGCGGCGGACCTGCACTTGCATCCTCAGGCCCTGGTTGCGATTCCACTGGCTCCTCTACGTCTTTCGAGAACACGGGTGGATTGCCAAACTTTTCGATTTCCCTTGCCAGTTTATCTGCTGAGGCCTTTATAGGCATGCCGGTGCAGTGAAAACCAAATGGAAGGAGCACGTTAGCCCCATCCAATCTATGGAAAGCAGCGGCAAATTCAAGCTTGGAAAGCGAAAACGCATGTCCGAGATGCAGGAACCCATTCATGTACGGAAATGGGAAGTTGCCAAAGAACTTCTCGCCTGGTTTAGCTGGCCCTGCACCAGGCTCAGCCCGGAAAACATCTTTCTCATCCCACCAGCCACGAACCTTCTTCTCTATCTCCAACAGCCGGTCTCTCCTTGTGAAAGCTTTTCCACTCTCGGTTGCCATCACACAAAATCGACAAGTACTGCACAAAGATAAAAAAACAACACCTAAAATCAAACCCCATGAACGAATATTAAATCGATATGAACCTAATTTGCCACATGAAGTCAAATCCCAAAATCTTCAAAACTACATGTAGATATTCCCTTTCCAAAAACATCAAGTTCCAATAAACTGAATTATCCCACAAAATATGAAGCGATTAACTATACCTTAAAGCAATAAAAAATAATAAAGGAACCCCGGCTCAGCTTTGATCGTCCAACGCAAGCCAGAACGACACAGTAGCTTGAAGACAGAGAAGACTTGAAGGTTTTGCTCATGAAGAGCCAGAGGGCCAAAGAGAGACTTTATAGACAAGTGCAGAAGTTGCTTGGAGAGCAAGGATTTGACGGAGCAGAAGAATAACGCAAAAGGTTGTCTGCCGGGTTTAGAGAATCCAAGCCGCCCAGCTCCCGGAATCTGACCTGAGGAAAAACTAAGTCTACCAAATTTACCTGTGACTGCAGTGCAGTACCCGAATATATCACGCAATATATATTCCCTAATGAGTACGGTAATCAGAGAAATTATCACTAGTGGATCAAGTTGAAAATTTTCCATATAACAATAAATTTGATCACTTTATCCTTAAAATTAAATTATAAGTATAAATGCTATCAATCAATTATTAGGGTTTGGGAACTTTGGGATGAGGTTTCCTCAACTTTCTCTTATTTTTATTCTTTTTCGAGATTCTCAGCTTTTTTCTTTCGATTACAGTAGTTCATGGTCCTACACCATATTGCGATTAGGATCAGAACTTATTCAGCTGTTCTTAACTATTTGGTGCTGTTGATAAATCTGTCTTACAAGTAGGTTAGCATTGAGATTTTTTTTCCTCTAAAATCAACAACCCTACCTATTGGTGGGGTGGGGGGGAAACCCTGTGATACCTTATAAAAAAATTCTAACTTTGATTTTTTTTAATTTATATTATTCTCTAACACCACTTTTTTGTCACCATTCATCAGAATCAAAACAAAGCAGCGCCAGCAGCGCAGACAAAACGCTTGCTGAGACGGCTATAAACCACAAAGAAAAGCTATCCGAGGCAAACAATGGACTGAGAAACAGACCAAAATCATCAAGCAATTGAACTTCCATGCTCAACCAAAACAGGTTGGTGGGGGGAGGGGAAAACTGGTTAACAGGCTTTTGAAACCCTAAGCAACAAGCGAAGGCAAGGCTACATGGCGACCAGCGCAACACAAACATTCAAAAAGAAAAAAGCTAATTGTTAGCGTTTTTGTTAATCGTTAATTCTTAATGATAGAGTAGTGGTGGGCACTCCTTGCCTCGACATGCGAGACAAGCTCCAAAAATATCACACATAGACTCTCTCTCTCTCTCTGCTTTCCCGTTTCTTCGTCAAAGAGAAACCCCCAAGAAAAATAATCCCCTTCTCATTTTCCAATTCCGTTTGGATCCCAGTTATGAGCAACGAATAGTAAGCCCTTTTCTCTCCTTAAATTCTTTCCCTTATCTATTTTATTTTTGCTTACACTATCTGTTTTTTTTTTTTTTTTTTTGTAGTGATTATCTGTTTAAGCTTTTGCTAATCGGAGACTCATCTGTTGGGAAATCGTGTCTGCTTCTCAGATTTGCTGTACGTTGAACATGATCAATTATAGCTATGCATTATGTGATTTTTTCTTACGAATGTGATTGCTAGGAAGAAAGGTAGATGCTTTAGTAATAAGAGCTTAATTGGGTTGCTAATATGTTGTTAACTTTGGTGGGTTAGAGAGTGTTTAGGAGATGGGCTGGAGATTAGTGTTTGAATTTAACCTGGTTTTTTTATTTCATAATTTTTCAGGATGACTCTTATGTAGACAGCTATATCAGTACCATTGGTGTTGATTTTGTAAGTCTCTGTCTACTGTATATGTCTCTCCGGACATCCATTTTGATGTTTTTTTATAATCTTAAATCTGTTGGTTATGTTGTAGAAAATCAGGACCGTGGAGCAGGATGGAAAGACAATCAAGCTGCAGATTGTGAGTATAGATAACTGTTTTTTTCTTCAAATATGGTATTTTTGTTTTGTTTAATATTATTGAAATCGAAATTAGCGGTAATCCCTAACTAGATAGGTTCACATCTGTCTAGTTGGAACAAATGGCTCGAATGGGTATTTGGAAATTTAGATGACTGGTGCTCTCGTGTTGAGGTCATGTGGTTCATTTGCATGCAGGAATTAAGATGTTCGCTATAACAAGTCAGGCAATATCTAAGTTTAACGGTTAAAACCCTATGCATGTTTTGTGTCTGACAAAATGGTGCATATTCCAGAAGCTTCAAGGACTTTTGCCAATGTTGTTGGTTGTAATGATAAGATTTATGTTATATAATCATTGTCACAAACATGTATCATCTTTCCTTTTTTATTGAAATAACTTTCTTTGTGACGACCCTTTAAATTTAACTTTGACGTTTAATTTGTTTTTGCCATTTCAGTGGGATACAGCTGGACAGGAGCGCTTCCGGACCATAACAAGCAGTTATTATCGAGGAGCACATGGGATAATTGTGAGAATTTCTCCAATTGTTTTGAAATACGGAAAAGCCTGTGCCCCCTTCTCACACACCCCCTCGAGCACGACAAACACACTGATTATATGGTCTTCCTGATGAAATGCTTTTACTGATTTCTGAAAGCGAACTCTTATGCTTTGGGTCATTGTGCCATGATCATGTGAATTTTATGTTGATACAAGTTCAAATCTCACTGTGCTATAAGAAGTCATGTTCAAGAATCTGATAATCTGTGTCCCATGGGATTACAACAGATAGTCTATGATGTTACTGAGATGGAGAGCTTCAACAATGTGAAGCAGTGGTTGAATGAGATTGATAGATATGCAAATGATAGTGTCTGCAAACTTTTAGTCGGAAATAAGTGTGATCTAGTTGAGAACAAGGTTGTGGACACAGAAACAGCAAAGGTATATCTATTTAAATTCAGCTATCTTTGATATGATATTATGTTTTCCTGAGGGCCTGTCTGCTGTTTCAAGTTTCCTCTGGCCAAGTTTGCTGAACCATCAGGGAAGATCTTGTGCTGAGTTAGGACTGAGGACCAGCTGTGCTGTATTCAATAGCCTAGTCCAGCGAATTATTCTCTTACTTTAGTGATGCCCTGCATATGCACCGAGGGAAAGCTTTTCTTATAGTTTCAATAAGACAGATAAAAGTTTGTTGGAGCATGTATTCCTTGAAGGGATATTTTAATGTAATCTTGTCTAATTTCAATTATAGGTAGGCCTGTGTTTTTGCAAAATCTGAGATTGATGGTTCTCAAAAATGTATGGAACTATAGCTTTCTTGCATGTAAGTGGTCTTATCCTTCTTGAGTTGATGGCATAATGTTCCTTGACATTGTCATTTTCGATCACATAGCCATATTGAAAGTTTGGTTCTGTGCATGTGTCTTCTAATATACAAGAAAAAAAAAAAGTAAAGCTCCCTACAGATGCATGTAAATTAGGCTGTTTCCTTTACATTTACCGGGGATGCAACAACAACCTTTATAGTTGAATATCAAATGGCTTATTACAATCATAGCAGCTAAAAGAATAATTATGATATCTTGTTAAACTGGAAGGGCTTTCCAGAGGATTTTCTTTGATTGGATAATGGTTTCTGTTTGTAAATTGATCCTTCTTTCTTCTATCTGGTTAAACTGCAGGCATTTGCAGATGAGCTAGGCATTCCTTTCCTAGAGACAAGTGCTAAAGACTCGATAAATGTAGAGCAAGCATTCTTAACCATGGCTGGTGAAATTAAGAAAAAGTAAACCACAAGTCAACTTGTTCCTGCTGTTCTTAATTCAAGTATATTTTTATATTGATTGTAAATGCGTGTTCTTGGTGATTAATGATTTTTGTTTTACTGAGATGTTATCTCAGTTAGCTATTTTAGAGTATTTAATTTTTCCTCTACTTCAATAGGAACGAATCATTACCCTGGCTGTTGCTGATAGTGTAGATGTTTTTTATTCTATGCGCACCCTTAAAATGGAAAGATCAGCTATTTTAAGATTCCTCAGCTTGAAGATATTAGATTCTTACTCGATCTACCTTTCCTCACTTCTGTTTTGGTGCATTGTTTTACTGGGATGGTTTTCATATTAGTCATCTCTCATGCGGTATTTCTGCCAGGGTTAATAAATATTCTTCTTCTTCCATTCTGCTAACTCAATTTTTTTTGCAGAATGAGTAACCAGCCAACTGCTAACAGTTCAACAGGAATTGTTGAGATGAAGGGGCAGCCAATCGAGCAGAAGAACAACTGCTGCGGTTAGCTGTTCTCGCGCATGTAATGGTGTCCCGAGGTTTTTAGGCAAAAAGGTGCTGATGACTTGGTAATCATATGGATCTCCAAGAAACTGCCAATTATGTTGTGCTTGAAGTTGTGTATCTGTGAAAATTCTTACGTTTTATCAGAGGGATCCAGATTCTATTGAAATGTAACCGAGATGTTAAATATCTGAAAAAAGGCAACTGTTCAGCTATCAGAAACAGGAAAGTGACTGCAAGGGACGAATGACATGCAAATTGGTTGGGAGAAATCTCAAGCAATGATGCAACTATACATGTGTCTTATTAATTGCCAAAATCTCAAGATAAATGTTCTAAAGAACCAGAGCTATGGCTTCTCAAGTTTGTAGCCTTGAACAGCAGGGTAGGCACAGTGGCACAGTTGGCATCTAAATTTCCAATGTCTGCAATTATCTCAGGATTATGTATCAAGCATTTATTAGGTAAAAGCATGGAAATCAACGGCTAATGTACTGATCTACCATTTGCATTCTCCGCGATCATTACCACCATAGAGATCTTGAAGCAATAACACGACAGTAAAGTAGCAAACTTTCAATACATCATGCAAAAGGGATATGAGATTCAACCACGAGTTCAAAAACAGAAAAATCAGGGGGGGAAACCGATGTATCAAATGAACAAGAAAAGGGAAATTGCCCACAACTACACGAATCTTCTTCACTATGAAGAAGAGCAGCAGGTGGTCTTTCCAGTGCTGGGCTCAGGTCCTCCAACTACAATGGTCTTCCCATCTTTGACACTCACAGGTGGCGCTGACTCTCCCGAAGAAAGTGTCTTCTTACTAATAATCCTATATATCTCAGAAAGAATTGTCTGAAAAGCCTTGTCAACATTGGTAGCTTCAAGAGCAGATGTCTCTACAAAAGCAAGCCCTTCTTTCTCAGCATAACCCTGAGCATCCTCAGCAGCTACTGCTCTAAGATGTTTAAGATCAGTCTTATTCCCGATTAACATGATCACAATGTTGGAATCTGCGTGATCCCTCAGCTCCTTCAACCACCGACTCACATTTTCAAAAGTCGTTGGCTTTGTTACATCGTACACCAGAAGAGCTCCAAGCGCGCCCCTATAGTAGGCACTCGTGATCGCTCTGTATCGCTCTTGCCCCGCCGTGTCCCATATCTGCGCCTTCACCGTCCTTCCTTCAACCTATCAAGCACCACACACAAGTAAAATCCCGATCAAAATGAAACTAATTAGAAACACAGATCAAAATGAGGGCTTGATGTGGATCGAGCAGAGTGTGCTAGTAGAATAGGAGTTAGGGTTGGTTACTTGAAGAGTGCGAGTGGCGAATTCGACGCCGATGGTGGACTTGGACTCCAAACAAAACTCGTTGCGAGTAAATCTAGAGAGGAGGTTCGATTTTCCGACACCGGAGTCGCCAATTAACACTATCTTGAACAGGTAATCGTACTCCTCGTCGGCTCTCCTCGCCATCTCCTTCTCTTTCTCTAACAGTGGTTGTGAGAGAGAAGAAAAGGGTGAGAAAGGGAGAAGACATGTCTGTTTTATTATTGTCTGGATGCAATATCAAGTGTTGCATTTCTACCCCTATTATTTTAAAATAGTTTAATTTCACCCTTTCAAAAAAATTCAATTTCTCTTTAGAAATAACATGTCTTCGTATCCTTTATATTTTAAAAGAATTAATATTTATTTTTAAATTAATATAGAAATAAATTTATTTTTATATCTAACCAAATTACGCTTATGTTTTTTTATATCTCATGACACTAATCAAATACAATTTTCTTTTTAAAAAATCTATTACAATTTTTTGTATTTTTTTTCTCATACCAAAGCCACAAGGTATGAGTTTTGATATTATTTACTCTGCTTTTTATTCTTAATTATGTATTTTTTTAACCTTGGGATAAATTATAATAACTATTTTTAATAGTAAGGTATAATTATTAAGAAACAAAATGTTGTACGATCGAGAAGTCTGTAAACTTTTTTTTGGATTCGAGGAAATCACACCTTTCGGAAAGCACACTTTGTGGATCCAGGTGAATGAATAAAACTCTGGCTGTTCCAGGCTTTTACAAAAAGTGCACGCCTTAATTTGAACTCTAAAACTGCTGTGCATATTTCAAGCCTTTTGTCCCCATGCCACACCCCTTGGGATGAGAAGTCTATAAACATCTATAGTAAAGTACATTCTCTTAAAAAAAAATATTCTATAGATATTTTAATTACAATGTAGTGGTCGATGAAAATTTAATTATCTTAATTCAAAAAAATTCACCATGAGATAATTATAATAAGTAAATATTCGATATTGTGTTTCAAAAATGTTTTTTAAAAAATATTATTTTATTTTAAAATAAAATAAAAATTTTGATGTTTTTAGATCATTTTAATATGTTGACATTAAAAATATTTTTAAAAAAATAAAAAATATATCACTATGATTAATATCTAAATAAAAAATACTTTAAAAAGCAAACTCAATTGAACTTTCAAATAATTCTAAATTGAGAAATAAATTCGGTTTTAGTATGAAAAAGTTAATCACTATATTTATTACAATGTTGCATTGATTTACGATGGATGGGGGCATGAGTTTTCTACAATTCAACATATTTTTTTGGCAAACAAATATAAAAAAAAAATAAAAAATATATAATTTTTTCAATGTGTTGATATGTCTAAGATTCTAAAATGATATTAGCTTTAAAAATAAGCGGATACGATTGGCTGATTTTCTCATTATCACAATTAACCTCTTGATGGGTTATTTAAATAATTTTTTCTCGATTTTTTTATTAAAGTGGGTGAAATAGTATATTTACCTTTTCCAATTTTTTTTTGTAAGAAATAAAATTATGCTCTTGAATCTCACCTATGAGGTCGAGAGTTCAAATCTTATTTCTTATCAAATAACTATTTCAATAATAATAATAAAATTAAGTTTATATTTCTTATGTACTATAATATATTCTAGATGATGAGACAATTCCAATGATGACCTAATAATAATAGCTTTAACTCATCACCTTATATTGATTCATAGATAAACAATTGAAAATTTCATGGTAAGAGAAATTACCCTTGAGCTGTGTCAGAAACTCTCCACAATTCATGTCTTTTTCCACTTCAAGTCGATCATTGAATTGGATTTAACAATTATTATCTTTATATATAGGGACCAAATCACAAAAATGAAAACTTCAAGGGGAGAGAAACAAGATAATTAGCAAACAATAATAATCCATGGCTCCCCATCGAAGTGTCATATCCATACGTGTTGAAATGTCTGTTTGGCACCGCGTTTTAAAAACACTTTTGAAAAATTGAAATTTTTTATTGTTTATTTTTTATTTCAAATTGATTTTTTGTATTTTCAACTCATTTTGACGTGTTGATATCAAAAATAATTTTTTTAAAATAAGAAAATATCATTCTGATACTTTTTTAAATAAAATGTTTTTTGAAAAACAACCTCAATCACATTTTCATGGCTCCCCATCGAATTGTCCTATCCATACGTGTTGAAATGTCTGTATGACACTGCGTTTCAAAAACACTTTTGAAAAATTGAATTTTTTATTGTTTATTTTAAATTGGTTTTTTGTATTTTCAGCTCATTTTGATGTGCTGATATCAAAAATAATTTTTTAAAACTAAGAAAATATCATTCTGATACTTTTTTAAACAAAATGTTTTTTTGAAAAACAACCTCAATCATATTTTCATGGCTCCCCATCGAATTGTCCTATCCATACGTGTTGAAATGTCTGTATGACACCGCGTTTCAAAAACACTTTTGAAAAATTGATTTTTTTTATTGTTTATTTTTATTTTAAATTGACTTTTTTTTTATATTTTCAGCTCATTTTGATGTGCTGATATCAAAAATATTTTTTAAAAAACTAAGAAAAAATCATTCTGATATTTTTTTAAACAATTTTTTTTTTTGAAAAACAATCTCAATCACATTCTCAAACACGCCAGAAGAAGGAGATGGGGAATCAATGGGTGAGATGGATAATTTTATGTGATTTTTTTTCATATATTTGAGTGTTGTTATTTTTATATTTTAAAAATGTGTTTTTTAATAAAATAAATAATATTTTCTATATTTTCAGATTCTTTTCGGATTCTAATATTAAAAATATTTAAAAAAAATAAAAAATATAATTTTAATATAATTTCTTATAAAAAACAATTTTAAAAACAAACAAATGTGTATGTGTACTTGACTCTCATATGATTGAAAGTAATTTATTAGTTTTCCTATAAAATAGAAAATAGAAATATATGAGTTTCACGCGATTATTTAACAAAAATAAAAATAAAAAAATAATGCGATTAAGAATTCGTTGATCCATTGAAAAGGTAATTGAGATGAAAACAATGGAGGACCTAATCGTAACTACAATTTGAAAACCAGGACTGGTTAGCCCGTAAAAAAGGAATATAATCGCAGCCTACAAAAACCCTAATAGCGTTTCCCCCCCCGCCCCCTGCTTCTCACTTATCTCTCGTCGCCTCTTCTAGCTCTAGCGCTTAACGCCAGTACGCACATCTCTCTCCCCCTTCCTCCCTCCCCACACACACTCACTGATATCGATCTTGTCTTGTGAAAGATAAGAGTTTTACTATCACTCTTTAACTCTGTATTTGTTGTTTTCAGATCTGAAATCGGAGCTACTCCTTTCCTTTTCAGCCATGGCTCTCGTAAGTTCTTCTTGACCGACTTTGTGTGTTATGGAAATCGTGTGTGCAATTGAATGCTGACACTTGATTTGTTGTTTTGGGTTTAGATATTGTATGCTGGTAAGACAAACAAAAATGCATACAAGACACAGATAGCTGCAGAATACTCTGGTGTGGATGTCAAGCTTGCCGAGAACTTTGAGATGGGTGTTACCAACAAGACTCACGAGTTTCTCAAAATGAACCCAATTGGAAAGGTGTGATTTTATGTTAACCCTGTTGGAATTTTGAGATGAGTGTTACCAGAAATTTGCTTTTTATTTGTTGTGATTTCTAAAAGAGATTTGTTAATGGTTTATCAGGTTCCTGTCTTGGAGACTCCTGAAGGTCCCGTCTTTGAGAGCAATGCGATTGCACGTTATGGTAAAATACTTTATGCTTGATTCGCGATGCGTTAAATGGTATATTATTATATATGATAACTGTATTGAGTTTTGTACTTGTTCTTGCAGTTACTCGCCTGAAGGCTGACAATCCTCTGTATGGCTCATCGTTGATTGATTACGTAAGATATTTTTGTTTTGGTGAAACCTTTTTTTTTAACCATGCTCAAATTATTTGTTTACTTGAACAAAAAGAAAGTTGCTCCTGTTTGCACCATTTGTGTTGTGCTAATCTTTTTAGTATTTTTGGTGATCCTTAGGCCCGTATTGAGCAGTGGATGGATTTTGCTGCAACCGAGATTGATGCCGGTATTTCAAAATGGCTGTATCCTAGATTGGGATATCAACTGTACCTTCCTCCAGTAAGTTGTCTATCTTTTTGTGCTACAATGTCTTGCAACTCTGAAATTTTCTGCTCCTTCATGTCGATGAGATTTTTGTTTTGTTTATAACATGTTAAATTTAACGTTGGTTTTATATATCTTTTGTTCGGGGTCAATCCTGATTGCCAATTGTAAATGTTGAGTCATATAGGACTTAGCTTTAAAAGGTTCTTATAGATACATCTAGGACTACATTTAAGAGAGAAAGTGAAGATAAGACATAGTTTTTTACACTGCTTAGCAAGTCTGCATGACATTTCATTTTGTAATGGGCATTGAATGCACATTCATGCAGATTGTATTCTTGATAAGGTATAGAACGGTTACACTGTTTTAATTATTTGATTCTTCAATTTTTTATTTATTCTGTAACAAAAAGCAATATTTCATGGTTCCCTTGTATGCTGCTACTGCTTTTTATAATATTGTTGCCGGCCCATTAACGTATACGTTTTACGGATGCTTCTTTATGAAGGCTGAGGAGGCTGCGATTTCTGCATTGAAGAGAGCATTGGGCGCCCTGAACCTGCATCTTACCTCAAACACCTACTTGGTTGGGCATTCTGTGACTCTTGCTGACATCATCATGACATGCAATCTTTACCTGGGATTTTCTCATGTCATGACCAAGAGCTTTACCTCGGAGTTCCCTCATGTTGAGAGATACTTCTGGACCATGGTTAATCAACCAAATGTCAAAAAGGTGTTGGGTGATGTTAAGCAGGCCGAATCAGTTGTGCCAGTTACAAGGAAACCTTCCCAGCCCAAAGAACCTGCTCAATCAAAGCCCAAGGATGAACCAAAAAAAGAAGTTAAGGAAAAAGAGCCAGCAAAGCCCAAAGCTGAACCTGCTGCAGAAGAGGAAGAAGCACCAAAGCCGAAACCCAAAAATCCTCTTGATTCGCTGCCTCCAAGCAAGATGATAATTGATGACTGGAAGAGGCTCTACTCTAACACCAAGACTAACTTTCGTGAGGTTGCTATCAAAGGTACTTTTACCCTTTTCTTATCACCCATACCTGTTCTCTTACTTGGAGCAGTGGTATCTGCTATTTTCAAATAGCCTTCAGCATACAGATATTTATGTAATTATTTCTTGGAAAAAGTATCAGGGAAGATTCAGAATGTGTTTTTTCTTCTTCCAAAACTGAAAAGTTTTTTATTGACATAAATTTGCTGTCGACTCTTGGGTCGTGCTAGGTTTTCTTCAATGGAAGGACTTGTTTTTTGTTTTTGAAACACGTGGTAAATCTGGATTTGTTTTATTGTTATTAATGGAGTTATTGTCTATCAATTTTAACTTCTATTGTAGGATTCTGGGAAATTGTAGGATTCTGGGAAATGTATGATCCTGAGGGATACTCGCTGTGGTTCTGTGACTACAAGTACAATGATGAGAATACTGTGTCGTTTGTCACTCTGAACAAGGTCGGTGGATTTCTTCAAAGGATGGATCTGGCACGCAAGTATGCATTTGGGAAGATGCTTGTAATCGGCTCAGAACCTCCATTCAAGGTCAAGGGGCTGTGGCTTTTCCGCGGGCAAGAAATTCCTCAGTTTATCATTGATGAGTGCTATGACATGGAGCTGTATGAATGGACTAAGGTTGACATCTCAGACGAAGCTCAAAAGGAGCGTGTCAGTCAGATGATTGAAGATCACGAGCCTTTCGAGGGGGATGCCCTTTTGGATGCCAAGTGCTTCAAGTGAAACAAATGTATTCTGTCAAGGCCATGTTTGCGGCTGCAATCTTTTTTTGGTAGTGAGTCTCTTTTTTCAGGCATACTGAGGTCTGGACATTTAATGATTTGAACAATAGTTTAAATTTTTTTTTTTTAGCATTTGCCCTTCTCAAAGATGCCTGCTCGTTTGCTGGTGGCAGTTTTTTGCCTCTGATGACTAGGGTCAATTCGGCTCCATCTTCCTGAGAGTCCTGCGAATGATAGGGCAAAAGGTGTTTAATTTACCGTTATGAGCTGTGTGTAAGATGAATAGATATGTGATTTCTATGATGAATTTGATGTGGGGTATCCAGCTAGCGAATTTAGCAAAGCAAGTAAAAATACTTGTAAACTAATTTCTTCTTAATAATAACAATATATATTTTTAATTTTTTAATATATCATTCAAGTTCCATTTATACTTATAATTGCATGGTAATGGTATGATTAATTTAGAACTGGTAGCACGAGTGTATGTGATATGTAGTGTTTCTGTATGAAATAAGTTAGATGCTTGATTTTTTAAAATACCTGATATGTAAGGTTATTTATCACATAATACACAATTTAGCATTATATCTTGTGGAGGTCAAGTTGTGATTAAGAAAAGTAATCAAACTCTTATAAAAAGAATAAATGATTCACATAGAAGAACACAAACATCAAAATATAATCAAAAGAGACGAGAGAAATACCTTGTTTAATATGAATTTTTATATTATTTCAAAGTGTACAGAATACAAGACAAATGATTTATTTATAGGAGAAGAAAATTAACTCAAGGGTTATGGAAATCCAAGAGACTAAACTCAAGAGTCATGGACATTCAACATATATAAATATGAACTTATTATGAATTTATAACACTTCCCCTTGAATGACCATGTACTTTAAAATTCAATGGAGGACTTTATATAGATACTTCAAGATCCATATATGGATACTTCAGGATTCATTAAAACAATGTCAAATTGCCCCATTAAAACCTTGCAAAGAAAAACCCACCTAAGCGAAGGAAAAAGAGTATAATTTGCATTGACTTTCCCTCAAAAGTACATGTCTTATGACAAATCTTTAAGATGATGCATTCCAATATTATGGACAAGTTTCTTGAAAAATGAGGCTGGTAAAAACTTTGTAAATAAGTGTGCTAAATTATCACTTGATCTGATTTGTTTGATATTAATTTCTTCCTTTTGTTAAACATTAAAATATAATCAAAAGATACAAGAGAGAAACACCTTTGATATATAGAAAAATTCATAATAAGAAAGATACTTCTCTCGTCTCTTTTGATTATAATTTAATATTTATATTCTTATATGTGAATCATTTATTCTTTTTATAACAAAAACAAAGTTAAGAGCATTTAAATAGGTTATTTAACAAAAAAAACAACGACCTTATTTCTTGATTGATCGACTCATGAAGCTAATTATTAATAATATAAAGGACACAATTTTATATTTTTAATTAGATGTCAGTGTTAATTCATGAGGTTGCTCTCCCCAATAATGTAATCTAAAACCCATCTCCGGTCAAACGAAGCAATCTAGAAAGTGATCATCACTGTGTAGCTAGAAAATTCATTTTCAAAAAGCTCCCCGTCAAACTTGAACGAACCTGTAGCTTTGTTGAATGATCCATCCATTACTACAAACTACGTCGCGGCACAGCCAGCTAGCCATTACGCTGTGTAGAGTTTTGCCAAGTTAGTTTTCAAGCTTTCTAGTTTCTATGACTTGAAGAAGTAAGAGCTTGGACTGTCTGTTGCAAGACAAAATCGAGCCACCTCAAAAACACAACATCCGAAACGATCATATCCCATCATTTAGGTAGGTGCTCGGACATTTCTCATGTGTACAGTGTCCTGGGATTGGAAAGGACACAACTTGATCGAGTTTGCAACTTGGCAAGCATGTTCGTCTTGGCAGACGCCAGTCTTTTCTGCTCAGACAAAATGGGTTTACTTTGAGTCAACTCCAAGTGAATTCAACCCTTTGCGCATGATAGAACCACCCACCCACGCACGAAGGTTCAAGCCTATTTACAAGTCCCAGCCATAATACCGTCAATTATATATACAACTTCAGTGCGCCGAGTTACTCCATCTCTACCCATCATATTTCGTGGTTTTCTTGAACAATCTTATTTCTTATTACTGTGGCTTTTGGTTTGATGAAGGAAATCGCCGCAAAGGAAGATCAGCAGAGGGATGAGTCCCGAGAGTTGCTTCAAAAGCGTGCTGCAGAAATAGGTATGGGAGGCAATCTTCTCTATCTATACCAGGGGTTCTGGTGTCCGCAGGTGTCGATTAAGGGCATGATGTTGTTTCAGCAGCACTTCAAGGCGCAAGAAACTGACCTCATACTTGCAAGCATTCCAAAATCAGGCACCACTTGGTTAAAGGCCTTGATTTACACTATAGTTAATCGCACCCGTTACTCACTTGAAAAGAGCCCTCTTCTTGCCAATGGCCCTCACGGGGTGGTGCCCTTTCTTGAGTTTGATATCAGCTCCGAAAACCACTTTCAGGAACTAGACAGGCTTCCGAATCCTAGGATTTTCGGAACCCACTCCCCTTACCCGGCACTCCCGTGTTCGGTCAAAGATTCTGCTGCTAAAATCGTGTACGTGTGTCGGAATCCGGTGGACATGTTCATTTCCTACTGGAAATTCAGTGTCAATATCCCAAAGGAAGAGGAGAAACACCTTTCACTGGAAGATGCTTTCGACAAGTTCTGTCAAGGACTTCATGGCTACGGTCCATTTTGGGATCATTTGTTAGGGTATTGGAAGGCAAGCCTGGAGAGACCTGATAAGGTCTTGTTTCTGAAATACGAGGACATGAAGAAGAACGCTGTCCTCTACACCAGGAAGCTGGCTAGCTTCGTGGGCCTTCCTTTCTCCATGGATGAAGAGAAGCAAGGTCTGATAGAAGAGATATCAAGGCTATGCAGCTTTGAAAGCATGAAAAGCTATGAAGCAACCAGGACCTGCACAGGCCCTCTTGGAATTCCGGCCAGTGCCTTCCTCAGGAAAGGAGAGG
This sequence comes from Salix brachista, assembly GCA_009078335.1. Classification (NCBI taxonomy): domain Eukaryota; kingdom Viridiplantae; phylum Streptophyta; class Magnoliopsida; order Malpighiales; family Salicaceae; genus Salix; species Salix brachista. Next base: position 292,898 of record CM018574.1, read on the forward strand.
CGGGAGACTCACTGAATCATCTAACACCCTCGATGGCGAGCCGTGTGGAAAATCTGATTCGAGAGAAGCTCCGAGATTCTGGTCTCAGTTTCTTTCTGTCTAGCTCATTCCAAAAGGGTGCTTGACCCGCACCTTTTGTCTTTGAGTTCCGATATATTAAAGATGAAAAAATAAGATATCTATTGTTGAGTTGAAATGAGACGCGAGAAGGTCAAATCAATGAAAGAATTGAAGGAACCTACGGAGAGAATGAAAGTAACTTTCCTGCATTCCAAGTACTTTCATATGTTTAGAACTGAGCTATCAATCCTTGCCAAATTCATGATGAGGTTAATTCAAAGCAGCATGTTTTTAAAAGAATTAAATGTTGAAATGAGTTTACTCTGCTTTGTTTCCAAATCAACTCTCTATCCATTTCAATATAAAATCCTATGCTGGATTCCTGGTTGACAAGTCACAAGTTAGATCAGATTTTATAATTCTATATTTTTATGGTAAGTTACCTTTATGCTTACTTCTATATATAAATTCAGAAATGTTTGAAATTTGGTCTTTTATAAATTAGAAATAGATAGTTGGCTAAAAAAAAGATAAAATACAAAATAAAATGCATCAAGCGAGATATGTTAAACTCATAAGCCTAGTCGAGAGACCAAACCAACTTCAAAGACAATAAATTGAAAGGAAAAAAAAACACCTGCAAACCCATGTAAGGTGGCTAAAACTTGTGATTTCATATCATGTCATTAGGATAGCCTAATAGAAAATAAAAATAGAAATTGATAAAGTTTAATTTTTTAAAAGAAATTGAAGTACAAAATAATATATATATATATATATATATATATATATATATATATATATATATATATATATATATATAAAACTCCATAAAAATAGCCAAGTTAACTTGGCTAAACTTGTTGTACAAATTATGTGATCAGAATTATCCAATTGAAAGAAGATGAAGAAAATCATGAAATCCATTTTTAAAAACAACTAATATTCATGTTGTTAAACTCACGATTTGACTCATAAAATCATACGGTTACATGTCAAACGTAAAAACCTTGTAAAATCAGTCTAAAAAATCAAAACCCTAATTGTGATCCTAGTAGCAACAGGACCAGTTTGTCAACCATCATCTCTCAAGTCTCATCTATAAGCTCTTTGTCGTTGGTTTTTCTGTGCAGCTGGTGCTCTACTACTCTCTATTTTGAGTCTTTGACAACCAAAAACTCAGCAAGGTTAGTTTGCTAATTCTTTTTAATTCTTCAACTTTTGCACTTTGCACTTCTCCTTCTCTGCAATCTGAGAATTCCATCACTGGTTAGGAAGTGGATTGAGTCTTGATTGAGAGTTATAATGTCGAATTTTTGATTGTCAGCAGCGATTTCTTGTAGAAAGATAAGGATCTCTAGTATACACTTCATTATCCTTATTGAGAACTATTTTCAAATACTTAACGAATTCCTCTACTTTCCTCCTATTGCAACTCTATTGTTGGTTTGGACAAAGCCTAAACATAGCAAGTTGTAGCATCCAGTTGCTTGATAAGCGTCAGACTATTGTAAGACTTTAAGGTGTAAATTAGAAAGTCATCATGAGTAATGTCACAGTTGAAGGTAGGACGAGGAAAGAGTTAATGAAAGGAAACGAAGTCAAGCTTTTACATATATAGACTCACAGTCTAGTATGTCATGAGTAATGTTACAGCCAAATCTTTGGTTTGTAAAGAACATACACCTCCTTTAGGGAAGCCTTTACTGTCAGTGTATATGGCAAGAATATCAGCAATATATGGCAACTCAATTGTAACAGAAAAGCTTGTATTTATTATGGACTACAAATCAGGGATTATTACATGTATTTAGATTTTAGAGGACTGAATTCCTCCTTTGTAAATCAAGAAAATACAGAGCAAATTACACAGAAATTACAGATTTGTGACATTCTCTTACCTTTCTATCTGCTGGTCCAATCTCTCCAACACGTCTCCAGCTAGCTAGCTGCACGTTTCACTGAAGGAAAACCCCTTCTGTCCGTAGTTGGCTCTTCGTTGACAGGGAATGGCACTCAGTAAGGCCTTAAATTTATTTTGTTCTTGTATTCTATTTGGATAAAAGTTTATTCCTCAATTTGATGCTGAGTTTTGTGCCCTTTTCAGATAGGAAAGAGACTAAAAGAAGGGACATTCGCATATGTAGCATATTCCCCCTTGAAATCTAATCTATAAACCTTTTGTAGTTTACTAGAATGCTCCAATTCTACTAGGTTCACACGACTGTTTTGGTCATTCACTAGATAGGAAAAATCAAAATCATTTATCCTATGCAAAGTAATCCTTATAAACCCCCTAAAAAAACCGACATTCACTAGTTGGAAAAATTAGAGGGTCATTGCCAGCATTCTTTAGCTATATCAATGAGTTTTATTGTTGTTTCTTTGCTAGAAGTAAGATGCAGTCAAACATGTGTGTGTGTTTTAACAGTAGATAATTGAATAAAGTGACTTGGCAAAACAAGGTGTCAATAAATTCAACAGCCCAGGCACGAGAATCATACCTTCATGCATCTTACCATGAACAAATTGTTTGATTTTTCCTGGGGCATGCAGTCGCCAGTCATTGATCTATTACAGGAGCAGAAAGCATCCTTCAATATTCTTGTTAAGCAATAAGTTATCACTGATAATGCTGCCAATTATAATTGTAGGGCAATTACTGATGGGAAAAAGAAAAGGATTGTTTTGGACACCATGCACTGCTCATTGTTTTGATTTGATATTGAAAGATTTTGAGAAGATTAGCTAGAGGTCCATCAAGGAACCATTACTAAGGAGAGGAGAATCAACTTTTGCGTATATTTAAGAACTATTTTTATTTCTATGCTAAGACACTTTACATAAGAAAATGATTTGATCAGGTCTGCTACCACTCGAGTTGCTACTACATATTTGACTCTTGGATGTTCGAACGATTGTAAAATACAATTGATGACAATGTTTACTTCCATCCATTTGAGATCATGTAGGTTTTCAAAACTAGAAGAGCAGAAATGGATTCAAAGTTGTGTTTTGGACACCAAGTTTTGGCATCATGTTACTTTATGTATTAAGACATTATATTCTCTAATTAAAGTTCTTTGATTGGTTGATTCAGATGAGAAACCAGCCATGAGTTTTATATATGAATCAATGGATCAAGCAAAAGATAAGATACAAGTGAAGTTTGGTTCTCTGGAAAAAAAAGGTGTCAATTATCTATCTTCCTAATTACTTATTTAATAGAATGAGTTAATGCATAATGGTTATTTTACTTTTATATTATGTAATTTAATGTTGATGTTAATATTCTTATTTTTATCAATTCTTTTTTGTAGTTATAAACCTATATGAAATATTATTGATGCAAGATGAGAACTTCAACTTCACAGACCTTTACATGCAGCAACTTATCATTTAAATCCTCATTATCATTATAATCCTAATTTAAAGTTCATCCTAACATTGAAATTGGATTATATCAATGCTTAGAAAGGATGGTGTCTGATGCAAATTAAAGGTGTAAATTGATCTACAAATTGATTCATTCAAGGATGCAAAAGGGTTATTTGGTATTGAGGCTATCAAAATAGCAAGGGATAAAAAAAACTCAAGTTAAATGGTGAGTGTCTTATAGGAATGAATGTCCAGAGCTACAAAAGTTTGCAATTCGAGTTCTAAGCTTTACTTGTAGTTCATCTGGATGTGAGCGTAACCGGAATGCATTTGAGAAGGTAAGGGATAAAAAAAACTCAAGCTAAGTTAATGATTTTGGTAAAGCTTTAGATGATCTCTCATCTGATGATGATTGGATAACTGAAGGGGAAGAACACAATGGTTCATCGAACATTGATTTACTTGGTGTTATTGATAGTGCAACTCAAAGGAAAAATGGAAAGGAAGATGAAAATGATGAAGAAAATTTCAGTGATGTTGAAATGGAGACTCATGGTATTGATGTTGATTTTGAGATTCGAAATAATGTCACTCCAGATAATTTAAGGAGTTTAGAGTTAAATATTGTTGACAAAATTAATGTTGAGTTAGAGCTAGTAGCAACAATATTATTCATAATATTGATGCTGATACTAGTAGTAATAATTTTAATCCTTTCGATAATAATGATTTTGATGTCTTAGAACTAACAAGGAAGATGAAGGCAATGGGATTGATTTTAGTTTACATGGCACACCAACAGAGTATTTGTTTTAAATTTGTTAGTTTTTACCTAATAAAATTCTATGGACATATTATTGTAATTTTAAGTTATTTTAAATCATGTATGAACCTTAACTTATGAAGCTCTACGGGCATAATTGTATTTTTAAGTTATTTAAGGTGTTTGATTTTTTTTCTATGATTTTTCTATGAAAATAATTTTACTTATGATTTTACGATTCAAGTTTATATTATATATCCGTGTCGTTTCAAAGAAATGATTTTGACAACCTTGGATGGAATTGAAAAAAAGAAGTTAAAATAAGGATGTTAGCCCGTGTTAGCTTTTCAAACTTGTGACCTAAGTTACTAAACCAAAAACAACCCATCCAGAAAAATCATGAGGACTAATTCTCAATAAATTAAATATAGAAGGTCAACAAAGCTTACTTTTAAAAGGAACCCAATTCCGAAGGAAAAAATTGAAAAAAGGATATAAAACATTATTCCAAAACAATTATCAAGTTAACAGGCTAAACCTATCATTTAGGTCATCGGACCAGAATATTGTGATTGAAAGAAAATCATGAAATTCAATTTTTGAAATAAATAGCGATACATGATGAAAATTGAAAGAAAAAAATAAGTGAAAAAAATCAACTCGTATTAACATTTAATCTCGTGACCCGCGTCACTAAACAATAAGCACCTTGTTTTAAAAAACCAAAAATTTTAATTTTAAGAAATTAAATATTGAAGGATGAAAAAACTTAATTTTAAAATGAACCCAACTCTGAAGGACAAAAAAATAACTACAAAAAAACGATTGGTTTAACTGACCAAACTTGCTACCTAAATCATGAGATTGAGATAGCCTAATTGAAGAAAACCAAACAAAATCATCAAGCCTATTTTTCAAAATAAACAACGTCAAATGATGAAGTTGAAAAATATAAAAGAAATGATCCAAGTCATTAAACAGAAACAACTATATGAAAACTTACAAAGCTTAATTCTCAATAAATAAAATATCAAAGGATGTAATTTAAAAAACAAGAACTACAAAATGATTAAAAAAAAACAAGAAATGTTAATTAAGATGACAAAGACTAAATACAAAGCAAAAAATGAATGCGAGGACAACTTAGAATTTTGTATTGAATGTAAGTTTGGATAACAAAGTCAAATTCACAAAAGAACCTAAAATAAAAGATTGAGGACTCAATTTGAAAAAAAATACAAATCACAATCTAGATTCAGGAAAGAAAATGAAAATAAGTTGAACTTTGTTAAAAAAAAAAAGAAGGCAAAAAACATGAATTAAGAAAACAAGAGTCAAAGTTGAAATGCAAGTTGACAACTTTGAAATTTAGAATGGGTTAGCGTGAATCTTTAAAAGACAAGAGAAAAGAGAAAGAAAGAATAAGTCATCCAAAACACATTAACAAAAAACCTAAAACAGATCAGTGTTTCACTGTTCACCGATCTGTTCATCGTGACTCATAGTCACTGTTCATTGGTCATTTCACTCGGTGCTTCGCGGGTGCATGTCCTCTTTTTTTTTCGTTTATGAACAGTGTATTAACAAAATTGTCCCTCGAAAAAGACAAAAAACGCCGCCGGTTTCAGGGCTCCACGGTCATTGCACACATTTGGTCCGGTTCGGTCCGGTTCGTCCAACCGGTTTTTGAATTTTTTAATATTTCATTGAACAGTGCAATAACTGTTTTGCAAGGTAGTCAAACTCGCGAGTCAACTCGCAAACTCGTACGAGTTTGCGAGTTGGCTCAGAAAACCTGGTTGGATCGGAAAGAAAAATCGAAACCGGTTAAACTCGGTCAAAATCGGGTTGACTCGTGAAATCGGACCGGATCGGTCCGATTTCACGATCCCAGCTGCTCGGCCTTCGCTCTTCACTTCAATCTTTCTTTTTCATAGTCATTGAAGAGGATGAGGAGGAAGAGGAAGAGGACTCTGTAATGGAGAAAAAGGTTTGCAACAAGAGCTCGAGAGAAACATTGAAGAGGAGGCACCATCAGCTGCTGGTGAAGAAGAAAACTCAGGTAATTTGGAAATATCAAGCGTGCCGGAAGATGGTTTTGAAAAGGAGCTGATGGGATTAACAGGGGGCTTTCCTGGTGGAGAGAAGGGATTGGAAAAATTCATCGAGGAAAACCCACCTCCAAAGAAACAATCAGTTGCGAAGCTTACAATCACAAACAAGCCAAAACCACCAGAATTGCCACTGTTGTTGCCTGGTATGACTGATGAGGTAGGCGGCGGCGTGAAGAAGAAGATTAAGGATTTAGGGTTAGAAAATGATGAGGGAGATGATGGATGAGGTGGGCGGCGGGGTGAAGAAGAAGAGATTTAGCCATTTAGGGTTAGTAAAAGTTTTATAATATTAATAATAATAATAATTATTATTATTATTATAATATATAAGGGGGAGGGGTTATAATAATAATAATAATAATAATAATAAGGTTTATAATAATAATAATTAGCATAAAAAATAGTTAGCATAAAAAATAATTTTAAAAAATATATATTAATTTAAGATAATAAATAACATTAATTAATTTCAAATACAACAATCATAAAAAAATATACAATTACTTATACGCCAGCTGAAGATTTGTTTTAAATTTGTTAGTTTTTAACTTATGAACTTTTAGGGACATAATTATTTTGTAATGTGTTTTGAAGTTATTTTACATCATGTATGAACCTAAACTAATTAAGTTTTATGTCCATAATTATGCTATTTTGTATTCAAAAATATTTTACATACGATTTTACTATTTTTCTTCTCACACGATTTTAGCTGTGATTTTACGATTTTTGTACGGATAAATTCGGGTACGATCTTACGATTTTACGATCCGATCTTACGGAGCCCTTTCCGATTCGTGTCAAAATCTCGATTTTGACTACCTTGCTGTTTTGTCCCTCGAAAAGGACAAAACTCAGGCATGTGAGCGAGGGGCGATCCCGTAATTAGCCAATTTTTTAATTTTTTTCGCCTGCTTACTGTGTGGCGCGCCGCCATACGCGCCGTCCGTTTCCGCGCTCATGCATGTTTCGGACGGCGCGTGCGGCTTACTCTGGCGTCAAAAAATGCCCAACCAGCGTCTAGAATGATTTTCAAACATGTTCCCTTCCTCATGGTGCGGCGCGTGTGGCCATTTGGTGTCCGGCGACGTGTCAATGGTCGTTTAAATTCCCCCCCCATTTCTCTCTCCTCCTGCGCAAGCTGACGTCAGCGCAGCTGCTTTTTGTCCCATTGCATTTCAGTCCCTGAACATTCACATTTGGTTTTCGGCCCCTTATTGCTATTATATAGGTTTTGATTTGTTTCAATTTCGTCCTTCAATTGAAATTGAATATATATTGTAGTTTCAATTAGCTCCTCATTCTTTGTATTTTTCGGATTAGTCTTCAATCCTGAATATTTTTGGTATCAAAGTTATGATTAATTTCAATTTCATCCTTCCATGCAAATTTATTATAAATCCTTAATATTTTTGGTATCAAATTTTAATTTCTTACAATTTTATCCTTCCATGCAAGTTAATTATGGATTTCAGTTTCATTTCGGTCATAATTCTTTGGATTTCCGGCTTTGTTTTTAAATTATTTAATTTCAATGTTTGGATTTATTTGAGTTTTATCCTTTAATTTAATTTTTTTTACATATGTTTCCTTTTTATTTTATCTCTTATACTTTTAATCTTGAATTTTATTTTAATTCCTTTATTTCTTATACATATTTCTTACATAGTTCCTATTTCTGTCCATGTTTATGTATATATGCTCTTCATTTTTCTTTCCAATTTTTCTTTATTTCCACTATTATTAAGTTTTTCTATTTAATATCCAAATTTCAACGAAATAATGTTTGTTATTATTTCTCTTTTTTTATTCTTCCCGTTAAGCAATTTCTTTAAATATAATAATATTTTTTATTTATATTGTTAGATATTGAATTTTGTTATTATTCCAGATAAAACATTCAAAATGGGTGGCATATTTGGATGAGGAACCTAGGAAACCGAGACGCCATGGATTGGAGACATGGGGCAGCTAGGAAACCGAGACGCCATGGATGAGAGACACTGGGCAATTCACATCTGTTTATTTAATTATTTATTCAGTATTCAGTTTATGATTTACGTTAATGTACACGTTTTAGTTCGGTTAGAACCAGTAAGGATAATGGATAATTAATTAAGAGAATAGTTATTTCCTAATTCTGTATTTAAGGTACTGTTTGAATTAATGAAAGACAACGAACCTCAATATTTCAGAATTATTTTCTAGCAATTACAACCTAATTCGTAACACTCGGTGGATTTCTTCAGGGGATGGATCTGGCTGGGAAGCATGCATTTGGGGAGCCAACATGGGTTTGCAAGTTGGCATGCACGTTCGTCTTGACAGACGCCAGTCTTTTCTGCTCAGACAAAATGGGTTTACTTTGAATCAACTCATTCAACCCCTCGCGCATCATAGAACCATCCACCCACCCACCCACGCAAGTAGGTTCAAGCCTACTTGCAAGTTCCAGCCATATATAATACCGTCAATTATATATACAACTTCAGTGCGCCGAGTTACTCCATCTCTACCCATCACATTTCGTTGTTTTCTTGAACAATCTTCTTTCTTGTTCGTGTGGCTCTTGGTTTGATGGAGGAAATCGCTGCAAAGGAAGATCAGCAGAGGGATGAGTCCCGAGAGTTGCTTCAAAAGCTTCCTGCAGAAATAGGTATGGGAGGCAATCTTCTCTATCTATACCAGGGGTTCTGGTGTCCGCAGGTGTCGATTAAGGGCATGATGTTGTTTCAGCAGCACTTCAAGGCGCAAGAAACTGACCTCATACTCGCCAGCATTCCAAAATCAGGAACCACTTGGTTGAAGGCCTTGACTTACACTATAGTTAATCGCACCCGTTACTCACTTGAAAAGAGCCCTCTGCTTACCAATGGCCCTCACGGGGTGGTGCCCTTTCTTGAGTTTGATATCAGCTCCGAAAACCACTTTCAGCAACTAGACAGGCTTCCGAATCCTAGGATTTTTGGAACCCACTCGCCTTACCCGGCACTCCCCTGTTCAGTCAAAGATTCTGCTGCCAAAATCGTGTATGTGTGTCGGAATCCTTTGGACGTGTTCATTTCCTACTGGAAATTCGGTGTCAATATCCGAAAGGAAGAGGAGAAACACCTTTCACTGGAAGATGCTTTCGACAAGTTCTGTCAAGGACTTCATGGCTACGGTCCATTTTGGGATCATTTGTTAGGGTATTGGAAGGCAAGCTTGGAGAGGCCTGGTAAGGTCTTGTTTCTGAAATACGAGGACATGAAGAAGAACGCTGTCCTCTACAACAGGAAGCTGGCTAGCTTCGTGGGCCTTCCTTTCTCCATGGATGAAGAGAAGCAAGGTCTGGTAGAAGAGATATCAAGGCTATGCAGCTTTGAAAGCATGAAAAGCTATGAAGCAACCAGGACCGGCACGGGCCCTCTTGGAATTCCGGCTAGTGCTTTCCTCAGGAAAGGAGAGGTGGGAGACTCACTGAATTATCTAACACCCTCGATGGTGAGCCGTGTGGAATATCTGATTCAAGAGAAGCTCCGAGATTCTGGTCTGAGCTTCTTTCTGGGGGTCCAACACTTTCCAAAATAGTTCTTTAGCTTCGCTCTTTTTTCTTTGATGTATTGATCTATATGAATGATGGAAGAATAAGATTCTATGAAATTAGAAGGGAGACAGTCAAATTAACGATCACAGCTACTCAAAATAATCGATGTCTTTAGACAACCATGTTTTCCCTCCAAGAAGCAGAGCATGCCGGTTATTAAATTTTAACTTGTTTTCAAATGAAAAAAACTCAAAAACCTTATTATCAATCCAAGAAACACGTCCGCGTTAAATGTGATAAGATGATAGAGGATTTATCATCTGTATATAAATTTTGAGTTCAAATTAGAATATATATTTTTTATAAGAACCTGAGATAAATAAAATTTTACTTGCTCATCTAGATTCATAAAATATATCGATACATAAAAAATGTGATTTCCACTAAATGAATTTATTCTCATCCAAAAACAAAATCCAAGAAATACATTTTAATTGTTCAAAACTTGAAAACCACGTTGGATTAGAAAAGAAGAGAACTTGTTTGAGGCCAACCTATTTCTTTCAACATGGTTAAAGGACAAAACAACCTATATAAAACTCTCATCTCTAAGTTGAACTAATTATACAATAAACTAAAAGAGCTCAGGAAAACACTGTAGCTTGTGAGTGAAAACACTGTGGATTTCAATAGTGTTTTTTTTTTTTCGTTTTTGAACAGTAAATATACTATTTATATATTATTGCATAGATAGAGACAAAGAAAGAGCTGTAGCCTATTGGCAAAGACAAAAACCTCTCAAGAGAGCGGAGGCGCCAGGCAGGGGTTCGACCCCTTCCTAGCGCATTGTTTTTTCACAAATCTTGCTTTTTTTTTTTTCTTTTCCAGTTATGTTTTTTTTTCATTTTTATTTATTTTGATTGTTTTTTTTTATTTAATTTGACATTTTTTTTATTTATTTCTTTTTTTTTAACTTTGTTTTTAAAAAAACAATTTATTTACATTTTTTTTCTTTGATTGAATTTTTTCCAATTATTAACTCAATAAGAATAATAATATTATTTTTTTTTCTTGCTTTTTTTTTTTATGTTTTTTTTTTTTTCATCGTAATAATTTAATATTTTTTATTGTTTTAGTTGTAATGGTAATAATATTCTTAGATTTTAAGACTTCGATGTTTTCATTTAGGCCCTTATACTTTTAATTTTGGATTTTAATCCCTTTATATTTAATATTCATTTCAGCCCGATTACTTTTAATTTTTCATTTTAATCCCTTTATATATTTTAATTTCAAGAATAATCCTTACTTTTGTCCATATATATATATAAGTGTGCTTAGCTTTGATTTTTAATTTTTTTTATTTTCATATTTGTTGGGCTGGTATATTTTTTTCAAAAAAAAAATGGTTCTTAAATTTTATTTTATATCTATGATCATTTGGAAATTGATATTTGTATTTTTTTTGTTATTTCTTTTAGTTTTTTTTCCTTTTTCCTTTTTTATTTTTACGTCATATGACTTTTTTTACCTGATAATTTTTATTTTATTTTTTTGTTTGATCTTTTATTAAAGTTTTTATGATTTTTTTAGTCTTTTATTTTTTTTCATTATTAGCATAATAATAATAATAATAATAATAATAATAATAATAATAATAATAATAATAATAATAATTTAATGTTTTTCTCTTACTTACTCTTTTGTTAATGTTTTTTAGGTTTTTTTTCTCTCTCGGGATAATTTGATAATTTTTATTCTTTTAATAGTTATACAAACTTTTTACTCAGCCCTCAAAGTAGTGTAATATTTTTTTATAAATTTTCAGGTCAAATAATTGTTTTTCGAGTCAATAATTTTTATTGTTTTTTATTTTATTTTATTTTTTCATTTGCTTTTTTGTTAATGTTTTTAGGGTTTTTTTAAGCCTTTGATTTAATTTTGTTTTCTTCCCGTTATTAAAAGAATAATAATATAAATATTAAGAATAATAATAGTAATTTTAGGTTTTTGTTCTTACGTGCTTTTTTATTATTTTTTTTTGGTTTTTCTCTGAGATTTGTTAAATAATGTTTATTGTTTTGACAGTGATGATGATGATAATTTAAGAAGTTAAGACTTTGATTTACTATTATTATAATAAAGGATATTGATCTTTTTCATTATATCAAATTTTACATACTGGGATATTATATTTTAATCTCAACAGTTGTGAAGATTATTTGTTCTGTCCGCACTATGCCCGCAACGTAGTGCGGGCAATCCAGCTAGTTGACTCTAAGCTTGACTCTCTCCTCTCTCTCTCTCTTTTCTCTCTTCTTCACCATATTTACTCAAATTGCTAAAAATAAATGCCTTCATTTCTCTTAATTGGGCACGATTTATTTTCTTTTTAAAATGAAGGTAATGCATGTAACTTTCAGTGATTTCTGTCAGGTTTTTTCATGTTTGCAGGTATAGCCGATGACTCATCTGGGGCAAAAAATGGCGCTGGGAAGGCTGATATGCATGCTGCTTCTACAAGCAATACTGGGATCCCCAAGATAGCCATCATTTTTGTTTCCATGGTGGCAATAGGGTTTCTCGCTTTTTTTCCTTTTCAAGTTCTGGCAAAAGAAGAAAAGAGAAGAGCAGTATGCCCGTCTTTTGAAGTTGTTTGAAGAGGATGATGAGCTTGAAGTTGAACTTGGCCGTCGGGATTGACTCTTTTATTGTACTTCAAGCTGTCTCTATTATTAAAGCTTGATTTTTCGGTTCCCAGTTGCGGAGATTTTACTGCTTTTTTCCCTAGGTTTCGACTGATTGCTTAATGTGTAAAATGTTGCTAAGAGTTTACATCAAAACATGAAGCTATTTGAATGTTGGTGATGCTGTGCAGGCTTGAAGGAAATTTGTTTGGAGGAAAAGCTGCTCCTCTGTTGCCAAGATGGGGCTGCGGTGATTCCCTGTGTAGAGGTTAGATGATCTTTCAATTGAATTGTGTAATATTTGTCACGTTTCGTGTATTTGAATTCTACTTGGAGAAGATTAGAGATTCTTCTTTGTATAAGCTCCGAGGGTCTCATTCCCAGTTTGTAAAAAGGATTCTCTGTTCTGATGGACATTGAAGTGTGTAAGGATCATTCATTTTGAGGCAAAGCATCTTGAATGCATATATTCAATGTTCGTAGAAAGGATGAGTGGATGTAACTTCTTCGAGCTTTGTTTTCTCCCCTGATGAATGTGTGTGCCTGCTGCTCTCTGGCACTGGATTTATTTAGTTTCTCTTGTCAAAAACAATAAAGAAAATGAAGAAATATGCTTCAAATGTTACAGCCTTGCATGCTTGCTGTGGATGAATATAAATTGTGCCAAAGCATATATTCAATGTTAGTAGAAAGGGTGAGTGGATGTAACTTCTTCGAGCATTTGGTTGCTGAATTTGTTTTTTAAGAAAATCAACCTTTGAAGCTTTTTTTTCCTGCTTTGCTTCCAATCCAAGAAAATGACTTGGATTTTCTTGGCCTTGTTTGCAACTAGGGACAGATTGAAAAGGTGGGCATAAATTTTTTTGGTAAACTGTGTTTTTGTCCCAGTAGACTCATCAATTCCTCATTTATTTCCGTACAATTTAAAAATTCTAGTTGTTAGATTTAAATTTTGAAAAAAACAATTCCATTGTTTTCCTTCACCATTTGACTAAGTTTTAACCATTTTACCAAGTTTGAAGCAGAGGGAATGAAGGTGAGCAAGTCCAAGTTTTTTAAAATTGGTTTGATTGTTTTTTTAGGTCAAATATATAGCATATTTCAATAGAGTTAAGAGAAGATAAAGAGAGAAATAAGAGAAATAGAATGGAAAACAAAGGGAGGTTTTCCATAGATTTGTCAGAAATTTCATAGTTAGGGATTTGAATTCCACATGTTTCACAATATAATAAATTAACAAAAACACTAAAATGCATCGTTGATTTACTGTTCATTACTGTTGCTCCAGACTCATGTGCACTGTGTATGTGCAATTTCGCTCGGTGCTTCGCGGGTGCACCTCTACCTTTTTTTTTTTCGTTTTTTCTACAGTGTTTAGGTGAAAAAAGCCCCCGAAAAAGACAAAAAACGCCGCCGGTTTCAGGGGCTCCAAGGTAATTGGCCATTCCGATCCGATCCGACCCGGTTCGGCCGGGCGGTTTGTTTTTTTTTTAATATTTCTTCAAACAGTGCAGTCACCTTTTTAGCCCTCCAAAACGACAAAATAACGCACAGGGTGGGAGGGGCGAAACGGTATTTAGCCAATTTTTTATTCTTTTTCGCGCCGAATTACTGTTGGCGCGTCACATCACGCGTCGTCCATTTCCGCGCGCACGCGTCCTTCGGGAGGCGCGTGCGACGTCATACGGCGTCCAAAAATGATCAACCGGCGTCTACAAGGATTTTTCGCCATGCGCTCTTCCACATGGGGCGGCGCGTGTTTACATGTGGTTCCCAGGTACGTGTCAATGGGCGTTTGAATTTCCCCCCCTCATTTCTCTCTCCTCCTGCGCAAGCTGACGTCAGCGGAGCAGTGTTTTTGGCAAAGTTTATTTCAGTCCCTGCACACCCGAATTTGTTGTTCTGGCCCTTATTGCAATTATAGAAGTTTTGATTTGTTTCAATTGCGTCCTTCAATTCAAAATCAATATAATATATAGTTTCAGTTCGGTCCTCCTACTTTTAATTTCCGGATTGGCTGTAAATAGCTCAATAAATTCGGTACACAAGTTTTGATTTTTTCAAATTTGTCCTTTGATTTAAATTGATAATAAATGTGGTTTCCATTTCAGCTCTTGGACTTTTAACTTTTCAATTTAATCCCTTTATATTTGATTTTCATTTCAGCCCTTATACTTTATTTTTTTATGTTTCAAGAATAATCCCTACTTTTGTCCATGTATATATAAGTGTACTTAGCACAATAATAATAATAATAATGATAATAATAATAATAATGATAATAATAATAATTTAATTGTTTTTCTTGCTTATTCTTTTGTTAATGTTTTGTTTTTTTCTCCGTATAATTTAATAATTTTTATTGTTTTGACAGTAATGGCAATGATATTTATTTTTTTTCCTTTTGTTAAAGTTTGTAGGATATTTTTAGTCTTTCATTAATTATATGTTCTAATATTTATTGAATATTATCTCATAGGAATATATATAGGGAGAAAAAAACATGACCTAGGATTTTTTGAATAAAAAAATTAATATCAGTATTCTTAAATACATTTAATATAATCATATAATTAATAAATCGAATAACATAAAAAATATTTGTCTTCGAATTTTAATTTTGTACTTACCACAATAATAATAATAATAGTAATAATAACAATAATAATATTAATAATAATAATAATAATAATAATTTAATTGTTTTTCTTGCTTACTCTTTTGTTAATGTTTTTTTTTCTCCGTATAATTTAATAATTTTTATTGTTTTGACAGTAATGGCAATGATTTTTTTTTCTTTTGTTAAAGTTTCTAGGATATTTTTAGTCTTTCATTAATTATATGTTCTGATATTTATTGGATATTATCTCATAGGAATATATATATAGGGAGAAGAAAACA
The DNA here is from genome assembly GCA_009078335.1 of Salix brachista. Classification (NCBI taxonomy): domain Eukaryota; kingdom Viridiplantae; phylum Streptophyta; class Magnoliopsida; order Malpighiales; family Salicaceae; genus Salix; species Salix brachista. The sequence continues at coordinate 308,327 of CM018574.1, forward strand.
TGACCTAGGATTTTTTGAATAAAAAAAATTAATATCAGTATTCTTAAATACATTTAATATAATCATATAATGAATAAATCGGATAACATAAAAAAAATACAAATTTACTTAGGTTATCTACAATTAAAAAATATACGGGTCACTTTCCATTTTGATTATATAGATTTTATCAATTATAATTATACTAACTAAATATTAAAATAATAAAATACAATACATATAAAAACAATCAATTTTTTACATAGATAAAAAAAAAAGCCGCCACATCGCGCGAGTATACCGCTCGTGCTATCTGTTTTCTGTAAAAAAGTTTCTCGATCATGAACAAAAAGCAACTACATTTTTTACCCTCGAAAGAGAGATTCTCAACACATGAACCCTCAAACCTCCCCAAAAGATAGTGATATTACACTTACACATGGTTCATTTCTTTTAAAAGACAAGAATATTGCAAGTTGGTTGCACCCCCAGAAGGGGTGGTGTTAGTTGTGCTTATATTTGTCAGACCTATTCAAGTACTGACCTGAAAAATGGATCAAGTGACCAAGTTTTCAATTACATTAGCTTAACCAGATTTGGATGTCAATCAAATAATTGAAAATATGATGAGATCAAACAGTTTTGAACAAGTTAATATATTATCCGGTTTAATTAAAAATCTCGGATCTAAGTTTTTTATAACGAAGTTTAACAACTATGCTTGTACCAGAACTACATCCTTTGTCAAACAGCAAGTTAGAAAACCCTAATGCTTTATGCATCAGCCGCATGTATAGACCTTAACTGTCATCCTACATGCAAGAATATTATCAGTTATTGCAGCATCGGTTGATGAGATAGGCCAATTTGGAAAAGTTATTACTTGTAAAATCGCTATCAATGTTCAAAATTCAATGACTTGTTAAGATTTCAAAGCATATTCACCAAGACAAGTGTGGGAAAGGAACAAAAACTTTTGTCTCAGCAAGACAAGAGACCTGTAAAATAAATAAATAAATCCCTCAAGATTGAGAATATTCTTCGAGATTAGGAAGAAAAGGGCCTGTGAATCAATGGATACCTCTGATAATCCATTCAACAAAGCAAATCCAAATATTGATAGTGATGTCATTGTAAAAGTAGAAAGACGCCTGCTTTAAACATTGTCATTCAACTGGAATCTTGTTAAGAAAAATTGAAAGCAAATAAAATATAAAAATATTCTATCACAAAAAATTCAAAACCCTTCGTTTCTCTTGTCACGGGAATTGATAATGTAATAAGTAGATAATTAACTGTAAATAGTAGTGTTTTAGTTGAACACTTATTCTTTCAATCTTAGCCCGAAAGTATAGGAAAATCATGTAAATCTATTTACATTCTATTTAATGGAGAAGACACCCAAGAGGGGTGATCATTCAGTTCCTAAATATTGACATGGTATCAGAGCTTCTACTGACCTGTGAGAGTTCGTGTGTGTAAACAGAATTTTTTTTGTGTCTTCGGTTGCTCTGCCTCTAAGCAAAGCTTCTTGGGATTTTTTTTGTGGTTGTCGGCGTTCTGAGTTGAGTTATTCTGGGGAAGATCGGAGACTCTTTGTGTGATTTTCTGTTGTGGTTGTGTGTCTCCTGTCACTGTGTTGTGTGGGCTCTCTTGTGGTGTCCTCTGTTCAGTGGTGGCTGGGCTGTCGTGGGTACATCGGCGCTCTCTGGGAGTTCTGTGGTGGTCGAAAATACGTGATCGGCAATCTGGGTCTCGTTTGCAGAGCAGACCTTCTGTTCCGTTCCATTTGAGTTGTGTCCGTGAGAGATTCTTGAAGAAGACGATCTGTTGTCTTTTCATTTGACACGTCGGCAGTCCACTTGGAAACTGCTTCGGTGACGCGTCGTCTGTGGAGTTAGTGGCTGGGCTGTAACTGGTGGGCTTCTGGACTGCTGGGCTGTGACTGCTGGGCTGGGCTGCTTGATCCATTACCACGTAAGCATTCAGCCTGTTATTTATTTCAATTAGCCATTAGCCGACGGGGGTCTGGATTGCTGGGTTATTTGATTTAGTTTGGGCTTCTTATTTTTGGGCCATTCTGGGCCGGGGCTGTTTGACAGTTTAATTTGTGAGTCTTCTTGGTCGGGCCTGTTTGATTGATATTGCCTTCATACTTGGATTATTTGTTATTTTCTGAAAATTTGCATCATGGAAAATAATATTATTCGTTTTACTGGAAAGAATTTTTCGACATGAGAATTCCAGTTTAAAATGTTTTTGAAAGGGAAAGAATTATTTGATCATATTGATAATTCAACTAAAATTCCCACCGATGAAAATGAATTGGCTAAATGGGAGGTCCAGGATGCTAAGGTGATTTCTTGGCTATTGGGAACAATTGAGCCTCATCTTATTACTAATCTTCGGTGTTTCTCTACGGCTAAGGATATGTGGGGATATTTACACCGCATTTATCATCAAGATAACAGTGCTCGGAAATTCCAGTTAGAGATGGAAATTAGCACTTACAGTCAAGGTAACTTAACCATTGAACAATTTTATTCTGGTTTTATTAATATCTGGAGCGAGTATTCTGTTATTGTTCATACTAAGGTTCCTACTACGGCTCTCGCGGCTCTTCAAACGGTTCATGCTGAGAGTCAACGCGATCAATTTTTGATGAAGCTTCGTCCTGAATTTGAACATGTTAGAGCTGGTTTATTGAACCGTGATCCGGTTCCTTCCTTGGATATCTGTTTGGGGGATTTATTGCGTGAGGAGCAACGATTATCCACTAATATGGGTATGGCCTCTCAAAAGGTTTTTTCTGAGCCTGTTAATGTAGCCTATGCAGCGCAAGGAAGAGGACCGCCCAGGTTGAAGTGTTACAGCTGCAACGAGCTTGGTCACATTGCTCGCAACTGTAAAAAGAAAATTTGCAACTATTGTAAGAAACCAGGCCATTTCGTTAAAGACTGTCGGATGCGACCTCAGAATCGACAATCTCAAGCTTTTCAAGCTTCTGTCCAGCCATCACCTTCTGCTCCTCCCACTGTAAGCTCTGATTCATCTGTTCTCACACCTGCTATGGTTCAACAGATGATTGTCTCGGCTTTTATGGCCTTAGGCCTACAAGGTAAAATTCCTACCTCCACACCTTGGCTTGTTGATTCGGCTGCTTCTAATCATATGACTGGTAATGAGACGGATCTGCATGATGTTCAAGAGTATGACGGCACGCAATCTATTCAGATTGCTAATGGCAGTACACTTCCTATTACTGCTGTTCGTGATTTGGGTCCTTCTTTTAAAGATGTTTTTGTCTCTCCTGAATTATCTACTAGCTTGATTTCTGTTGGACAATTGGTGGATGATAACTGTGATGTTCATTTTTCCCATGGTGGTTGTATTGTGCAGGATCAGGTGTCGGGAATGGTGATCGCGAAGGGGCCTAAAGTGGGACGTCTTTTTCCGCTATATTTTTCTATACCTAATATTGTTTCTTTTGCTTGTATGGCTACTGCCAATAACAATGAAGTATGGCATAAGAAATTGGGACATCCTAATTTTGGTGTTTTAACTCATCTTTTGAAACATGGTTTTTTGGGCAATAATAATAATTCTTCCTCATCCTTTGATTGTGCTACTTGTCGTCTTGGTAAAAGTAAAACCTTACCTTTTCCTGTGCATGGTAGTCGTGCTTCCGCCTCTTTTGAAATTGTGCATACTGATGTTTGGGGGCCAAGTCCTATTACTTCTCATGGACAGTATCGTTATTTTGTGACATTCATTGATGATTACAGTCGATTTACCTGGATCTATTTTCTTCGCTCTAAAGCTGACGTGTTCTCTGTTTTTCAAAGATTTGTGGCACTTGTCCAGACACAATTTAGTACTTCTATCAAAATCTTACGCTCCGACTCAGGGGGGGAATATATGTCACATGCCTTTCAAAATTATCTTCAGCAAAAAGGGATAATTTCTCAACGCTCTTGTCCTTACACTCCTCAACAAAATGGAGTCGCTGAGCGTAAGAATCGTCATCTCTTAGATGTTGTTCGTACTTTGCTAATTGAGTCATCTGTACCTACCAAATTCTGGGTAGAAGCATTATCTACAGCTGTTTATTTGATCAATCGCTTACCTACGGTCACTCTAAATTATGATTCTCCATATCTTTGTTTATTTGGTATACCTCCTGAGTATAAATCACTTCATACTTTTGGATGTGTTTGTTTTGTCCATCTGCCACCTACTGAACGTCACAAGCTTGTTGCCCAGTCTGTCACATGTGCTTTCATGGGATGTAGCCCTACTCAGAAAGGATTTATATGTTATGATGCTCATGCAAATAAATTTCGAATCTCCCGGAATGTAGTCTTCTTTGAAAATCAATATTTCTTTCAATCTCATGTTATTTCTGATTCCCCTACTGCCCCTACTGCCCCTACTGCTTCTCTTCCTCCTTTTGATGATGTCCCTCTTTCTGCTAAGCGATTTAAACCAGGTATAGTGTATCAAAGATGTCCTCCTCCAGTGCCCCTTCCAAACACCACTTCGTCACTTGATTCTACACTACCGGCACCGCGACGGTCCACTCGGGTTATACACCCGCCAGATAGGTATGGCTTTTCTCATACCTCGTTTACTGCCACTCTCGATACTATTTCTGTTCCTCACTCTTATACTCAGGCAGCAACTCAGGCTTGCTGGCAGCAGGCCATGCAAGAGGAAATTCAAGCTCTTCAAGAAAATCACACTTGGGATCTTATGACTTGTCCACCTGGAGTCAAACCTATTGGTTGTAAGTGGGTTTACTCAGTTAAGTTTAGATCTGATGGCTCCCTAGACCGGTATAAGGCCCGTCTCGTGGCTCTTGGGAATCGACAGGAATATGGTATTGATTATGAAGAGACATTTGCACCAGTAGCTAAAATGACTATTGTACGGACTATATTGGCACTTGCTACATCACAGGAGTGGTCTCTTAGACAAATGGATGTGAAAAATGCGTTCCTACATGGGGATCTGAAGGAAGAAATTTATATGTCTCCACCTCCGGGCATGTTTAAAACCCCTTCCTCCGAGGTTTGTCGGCTACGCAGATCCTTATATGGTCTGAAACAGGCTCCGCGGGCATGGTTTGATAAATTTCGCTCTACTTTGCTTGATTTTCACTTTATTCAAAGTCAGTTTGATTCCTCTTTGTTTCTTCGCAAGACATCTGCAGGAATTGTATTGCTCCTAGTCTATGTTGATGATATTGTGATTACTGGATCAGATACTGAGTTACTTAAACACCTGCAAAAACATCTCCAAGACTCTTTTCACATGAAAGACCTTGGCAATTTGCAGTATTTTCTTGGCCTTGAGTTTCAAATTACTCAGACCGGTACATTGTTACATCAGCACAAGTACACAGAGGAGGTCATTTCACTAGCGGGTCTCCAAATGGGTAACTCTGTTCTTACTCCATTGGAGGTCAATGTTAAACTTTGTCAGGAGGAAGGCGAGCTTCTGTCGGATCCATCCTTGTATCGGCAACTAGTTGGAAGTTTAAATTACTTGACGATTACTCGTCCTGATATTTCCTTTGCAGTGCAGCAGGTTAGTCAATTTATGCAGGCCCCTCGTCATCTTCACCTCGCTGCTGTTCGCCGTATTATACGTTATCTGAAGGGTACCTCTTCACGAGGATTGTTCTTTCCTAAGGAATCTTCCTTACAGTTGGAAGGATATAGTGACGCCGATTGGGCTGGTTGTGCAGATACTCGTCGATCTGTTACCGGATGGTGTATGTTTCTGGGCAATGCACTCATTTCTTGGAAGAGTAAGAAGCAAGATAGAATTTCCAAATCCTCCACGGAATCTGAATATCGTGCTATGTCTTCCGCCTGCTCTGAAATTACATGGCTCCGTGGATTATTAGGGGAACTTGGTTTTCCTCAGCTTCATCCCACTTCTCTTCATGCTGATAATACCAGTGCGATTCAGATTGCTACTAATCCTGTCTTTCATGAGCGGACAAAACATATTGAGGTTGACTGTCACTCGATTCGTGAATCTGTTCACCGCCATGAAATTACACTTCCTCACATTTCTACCGAACACCAAACTGCGGACATTTTCACTAAAGCTCTCTCTCGGCATCGGCATAAATTCTTAGTTGACAAATTGATGCTTCTTGATCGACCAGCATCAATTTGAGGGGGGATGTCACGGGAATTGATAATGTAATAAGTAGATAATTAACTGTAAATAGTAGTGTTTTAGTTGAACACTTATTCTTTCAATCTTAGCCCGAAAGTATAGAAAAATCATGTAAATCTATTTACATTCTATTTAATGGAGAAGACACCCAAGAGGGGTGATCATTCAGTTCCTAAATATTGACATCTCTTTCTTGACTTGCTACTTTTAATTCATTAGACTATAATCAAGAATATATTATCTATAGATTTTTTCATTGGAATTTCAAAAAGAACAGCCCGAGTTAAAGGTAAAAAATTCAGCAGTAACACACAACTATAAGCAATTGTTAAGATATAGATGTTGCTTGTGCAAAGTCTTTTCAAGTAATTTAAAGCTGCTTGGCTTGAAATAACCTAGCTGAACTGTTGATTATTAGTTTATTTAACTAATGAAATAGATAATTCCATGCTCAAATGAATAATACATGAAAAGAATAGAGAGTATTTGATAAATGCTAAGGAACATTGAGCAAAACTAGTGAAAAAAGATAACCTATGGAAGATTCCAAGCAGAGAAGAGAGGAGTTCGGTTTGCTGATGGTCAGATGCTTAGCCTCCAAAGTTCCTCCCAACTTTCTGGGTATAATTCATCAAGAAGCCATCAGGGCTTCGATCAATCAGTTGCTGTCATCAAGCAATGAATAAAGGGGTTTTATCTTCCTGTCTTGGCTCGTTTCATTCCTGCATTGTTGAAGGGTGACATGCTTGGGCTCATGCTAGGGCTGCTCATGCTCGGACTTTCCTCCCTTAGTGTACCATTTAGCAAAGCTAGTTCCCTTAGTTGTTGTTTCTTATAGTTATCAAAGGATTCATCCTGCAGAGAGAAAGTATTTCAGTTAGTACAGGTCAAGAGAAAATCAGCAAGCTGTGGCAGAGACCAGGAAGTTAGCAGCGAAATCAATTAGTCATTCTTGTCCATACCACAGGCTTCAGGAGGCTTTCTAATATAGTCACTGCATGGTCCAAGCGGGCATTCATTATATCCTCTGGAAATTCAGCCTCCACCAATACATGCAATGGTTCATTAAGGTGCTCATATCCAGGTTTATCTTTAAGTTTTTCTTCCTGGACAAAACACATAGTCAGTCATTACTCTTCCTTACGCAATCAACAAATCATTTATCAAAGGTAGTTTACAAAAAAAAAAAAACAGAACAGCCATGATCAAAATAGATATGAAGGGTAGGTAATATATACCCAAATCAAACCCAAACCAAACACAAACAGCATCAATATCCAGTTAGAACTAGATTCGTCACATTTCTGTTACGGGAACCATGGCTTGACTTGGTAAAAGCTATGACTAAGGAGCAAATACTGATCAAAACTTTAATAAATAATAACATGAATATGAATATTCAAAGCGAGAAAAACATCACTATTAAACAAACTTTGCAAAAGAGATATTAGTTGGATCACTACAAATTAACATGTCCCTTTCAGAAAAATTCATTAAGAGAAAAATAGGATAATAAGACACAGCTACCCATTTCAATAGGAAACCAATGTTGCTTGAAACACAAACAGAAAACAGAAATTTCAATTTCAAACATCATATTGTACATGCAAGTAGCAGCTGTAGAGTCATTCACCAAGAGCTCACTTCCGATTCTCCATGAAGTGCAACCTGACTATCTAATTAATGTAAAACGTACTGCTTTGTCAATTGAATTGAATAAGGAAAAAAACCATAATCAATCATACCTTTAGAGAATCCTTTACGGAGCCCTTGCCTCTTATATACACCCTACATTCTGTCAAGGCTTCAACTCTTTTTAAGGAGTTCCCCCGCGGTCCCAAGATTCGGCCAACAAAATTATACTGCCAAATTTGGGTTAGCTAGAAATTATAATTAATTTCAATCTCCATTACTTCAAGAAACATATTTGACTTACATTTGGATATTTATCAACAGGAACATCGAGTCTAATTACTCTCTTCACAACTGGTGTAGATGAAATTCCAGGGACCCCGGGCCAACCCATTGAAGCAGCTGGCAATGAGGCTATTCTTTGAAGATGCCCATTCTCCTGTAGTAAGACAGACATGACACGTTGGTTGAAGTATCAATTATTTTTTTTCAGAAATTAAAACTGAGATGTCTTAGTTCTCCTGAAGTGTGACAATTTGGGGGACATGGAGAGGAGAATTGTTTTTCTCAAGTAAACAACATAAGGGTTTTGTTCAGGATGGGGCATGGAAGTTAATACAATCCTAAACAACTCCCTCCCCTCAATGAAACACCGTGTTTGTTTTCTTCTAACAGGTGGTAACACCATAAGTCAAATAAATTTCCACAGGAGATGCACTTAGACAGCCAAAAATAGTCAAGGACATTTTCCAAGTGATCCAGATACTGAAAAAAGCAGACAATCATTGCGTTGCTAATGATATTCATTGGCAGAACAAATATGATGGGGTACAGGTTATCATCCTTAGGACAACACGAACATCAGTTTATAATTTTATCCAACATGGGCACTCCCAATAGAAGTCACCTACTCATTCGATGGAACTTCATAGAATTTTCTTGCAAGTTCACACAATTTATAGTTTCTCAAGGACCATACGTTTGAAAGAAACAATATAGTGCACTGCTTAAAGAATCAGGAGAAGGTAATAAGTTGTCAGATAACAATCACACATTGATAAATTTCAAGCTAATTGCTTTTAAGTCAAGCAATCAAGCTCAATGAACAATCACATGTGATCAAAAGATAGATCAAGCAGTTAAGATTTGCTTCCAAAAGGGTTATTCTAATTCACATAAATCCTCAACATTTTCTAGTTTCATTGAAGATGACATGGTGTTATTACCTTATTTACAGTCTTATGTTTGCATATTTTCTTCAGTTTCTCAAGGAGATATGCACGTTAGAGAATAATGAAGGGCCAAACTACCAATTTCCAATAAAATTGGAGGCAAAGTGCCAAATAACTGATATACCAGAACATCTGAAAGAACAACACAATTGACAATTGATTGGGCAAGTATTTACAGGAACAAGTAAGAATGAATGGCTTGGAAGCAGAACATCTTGAGCATTTTTTGTAAGATTGGATTCAATAATACCAAGTAATATGCTCCCAACAAAGTTAACACATACTGCTAACAACCCTTGCAGTCATAAGTAGTAAGAAAGCAAGAACGCCAGATAGCAGGATCATCATATGGCAGTTAAAAAGCAAGTCAGATAAAATTGATTTCCTGTATAGCATACCAGGAGTATCCAAGTCAGGCAAGAAACCACAAAATTGCATTACCTCTTTAGGCATAGCAGACCATCCCTCCAAATCCATCGACCTTCCATTTGGACGCTGACCTAATGACCTAAATGGACTCTCATGTTCATATCTTTCATGATCTCCAAAACCTTGATTGTAAGCTGATGCCCGTCTGATTTCTGAAGTGACATTAAAGTATAGCAACTAAGTGTGTAGTTTAAGAATTTCTAGCAGATCAACCATGGAACTATGATGTATCACTCAAACATACACTTGATGTTCCCAACAGACAAGAACAAGAGTGTGGTATAATAAACACCATTAGACAAAGCTATGAATGATGTCTGATGTGTTCCTAAAAAACTGATAGCAGATCAACCACAGGCATAGTGATTTATAATTCAATAATATACCTAAAATTCCAAGCAGACAAGAACAGGCATGCTGATTAGCCAAAACCACCAACTTCTAGGTAACAATATATGTACCAAAAATCCATTATGCAATGGCCTCCGTGAGATAGTATTCAGTTTCTCATCAATTGACTGTTGCAAGATTTCCATTCCCATTGGTGTGTCAAATACCAAATCTAGGCCCATCCATGTAACAAAACAAATATCCAGCATGCAATCATCAACTTAAATATCATAAACCAAACAAATACATGATGATTCCATGTACCAATAGAAATTGGTACAAATATCCAGCATGCACATCCACATGCAGGTATGTATGCAAACCATGCACATTGATATAGAAATTGCCAAATTCAAAAGATAAGAACACTTGTGATGCTACCAACAAGAAATCATGTGTATACAGCATGTATCATGGAAGATAAGTTTGATTCAATAACCTTGGTAAAGAAGTCTGCAACAAATTGGTAAAACTTGCACAAATGGCCCCAACTTGTGCTTCTCTGCTAACAACTCGGTCAAATATCTGCATCAATATGCTACTCAAATCACATATGGAAAAACTCACTAAAAAAATGGTCATGGAAAGAAAATAAACATATGAGTTTTTACAGCAAGATTAGCATTGTGGGCATGAGAAAACTTGCAGTGGAAGACATACCACGATTCACATTGAACATAACAATAGCTCTTTATATAGTAATTTTTTTCACATTTAAACTGCAGTGGTGATGTTTATTTCAATGGCATGCAGACAGATACTCTTACAATCATTCACAAGCATGACTCTGTGCAAGGAAGCAGGAACAGATATAACAATTCTAATACAAGCTCAGCAATCATGGTTTTAAATATCAGCCATTACATTATGCAAACAGCAAATAATTAACAGAAAATCTACATTAGTGGTTTCCAGTGTCAATATTCATACAAACTGCATCACATACTTGGTAGCCTGTATCCACTGGCTGATATATTGAAATATTCTGAGACCAGCTGATATCCAATTATTCCAGCACCTATTTTGTCAATTTATGTTCCCGTCATCCTCTTTTGAAGTTTTTCTATAATGATACTAGTTGGTTCCCCACTGAGGTCTCCATCCAATTATTTCACCAAAATTTGTTATTCTAAGTCTAAATCAAGTTTGAACCTTGAAATATTAGCTTGAAAAGTAAAAATATAACTTCTTTTTGTTTCTTTCTTTTTTCGAGCTGGAGATTTGAAGGCTTCTTTATCGGAACAAAGTTGTTAGGAACTCACATTTTTTGGCATACTTTGTAACTATATGATAATAAATGAAATTGTTAAGAAGTTGATTTCCAGCAGTGATGGCCATGGCAATTATTTTATGCCCAACAAAGGCATCTTCAGCGACAGTCCTTATTTTAACCATTCTATTAACTGCATATTGTTTTGCTTTGGTCATGGATAAATTTAACCAGGCACTATGCTACTACAAGTGATATTCTTCTGAAAGGTGAGCCAGCATCCCAATAAATCAAAAGTAGTAATAAGGAATACTCTCTCTGGAATATACGTTCTTCAAAAATCCCAGTTAGAAGAAAATTCTAGATCTTTTACTAGTCGAATTCTGAATGTATTATGTACTGTATGTTGTCAGTTATTTCTTGACCAAAATGTAGGGGTCTGGTCAAAGTCAATTCTCTTGTAATTATTTTCTGTGACTTTACTTAAATCTCTAGCTCCAAGTTTCAATTTCTTCACTGCACTGGAGCACCAAAGCACCCTACAAATTTAGGGTTGTAATTATTTTCTGTAATTTACTTAAATCTTTAGCTCCTAATTTCAATTTCTACACTGCATCTGGAGCACCATAGCACCCGGCAAATTAAGGATTGATTGTATATCATAATGGTCACATAGGATCTTGTCACCTGTAACTGTTTCATGTGTGGTAATGGCGGAGAGATAAAAGTATCTTTTGTTCAACTGTTTAGTAGCTTTATATGTGCGGAATAGGTTTTTTACTTAATCAAGACCATTATAGGTGGAATGCAGGATTTTTTTTTTCCATCGTTCAGTGATTAAGGGAGATTCTTCTTCCATGGAAGGATTCTTATCCTAACAAGTAGCTTGAAGAAGTTTAGTCGTATTAGGAAAAACAAGGTCCATAGAACTAGGCCTCGCTAGAACATAAATGAGACTTTTATTCAGTTCAGTTGAGTAATTCGATTCCAAAGAAAGCAGGCAAGTCAACTCAATCTAGACAATTAACAATGAAAATTTTTTATAAGCCCGAGATTGACGGAAATGATTATTGTTTTCATACAAAGCGAAGTGATGTTAGGAGAAGCATCACACCATAATGACTTGCAAATGCTTGCAACTTAAACACCAAAATGCAAAAAGAAAGGAAAAGAAAGAAATAAAAGAAATATCAACTTTTGGGAAAGAAAGAGCGAGACATGTCAATTAGAACAAAAGGAAGAATTGGAAAATTTCTCAAAAGCAAGATAAAACACAAAAACATAAGGTGATCCTTTTTGACAAGAGAGAGTGAAACAGCGGGACAAGAAATATTCCTCTAAATCCCCAAATTAGCATGTGGTTTAGCAGTAAAAAAAAAGTTTCCTGAAGTTCACCCTCAAAAGAGAACAAAAGAAGGAATTTTTCTTCAATTTTGATTGGAAAATCTTTTTCAAAATAGAATTTCCAATAAACAAAAATCAAAGACAATCTCTTTCTCTTATATACCAAAATGATAGTTTTAAAAACCACAAAACTCTTTCATTTCTGTCCCTTCATTCCAATCCCGTTAGCGGATACCCACAAAATGAAAAGAAACACCAAGATGAAAGAACCCTGAGCACAATACCAACACCCCAATCCACGTAAAATAAGTAAGAAATTACAAAACACTAATGACAGCAAACCCCGTATAAAGGACTCAAAACCCCATGTATGCAGCAAAAGAAACATCCAATAACAACAAGAAATCAAAGATCAATTGGCACGACAATTAAACATGAGGAGTGAAAACATAAAGAGGGCATAAAAAACTAACCTTTCAAGATCTGAAGGAAGAGAGATGGACCTAGGAGGAGTAGCATGGTGGACTCCAGATGGAGGGTACTGAAAGTAACTCCCGGATGGAATTCTCTCTCCCATCGCACAATCACACACACATGCAGAAAAGGAGCAATATTACAGTGTGTGGAGCTGCTTAAATACAAAAAAAAACAAAATCAGGACAACTATAACACTGTGATAACAAGTCGAAACATAAATTAAACAAAAATACAGGATCAAGAAATGAAAAGAAGAGGGAGGAGGGCTTACTGGATGCGGATGGGAGCAGAGAGGCAGCTAAGAAATGAGTGCTTCGCTTCCAGTCTCTTTCCTCTCTTGCTGTTTTATTGTATTGTTGGTTGTTGAGAGAGTATACAAGGGGAGTGTACAGTTGTCTCTTGTGAGAGAGCCCTACTCCAACTAACACTCCTCTCTCCGGTTTTGTTATTTTGATTAAAAGTATTTTTTATTTAAAAACATATTAAAAATAATTGTTTGATTTTTTATACTGGTATATTAAAATAATTAAGAATTACTATAAATTTATTAATTTAAACCAAATATTTTAGAGATTATAATTAAAATTACATATAAGTTTTTGAAAAAAATTGAAAATTTTTTATTTTTTACTTTATATTAAATTTTTTTGTGTTTTTAAATTATTTTTATATGCAAATATCAAAAATATTTTAAAAAAAATATATTATTTTAAAATATTTTTAAATAAAAATATTTTTAAAAACAACTATAGTAAAATCACCACTAAATGACGATGCTGAGTTAGCAAGTTCTTGTTCGAGAGTACAGAGTGATGGTGGTGTGTTTTAAAATGTTTTATTTTATTTTAAAATGGATTATAATAATATTATTTTTAAAAATACTTTCTTGATATCCACATAAAATATATATATACTAGCCAATGTCCCCGCGCCTCATCGCGGGCTGCACCATATTTTTTTTATTATGATATAAATTTAGTTAAAATAATAAATTTGTGCAAAATTCTTGTAAAGTGCAAATTTTCTATAAAATATATGAATTTTAAATCGATATAAATTTATCTGTTTAGTAGGTTTTAACGAAATAACCAACATAAAATTATTATCATCATCATTAAAAAAGCAAGAATATTCAGATATTTGAACTATTGAATCCATTGTATTCAGATTAGTTCATTTTATAATTCAATTTAAATCACATTTAAAATATATATAAATTGTGAAAAGACCTGCAATAATCAAATAACAAATAAATAGTTAATTTTATATCCACAAAAGATGAAAACATAAATTGAAAATTCATTCTTATGTTACCGTCATTTTCATTACAATAACAGTTCAAATTATTATCGACATTATTGTCCAAACAATTAAAATCATTAAATTACCCTAAAAAAATCAAAACATTTTAACAATAAAAAAAATAATCACTGAAATTATCATTTTATTGCGCAAACAATAAAATCATAAAATTATATAATCTGAAAAACAGATAAAATAACAGAAAACACAAAAAAAAGAACAAAGAGAAAAAAGGAGCAATATTAATTTTAAAATTATCACCAACATAAATTAAAATTTCAGAAAGAAACCAAATAAAAATAAAACCCCGATATAAAATGAATTGAGAAAAATAATAATTTAAAAGCATAAATGAATAAATACGGACAGAAAATAAACATTGTCCAAACATTGTACTTTTTAATGGTTTTTAGATCATTTTCATGTGCTGATATTAAAAATAATTTAAAAAAAATATCATTTTAATATATTTCTAAACAAAAAATATTTAAAAAAAAAAAAATCAATCACATTTCCATGCAAAATAAAAATTATTTTAAAGCAAAATAAGAAGCTGTCGAGAGTGGGATTCGAACCCACACCCTTTCTATTAATCTCGCGCGCCTTAGCCATATCGGCTACCTGAACATTTTGTTCATTGTTAACGAAAATATATAATACTAATAAGATTTCCTGTGGATGCAAAATCAGAAACTGCTTTGTATTCGAACCAACGCCTTTTCAATTAATCTCGCGCGCCTTAGCCAACTCGGCTACCTGAACATCTCGTTCATTGTTAAAGAAAATATATATTAATAGTACGTTTTATATATTATTGTCGCAATGAACAATAATATGTGTCTATCTGAACAGCGTCGTTATCTACAATAAAAATGGCACGCGTTTTATATTTTAGGTAACACTAGTTAATTGCCCGCACTACGTTGCGGGCCGTGCAAATATTTTTTATAATTGTTGGTTTTGAAAAGATTAATAGATTTTGTTAGTTTAAAAATAAAATATAACATTTATACATACAAAGTTTGATATAATGAAATACATCAACACATCCTATAATAACAAAAACAATATCGAAGGCTTAACATCTAAAAATATCATTATTATTATTGCTAAAACAATAAAAATTATTAAATTATTCCTAGCAGAAAAAACTCAAAAACATTAATAAAAGAGAAAGCAAGAAAAAAAACTAAAATTATTATTATTATTATTATTATTATTATTATTATTATTGCGTGAATAATGGAAAAATAAATTCAATAAAAGAATAAAAAAAACCCAAAAACTTTAACAAAAGACCAAATAAAAAAATGAATAAATATAAAATTATTAGCTAAAAAAATCATTTGATGTTAAAATAAAAAAAACTAATAAAAAAACCAAAAGTAAAAACAAAGGAAAACAAATAAGAAGTATCAATTTTCAAATGATCATAAATACAAACTAAAATTTAAGAACATAATTTTTGAAAAAAATATTATCTCAACAAAAGAGAAAATAATAAAAATTCAAAACAAAAAATAAAGGCACATATATATAAACATAGATAAAAATAGGAACTATTTAAGAACTATAAAAAATTAAAAGAATTAAAATCAGAAATCAAAAGTACAAGGGTCGAAAACAAAATCAAATATATTATCAATTTCAATCAAATAAAAAAATTGAAAAAATCAAATAAAGTATAACATCTATACATGCAAGGTTTGATATACTGAAACATATCAACACACCCTATTATAACAACAGGAACATCGAAGTCTTAACATCTAAGAATATTATTACTATTACAACTAAAACAATAAAAATTATTAAATTATCATGATGAAAAAAATAAAAAACATAAAAAAAAGGAAGCAAGAAAAAAAAAACTAATATTATTATTCTTATTGAGTTAATAATGGGGAAAAAATTCAATCAAAGGAAAAAAATGTCAATATATTTAACCAAAAAAAAAAGAAAAAAAAAACATAAGTGAAAAAAAAATTAACGTCAAAATAAATAAATAAATAAATAAATAAAAACAATCAAAATAAATAAAAATGAAAAAAAAATCATAAGTGAAAAAAAATCAAAAAAGCAAACAAAAAATGAAAAACATATTATAAGCAAAAACATGATTTATTATTCGCGCTAGGCAGGGGTCGAACCCCCGCCCCTCCTCTTAAGACACAGGCGCGTCTGTTTGCCAATGAGCTACATGCCTTTCGTTGTCTCTTCCTGTGAAAGAATACATAAATAGTATGAAAACAGCGAACTAAATCGACATGAACGACCCGAAAACTGAGCAGCACTACTACAATCCATAGTGATTCTCCTCACATGCTACAGTAACTGACTCTGACCTCTTTTAATATATTAGACTAGTTAAATGCCCGCACTACGTTGCGGGCGTAGTGCGAGCGGAACAAATAATCTTTACAATTGTTGAGATTAAAATATAATATTTTAGTATATAAAATTAGATATAATGAAAAAGATCAACATCCTCTATTATAATAACAGTAACATCGAAGTCTTAACTTCTTAAATTATCATCATTATCACTGTCAAAACAATAAACATTATTGAACAAATATGAGAGGGAAACAAAAAAAATATTAATAAAAAAGCATGTAAGAACAAAAACTAAAATTATTATTATTATTCTTGATATTAATATTATTATTGCTTTAATAACGGGAAGAAAACAAAATTAAATCAAAAAAAAATACTTGAACTGAAAATAAAAAACATTATCACACTACATTGCGGGCTGAGTAAAAAAAAATTATAATTGTTGGGATGAAAGAAATTAATAGCATATGCTGGTCCAAAATTAAAATATAATATTTAAATATGTAAAATTTAATATGATAAAAAAGATCACCACACCTTATTCTGAAAATAGCAACATCGAAGTTTTAACATCTAAAACTATCATTGCAGTTACTGAGAAAACAATAAAAAACATCAAATTATCCTTAGACAAAAAAACTGAAAAATATTAACAAAAGAGTACGTAAGAAAAATAACTTATTTTTTTTTCTTCTTCTTGTTCTTCTTGTTCTTGTTCTTGTTCTTCTTCTTATCATTATCATTATCATTATCATTATCATTATCATTATCATTATCATTATTATTGTGTTAATAATAAAAAAAAAAGACAACAAAAATCATAATAACTTTAACAAAATATCAAACAAAAATATAAAATAAAAATTATCAGATAAAAAAAGTCATATGACTTAAAAATAAAAAACAAATAAAAAGCTAAAAGAAAGAACAAATGGAGAGGAAAAAAAAACATAGGGATTAATAATAATAATAATTAAAATAAAATATAAAAAGAAATATAGGGATTAAAATAAAAAATTAAAAGTATAAGGGCTGAAATGAATATTAAATATAAAGGGATTACAATCTAAAATTAAAAGTATAAGGACCAAAATGAAAACAAAATATATTATCAATTTTAATCAAAGGACAAAATTGAAGAAATTGAAACTACTGTACCGAATAAATTCATCTTTTTCAATCCAATCCGGAAATTAAAAGAAGGAGGACCGAATTGAAAAATGGACACTGAATTAAATCCAATCGGAGGACCCAATCGAACTAAAATTAAAACTTATATTCCAGAAATGAGAACCAGAAACGAAATTGAAAGTGACGGGATTGAAGTGCAAAAGGTGTAAATAAGAGGGAGTCTCCTGGACTTTTACGTGCAGGAGAGAGAGAAACGTAGCCAGCGGATTTAACCGGCCACCGCCGCGTACACGGACATTATTAGGCGCAACACGCCACTGCGGGAGGAAAACCACTCGAAGGCGCATCTAAATAGACTCCGGAATCTTGTCTCCGGCCACTGTAATACACCGCACGCGCCACCTAAATAGGGCGTGGGGCGGAACACCGGCTAGCGCGTGCCCAGCACGCACTGACAGCCACGTAAAGAAATAATAAAAAATTAGGTAAATGACGGTCCTACCCTTGTTCCCAAAGGCACCGTTTTTGTCTTATTAGAGGTTAAAATTGTATTTAGCCACTTTCGAAAAATAATAAAATAAGAAGAAAACTGGCGGGGCGGACTGGACCGGTCAGACGTGCGCAATGACCACGGAGCCCCCCGGTCTGGCGGCATTTTTTGTCATTTTCGAGGGGTTTTTTCGTTAAATCACTGTTCAAAAAAAGAAAAACACTATTGAAATCCACAGTGTTTTCACTCACAGTCCACAGTGTTTTCCTGATCTCTTTTAGTTATATTTATAATAATATATATATAATTTTTGAAAAGTAAATTATTTCCTTACGTCAAAAAATACACAATGTTATTTATTTTTTTAACGTGAAAAAAAGCATCCAAGTGCAACAAGTTTAAAGACAACTTAGTGCCCGTTTGGCATTGCGATCCCACCGGCTTTTGGCCAAAATTTGAAAAAAAATTTTAGTTTAAATGAATATGTTTTTGTGTGTTTTAGATCATTTTGATGTGCTGATTTTAAAAATGATTTTAAAAAAATAAAAAAAACATCATTTTGATGTATTTCGGCACGATAAGCATTTTGAAAAGCTACCGCAACCACACTCCCAAACAGGCCCTAAACTTTTGTTTAAAACATAGTCTGACTTCGAAAATTCAAAACGATATTTAAAAAAAAAAATACAAAGACGATAAAATGATGGATTAATCAGGTTAATCTTTTAAATCCTTGATTCATGTCATGAAACCATGGTAGTAAAAAATAAAAAAATTTATAAATTCAATTTTTAATAAATTCATTGTTAAATGATGAAATTAAAAAAATAATCAATATAATAAAATGACATCATAAAACAACTCAAGTCTACCCGAGATAACTCGCAAAAATCGTGATCTATGCTACGAGACATGAATGATTTCATAAAAAACAAAAAAAAAATGCAAAGTTTAATTTGTAATCAACCAGATATTGAAAAAATTTGTGGTAAAACCAAAGAAAAAAAGATCAAATAAAAATTATAGTTAACTAAATTAACATGTTAAATTCGTATCATATTCTATGAGACTAAAATAATCATGAAAAAAACACAAACCATAATAATAAATTACAAAGTTTATTTTTCTATGAACACAAGGGATGAAATTAAGAGAAAAAACATTGATTTAAAAAAAAAAACACGACAAAAAAAAAACATTGTTCATGGAACGAAACAAATGGAAACCAGCTTGACCCAACAAACCAATAACCTTAACACCAAAGGTTGTGAATTTCGTTTTGGGTGGTGTTTCATTTTTTCAATTGAAACAAAATATTTCGGTTTTAAAGCGTTTCAACGATCCATTTCGGGGGTATATTGTTTATGTTTATATATATATATATACACTTAAATATATTAACTCATGAAAAAAATTAGTTTGAATACAAAAATAAAACTATTTAGAATTGTGCAATTTAAATTTTAAATATAAATAAAATTAATGAGAGTTGAAGTAATATAGCTCGATCACCTTGATGAGTTTAAAGATAATATGAAAAAATGATAAAAATATAGTTCAACTAAAAAAAACAAGTTGATATCTTAAAATAATAATTGAAACAACGATATATTGAATCAACTAGGTCAACCTAGGTTAAGCTTTCAAATATGTGACACGTGTTATAAGACCATGATAATTTTAATTAAAGCAAATCAAATCAAATCAAATTATAAAGTTCAGTTCATAATAAACTCGTTGTTGAATAATGAAATTGAGAAAAAAATAATCTAAAAAAGATGCATAAAATGATTTTTCTGAACAAAATTATGAACTTGTGTAATATTACAAAAATACCATAATCAATATCGCAAGATCGTTACATTTTCTGATTGGTTTGAAATTTTAACTTAACATATATAAATATGTCAAGAAACTCCTCGTAAATTTCATCTCAATCTAACGACCTGATTAAAAAATAAGATTGATATTGTAAAATTATTTATTATTAAAAAAAACACTATTTGGCCTAAACGGAACGAGCGTAACGAAAACGGAACGTTCCAGCCGGAATTTAGATGGAATTTTTGGAACAAGTTGAGATTTTAAATGAGATAAAAGTTATTTCGATTTATGTTGTTTTTTGAATTGAAATGAAATGTAACGGCCATTCCTGGAACATAACAACCTTACTCAATACTAGACTGGACGAGCCTTAGACCGATCGGGTAACTATTAACAGGGAAGGGTTTGTGTGATACTGTGTTTTAAAAAAAATTAAAAGCTTTTTATTTTTATTTTTTATTCAAATTATTATTTTTTTGATATTTTTAGATTATTTTTATGTGATAATGTTAAAAATAATTTTTTTAAAATAAAAAATATTATTTTAATATATTTCTAAAAAAATATATTTTTAAAATCTAGCGAAAAGAGAGAAATTTTTACACGATCGTCACCGTATATCATAAACAGCCAAAAAAATAAATCAAAATCACCAAAAACCGTATATAAACACCATCTCCCTCACACACAATTTCTCAATCCCCTTCACACAGCACGCGAAGACGGCAGTCGTTTTCTCCCTCTTTACCAATCACACTGCATGGCGATTAGGGCTCGATCTCAAAACCACTTCACGTAATCTTCCTCGATCGATGCGGTTTCTACTCGATTAAGATGTAATCTCACACTGATTTTCGACCATTTTAAACAAATTTGCAAACCAACCGAGTTTTTTCCATTTTCGTTTCGGTGATTTAGATTTCTAGGGTTTGTTGCTGTTCCTTTTGTTTTCTTTTCGTCATGAAGGCTGGTAAGTCTGACAAGACCAAAGTGGTGGTCCGCCACTTGCCACCGGGGGTTTCTCAGCCGATGTTCGTCGAGCAAATCGACGTTGCTTTCTCTGGCCGCTACAAATGGCTCTCCTTCCGTCCTGGCAAGAGCAGGTTAGGGTTTTCTTATTTTTTCACCTGATTTTGGGTTTAATCTGACATTTTAGTTTCGTATAGCGTGTTCTAGGGTTCCCTGTGCGTGTAGAGCTTAGATTGAATCAGGGTTTCTGTGTGCGTGTGAGGTAGTTCTGCTTATGTTTTGTATATTAACCATAATCCGTGCAAGGTCGGGTTTGATTGTTACTTGGAATGAAGTTGGATAACTTGATATTTTAAAATGGGCTGTTGCTTTGTGAATTTAGGCAAGTGGGGGGGGTTGGAAACTTGAATGGGTGCGAATTTGGAATTAAAGACACTGAGATGGCTCAGAATTACATGCAATTACGAGAGTTATTGCTGGCTTGAATTGCAGATGTTTCCAGAACCACGGGGAATATGAAATGAGGGAATGGGCCGGGGACTTAATGGACAATCAACTGATTTGTAGAACAAGACGCTTCTGAGTGTTTGGTTCCTGCCCTCTTTCATCTGGCCTTTTCATGTTTAAGAATCTCAGAGTTGATTGTCTTTGATTAATTAAACCAGTAAAAACGGAGAATGCTTGGCTATTTATTTGCCAATCCTTTTACTGGTGTTATGATTAATTGGTGTCTCTCTCTGGTTGTTGCTTGTTCGTACTCTTTAACTGGTGTCTCTTTTGTTTGATTGTGATGTCTGAATTATCTTAGCATGAAGGAGTTTGTTTTTCTCCTAACAGTAGGATGTGGTGCAAGTAGCTTTTTTTCTTTTCTTATTCTGTCCAACAAAATTAGATAGTTTCGAATTGAAAATAGGATGTAACTGTTTTTTGTACTCCCTCTCTATGTGTAACCAGCACTGGAGAATTAATGCAACATTTTGATTCATGAAGGGAATTTTAGTTGTGGCATTTCTCCTTTGGACTGTTATATAGCTTCCTTTTCAAAACCTTTTTCGATTCTAGACAGAGTTGCATTGCTGGATTTATATTGAGTTGAGTCACGTGGAAAGGCCATCTCTTTCAAGTTACTAATCTCTATAATTAAATTATGACACGAAGATAGATGGTATCAACCCAAATTCGTGTTTTCAGTGAAGTGTTTGATTGATAGTATTTCCTTCTAATTGTTTCTTAAAATTGTTTCCCAGCCAGAAGCATCAATCCTGTTCTAGAGCCTATATTGACTTTAAAAGACCTGACGATGTTATTGACTTTGCTGAGTTCTTTAATGGCCACCTATTTGTTAATGAGAAAGGTAAATCTTGAATACACTAACCATGCTGCCATGTATAAATATCTTTGTATTTAAACCATGGTCTGTCTTTGCAGGATCTGATGTCAGATAAACTTTTCCTAACATATTATTCCATCTATTGTTTAGGCACTCAGTTTAAAGCTATTGTTGAGTATGCTCCTTCACAGCATGTTCCAAAGCAGTGGTCTAAGAAAGATGGCCGTGAAGGCACCATATTGAAAGGTATTTTTATTTCTTTTTTGTGGAATAGATTTGAAGAATATTTGTCCCAAGTGAACTTAACATGCCATCACTTTGATATTGGTAAATACAATCATTTCCTTTCTGACATCTAGATCCTGGGTATTTGGAGTTCCTTGAATTTATTGCAAAGCCTGTCGAGAATCTTCCAAGTGCTGAAATACAATTGGAGAGAAGAGAAGCAGAAAGAGCTGGTTAGTCACAAAGATTTTGGAATGCATCATTTTGAAACTTTAGTACTAGAAATAGGGAAAAAATGAATGATTGGATTGTTTAAATTGAAGATAATTTCTCATTTAATCTTGCCTGATGTTTTTCCATTTAATTGGGGGAAAATGAATGATTGGACTGTTTGAATTGGATATCATTTTTCATGTAATCTTGCTTGATATTAGCTAGTCACCAAGATCCTGGAATGCACCATTTGAAATTATAGTACTAGAAACAGGGGGAAAATTGATGTTTGGATTGTTGCATTGAATATCATTTTTCATTTAAATATTGGTTCATGTTTTCCCATGATTTATCTACAGGTGTTGCAAAAGATGCTCCCATTGTTACACCTTTAATGGACTTTATTCGTCAGAAAAGAGCTGCTAAGAGTGGGCCTCGGGTATTTTTTGAAATTGAAAATTTATGACTGATGTGAACATCATCAATTAATTTTAAGATGCATTTCTTTTTATCTCATTTTATGTGTTATTGTGAATAGCTGTAGTTTAATTGAATTTAGAATAGCGTTGTGTCAATCACTATAAATTAATTTGCAATGAATTCATTTGGCATGTATGATTGATTCAATTGGACAATTCTTTCTTGGATTTTAGGTAGCAATGAATTCTTTTCAGAAAAAAAAGGCAACTGCAATGCCAAACTCAAAAAATGCCTCAGCTTGAGCTTGGGGTTGGCTAATTTTTCATTGGATTCACACTGGGAAATTAGCCTATTAGCTAAGAGTATAGTTTCTGTGTTAGTTCAGATGCTAATGTCTAAAAACATGTACCATTTATACTTCTTGCTGCAGTTATAAATAAAGGCATGGTGAAAGTAGCTGAAATCTGAAATTAGCATTGCTGTTGTAATGTCTTTTCATAGAGTGATGCACACAGTTCCTTGCTCTTGTTTCATGGTTCCAGATGAGTTTAAATTTGTGACACTGATTTCATTTGATGTGTTTTTCCTGATTGTGTGGTTGTTCTCTTTGCGTAATTTTTCTTTGTTCTACTGGTTATCTTATTTGTAACCATAACAATATAAAGTAATAATGATTTTGTTGACAGAGGATTTTGTCCAATGGGAAACCAAGCAGAAGGGCTGGTGGCAGTGGAAGTCTGAGCTCATCAAAACGAGGTTCTGAGAAGAAGAGAGCCTCAGCAACAATGGTACATGTTTATAATGATGTCTTATTCCCGAAGCCACATAGGGAACATGTTTCTGAAGTTATTCTACTAGCTCATATGTTATCTGTGGTTTACATGAATTTGTTTCCAATAGAACTTTGAGCCTGATACATTCTGCATCCCTTAGCAACACTTGATAAGTTATTAAAAGGGTCATGGTGATTTAAACAAGCCTTGCAAGTGGTTGAAGCTTAAATTAGTCATTGTTGTGGTGTTTAAAAGATGATGGATATTTGATGTCTTGTTTCTTTGGTATTTTCTGAGGTATTGTCTTAAAATACTCTGCAAGTTAAAGATAGTGCCTTGAACCTGTTGAGGTTATTGTGCATGTTGGGATCATGTGTTCACCAGATATGGTAAAATGCGAGGAATACGGAAATACCTTGCAGAAAATTGAACATAGAAAGGTGAAAATGTTGCTCTATGTCCTTGTTTTCTCTATCCAAACCATGAATTGCAGGTGAACATTTTTGTTTTCTATTAGAAAATATCTGGGTATTAATTACCTGTAAATAGGAAAATACAAGCATTGTAGAATTTTGCTGGTTGTTTCTTGCTTGAAACTAGTTGCTTTATTTGTTAATGGATCCCATTTCCATTTTTATGTCCTTTGATCCTTACATGCATGCTTTTAGATGTTATAGTTTAAGTTCATTTAATCATCTAGAAGCGATAGTGAATTTTGAGATGTCATATTTTTGAAATTATTAATACTTTCCCTTGTCTAATTGGCAGTATGTTTTAAGGGACACTGCAAAAGGCACAAGTGGTAAAGAGAAATCAACTTATGCGCAGGTTCCCAAGAGAGATCATCGGCAACTATCTAAAGCTGTGTCTTTAGGTTCTGGATCTGGGACTGAAGTATTAGAAGAGGAAACTGGTATGATGTGAAACTGAATTTCTTACTGGCTACTAAGCTCTTGCCTGTTTTTTGATTTTAAATCTGTATGCTATTACAAGTTGCAATCAGCTTTTCACAATTTGAGGGAATGCAGTAGACTCAGTTTGTTTTTTTTTCCTTTTTTTTTTGGTGAAGCACTCTGAGTTCATTCTCTTTCTAGTAAAATTGTAATTTTTTGTTCTTGATCTTTCTGAGTACCTTGTTTTCTTTTTGGAAGAACAAGCTGCTGGTTATCTTACAGCTCTTTGTGGAAGAGAACATGTTCCCTATACATGTCTGAGATTGTTGGCTTGTACTTTGCTCTTTTATTCATATTTCAAAAAATCTGCATTTAATAATCATTACGAAGGAAATGAAGCATGCAGAGTGACATGGATATTTAAACTAGTCTTCTCTCAGATTACAAGTGTATTTTTATGCTTTATCTCTTTTTATTTCGATATACTTATATTCTCAGCACCGCCATAAGCATGGTTTGTTATTAATTTTTTATTTCAGCAGTTTCTGGAGTTACTGAGACTGGCAAGAAGAAAATTTTGCTTCTGAAAGGGAAAGAGAAGGAAATTTCTTTGGTGAGCCTTTCATTCCTCTTGTTCTCCCTCTTTAGTGATTCAACTGGCGCACTATAACGCACTATGGATGGAGAAAGCATGCTTAATCAGAAATGCACCACAAGAGGGGAAATTTGCAGGACAAGGGAGATTTAAGAGAGGAATTGCAATATGCAACTGGATAATACTTTCCCGTCCCCCCTTCCCCCACTCTCTTTAATATCTTGTCCTGGAAAATGGTGCTAGAGAGAGGAAGGGAGTTTTTCTCAAATAGAGCGAACAAAAGATAATCTATTGCAAGTGATCTTTCTTGGATGGATGTTCTACAACTAATTTGGCTGCTGTTGGATTGTATCAAATGAAGTGGCTCAGAATGATTCTGGGTTGCTCTTGATTGAAATAACTATACTTATCCAATGCTGATCAAAATGATGTGAACTAATATATTTTTTCCCCGTATCCTGACTGAGTACTTTTGGAATGTATTTATTTTCGGTTTCCTGCACTAGTTCATGCTTGGTAGTGTTTGATTGTTGAATGACACTTTGCCCCTTCTGTCATTTGTTATATCATGATTACCGTGACATGCTTTAGTTATTTTTGAAACAGTGTTTCTCATGGTTATTAATTCTGCAGGTGACTGGTATCACATCCCAGCAACAGAGCATATCACCATCTGATAGAAATATCACTAGTTTGACTGCTCAAAAGAGCCAGCGGCATGAAGCCTCTGGAAAGGTAATCAGAAGCATTCTCTTACACAAGGATTCACGTCGAATTCAATCCTCTGGAGTCCAGTCTGAGCCACAGATGCAAACCTCAAATCTAGAAAAGGACAGACATCCTCCTCGCCCCCCACATGCATTGGTTTTGAAGGATGCAAATGGAACACTTGATGACAAGGTAGTTGGGAACGATCTGCATGGTTTTCCAAATGAGCAGGAAAGGCGAACCAGAAATAGAGATAGACCTGATCGTGTAGTGTGGTCTCTCCGCAGATCAGATGGATCCTATGCAAGTGATGAATCGTTGTCATCATCTGCATCTCTATCTACACTGCCAGGGTTTGATTCTTCACAAGGCAAGCTATTATTTATCTTCAGCCTAAATATGTTCAGAGTAGTGATATTGTGCTCATCTGAGTTCCCTGCTATTGCATTAACAAGTTCAAATGATTGTTCATTGCACTCTCACAATGCAAGATAACATATGGCAACATTTGCCAAAAAACCTCAGCCATTTGAAGAAGAAACAACTTTCAGCTGCATGATATTTTACACGGAGTGATTTGTTTTAATAACTCCTGTTTTTTTTTCTTGTAGTAAACCATGGAGATGTTAAAGCGGACGTCTTAAATTTAAATAGTGAAGTAAAAGTACTTGGAACTGGGCGTGGTCATTCTTCTTCAGATAATGGTTAGATTTTTTTTTTTTGGTTTGGACATTCAACTTAAATGTTTCTTCAGCATCTGTTTGCCAGTGCTCATTTGTTATCATTAATACGATTGTCAATTCAGATGCTTGATTCTATGCAGGATCACATAAACATTTTGGTCGTCGGGGACCGTCACTTCCTGTGAGGGATGCTGACGGCTCCACTGTTGAGGGGAAGACTCTGAAAAGAGGTGGTGCTTCTGGTTATGGGTCTCAAGAGGTGCTTTCACTTGATTTTTGGATGATAAACTTCATTGCCATTTTCTGCATTTCTTTCTGGTTTACTGATATGTTGAAGGGTTGCTCACTGAATTTACAGAAGCAAGTCTGGGTTCAGAAATCCAGTTCTGGCTCTTAGTGTTTTTGTAATGGTAAGTCATGATTCCTTTTCCGCATAAATATGTGGTATATCTTCTTTTACTCGAGAACACTTATGATGACACAGCTACATTCTTCTTTACCATAAATCTTGTGGCCTCTCTGCTGCTGTTATATAAGCTGAGAAGGAATCATGTTTAACATGTTGATATAAAAATCTGCTAGCATTTTGATTATGATATTATGCATTAGATGATTGATGTAAACCTCATCACCGTCCTATATTCAAATTCAGTGGTCGACCGCATCTGTTTCTTTCATTACATGGCAGCCTTTTGCTTTAGCTGGCGGATATCATGTCCATTCCTGCTTAGAGGCCTCTTGCTGAGTTGATGATGTTTTACTGTCTTGCATTACTTGTGCAGTGAAATGCTTAGTATCAGTGAAATTTTGGAGCATGCAGTTGCTGCGTGCTCGGAGGCTGTCCCTTTTTGTCAGACAGATGATCAGGTGTGAAGTATCAGCAGTGGAGAAGGTTTTTCGAGGGGAGAAACCTAGAAGAAAACTCAAAGTGGACATCAACGATGCAGGTATTGATGTAATGAATACCTGGGTTGATGAGATCCCGATCTCAGGTCAAAGACGGCTTGGAATAGGAGAAAAGGGGAGATAAAAAATCATTATTGCTACCGTACATAAGACCCCAGTTTTTGCCAGGGTGTCCCCGTACCGGGTTCTACTCAACAGAGCAGCAGCCATTTGTGTCCTCATTCTTGCCATTGATTGGTTATCGGGATATTCGCTACTTCTATAGGTGGATCCCTTAGTTGAACTGTGTATATATATATATATATGTCAGCAGCAAATAGCTGCTACCAGAATTCCTTGAGTTGTTATATGTCTCATTAAGCTATACGTGTTTCGTGAGCATTTGTGCAAGGGGCCCCTGTTACTCTGTAGGGCAACCTGTACTCCGGTTCTTGTAGAAGAGAAGCAAGAAGCTTGGTATGTTGTGAATGGATTTGACTGATCGGTCAACTTATTGATTTTAAAGCACGGGTGAATATTGTAGTTGGTAGGGAACTAATTGCTGTATTGATCATGGCGGCGGCGGTTGAGTTGTTCGGCTGAAATGGAAAATCGCCTCGCAACAACATGATGGCTTTATGATGGTCTGGTTTAGCATTTGATATCCATTATTAGTAGTGAACGCCGCTGCATCATATGCTCCAACAGGTCCGCTGCTCAAAGGCTGTGCAACAAGAGGTCCTGAAATCTCGACCAGATATTCTTGGTGAATTTAGATGTGGCCATGTTTGTTTATTTTTTAAAATGATATTGTTTTAATAAGCTGATGTAAGAATTATATTTAAAAAAGAATAAAATATAATGACGAATACAAATATCTTAATCGACGAAACATGGTCTTGAGAAGTGCGGGTCACCACGGGGGGGCGGGAAGAAGAGGAGCGGGCGTCCAAATGAGACGGCAATCCTTTTATATGCGCAGCACCAGCCAGATACATTGAGAGATGGGAACGGGTCAGTGACGTGGATAGTCTCAAATCCAAGAAAAGAGAGCCTCAGAAAAGGACAGATGGATTTTCCCTCTGTATGGCCACGCAGGGAGAGACAGAGGCTCTTCAGTTGAGGGAGGACAGTGAATAACTATCGATCAGTCTAACTCTATCTATCCTATTCCTCGGAGAGCTCCTGAAATGACACTATTCTCTCTCTTCCCCTACCGATCCCACTTTCTCTCTTTCAACTCCGAATCCCCTGCTACTCTCAGGAAACCAGTTCTTGCGCGAACAAGCTCCAACCCTCAAAACCCCTCCTCCAACGGCTCTCTCCTTGTCAAAGATCACAAACCCTTCCCGGGTCTCTCTCTCTCTCTCTCTCACGCACGCGCACACACAGTGCAGCTCCACCTGCTTTCTTCCATTTTCTGCTAGCTGTGTTTCTTGTGACTTAAGCTATGATGCCTGCACAGGGGTTAACAGACTCTGACTTTGTCATTTAGAGTTCAGCAACCAATTTAATATCCAACTACTGCTTTGTGTTGCTAATATGCACCATGATCATCTGCCTTGTAGCCTGAAATGATACGCCAATGGCTGTCTTTTGGGTTTCCGAACCCAGGAGGCAGGGGATTTGAAATAGAAGAAAGGGAGTGAAAAAACATATTATGATGGAAAGCTTCTCTATGCATCATCATTTTCATTCATCTCTACCATGCATGCTCTTGCTTGGACAAAGAGACTCATTTGCGCTTTTTCGCTTGACTCGGGTTCTTGTGGTCCCTTACTCTTGTTCTTTTGAAGTGGTTGGTTTCAGATTACATGCAATCATCACATTCTTTGTATGCATATATATACTCACGGGAAAGTATTTCATCGATCCTTTTAGCATATTTAGACAATATTTAATACATTGCGCAGACTTTTGTTTCCTTTACCTTGTCTGGATGCTTGAACTTCTGCTACAACTGCTAATTGATGTGCAGGGAAGTCAGAGGCCGATGTTGTCGTTATTGGGAGTGGTATTGGTGGACTTTGCTGTGCAGGACTTCTAGCTAGATACCAGCAGGATGTTCTTGTATTGGAAAGTCATGATGTCCCTGGGGGTGCTGCTCATTCTTTTGAGATAAAAGGCTACAAGTTTGATTCTGGTCCATCACTGTTTTCTGGTTTTCAATCGAGAGGTCCTCAGGCAAATCCTCTTGCACAGGTATTTCTTCTTTCCATTTTTCTCTAGTGTTGTTATTTACATTTTCCTGTCGCTAGTAAGTTGATCATGCTACTGCTTCATCATAAATACTGTTGCCGGATTCCAAGCACCACGCTCACATAAAATCATAGAGTTGACAAGGAGAAATATGCATGAACTTTGAGTCATAATAATCACTAGATATGATCTGATTTTGTCAAATGATTCAGTCACTTTTTTTTTTTTGAAGTATATGATTTATTATAATCCTGACTTCCGTGTTGGGATTTTCCTCGAGGCAAGAATTGATTAGTACTTACTCTAGCTTTTAGAGTCCAAGCAAATTGTTTGTTTACTGGTTCTATTATTTAATTCTTTGCTGACTTCAGGTATCAAGCCACTTTCTCTGATGTTCTTAAGGATAAATATCATTTTTTCTCGGACGGTGCTCTGACCTTTTTTCTTGAAAAACAATAATAATCATCTTTGGTTAATGTATGTTTTTATATGATTTTCAGGTTCTGGATGCTCTCGGTGAATCAGTTCCGTGTGTAAATTATGACTCTTGGATGGTTTACGTACCTGAAGGTGAATTCCTTTCACGCATTGGCCCCACAGAATTTTACAAGGTAGGTTTAGATCATTACCATGTTAAGATTGCAGTCCCATTTCAGGTATCTCATATGTCCTGTTTCTTTATGAGTTGCATCTTTTATCTGTTTTGTGATGCTATGAGTGCAACTTGTTTAAAATATGCACACCGTTGATTCAATGTAAGAACAGGAGAGAGGCGGGGGAATATAAATTTTGCTAAACAACTAATCCATCCAGAAACAAATGGATCCTGACATCACTCAGCGGCATCTTTAATCAATTACAGATGATAATTGCTGAAATTTGGCTGCAGTTTTGGTGCATTAGACATTAAATCTGATCAGGATGACATGGATATTGATTAAATTTGCGTGGGGCTTTGATTCTGTGTATTTGGTTGACTGAAATCAATAATTACCATTCTTTTCTTAATGCTGCATTGAAGCCTTCAATGATTGCGAATTTACAGCCATTGTTTCTGAAATGGTATTTTCCAAACATGACCTCAAAATAAATGAATGAACGAGAGAAAAACCTAACAAACATGTAGATATTGGTGATCAGAACAAGGATGGTGAGAGTTGTTTTTTGTTATGCTATAAGTTGAAGATTGGACCATGCAATAAATGCCCATGACAAAGGATGTTAGTTATATGTAAATGTTATGGATTATACCACCTTTTCTATGTTCTTCGAATGACCTTTCCTAGTAAATCATATACCATAAAGCATTCCCCTTGCGTAGCTGTTTTTGGTTGCCGAATCTGCCTTGTATCATTCCAAGTGACCTTTTTAAGTGTTTTAGGAAACTAAATTCAGTAGGGATGTATAGTTGCAGTTGAAGCTTTTCTTCAAGAAATAGACAAAAAAATTACATTAACTCCAATTAATGCTTTGATGCCGTAGCTGACACGTGAAGAAACTATTCCTGGCTTGCCTGATACACTCATCAAGTGATTGAATTATTGCGTTCATGAAAGCAATTGCTGTGAAGATGGACATAAAAATATAAAGAACAGCAATTAATCTGATTAGTAACTCATCATCCATGCACATTTGCGTGCTGATTGGCACTCCTCAAGTTCTGCACTCTTCTCACATATATTTCTATGATGATTTCACTTTGGGTAAGTACTAAGTAATCTCTACTCATTCAAACAAGTTTTTTCTCAATGGGACTCTTTTACCTTTTCCTCCAGGACCTTGAGAGGTATGCAGGTCCCAATGCCATGCAAGAGTGGAAAAAGCTTCTTGTGAGTTGTGCCAACTTTCCTCCCCTTAATGAATTCATGTTCCATTACTAAGATTTATGTTGCTCAGATTTCATACTATATAGTATGGTATGTATACCAGTAATTTTTGCTCTCTAGAATTAACCATCAAGCTGAATGCGTTCTTAGAGGTTACCAGTCATCTAAGTTTGCATGTTTCTTAACTTATCTTGAAAATGTAATGTAGAAGATCAGAAAGGAAGAAAGAAATACCTTTGCAACACTATTTTCTTGAAGTTTCCAAACTTCAAAACCAGTTTTTTGTGCCATTGTGTTGGAACCTGTGACTCCCGGGAGCGAGTTTCTGCCTTCAGAGCAGCTACTTCATGCATTGCTCGAAGTGGGTTTTTTTTATGTAGTTTTTCTCTCAGGATTTCGCTCTCCGGAAACATATATCTAGTACGTGGTATTCTGTCTGATCACATGCTAAACCAACTATTAAGAGATGAGCTAACGGGGTTGATTTTTTTATTTATTTTTTGCTTGTAAACATTTCACAATTAAATAGTATGGTTCCATGTCAACTGCATCACAACCATCTAGCCATCTGTCATTGATCAATATCTTTAAGTGCTAAATGCAATTCTATTGCAGGATGCGATACTTCCACTTTCTTCTGCTGCAATGGCCCTTCCTCCTTTATCTATTCGAGGTGATTTTGGTGTTCTTTCCACTGCTGCAGCTAGATATGCGCCCTCTCTATTGAAATCCTTTCTGCAGATGGGACCTCAGGGAGCTTTAGGTGCTACAAAGCTTCTTAGGCCTTTCTCAGAAATTGTTGACTCATTGGAGCTGAAAGACCCTTTTATACGAAACTGGGTGGACCTTCTGGCATTCCTTCTTGCAGGGGTGAAATCTAATGGTATACTCTCAGCAGAGATGGTAACTATTGCACAATTAATTTCTGATATTTTCCACAGAAATTCTTTGAGACTTATTCTAGATGGGATGCAGAAAAAAACATGTTCTTATAAATTGTCTTTATTGGAACAGAATATTGTATGAGTATATAGAACATCATTTACTTCAAGATTTCCCGTGGGAGATTGTTCCATTCACTTGAATTCGTACATGTCAATAATAGCTCTTACTTGAAGCAAAAAGCTATTGGCGTCGAGCATGTGCCCTACCTTTGCAGAGAAGTTCTCCATTGATCTTTCCTCTGCAGAAGACCATTTTCCCATTGAGTTTCAATTCAGCATGGTAGAACAGTTATTCAGGGGGCAATTGCGCACACTTGGGTGACATGTTACAAATTCTCGTGTCACAACTGCACATACAAAGTTATATGATCTTGATGTGTTGATTTTCTGGATGAATTCAGCAAATATGCAAGATGTCTTTAAAAGTCTAGGACCATTAACAGCTCAACTGTTTATTCAGAAATAAAAAAACCACTCATCACCGTAATTTCTTTTTATTACATCTTAACAAATTCGTGATAGATTTGATCTTTTTATAATTACATTTTCCTTTTCCATTTTTTCAAGGCTTGTGTCTGTAGAAAAAAGTTTTGATATACTCTTCTTTTTCCAATCTGATATAATGATAACTTGCCTTTCTTTCCCTCTTTGTTTCAGATTTACATGTTTGCAGAATGGTATAAGCCAGGTTGCAGTCTTGAGTACCCTCTTCATGGAACTGGGGCCGTAGTTGATGCCCTTGTCAGAGGACTGCAAAAGTTTGGTGGACGACTTTCTCTAAGAAGTCATGTAGAAGAGATTGTTGTCGAAAACAATAGAGCCACTGGAGTCAAGCTAAGAAGTGGTCAAGTGAGTAGATTGAACTCTTATGTAAAAATTTGTTGCTAAACAAGATCCTTTTGTATCGACACCTCTATACCTGTATGCTGCAGTTCATACGTGCTAAAAAGGCTGTAATCAGCAATGCATCCACGTGGGACACTTCAAATCTGTTGCCCAAGGAAGTTCTTCCAAAGTCATATCTGGACAAGATCAACACAACACCTCAGTGTGAATCATTCATGCATCTCCATTTGGGTTTTGACGCGGAGGTGAGGATATAAATTTATTATTTCTTAAATTCTCTTTTCATTCATATTTCCATTCTTTTCTAGTTTACAGCTTTAGCTGCGACGCTGATATCGCCATTTTTCATTTTCCTTTTTCTTATTGCTTCACTGATCAGTGTATACAAAAAGACTTGGGGATTCATCACATCGTTGTTAATGATTGGAGTAGAGGAGTTGATGCAGATCAAAATGTTGTCTTGATATCTGTTCCTAGTGTGCTTAGTCCAGATTTAGCACCTCCTGGAAAACATCTATTACACGCTTACACACCAGGAACTGAGCCATTTGAATTGTGGGAAGGTCTTGATCGTAGAAGTTCCGAGTACAAACAACTCAAAGCTGAGCGGTCAGAGGTATGCATTCAGTAACTGACTTGTCCCATCATTGACTGCATATGCTGCCTTTTCATGATGATCTCGTAACAGGTTTGTTGAAGTTGAACAGCACTTGGAGCCATTAATTTAGTTGATTAATAGTGACATATTTCCACTTTATCATGTTTGGTTTCCCTGCATGATTCTTCAAAAACAAAACTTGAGCCAAGCTATTGTTGGAGATCAATGAACAGTGAAGTTACACATGCTGTTGATGATCTTATATACCTGTTGTTTAAATCAGTTTATACTAGAGAAGGAGGAGCCGTGATCTTGAATTCCTTCTGCTCTTTTGTTTCTTGTGAGACAGGTTATGTGGAGGGCGGTGGAGCGTGCCCTTGGTCCAGGCTTCAGCCGCGAGAAATGCGAGGTGAAGTTAGTTGGAACTCCATTGACACATAAGAGATTTCTTCGAAGGAACAGAGGAACTTATGGACCAGCTATTGAAGCTGGGAAAAATACCTTTCCTGGCCATTCAACTCCCATATCCCAGCTTTATTGCTGTGGAGATTCTACTTTTCCTGGCATTGGAGTCCCTGCAGTTGCTGCTAGTGGCGCCATTGTTGCTAACTCACTAGTTTCGGTGTCTCAACATTCCCAGCTTCTCGACGCTATTGGGATTTAAATGCATTGGTGAGTTCATTTTTTCTCCTGCAGAAATTTTTATTGATTTTGAACTTAAATGTTCTTGGTTTACGCATATCAATGTAAACGTTGTACCGCAACTTAATTTATGTGCAAAGCAAGTCCCCTTGAACATTGAATGGTAGCAACAGAGGAAACATACACAGGACCGTGTTTTCTTTATCAAGTAGTTGTTTCCATAGTTGTTTGTAATGGGAACTGCGACTGATAATTTCCTAGGAAATAGGAGAAAGATATAGAAAGGACGAAATGTGTTCTCATGCGTGCGCTCACATCAATGCACGCATGGAGAGAGGAAGAGGGGCTACTCAAGAACACAACAACAATTGCACCTTTAAGTTGACTCTGTGGGAGGGATCTATTTAAAGTCTTAAAGTTGTTGACTCTGTGGGTGGGATCTATTTATTAAAGTCTTAAAGTTGGTGTTAGAAAGCTTGCTAGACATGTGCTGTCTTTTAAGCCCCCATATAATTAAAACCCATTTGCTTTTCTACTTCACCGTCATCACATATCATTGCTGCCCCACTAGGTTTTGAATTTTATGAAACTGTACAAGAATGGAGGACCCTCCCCGTCCTGCTACTCATGACATGAAGAAAAAACTCGCAGGCAAACAAGAGGGCCACCCGGCATTCAACTGGAAGATTTGTAAAAATATCACGCAAATCCTTTTCAAGAATATATTTTAATTGAAATATATCAAGATAATATTTTGTATATTAATACATCGAAATCATTCAAAAACTCTAAAATTAGTAAGACCGTTTATTCAGAAACAGACTTCTTTGTATAGATGCCAAGCTATTTTATTTTTTCTAGATTTTCAAGTGAAATGGATTTTAGTATCTTTTTCGGGTTGCTTGGATCAAATAAATAATGTCTGTATTTTATTCCTCCCTTTTTTTTTAGATTCAAGAAAACCCTATTCTCTGGAAAACGTATTTTATGAGCCTCCGATTTTCAAGTGAAAGCGTAATATATGAGCCTCCGATTATTTCAGGATCTTACAATAGGTGTATGTCCTGACTCGAACTCGAGTTCTGTTGTGCAGATTTCAAACTCTGTCATTACGCCACGCTTCTAAGAGACAATTTATTCTCTACTGCACACCCAAAAATCATAGATTCTATCTTGTTATTCAGCCAAAACAAATGTAAATTGCATTTTAAAACGATAATAAATAATATTAAACATAATTTACAAATTAATAGGCCCAAGTTTATATCAATTATTAATCCACATACTCAGAAACTGCATTAAAAAACTTGTACAATTTGATTGAGTTCACGAAAAGGCCCCACACACACAAAAACATAAAATCAAGGCTATTATGGTTTAACCCGCGACCCGGTTCTTGCCAAATTGACCCCGGGTCATGCTTTCCTTCAAAGCGTCATGCACCCAAATAAAAATATAACAAAAGAAAATAGTAATAATAATAATAATAATCAGCAGAAGGAGAAGATAATATATTAATGTCAGAATCAGAAGGAAGAAGAGGAGGTTATTAAACATGTCCAGGTTACTGTAACCAAAAAAAAAAAACAATTCCAAAACCCAAAAACAAAAGCATTAATTCATTAATTTGAGTAGAAAACACTTATTGTACTAGTAAAAATTTGAATCAATAAAGCAATTTTTTTTTTCAACTCCCACTTAACCCTGCAAGGCGAGAAATGCCCTCTCTCTTGAAACGTTTCCAGGTTAGTTTGAATATTATCTATTGATTTTTTGATTCGTTACTTCATGATCTGGTCTGAATCTGTGGAAAAGATGCTGTAATTAAGCTTTAATCAAATGCTCTTTTTTTTGAGTTACAATTTTGGGCTTAGATCTGACCAGTCTTGTCTCAGTTAGTTTCAGTTTTAAATGTTTTTCCTTTCCTTTTCCTTTTTCCATCTTTTAAATTGTGGGTTTTGTTTTTTATTGCTGGATCATGATATGAAACATTGGTTTTAAGTTAAAGTTTCAATCTTGAACTTTTTGTTGGGTCATAGTTTTAATAGAAGAAGCACAGTAAGTTTAAGCATCCGGGCAGATTTTGTTGTGGTGCTATGTATACTTCTGGGTTGTTTTTATCATGGAAGTAGTTGTATCCTGGATATTGAGCATTTGTTTGAAGAAATTTATGCAGTTTCCAAGTTCACGTTACAAACCTTGATTGCTTTTATTGATTATGTTACCTTTTCAAGTTGTTTGTGGATAGTATGATGTGAAATTTAGCATGACAAATTATTTGAGTTGATCGATAAATGATGTTATGTGAAATTAACTCTTCTCTAGCTTGCATCTCTCTTTCTCTCTCCTGTATGTTTAGTTTCCGTGTCTGACCTGGAATTTTGTAACCATTAGGAAGATAGGTGGGTGGATTGCGGAACTACAAAGTGTCATGAGGGTAGGGAATACTAGCAAGTTCAATACTTGTCACGTGTACTCATGTCGTCTGCCAGCTTAGGAAATGGGGGTGTTGGAAGTTCCAGGTCCGTTAATGGTTTCAAAAGTTCATCTAGTTCCATGGATTGGCTGGGCAGAGAGATGCTTCAGATGAGATTGAGAGACAAGGTGGACCATGACGAGGACAGAGTAAGTTGCCATGTTATAGAAGCTTTTGTTTTATATTATTATGAGGTGTTCTTCTCTTTTGTTAGATATCCATTGATTGGCCTCATCCTTCGAGTATCTCCTGTCATTGAAACACTCTGCAAAGTGGCTGCCTAATGAATTGATCCTTATGTGGGAGGTTCACTCAATCTAGAAACCGTGGCACGATTTCCATAATCAGCTGAGCTTACCTAGCTTCACAATTCTTTTCTGTACCTACATTATAGTCCTTTCTCTTCCATTGCAGGATAGTGAACCCGATATAATTGATGGTGTTGGTGCAGAAGCAGGACATGTCATCAGGACTACTATTGGTGGCCAAAATGGTCAATCTAGGCAGGTGGGAAACTCATTAATGCAACACACAAATTCTGTACGTGATCGTAATTGGTGAAACCTTTACATCGCATGTAACTTCTGCATTGTTTGGGTTAACAGACCGTCAGTTATATAGCAGAACAAGTGGTTGGAACTGGTTCTTTTGGTGTTGTCGTTCAAGTAAGATATTTGTCCATTGAATTAGTTGTTAAGTATTTTCCATTGAATAACATCCCTTTAAACTCTATCTGAACTACTTTTGCAGGCGAAATGTAGGGAAACTGGAGAGATCGTCGCCATCAAGAAAGTTCTTCAAGACAAGCGCTACAAGAACAGGGAGCTACAGATTATGCAGATGTTGGATCATCCAAATATTGTAGCTCTTAAACACTGCTTCTTTTCTACAACAGACAAGGAAGAGCTCTACCTAAATCTTGTTCTTGAATATGTTCCTGAAACTGTTAGTCGTATTGCTAGGAACTACAGCAGGAACAACCAACGAATGCCTCTAATATATGTCAAACTCTACACCTATCAGGTACATAGCAATTTGGCTAGTTCCTTCATATGTCCTATTTTGGCATCTTACCTTTTTAATCTCTAGTTTAGACCTATTTTCAGTCCCATGGATTTTGCAATTGAGTGTGGGGAATGAAGCTTTTGTGCTCTTAACGAACAGTGATTAGAATTCAATCCACAAGGGTTAGCACAAGTGGTTAAGAATTGACCTAGGATATGGGGAGGTTCCTGGTTCAAGTCTTACCCTTGGATATCTTGTGAACTTCTTGTTCTTGTGGGTTAGCAGGTATGAGGCCTGTTTCCTAAAAGTCAAGGTTGAGGAATCCCACTGCTTGTAAAATATAAAAAAGAATTACCAAAGGAGTAGGAATTCTAAAGAAACAAGAAAGATTTTTTTTCTTTCTAATTGTGTTGTCAGAAGGTGGTAGGGATTTTCTGGTGCCATCTAAGACATGCTTTAAGCATGTGATTTGAACAGATGAAATGTTATATCTCACCAAGTGGCTATATGGGTAGCCATTTAAACTAAACGCTACTCTTTTCTCATAATTTTGTTCCTTTATTTTTCCAACTTTGTATCAGGGATCAAGATATTGGAACTATTTTTGTTCATCTACATTAGTTTCAGATCTAACTCTTTGTTCATACCTTTGCCTTTCTCATGTGGGTTAGTGTTTGCAAAGTAGTGGATTTTGGCTGGTTAGTGACTTGATTAATGATATGGCGGCTTATTGGTTGCCACCAATATGGTTTGAATGACATGGTGGTTTGTGGTGGTGCATTTAATTAAATATCCTGTTCACCAATTTCATGCATAGGGTAGAGTTCTCAGGATGAGGATTAATGTTTGATGGTTTAGTTTGGTTTGAGAGAGTATTCTTTTGTTTTACAGGTTTAAGTTGAAAAGGAAACTTTGAAGTTTGAAAGACTATTGTTGAGGGTTTTGGAAATTGAATTTGGTAGCAGGAAAAAGAGAAATAAAGGTAGGAGTTAGTTTTGGAATTCAACTTCAGGTTTGTGAGAAATCATGTGCTGACCACTGTTCTGTACACATGGCTAGGCTAGAATGAGGTATAGAGGTGCATGGTTCTTCATCATTTTGTCTCTTCATAATACTGAGGGTAAAAGTATTTGGTATAGGCAAATGACCTACTGATTAGCAACTTCTTCCTGTATGTTTGTAATAGCTAGGATTATCAAAATTCTCCTACCTGTGGCTATTTTGTAATATAAAATGGTATCTCCCAATTGTGGAGCATTTCTGCATAAGTTATAAAATCCTCCTGCTAAGTGGCGTTAAGGGATGCCACTGAAATCATTTATCTTTTCTATTCTAGCATTTGGTTTATTAGGAGAAAGTAAAGAGTAGCTTTTTGAAGCCCTCAATTATAGCGAGTTTACCTTTTAACTTCATATATTCTTTATAAACTGCTAGCACTATCTCTGTGGAAACACCTGTATATGAGATTTTTAGAAACTTTAAGACAAAAACAGCTAAAAATTCTGAAATGGAGCTGATTGAATTCACCTTAACGTGGTTGCAAAGTTCAAACCTTGCTCTAACATGATGATTGTAAAGCCATGTAGGGAAGGTTACAAAGTTTCAAACCTTGCTCTAACATGATGAATATAAAGCCATTTATGCATACTTCCTGTTTCTGACAAGTGCCGGGAAAATTTCTGAAGCACAGCTTGTCAATTCCATGAAACTTCTTGAATTGCAAGACTTAATAGTGGCATCACAACATAGGTGTTAGGTGTTTATGAGGACAAAGCAGGCTCCTGTGTTAATCCTGACACTATCTGCTTGGCATGAGTTGCTTTACAGCAACTCATTAACCTGCGTTTTGTTTTTATTATTTTTTTCTTCCTATTTTTCTATCCATGGGAGTGGAGAGGGGGAGGGTGTGGCGAACAGTGCTTCACCATAGAGAGACTACACGACAAGCATGGATAAGCAATTTTCCGGGAGAATAATTTGGTTTCAACCAATGGTTAT
Source organism: Salix brachista (assembly GCA_009078335.1). Classification (NCBI taxonomy): domain Eukaryota; kingdom Viridiplantae; phylum Streptophyta; class Magnoliopsida; order Malpighiales; family Salicaceae; genus Salix; species Salix brachista. The sequence continues at coordinate 348,524 of CM018574.1, forward strand.
GTTTTCCACTAATAAAATGGTCGTGCAATATCATATCTAATGTATTAGCCTTTATGCTAGTTCCAAATAACTACAGCTGTATGATGAAAAACACAGAAAAGTAGTATAGCTAACTATATAAAAGTTTACCAAGGCTCAAGCCCTTTTAATGTGCGTATGTCTTCGTTAACTCTTATTGTTTTTTTCCCTCCCTCTGTTTTTGAGTGCAGATATGCAGGGCGCTTGCCTATATACACAACTGCATTGGTATCTGTCACCGTGACATCAAGCCTCAAAACTTACTGGTAAGATGTTCTGTTTAAGGATTGAGGTCTTGTTTGATGAAACCCTTGTACATGTAGAATGAGATTTATAGTATACTTAACATCTGGTATGCAAGTTAGGGGTTACCTAACCATTCCAGTTGCAAGCATAGTTGTCCATGTTTTGGTGTCTTGTAACATTTTGATGAAGCTTCCCTTTCAACATATGTATTGAGCACTAAATAGCCAAGCAACTGAAGTTTCATATGCTCTGTGGATGTTTAAATAGTGTGGCTTTCTGTGGAACAAATTGAAGAAGTATATGAAAAAAACCTTTCTTTGTTGGAGCCAAGAGTTTGCAGTTTTAAGCTGGTTAACACAGCTCGATTTCAGTGGCATCTATTTGTGGTCAATGTAGCTGAAATGGAATAGGGTCATCCTGATTTTAAGCTAATCTGCAACTTGTATTTGCTTGGCTTATAAAATTAGTTTTCTATTCGGTACTGATACTGATTGTGTAACTATTCAAGTGTTTCTGTTTCTGTTAGCTTTAATAGTAAATTGTCCATTGTCCAGGTGAATCGATCTACACATCAGCTGAAAATTTGTGATTTTGGGAGTGCTAAAGTGCTGGTAAGCTTTCATATGACACTGAGTATTTATACTTGCCTCTTCTTTCCTTGCTTGAGTGTGCTTACTTTGCCATTTTATCAGGTGAAAGGTGAGCCAAATGTATCTTACATCTGTTCAAGATACTATCGCGCTCCAGAACTGATCTTCGGTGCTACTGAGTACACAACTGCTATTGATATATGGTCTACTGGTTGCGTGATGGCTGAGTTGCTACTTGGGCAGGTAGCTTTATACTTTGTGTACTATATCGTTTCTCTTTTACCTCTTCAGATTAACTGATGATTTATGACTTGCTGTACAGCCTTTGTTTCCGGGAGAAAGTGGAGTCGACCAGCTAGTTGAGATCATTAAGGTAGTAAAAGCTATTGATTCTCAAACGTTTTTTTCTGGATATTTTTCCTTTTGTTATGTGATTGCTGAATTAGATTTGATTAGTTCCCCGTGATGAATAAGGCTGCCCAAGTTTTATAATAGAACAAAAATGAAGTTCGAAGTTTTGGAATCAGGCAGATACTTATTGGACTATTTTTTGGTTGAATCCAATCACCCTGGATAGGAATTCAATTCTGAATTATCTTTTCTGGATTACTTCATACTAATGGTTAAATGTTGTTGAAGAATGACATTAAATTTTGTAACACTAGCTTATTGTCTCCTTGCCAATTCATGGCAAACAGAAAATCAAAATGGAGAAAGAACAACTTCAATTTTTTAGAAACATGCAATTTAATCTTCAGAGATTAAGAATGGAATTTAAGGGACAGAATACTTACATTGATCACATGCCATCATCTGTGTTTCTGATTGCACCAAGTTGAAAATGTCAACTTACATGAAGGAAGTGTTAATGATTCTGTGTTTTTCCAGGTTTTGGGAACACCAACCAGGGAGGAGATAAAGTGCATGAACCCAAACTATACAGAATTTAAGTTCCCACAGATTAAGCCTCATCCATGGCACAAAGTATGTGTTATTCATCCCCTTTACTGACTGATTCTTAATAAGTAATGAATTGGATTATAGGATGACTTGCATAGTTCAGAAAATTTTCTATCTTTGATACATATAGAAGTCAACAAATGAGTAAGTTTATGGAATTACATTCATGTTTGCTAACTTGGGTTTGGTGATTGGCAGAATCAGTTTGTATATAGTTAATAAACGATTTTAAATTTCTTATGTTAGGAAAGGCTTGATTCAACTGTCACATAAGCCTTAGAACCTCATGTGTTTTCTTTAGACCATTCATCCAAGAGCTCGTTCCTTTGTATCCATATTCTGTTAGCATGGAATGCAGTTTTGTTGAACCTTTGATGCTGCATCCATACCATGGCTGTATGAATTATCTCTGGAGGCCAGCTAATCTAATGGAAGATCAATATACGAATCCCATCCTTCTCAAAAGCCAACCACTGATAATTTGTGGAAGTGATTACTGGCAGTCTTGTAAGGTTTTAATTTTTATATATATAAATTAGTCTGGAAGAGTTGAGTTAGTGGTTTTTTCTTCCGTGACTTGAGTCCAAAATGATGCTTAAGCTAGTGAGTGCATCCAATAGTGAATCAAATGATGCACATAATCATATCTTAAACAACAAAAAATGTCATGCAAGTCCAAAATATGGCAAATAAATCTCATTTCTGGCCATTATGAGAAAATACAATAACGGGGTGGTGTCCAAATTATTTCTTTACGTGTCTAAGATTCCAAAACAGCTTGAAACATAGTTTATCAATTCACGTTCTTTTATGATCTTTCTTGACAAAAAAAAATTAAGTAAAAATTTGAGACTCGATGGTTAGATTTTCATGTAGTAAATAGGAAATTAGGATTATGTTGTTTATTTGCCGAGAGGAGATATGAAAGTGAACCAGAGCTAACGATGTTATTGTCTTCTGTTCTACCTCATCTGTCTATTGTTTTTAGTTGGCTCAAAATTATGCAGCATAATAGGAATGGTATTCAAATTTTTTGAAGATGGTTTCCGTATTGTAAAAACCAATAGAGGGTCCCCCATGTCTGTTCCTCTAGTTGCCTGAATCTTGGTAATGATTGCATCAAAACATTGAATATAGAGTAAAAATATAAAAAAAAAACTGTTATTCTACATGTAATTTCCTTTTGTAACAGACTGCTGAAACATTTATTATTTGCACAACTTTCTTCTCCAAAGAATATCATCTCATCATGGCTGTATGCCTGCATCATGAAATATCTCCCATCTTTAACACGAGCATCTTGTATCTGCATTGCATGTTATTTATAATCTGATCAGTAATCAATTATGTTACAAGAATTAATTTTTCTGCGGAGATTTTATTTGAATTTTCAATCACCAGGTCTTCCAAAAGCGTTTACCCCCAGAAGCAGTGGACCTTGTCTGTAGATTTTTCCAGTACTCCCCTAATCTGCGATGCACTGCTGTAAGTTCATCATGTTTTCAAGTTATTTGCCCGAGTGATTTATCAATCAATTTGAGGTTGTTTTTTTTGGTGGTACTGCAGTTGGAAGCTTGTGTTCACCCGTTCTTTGATGAATTGAGAGATCCAACCACCCGCCTTCCAAACGGTCGCCCACTTCCTCCGCTATTTAATTTTAAACCCCAAGGTAAGTTTCAACTTAATTGCTGCATTGTGGTGCTGCTATGTTTATTTGTAGACATATTCAAGAAATTAGACCTAGTCCTTGAATGTCTTCTTCCAACTTTTGCAACAGCTTTTCTTGCCGCGAATAAAAGTAGCCTCGGTCATGTTGTTTTCTTGCCTGTATTCTATTTGGAATTGTTTTTTCAGTTTTTCCCGCCTCGGCTTTCATACCTTCTGTAATTTATAAATCTGTTGTGTTACCACAGAGCTCTCAGGCATACCAACTGATACTGTCAATAGGCTCATTCCGGAGTATGCTCGTAAACAGAACTCATTCATGGCTTTGCACACCTAGGAATTGTTACAGCCACCTTTGTTCTGCTCAACTTCCACTCCAGCCACTGTCTTGTATCGAAATTTGTAAAAAAAATCTCCCTTGTCATCCTCTACTTGATGTGAGAAAGGAGTTCGGATAATTTGTGAAACCTGAGGCTTTAAGTTTGCTTGCTGGTGAAGGTGTATTACTGTGTTATTATATGAAAGACAACTACAATTTGTGCTGCCGTGTATTTATGATATGCCCCCACCCCATGATAGAGGATTTTAGTATTAGATGAGAAGGTGGAGAATGCCTGGTTTTTATCCTCACAATTTTGCTTTCAAACTGATTTTTCTCAACATTTTTCTTCTTTCATTCGATCAGAATCATGAATAAGGTCTGCCTTTGCTGACCTGCTTTGATTGCTGTGAAGTTAGGGCTTGGTAAGTGGTTACTATTAAAAAAAAAACACAGACAAGAGGGGACAACAGGCATGGTTCTGTCTCCTAGCCATTTTCAAGACCATGTTTTTCAAGACCATGAATTAGGTTGCTATTTTGCAAGCGTGTCATTTAACTAATTAGTGTATTTATATTACTTGCAATGGATTTTATTTAAGATGGTGGTGGATGAAATAAATTGAAAATTTATGAGTTAAAATGTTTGGTATTTACACTTATAACAGTTTTATATAAAGTTTGACAATTTACATTTAAGTTAGTTTTTTTTTTATTATTATTTGTGAAATATAGTAAACAAATTCAAATTGCACTAAAATTAAAATTAGAGACATGAAAATTAATATAATTATTACTTGGAAAATGTTCATCCTAGTCCCTGAGGTTATATAATTTCATAATGTCAACCTTAAATATGCAACTTGTAACAATTTTTTAATGCCGGGTTTAAAAAGTTTCATTCGCCGTGCCGCAGCTTTTGGTAAATTTTTTTTTTTTTTTAAATGAATATGGTTTGGTGTTTTTAGATTATTTTGATGTGTTGATTTCAAAAATAATTTTAAAAAAATAAAAAAATATCATTTTGATGTATTTCGGCACGAAAAACACTTTGAAAAGCTACCGCAACAGCTCTCCCAAACAGTCCGCCTTGTCTTCAACTGCTCATTGACAGCAACAACCATAACTTTCAACCTTCAAAGAAGCATTCTTGTTTCATCATCAACTCATTTTCTTCAGTAACCTTTGTGGGGCCCTTGACTTTCAATCAAGGGGACTCTGATTCGAAACCTTGAGCAGGCTGAGAATGTTGCTGCTCCTGCAGTTAAGACATTCCATGCCGGAACAGCTTTGAATCCGGATGGGGACTTGATGGCTACTGGGGGCCGAGTTCTCGGGGTCACCGCCACTGGAAGTGATCTTGAAGAGGCTCGGGACAGAGCTTATCAGGCGGTTGAGCAAATCAACTGGCCTGAAGGGTTCTACCGGCGAGATATTGGGTGGACTGGAGAGCTCTTCCTCAGAAACACTTGGCTTCAAATAAATGAATGCCCACTAATCTTCTTCTTTTTAAAAAAAAAAAAAAAAAAAAAAAAAAAAAAAAAAAAACTAGATGAGAAGAGATATTTCTAGAAGAAAAAAAAAAAGCCATTTTCCGGGATCACATCACAATTTATTCCATGGTACTCGCAGGAAAATGTTGTCTTACACGATGTCGTTATATTCAAGAAAAAGGTTAGAAGCTTCCATTCCATGTGCCCGCCTGTTGTTATGCTTTTAAAGTATTTTTAAAAAAAATATTTTTATTATTATTTTAAGTTAAAAATTTATGTGTTTTTATATTTTTTTCATGTGTTAATGTTAGAATTATTTTTTTTTAAAAAAAAAAACATTATTTTAGTATATTTTTAAATAAAAGTTATTTTTAATATAATTCTAATTATATTCCCAAACATATACTTAGACTAGACTTTGGGGCGGTTGAAACCTTCCATTGAAAAAAATTATTTTTTTTTTGTTTGAAATCAATATTTTTATGTTTTTTATATTATTTTAATGTATTAATATTAATTTTTTAATAAGATAAAATAAAAATATATATATTATTTTGATATATTCTAATAACCAACCATCTTATATTTATGGATGAAAATGAAGTTTGCCTTCTCTTTCTTGTATTTATGGATGAAAATTAAGTTGACGACAATTGAATTAATTGTATTTATAAATAATGTTGTTTTTACACTATAAACCAACCTTGTGTTCATATCCATAAACATCAAGAACTCAGAGCTACCACGTATGGTCGGGAGGCATTCTATCCCATCCTTCGAACTGACCACCACCCCCACTCTCAAGACTTTTCCACCCACCCTCGCTCTAGCCTCAGAGCAACCTCTCTATCTTCCACCAACCAGTCCACCGATCAAGAAGATGAGTGCTAATTACCCCAAGATCATAATCTTCGGCGCTTCCAAATCAAGATCCATCGCGAACACCTTCCTCCAGCCCCAGGAAACCAGCAAGAACATAGCTGGCGCCCGAGATTCACTCTCGGTGCTTCGAGAAGACGAAGACAACAATGCCGGGGAGGGTTCCGGAGTGAAGCTGGGGAGGAGCTCTTCCGTTTCCTCGTCATCAGTGAAGAAAGCTTTCTCCATGAGAAGATCCTCTTCGGTGTCAGAAAGGTACTGCAGGATCCATGACCAGCCTGGAACACTATCATCACCCACCCGGGAGGATGAAGATGGCTCCTCAGACACGATGGAGTCGACAAGATCTGTGAAGAAAAAACATGGCAGAGGCAGGATCCTGAAAGCCTGTAAGAAACTTTTTGGACTTTAGTGCACTTCTGCCGCTTGTTTAATCCCAGTTTCTCGGCTCATCGTATCATCATTATCCACTCTGCTGCTGCTGCTGCTGTTGCTGGTTTTTTCCACTTGTTTCTGTAATAGCATTCTCTATTTCCAGGCTAATAATTTCTATCACAGTAGAAAAAACGAGTGCGCGCTGTCGTTTTAATTTACAGGATTCTGTTTCCAACTTAATTTCTAATTTCCAAGCGGTGGAATAGCATTACTATAACTGTACTTTGCAGACAGATCTTGTAATAAATATTCTACCCGTTAATGTTGTCGAGTTGGGTTCTCTGCTCTTCGTTCTCACACGTCACCCATTTGTTCTCTGAGAATAAAATAATTTTTATTTTTATTTTTATTTTATTTTAAAAAAAATCCTCCGGCTTGACGACCACCTAAGCGTGCCATGGGCCCCCGTTTTCACCAGCTCCAAACCCTTTTCGGATTTCCGGCCACGTCATCAGGAAAAAAGTCCGTGGGGCCCACTCACACGACCCAGATGAGGCCCAGATCTGAAACTGCCGAGTCTGTATCTGCTAGACGCGTGTCCAGCTGTTTGGGGGCTTTCAAGCTCCGACGTATGTAACTGATAGGACATGGGGGGATGTGTGTCGTCCTCGGCCATTGACGTTACATTTTTCATAATTTTCTATTTTTCTGTTCTTCTAAATTACGTCACTATCCTCCTCCTCCCCCTCCTTTTTATTTTTGAAAAAAAATACACGTAAAATATGGATAAAAAATAATTAATAGTGATATTTTTTTTTGTTGATTTAAGTGAACGAGTAAAATCTCGGTTGTCTAATGTTTTTCCAAATGATACACATCTTGACTCAAACTCAAAACTTGCTATGCAAATCACAAATAATCTATCATCACACCGTTTTTTTTAGAGACTAATAATGTTGTTGTTATAAGACCGATCAGATTTGACGGTTAATTCAATTACATATTAATTCAAAACATGTATCGAGTTTAGTTTTATGTTAACGAATCATTGATGAAATATTATAAATTAATTTTTTTTGTCAAGTGATAGAGCCCATTTTATTATTGTGATTAATAATTATAATAATATCAAAATAGAAATGGATTAAAATTATAAATGTATAAAGGATGACTATGATCATCAAAATTATAAATAGTTAATTCAGGAGAATTTGACAAATTCTTGATCCGAGTGAGAATTTTTCAAAAAACATCATTTTTTTTAATGTTCAATACAATGCCGATTTGAATAAATAAATAAATAAAACATTAATTTAGGTTAAGTCACCACTACATACATAACCTGGGTTAGGGACCGAGCCGAGTCTCTAACCATGGTACAACGACAGAGGGAGGAGGGCAAATAGGTAATCTCAAAGAGAATATCCGAAAAAACCCTGGAGAAACGGCTAATAAAATGGAGAGAAGAGTCAGATTCTCATCCTTTCAAATTAAAGAAAAACGCAGTACTGGTGGAGAAAATTTGCCTGGCAAAGAAGAGAAAAAAAGAAAGGCCCGAGATAAAGAGGCAGACCTGTGGTGAGTGGTGAAGAGGCAGAAATCACAAATTGACCTCCCGCTTTCTCTCTTCATTTTCCTTTCTGTCTCTTTTTTATTTCTCAAAGAATTGGTTCCGGTTTTTAATTTTATCAAATAAGCGAAACAAAATGATTTTTGATTTGTCGTAGATTCAAAGGAACTGGAATGAAGGAATCGTGTTTTTATGGGCGCTGAGTTGATGCGAATCGGTGGAAGGAATAAAAAGACATGGTGGATGAAGCTGGTCTTACTGCGTCGTCGTCGCCGAGGAGCAGAGTGAAGTTCTTGTGTAGCTATGGCGGGAAAATCTTGCCGAGAGCCGTTGATGGCCACCTCAAGTACGTCGGCGGCGAGACACGTGTCATTGCCATTCCTCGCGGCATCACCTTCTCAGGTTTCCTACTTCTGTTATTTCATTTTTTAATTTCCCGTGCTCTGTTATTCGGAGTAAAATAGATTATTGCACCGTGATTCAAGAGCCATGCTTAGTAACACGTGTCACGTGATAGCATTAGCATCCCTCGTATGATACATGATGTAGCACGGTGGTATTGTACGTGCTGTGCACATATTTACAAGAAAAGCAACACACTTCGCAAATTGGGAAGCCACACGATGGATATTTATCCTCGCCGACTCATATTCATCTGAACCGGCTTAAACATGCGTGTTTTATGATATGTACATCGAAATTATTATCCGATGAAAAATAAATAAAGCATATATATATTGATTGATCCAGAACCCAGCCCGAGTTGAAATATAGCCTAGTGATCTTGTTTTAAAATTCAGATGTTTAGGAATAGGGTTATTACATGATTAGGATTATAAACTAATCAAGTGTATCATGCGCGCGCGCGTGAATAGAGCGGGTTAACAAGGGTCTAGGTTCTTGGACAGAAAAAAAAAGACCCATCAGTAATAAACAAGTGGAATTTAAGTTTTGGCTCCCTAGAATATTTTTACTAATCTGGGCCCTTAAAAAATTTTCCGGCGTGATTTCGTGTATTTATTGTTATCTCTTTGTTGCACGTCGAAGATCAAACCAAAACTATACCTGAAGTATATAGAGGAACGCGGGACTCCATGTTTACGTGGCCTGGTTCTACTATACTGATTTTGTGAAGCTTGGCTTGTTTGATGAGCAATACAAATTTCTAGGATTGTGATGGTGATAGTTGTGGTGTACAGCTCTGGTTAGTTTATTTATCAGTTTGCTTTTCTTGCTATGTTTTTCTCTGCAGAAATATTTCCGTTTTAACTGTTTCTTTTAATTTCTGTCGGTGTCATTGTTTGGTACGGTGGCTTCTTTTGCATATTCGTCTGCTAATCTTATAGATGATCATGAAATGGCACTCTAAATTTTGTCCTGTTTGTAACGTGCAGAGCTTACGATGAAGCTTAGTGCAGAGTTTGAAGGAGACATGGTCCTGAAGCACCAGGTTATACCTGAAGAACTTGACATTTTGGTGTCTGTAAAAAGCGATGAGGATCTGAAGCATATGCTTGAAGAATATGACCGCCATGAAAGTGCAGGAACTCCAAAGTTCCGGGCCTTCTTGTTCCCTTCAAATCCTGCTGCGATAGAAAAAACTACTTACATGGATCCCTATGCACCTGAACAACGGTATCTGGATTCTATCAATGGTATGGCTCGTACAGCTGCCAATTTTAGACTCCCCGCTATCAACGCAAACCGGTCCTCCTCCAGCATCTCTGCTAGCTCCTCTCCGAAATGTACCTCTCCAGAAAGCAACACTTTTGATTCCGTGCCTCATGAACCCACCTGTGTGAATAACAACCATCTTGTCAGTAGTAAGTTATTGACTAGAGTCCACAGCTCCCCAAGTCTATGCAATCTGAACTCCCCCCACCACCAAAGCAGCAACCTGAACAATCACCATCTCTACCAGCACCATCACCATTACTATCCACACAACCAGCAACACCATCCTCATGGTCACCAGCCTTCTAGACCATCCCATGAGCCTAACAGGCTATCACCATCCTCGTCGCTGGGACGGCCTGAATTCGGGAGGGCTCCTGCTGGTATTGGCCTCAATCAATACTACTTCAGTAGACACAATTTTGGGAGTGGAAACTCCAGCAAATACGGGCATTATGATGAGAACCCTTCTTATGGGCTGATCAGGACAGCTGATAGATCAGACAGTCTTCCCCAGAGCCTCGGCAATAGAATTGTGGAGTAAAGCGTCGACGGAACATCAGGTTTGCTATTACAACTTGCTGTTTTGAGCTCAAAGATGATGCAAAATACATTTTTTCTTTTTTCTTTTCTTTATGAAGCAAATGTTAAAGACAACACACAGCTTTTGTTTCGGTGCTGTAATGGGTTGTGCGACTGTTACTATCTGAAAAAATTCCAGAAATGTTTTCAGGAATGAAGCTGTAGTAGCTACAACATATAAAGGAACTTGTGATTTCTGCTGTGAGTCAGAGGAGCTGGATAAGTTTAGCTCATATACGTTGCTATAATGCAACATGGAGTGATTTAAATTACTCCATATTGTTTTTTATTATTATTATTCAAATATAACAATTTGAAAGCTCCATGTTATTCAACATTTGAAAGCAAATCTTTGCAGTATTATTAACTCCACCTTTCTTCTTCTTCTTCGTAAGCTCATGCCTGAATCTTCTTTGACCACTGTCTCGACCATAAGATCAAGATCTATCACATGTCATTGAATAAAGTTAGGTCCATCTTCCGAGCCACCACCCAATATTTTCATCAAATCACCACCACAATCTCAGGTCAACACAACATCATTCTCGGACCAGGATAGAGTGCTGGAGAATGAAGTTCTACTGGGGAGGGGGGGGGAGAAAAAACGGCTGCCTCGTGTGTGGAAAATCTTGAAGAACTTTCTGTGTAGGGCCAGGTAGTTTTACTGGAGGATTTTTCAAGCTAATTAATGATTTCAAGTATTCATAAGATGAAGTCACGGAGAAGATAGATTTCTACTTACTTTTTATGCGATCGACAAGGAGAAAATCATCATAAATATTTTATATCAGAAAGCTACCTGTGAGGATTCCCCCATGGGATTCTCAATGGTTACATTAAATACACATTAATTCCTCCACCTAGCTAACACACCATTAAAGCTTCATTTTTTTAAGCTTTTCCAACTTTAAATTAATCAATATTTTGATCCGGAGAGACAATTGGATTATCATTAAGTTATAAGATTGGTTATTTTTAATTGGACCCAGATAAACAAGTAAAATCCGGGCTATCCCAGTCTCTTACAAGAGGTGCACCTTTTGACTCGAACTCGAGCCATTTGTCTTCACATGCTCCCCGGGACTATATTTTCTTATTATGTCTACCTCTCTTCTAACACTACAAATATTTTTTCTTTCTAAAATCCTAAGAGAGATGGTTAAGAAACAAATTTCTTTACAAGGCTTTAGTTTGCTTGTTAATTCATAATAAATCAGTGATTAAATATATGTAATGCACTTAAAAATTGTATTATTTTTATATATAAAAAAAATTGCTTGACAGTTTTGACACTATTATATTATATTTAAAATATATTTTTAAGTTCAATTTGGTTACAAAAATTGTGATTCAAAGCTTAGATCTTAAATTAAATTATAAAAAATATTGACTTGATAAAATAAAATAATATTAATTTAATCGAAATAATCAATCTTACTTTATATAATAAAGCTGAAGAGGTGCTTTCACTATTAACAAATTAATTAAAAATAATAAAACAGGCTTATTACACAAGCTTGAACGGGGGCAGTGGTTGAAGATAGTTGTTAATTTCGTTCCGTTCCGTTCAACAAACCGAGATAAAACGCGTCGTTTTCGTCTCGGTTTTAATTCCGGTCCGATCCGGAAATTCCGGCCAAATTCCGGCCGGAACTCCTCGGTTCCGTTCCGGGTGTGCCGTTCCGGGTTCAAAATCTATTTTTTTTTATTTTTTAAAAATTATTTTTGACATCTATACATCAAAATAATTTAAAAACACCAAAATATTTTAAATAAAAAAAAATTCAAATTTTAATTATACTTGTTAAATTAATTTTTTTTTTATATATATATAATTAATTATATATGAACAGTACGACACCAAAACGGCACGCCGGAACGCTCCAAAACCGGAACGTTCCATTCCAATCGAAAAACCGGAATGGCGACCGGAACGGTATTGACAACTATGGGTCGAACTGTCGTTTTGTTATTTTTTCAATATTAAAAATACATTTTAAAAGATAAAAAAACAGGTATTATTTTAATATATTATGGTCTAGTGTGGTGTAGATTAGACTGTCCCATCCATTCACATGTCAAACAGAATCTCAATGCTCTGGTCAAACTTGTTTTTTTATTTTTATTCTATTACTATTATAAATATTTCTGGGCATTTCTTCTTCTTCTACCCATCGACCCCTTCTCTTTCCGTTTAGGGTTTCTCTCTCTCTAAAAACTTTCCCCTTCCTCTCTCTCTCTCTCTAAAAGGATTCTCCTTTACCGTACCCTTTCTCGAACTCGAAGTCCTATCCCCGCATTCTGCGCAGCTCATTTGGCAGTTACGGGGCTGCACTTTGCCTTAATTTCATTGCTGTTTGAGCTCGTCTTTTTACCTGTAGTTGATGATTCAAGAAAATCGATTGCTTCCATGTGGAAATGTACGGGTTTTACTTCATTTTAAGCTTAATATACGCATGCGTTTCATCCATCGCTCGAAGGAGCTTAGATCTGCTTTCTGTTTCAAAATCGCTTAAGTTTGACCACAATTCTGTTTTTTTATCCAATTCTGAAGCATTTTATGGGTTGATTGAGAATATAATTTAATTGTGTATGATTAATTTGAGTCAAGTCTGTTTTTTTTTTTTAGTTATTTAATTAATTTAAAAGATATTGTATTCAATTACCCTAAGAAAATGAGAAATTGGTTTTATGCCTTAAAGATGAGTAAAAGAATGATCTTTTTTTGTCGATTGGAGCCGTTTTTGAATTGGTTCGTTTCTTAATTCAAGGTATGTGTTCTGCGTGTGGATTCTTAAGGGCTGAGTAGAGCATGTTTTGATGCATTAGAGCTAATTTATGGTTTCTGAAATGGTTGCTTCTGCTTTTGGTGAAGAGTAGTGATGTGCTGAGTAATGGCGCTTAGAGTTCCATCTCCCGAGGCAGCTGAGATTGCAATTGGGTCAATAGGGCGTGGATACGATGTGGCAATTGATCTAAGGTTGAGATATTGTAAAGGGGATCTAAAAGATCAACGCTTGATTGAGATTGATGAGGACGGGGGTCGAGAAATCATTTTGCCAGGTGGGATCTCAATCCCGAATGTGTCCAAATCAATAAAGTGCGACAAGGGAGAGCGAATTCGGTTTGGGTCTGATGTTCTGCCATTCCAGCAGGTTGTTTACTTTGATTGCCTCATAATTTGATTATTTTATGACAAAACAGATTTAGAGTTGTTTGCTTTGGCTATTAATTAGTTGGTCAAAACACATTTTTGCATTTTCATCTCCTATAATATATATTTTTCTTGATTGCTCGCCCACCTCTTAATGCACCCCACTCTTTCCTCTGCATTCTTATGATCCAGGTGTCAATTGAACTGGATCATTTAAATTGTTGTTGCGTTGCCTCTTTTATATTGATTTTCTACCGGTGACTGAGTTTTTCTCACTTTTGACTGCATCTGACCCAGTTAGATCCATTTCTTAGCCAACCAAGTTAATGTCTCCACCAGTTACTAGTTAAAACATCTTGTCTCAATGAACTGCAATAAAAGTTTCTCCAGAAACCAAGTTTTTCTACATATTTGCATGGCTAATGGGATGAATTGTGATGAGGTTTTCATTCTTGCTGTTTGTCAAATATTTAACACACTGCTCAAGATACTGGGTTAGTTTGTTGGAAGGGCAGTATGCTTGTTCCTTTTGATTTACATGCCTTACGTGACAATAGAATACGACAGAAGGATATCATGTCTGTGGGTTTCTTTTTATTTCCTGTTTCTCATCTTCTCCGCTCTTCCTGCTTTCTTCCAGATGTCAGAGAAGTTCAACCAGGAATTGTCTTTGACTGGAAAAATTCCCTCGGGTCTTTTCAATGCCATGTTTGAATTCTCAAGTTGTTGGCAGAAAGATGCTGCCAACACTAAAACCCTTTCTTTTGATGGAGTGTTCATTACGCTCTATACAGTTGCTTTAGAGAAGTCTCAGATGGTACTTCGTGATCATGTTAAGAAGGCTGTCCCATCAACTTGGGATCCTGCTGCATTAGCAAAGTAAGTTTTTTATATTTTTATTTTCAATCAAATTGTGGGATTTCAGTCATTCATTATTCATGCCTAATCTGAGTGATAGGTTTTCTTTGATTCCGATAGTGACTATCATAAACTCCTGCTATCCAGTAGAACCTTTTTTGTTTTGAATCCATGATTTTTCTCTTTTTGTGTCATCAGTATGTCATAAATTTAAAATGCCATTCACTCATTTTATTTTGTATGACGTATTCATACAACGGTGATGTAATTAATCAGATGTGTGACTCTATAGCTTATGTTTTCATTTTATAGAAGATTGAACCCATAAAATAGGGTTAATTGAGTAGGGGGGAAAAAGAGAGGAAGAAAAAGATATGGGAACGGGAAAATGAGCAAAGCAGCTCTTCTTAATCAAATCCAAAACCTATATGCCAGAGAACTTGCCCATTACATTCATAGCATCCCCACTTGTAAAAATGAAAGATGGGATATGAAACTAAATCTTATCAATTAAGAGATCTAAACATATTGGAAGATCTGGGGAACCCAAAGATAATATAAGTCCCACATTTTCACCAACATGTGTTCTTTTCCCACCAAAATTTGAAAAAAAAAGAAACTTATAGCTCATCCAAGATCATCTTGTAAATGTTGGCTTGCTTTCTTGTTATTTCATTCTCTTTCATAATGCAAGAGAAAATTATTCAGTTACGGCCTTAGTATGACTGACAGGCTTGGTTTAAGCGAGTGCATATCTTAAGACCTGTTATATTTATATTTTTCTGAACCTTGAGATATTAGAGCACAATTGCTTGAGTCCTTGCTCAAACTCTACATATCCACTGGATCAAATATGCACTAGCTTAAAATGTGGTTTCAGCTAAAAACTCTCCACCTGCTCCCTTAAGTAATCTCTTATTGAATTGGTTAGTTAGTTTTGCAAATCTACTGAAATGGCAGTCTTAGAGGCTTCTTATTTCCGCTATAATAAAAGGATTTTTTTTTCAGTTTAAATGTTGTGAAAGTAACCTTTTGTTAAATTGGTTGTGGAAATTTTAGAGTTCTACTGAAACATCAAAACCAGTAGCAGGGAAAGCATTCTAAAGAGCACCGGGAAAAAGAAGTGTTTCATAGATTGTGAAAAGTTCAATTTAGAGTACAGTGGATATCAATGTTGTATTACCTTTAAAAATACCATTAATATTTTATAAAATGTGAAATCTCAAATTGTTAATTGCAAAGGCCTCTATGGTGGGAGGAGTAAAGACTGTTAGAGAATAATATAAATCATATTCTGGAGCCTCAACTAATAGCTTAAACTTTTAGGTGAGATGAATCCTTAACATGGTATCAGAGTCTTGTTGACCCAACGCTCGAATCTCACCATCCTCATTCTATTTAATAAAAATTAAGCAAAAGGTAGTGTGGACCTATGTATAAGTTTCAAGTCCAAAGAGCTTTCACTTGAGGGTGTGTTAGAGAATAATATAAATCATATCCTGGAATCTCACCTAATAGCATAAGCTTTTACGTGAGATGGTTCCTTGACAAAGACCCCCTCTTTGTTCTATCATAAAACATCCCCATTGAATCCAGATTTCCTACCTTGCTTGAAGCAGTAATTTTGTTGTAAAAAAATTAATTATGAATTTTTGGATTTTATTTCAGTTAACACTGAACACGACAATTTAAAAAGGGGCATTAGATTAATTTAAAATATAAGTTAGCAAATGAAGAAAATGGGCTTGCTAATATTGTTCTCTACTCTCTCAAATGTTTGCAATTCTTGTCTACAGCCTTGCATAGCTAGTAATGTGCTCTGCATTTTGACCAACTTGTATGGTGTTAAGTGTTAAGAATTTGCCACCACCCTTAGAAAGAAGAATCTTATATGGGTACTTTTGCTGGCATACTTCTATGTCAATTCTTTGTTGCAAAAAGCTTTGTTGAATGACTGGACCTTCAAGTTCTTGTCTCCAGTGCAACACATCAACAGCTTGACTGCATTTCATAACAAGTTGCAAGCTTCCTGTCTTGCATAATGCAATTGAATTTCATTTCCAGTATGGAGATATTCATGGCCAGTCCTTCTCATAAAAGCAGCTGTGCTTTCATAAATAAACGCACATTATTTATAGGACAGAATTTGATAAGATCCTATAGATAACAATTTGCTGGCATGGTTGATAAGGTTTAATGCAATTTAAGCTCCACAGTATTATTCTATGTTCACCCTTTTCTGTTAGATTTGTCACTAAGATTTGTGTTCCAAAGAAACTGTTATTGCCTTGGCTCTTTATCCTTTTGAGGGATTGTGATTGCAGCCTGTTCTGGTTGAAATGCATGTATTTGGTTTCCATTTTAAAAATTATGCGTTATATATTGATGTAAATCTGTTTAAAATCTTCTTGTTTTTGATTCTCTGTCCATTTTCTGATGTATGTAGAAAAATTTCCTTACCATTTGAAAAAAAAAGCGTGCTGCCCTAAGTTTTTAAATCAAATTGGAATTTGAAAATATGCTTATTGTTTCAGGTTTATTGAGAAATTTGGCACTCATATCATTGTTGGTGTCAAGATGGGTGGGAAGGATGTAATATATATGAAACAACAACATTCATCAACTCTTCAACCAGCTGATCTACAGAAGAGATTAAAGGAGATGGCAGATAAGAGGTTTTTAGATACGAATGGACAGTATGGCATGGCCTCTGAGCAAGTGGACCAGAATAACAAGGTTTGTGATTAGTTTATCCATGGAACTTTTTTCTTAAGAAAATAAATAAAAAAAGTTGGAATCCAACCATTTAACATGTGATCTGATTTTTGAAATCCTACAATCTGATTCTTATTTGTAGATCTAATTTTCTGATCATCACATAACTAAAATACACAAGTTTTTACTTGAAATTCATGTCATGCTTGTATGATTAAACTTTATTCCACAATCACAATCCGCGGGTTTCCTTGAATACCTTGATGCTATGGTATATTAGGTTCTCCTTCATGATCATAGTTGAGCTTCCGTGCTTGACCAATTATGGATTAGGCTGGCAGGGTTTTTATCTGATCCAAATATGTAAAGAGATTATGAATGTCTTTGAAAACATTTGGATTTGGGAGATGAAGTGCACAACATAAGTGTTGTTTGGTTTTAACATAAAAGATGTTGATCACAATTAGATTTGTAAAGGGAAAAAACTTGTAGAATGAGGTGTGAAGTAGCTTGATTTCAGAAATTAGACATGTGAAAAGGTATCCACTATAGACCATTACCGTATTCTTGGCTGCAAAACAACAAAACCCATTGTCAAACAGGAACGTGTTGGTATTATAATTTTCAATTACATAGCAGTTGTTATATAACAGTAGTCTTTGATTCCATGGCATCAAGGCCCATGCTAATGGAGCAAACCATATGACATGAAGTGCCACAATTGAAATTGTCAATGGAGTGCAAATGATATCTAAATTGCTGTTATATCAACAAAAATGATTTGACTTGGGTTCTCTGTAAACCACATGAGTGAGGGCACACTCAATTGGCGTATTTGTTTCTTATAATTTCAAGGCATCTTATCTAAAAACTTTTGCTTCAGCTTGGAATTCGGGAGCAGAGGCTGAGGTTTGCTGATACCAATCCATCAAGCTCCTATTCTCACAAGGAGGTAGTGTTCCTGATATGTTTATTCTTCATTTGGATGGGATGAATTCTTGATATGCTTGTCAAACTCATATGCTGAAACAATTTGAAGATCTCTAGGGTTTTTTTATCATTTTATGAAAAATTGCAGGATATTGTAAGAATTTACAAGAGAAGAGGTGGAAGGGATAATGGGATCTTATCCCATACCGAATGGTTGCACAGTGTACAATCTGAGCCTGATGTTATCTCAATGTCCTTTATCCCGTTTACCTCTCTGTTATATGGTGTCCCAGGGAGTGGATTCTTGAGCCATGCCATAAATCTCTATTTGCGATGTAAGTGAAAAATGTTCTTATGTTTGCAGCTTCATTGTATTCTGTTTTGTTTTTGTGTTACTAATGATCAAATCATGTATGGATAGTTATTTGTTTGACTTTAGTAAAAAATGCTTGCTTATCAGAAGATTCTTTTTTCTGGACTTTGCAATCTTTTTGCAACAAGTACATTGTGATATTGGCATGTTATTGATCCTCAAGATGTCTTTTAAAGAATGTGTAGTCTCTTTTATTACTGTTCTTCTATTGCTGCTATTCATTTGTGCTCACTAGAAATGACTTCTGGGTTTCTGCTAATGCATACCAGATAAGCCCCCAATTGAAGAGCTACACCAGTTTTTGGAATTTCAGCTGCCTAGACAGTGGGCACCAGTGTTCAGTGAACTTCCCTTAGGGCCGCAGCGGAAGCAACAAAATACAGCTTCATTACAGTTCAGTCTCATGGGGCCAAAGCTCTTTGTGAACACTACTCCGGTATAGCTTCTCTTGTCTGCTCAAATAGTTGTTTTCAATTGGATTTGCTATGTACTTTTTACCATGACAGTCTTGTGCTCACATACTGTGTTTTACTTGGTGTCTTCAACCAGTGAAGATCTAATATGATGATGTCTTATGGTTTCATGCATGAAAATAGAATGTCCGAGTAGTGCTATAACCATGAGGTCTATTTATATGAGGTTGTTTGTTTAACAGAACATTTCAAGGCAAACTAAAATAACACAAACCATCCAATATTCCTCCATTCAATGATGTTGTAGAATGCCAAAAACTGTGATGTTTCTACTGTGATTATGTTTTCTGCTAGATTCTGATTTACAATCCATTCATTTGTTTATTTCATCAATTGTCTGATAGGTTGATGTGGGCCATAGACCAGTGACCGGCCTTAGGCTTTATCTAGAAGGTAAAAGGAGCAATCGCTTAGCCATACACTTGCAGCACCTCTCATCTCTTCCAAAAATCTTCCAACTTAAAGATGATTCAAATGGTAATATCAACCAAGAATCTTATGAACGCAAATACTATGAGAAAGTTCAGTGGAAGCATTTTTCTCATATCTGCACAGCCCCTGTGGAGTCAGATGAAGATCTTTCTATAGTGACTGGAGCTCGGTTACAAGTTGTGAATTCCGGGTTTAAAAATATTCTATTTTTGCGACTTCGATTTTCAACTGTGTCGGGAGCTGTATCTGTAAAGCAACCTGAGTGGGATGGATCGCCAGGGTTGGCACGCAAGTCCGGCCTCATATCAACATTAATCAGCCATCACTTCACGTCAGTGCAGAAGCCACCTCCACGGCCAGCCGATGTAAATATAAATTCAGCTGTATACCCCGGCGGTCCTCCTATGCCAGCTCAAGCCCCTAAGCTTCTCAAGTTTGTGGACATAACAGAGATGACTAGAGGACCACAAGAAACTCCTGGCTATTGGGCTGTTTCTGGGGCAAAACTAGCGGTGGAGAAGGGCAGGATTTCTCTCCGGGTTAAGTATTCCTTGTTGACTCAGGTATTATCTGATGATGATGAGGAAGTCGAAACAGAGCACTGATGGATTTTACAATCACTTACAAAGAAGACAAAACACAAATCCAAAAAGAGGAGAGAATCGAATCATTGGGATTGGAAGTGGTAGGAGGTAAATTGCTGTTGTAAAAGCCAATTCTTTTGCCTGTAATGTAATTATGCTTCTGCTGTAGATTCTTCAATGGCCGAGTTCAATCTGGTTACAAGTTCTTTATTCGCCATGGTTGGCTATCAACTTGTTTTATGATGATCATAGTTATTAAACATAGCTTGGCTTAGAAGAGAAATTTGTGATCTCAAACATTGATTCGAGTTAGTTTCTTACTGCTATGATTCCAGCTAGTAGTTTATTAGTTGATTAAATAAGATACTGAGATTAACCACGTTTTTAATGATTTTATTAAGTAATTGACTGGTTATTCTTATTTTTAATAGTAATAAATAAATAAATAAATAAAATGAGCCACAAAGCAGCAGTCGTGCACGCAAACAAGCTCTAAATAATAAAACCACTGCATCCAACACTAAAAGCGCTGTCGTGTTTTTTCTATATATTGTTTTGATGAAATGATATTAAAAATATTTTTTTTAAAAATAAAAAATAATATTTAGTAAAAATTATCCAATACAAAACTGACACTTCACCATCTCACAATCCCTTTTTCTAGAACAGCTCTTTAACTTGTGGCTGGTGGGATATTTTTTTTGTCAAGGTAAAAAGGACCTGTGGAGTATTGTGTGGTGAACAGGATAGTTTGAAGAGTCTTGTTCCTTTTTAAATTTCAAATAAGAATGGTTTGGAGTTCAAATGGTTAAGTTACTTTTGGATTAGCTTCAACAGCTGTGGTTGGAATAGGTCTTCTTCTACTTTTGCTTGCTTCTGTCTTGGCCTGTGGAGTATTGTGTGGTGAACAGGATAGTTTGAAGAGTCTTGTTCCTTTTTAAATTTCAAATAAGAATGGTTTGGAGTTCAAATGGTTAAGTTACTTTTGGATTAGCTTCAACAGCTGTGGTTGGAATAGGTCTTCTTCTACTTTTGCTTGCTTCTGTCTTGGCTGTGGCTGATGATATTTATGACTTATTTTAACTTTTATGAATGACTTCTTGTTTGTCATGCTATTGTAAATTCAGTTTCCCTGGAAGAAAACAAAATTTATAAATACTAAAACTTGTACATGCTTTCCTGGCTATTGCATATTGAAAAGAAAAGAAAATATCTGAGAGTGTCAGCATATAGAATACATGATGTCAACCAAGATCATCTTTCCAGACAACAAAAGCATTTACAGGAACATATATACGCATGTTGGCAGCAACTGTTCCTCTGAGTCTCAGCAGACGCTTTCTTCTGCTCATGTTTTTATTTGCCAAATCTACACGAGTCAAACCATAGCATCAGTTTCATCTAAAGACTCAATCAAGCTCTATCGATGGAAAACATGGAGAAAGGTCACCCGAGTTCTACCAGACAAAAGTTCAGGGCAATAGCAGTCAATTGTTAAGCTAATGATATGCACATGTAAGAGACTATAACGTCACTTGTCAAAGAGATTCAAGCATCTTGATTAAGAGTTCCTCCCATGGTGAATGGGGTGCTGATGTATTGTTGATGTGACAATGATATGTTCAGACCTTAATTAAACTCATCAAATGAAAAATGAAATTTGATTCAACGCAAACCATTGCGGATAAAAAAAAGAAGGTTTGAAATCCATTACAGAGGAGAATACCTGGGCATGGTAGAAACACAAAGCACAGAACAATACTTAATTTTATCCTTTCGAATCTGACAGCCATACTCCTCGAAACAGTTGTTGAAAGCTTTATTCCTAGACTAGCACCACTTCTGTGGCTTTTCACATTGTCATTGAAATGCTGTGCTTGGACATTGTTCAGGGAACAGATAGAGAGACCTTTGAATTTGCTCAGATAACCATCATGCCCGACAAACACCCATGGTGGTGCTTCTTATGAATGCAACAGCTTTCCATTATTCTTTTTTCCCGAGCCCTGGAACAGAATCTGTTGCTGCAGCACGGGGATAATTAATTAAATAAATTATCATAGGTAATTTTGGTTATTAGCATTCTTTCGATATTCTTCATTAGAAAAGGTAAAGAACACATGATGGTTTAAGTATAAACCAGATAAGATTATGAAAAAAAGAAGCAAAATCTCGTAGTTAAAGTTTTAACGTAGAAATTCTTGACAGCAGAAAATCTCTAACAAAACTAAATGCACATAACTCAAAAATTACTACTTTATCTCTTGACAAAACTAAATGCACATGATTGAAAAACAACTACTTCATCTGTTGTATTTATAGCTTTATGGTGCTTTTGCTTGAAAAAAAATAGCAGTCCTGCAAATCAAAAGGTATCTTGATATTGCTTCACAAGTGGGGGTCCATGGTTCTTAAAAAAATCAAAAGGTCTTATTCATCTAGGAATAATTGTCCACTTTAGATATCTTGGTTTAGGGTTTTCTGGCACTGAGTTACCAGTAGTTTTTTAATAAAACAATGCCAGACTTGTAACCCTAGCATGTTCCTGCAAAACATTAGTGTCTTGCTAGTGTTCAGATTTGCTATGTGATCTAGCTTCTATTTCGAGTATCGGTCCATTTTATATTAGATTCTATTGTTTTTAGTCTTTAATTAGTCCTTCCAGTTAGTTGCTCTCCGCTTATAACAGTCTATTTAGAAGTCCTAGTCTAAGTGTTTCCAGAAGTCCTAATCCATATGGTGCCCTGATATTTATATACATGAGTAACGGTATAAAGCTGTGATCCGATATTTTCGTTTCTTTTTCTATTTTCTTCTCTTTCACCTCCTCTTTCCCTATAGCTAGACTGCCTCAGGCTACTGCTCACAGCCAAATTTAGACTCCAAACCACCCCTTATATCCTCGTATAAACCATCCAAATATCACTATGAATCTCTTCTAAAACAAAACCCTAATGAATCCAATTTCATGTACATCAGACTCTAGTCCTAATTCTCAACTGAACATGGTTAAAAAAACTCAATATTCTCCAAGTTGTCAGCATCACTAAGCTAGTAAGTTATCCACATAAATCAAGGGAAGCTGGAAACAAGATGCTGAACTACAGGTAAATGTTTACCTGCTGCCTAAGTGTCATCACATAGTGGTAATGGAAAAGCAGATCGTGTACAGGCTTTTAGCTGTAGATGCGCTATCTGGACCTGTGAAACTTCCATCCTTACCCTTACCAGAAATCTCCACAATTGCAAATTCCATCCTTGAAATGATGAAATCGACTTGCATCTCTTACTGTTATGTCTCTCTTAGTTACCAGAGAAATAAATTTAATAGCAGTGTGGCAATCACCACAAACTCGCAAATTCTTAGTTACCAGGATGGGCTTGTTGGGGCTCAAACTAAGAATTCCAAATGCAATAGCAAGTTTCTCACTATGATAGAGAAGAACTCGTTCCTTCTCCTCTTCCTCGACATCTTGGAAGACATAGCTAGATTCTGCTTGGTAACCCAACCTTTTCATCTCCACCAGTAGTTCATCAAGTTTGTTGGTTATTTGTGTCAGCTGTGGGTGGGACCTATCTCCACCACCAAAAAATGTATGGACAACCCCACTTATCTCAATCCAGCTGCATCCAGGACTTTTCTCAAAACCCTGTTCCTTTTGTGTGATCCTAACCCGTGCCGCATCATCCCATCTTCCAACAGCACTATACATATTGGATAGGAGAACAAAGTTTCCAGTACTTTCAGGTCCTAGCTTCTGAATTTTCTTTGATACTCCTTCCCCTAGTTCAACATTCTTATAGATTCGACAAGCAGAAAGCAGGGCACCCCAAACATGAACATCAGGCTCAAGTGGCATCTTTTCAATGAAACCGTGCACCTCTTTGAAAAGCCCAGCCCTGCTTAGAAGATCAACCATGCATGCATAATGCTCCATTCTGGGGACGATTCCAAATTCTTGAGTCATGGCACCAAACCAGTATTTGCCTTCTGCAACAAGTCCTGAATGGCTGCATGCAGATATGAGACAGATGAAAGTCACATCGTCTGGTTTTAAACCTTCAGACTGCATGTTCTCAAACAACCATAGTGCTTCCAATCCAATCCCATGAATACCATATGCAATTATCAAGGTATTCCATGACACAATACCACGCTTATGCATCCTATCAAAAACTTTCCTAGCAGTGTCAATCTTCCCACATTTTGCGTACATATCAATAAGAGCATTACAGATCATGGTATCGGCTGTAAATCCACAAACGATTGCATGACAATGGCTGCAAGACCCATAATGTAAAGCAGCCAAATGAGAACAAGCTGACAGAACACTAGCCATGGTTGCCTTTTCTGGATTTATCCCAGACAACTGCATCTCAAGGAGCATACGCAAACCCTCTTCAGAATTACCGTTTTGAACATAGCCTGAAATGATAGCAGTGTACGAAACTGCATCCCTTATATACATTTCATTAAAAAACCTCATTGCACCATTGATAATCCCACACTTGGCATACATTGAAAGTAAAGTATTTCCAACCATCAAGTCCAAAACAAATCCTGACTTTATCGCGTAACAATGCAAGCAACTTCCCATGCTTAAATCAGTTAATTTTGCACAAACTCCAGTAACAGTGGCAAGAGTTACTGCTGACAGGACAATTCCATCATCCTTGAGCATCAACAACTGACAAAATAGTTCCAGTGCCTCCCTCATAAAATTACACACAACATATGCACCGGCCATAGCACTCCAGGTCACCTCATTCTTGACAATACCCATCATGTCAAAAATTCTCCTGGCATAATCTATGCGCTGGCATTTCCCGTACACATCCAAAATCCCAGTTCCTACCACCACATCGCCAACAAAGCCCATCCTAACACAAAACCCATGAATTTCCTTGCCATGTCTCAATGAATTCACTTGAGCGACAGCAGGAAGGACACCAACAATTGTTGATGAATTGGGACTCGTATCATTTTGCATTTCAACAAGAAGTCGTACGACCTCATCATAGGAACCCTCATGTAAGGAAAACCCTGAAATCATCGAGTTCCACGCAACAACATCCCTTTTAGGCATTTTATCAAACACTTCCTTTGCATCATCCAAACACCCACATTTAGCATAAAAATCAACCAAAGCAGTGGATACATAGACATTAGATTCAAGACGAAGTCTTTTGATGTCAAAATGAATCTCTCTTCCTCCATCCACTTCTTTTAGAGCCGAACACGCTTTGAGAACAAAAGGGAAGGTGAACCTGTTGGGTGTGATACCATAGCCCAGCATTTTATAGTACAAATCAATGGCTTCTTCAAAGGGACCATTCCAAGCATAAGCTCTTATCAATAAATTCCATAAAACAACATTTTTGGATCTATGGGGCATTTTATCAAACACATGTCGTGCAATTTTCAGTTCATTGCATGCTACATATAAATCAACGAGTTTTTCGAATGGTAAATCAAAATTTATAAGATTGGTTTCGTGGGTTCTCTGTAAGCACTTGAGTAGATGCTGATGGATCAGCTTGCCTTGAATCAGAGACTTTGATTGAATGCAAGATCCCAGGAGGACTGTGCAATATTCAAGGCTTAGGCGCGTTATCAGTGGCATGTCATTCCCTTTCTTTTGCGCCAATACAGAATTCAGAGATTTCTAGATTTGAATGAATTGTACGATTTATCCCTCAGTTACAGATATGTTTTGAACTGATCCCTCAACTAGGGGATTCTTTTGATCCGTTCCCTCAGTTTAGTTTTGACCTAATGAAGATCTTAAAATGGCACCTCCTTCCATGCTTCCATTAAGTTTTGAGTTTCGAGGGCATGGCCATTAAAAATGCAAAAACATGTATCACATGGGAAAAATTCTTAGGACAAGAGGAGTGATATTTTTAAGAATTTTCTATATATATACTTTTAACATGAATAATTTTTTTAAAAAACAAATTATTCGCAGCATATAAAAAACGAGTTGATATAAAGAAAAACATCTTCAATATCACTATAGATTATAAACTCTTGGGATAACCTTGTTCAACTTAGACTCATGAGATTGGAACAAGTGTATGGTGTGAGGGAAAAATTAATTAAAAACATATAATCATAAAGGAATAAAAAAGTTTGGTGTATGGAATCAGCAATCTGCCTTCTTGGTCACTGCAGATTTTTCTATGAACTGCCCCCTCAAAGTAGCTTGGCTGGCTGGTAGAAAAGGGTCTCTTTCTTTTTTTGATTTGTCAAATATCCAAGCAATTGTCAGATTTTCATCAATTAATCCAATCTGGTAACAGAAGCCGAAGAAATGAGCACTGCATAACAGTGATGAACCGTTTTTATACATAAACATCTTCTTCTACACGATCCAATGCAAGCTTTTACACTACTGTTTTCAAGCAATCTGCTCATGGGAAGGCCAGTTTACCCTTTCTCTCGGACAAGGTAGAGGTGCTGGTTGGGCGATACAAGTAGGGTGTTTCTGTCCAGGCATCACTACTGAAAAATCCGATGCATAAGCTGCTGGAACCTGTCACCAAGCCAGGAACTTATTGTCATCCATCCGTAGAACCATTAAACTAGCTCTTACACAGAAAATACCTTGTGATTGCTTCTCTTTTTGGTCAAAAAATCAGAATATATATAGTTTGAAATGCAGCCGGAGGGCACTTACTGTTTGTGGATTTCCGAGTTTGTGTTGTGGTCCTGATTCCGCTGAGCCATTGGTGACTTCTTGAGGCGAGGAAAAGGGAGGGGTAGGCCTAAAGAGATGCTCAAAGATGGCCATTATCAGAAACATGGATACCAAGATCGCTGTTGCAACAAAACCAAAAGAAATCGCATTCATGGATGTCCCAAAACTTTTCCATGGAGCTTCCCTGTCAACAGCTCCTGTTTGAGATGTTGCAGGGTCTGAACTTGTGTATATGTCCCATGGCTTTGATCTTTCAGAACCTAGTTCGTTCATGGTCTTCTGAAGGGAGATTGTGGGTAGTAACAACTCTGAAAACTATCAAATAAATGCAGACTTGTAGCTTATCCAGACAGATTCAATTGTTGTTTCCTGTCTCTGGTCTTGTACCCCGTCATTATCCCTGAGAAGGAAAAGTTGTCAGGAAAAATAACACACCGATGCATAAGAAAGAGAATTGCTTGGTTAGGTTCCGTTGTTATTTCAGGACAGGAAAGAAAGAAACTTCTGGGACAGAAGAAACCGTCCCTTGTACCCCTATCTCTATCATCTTGAACTCCAACCAAATACAAACTAGGTTCAACACACACTAAGACTTGCAATGTGAAGAATGCTTGCCAATTGACACTCATCAGTACACAGAAATCATAAACTGTAATTGCAGTCTATAAACAAAAGACTACAGAGATAAATATCATTAATTTCTACCCAAAAAAAACACACACCAGTAAATATATAATTCTGATCAAAGAAGCTCATGCTAGAAAAGTCAATGACAAGGGGACAGAATTCCCATACTTGAAGACAATCAAGAGAAGTTGATGATGGGGAAGCAAATTCTGCAGATCTTCAGCGGATGCTCTTCTTCTTCTTCTAGTGGTGTGGTGAAACAGGTGAAATGCTAAATTTGCTGCACTAAAGTGTAGCCTGGGAGGAGTTGGAAGGCGATATTTGGGTTTGCTCCTGACAAGTAGGAGCATGCATTATCTGAGTTCCTACAGGGTCGGAGGTGCCATGGAAGAACAAGACACCCACAGACTTGTTATTAGAGAATAATTCAAGTCATTGTTGCTGAGCCCCAGTAGCTTTATACTCCGATAGAAATGTAAAGACAAAGTTATATGATGCAATTTTTTATGTTCATGATCTTGATGCCTTGCCTAACTTACTGAATACTACACCACCCTGTCTCAAGAAGCATACTTTAAGAAATCAAAAGCTCGGGCCTTCCTGTCTGCAGAGCCTAAAACAAGTGTGGCCTATTGGTGCCTTTCAAAAGTTGTCTCCTTTTTGAGTGCTCAGTTACTACACTGCATTAACCTTAACCCCACCTTCAAGTTAACTCGTCGATCGGTTGATTTCTAAATTAAACCGGATAGAAGTTAATCCGGTCAGATCATATCAAGTCAATTTACAGCTCGATCGAAAACCGGTTTGATTTAAAATAAAAGGTATCAAAACAGTGTTGTTTTGAGTTAACCGGATTATCCTGTCAAACCCATGACCCGGACCGAGTTTAATGACTTTGCCTACATGAAGCTGTGTCAACTTATTATTGATGAGGCCGGGTGGAGTTTATGATTATCGATCAACTTCTCCTATAATTAGGAGCTAACAGCTAATTATAACCAGCAAGTGACTAGCCATTGATAAACTTTTCACAGGATGGGATTAATGAGCCTAACTCAAATCCAACGTAAGTATTGAGATGTAATCATGGGGAAAGGCAAAGCAATATCTCACACAATCTCCCTTTAAAAAAAGAAAGAAAAAGCTGCTGGGGACATATATATATATACACAGATAGGTTAATAAGAGAACTAAAGGCTGCGGCGGCTGCTGCTGCTGCAAGCTACATGAATA
Source organism: Salix brachista (assembly GCA_009078335.1). NCBI lineage: Eukaryota > Viridiplantae > Streptophyta > Magnoliopsida > Malpighiales > Salicaceae > Salix > Salix brachista. The sequence continues at coordinate 376,974 of CM018574.1, forward strand.
ATTTAGTTTAATTTGAGAAAAGCTTAATTTGCTATAAGATCATGAACTTAAAGAAAAAGGGAAGATAAATTAGCAAGGAAAGAGAGGGAGAGAATCGATGGTTTTCGTGATCTTACAACTATGCATGATGCAGGACCAAACTGCGCCGCATGATTGATTTAAGCGAGGGAAGAGATCCTGAAAAGGTTGATCATCTCCACCACATTCACGTCGCCATCAATTAAAAAGGAGATGAAATTGAACAACCTGTGGAGAGCAGAGCAGCCCCATCACTTTTGTCAGGAACACTAAAGCCAAGTGCTATACTATTGGCAAACACCCCCATCTTTTAATAATCTATTCTTCAGCTCTGCTTGCTTTGTCCCTGTTTTAAATTATGATCTTTTTTTCCCTTGAAATATATATAGAGATTAAATAAAATATAGGAAACAGAGAGATGAAGTAATTAAATATGGCCATGGGACCTTTTTAGAATGAATTTCTAAATAGAAAAACTGGAAGAAAAATTGAAGGAAAAGATTGAGAGGTGATGTATTTTCCGTGCCTTGATCATCAAGATCTCTTGTAATCTTCTTATTCTTTTCCAAAAAAAACAAAAAAGAATCCATCCCGAAAAGAAGCTTAAATCGGTGCCCTGTCAAATCAAGAGGCGCCTTTCTTTGTTTTTCAGACGTAAAAATTACAGCATTTTTTTTGTTTTTCATGCACAAAGAAAGATGATCGCTTCTCATTTCCATGGAAGACATCTGCAAAAGATAGAGCAGGGTCCCATGACAAGAGAGCACTCCAGAGAAGCATATATCTCCCAGCTTTTCTTTTTGGACGCTCTGTCGTCTTCTTCTTCTTCTTTTTCCCTCTCATCGTTCTTTTTGCAAACCCTAGTCTCCAGCTGAAGTAACCCTTTGCTTTATTCACCGAGTTAACTAAAATGATATAAATCGTTGCTTTTTTTGAAATTAAATCTTGACTAAATTGCTCATTCATCGAATCAACTTTTATATAATTTGACGTAAAGTTAAATATATATCAATTTAAAAAACTAAATTATATCATTTAACAAAACTCATTGGCCCATTGAAGTATTAAAATAATATAAACATTTAAAATATATATATATATATATATATAATTCGATTGATTTAATAATATAATTAGAAATTAAGATATCAACACCACAAAGAAAAACAAAACAATAAATCATATCAATGCAAAAGATAAATATTTATCAATATTATATAATTATATCTTTACAATGTTTCTAAAACATCTTAATGATCTAATTTGTTAACGAAGTAAAAATTAAATAAGAATAGGATAGTTGCATGGAAGAAAAATAATTGAATAGAAAAAAATATATATGAATCTCAATTCTTAGCAAATAAAATGACAAATGGGAAAATTGAAAAAAAAACAAATTAACTTGAATATGTCTAAGCCATACATGATAAGTTCTTAAAAAAATATCCTCTGAAAAAACCAAAAATGATAAGTTTTTATCATATGAGGCAATGATAACTATATGGGAAGTGAGCTAACTAAAATCATGAATCTCAATTCTCAAACCATCCTAATATTGAAGGGCAATTTTTTTATAATAAAAAAAGATTAAAAAGCAATGAAAAATAGGTTGAGTCAAACTTGGTTAACAAACCAAAATAATTATAGATAAACTTGAGAAATAAAATTTAAGAAAAGGCAAAAGAAAATATTGATTTGAAAAGAATGAGAACCAAATTTGACCCAAAATAAAACAAAACAAAACTATAAACGATGAAATTGAAAAGAAATTTCAATTAAGAAAATGATAAGAGAAACTAAAAATAACAGTCAAAATAATGAGGATTATATTTTAAATAAAAATCAGATTTCAAGGGATGAAATTGAAAACAAATTAACTCAACAAAGAATTCAAAACCAAATTAGTACATTGCAATTAAAAAAAATAAGGATCAAACCTTATATAAAGATCAAATATCAAGGGATCAAATTGAGAAAAGAATTGGCTCAATAAATAATTCAAGACCAAATATATTGTAATCAAAAGAACAAAAAAATAATTTAACTTAAAAAAAACAAATAGCCAGATATTTTTTTTGTTTTTTTTTGCATTGGTTAACACCTTTTTCAAGAAGAGGAGAAAGGAAAGAGAGAGAGAGGCAAAAATATATGGTTGGAGCTCCACCGCGAGTTTGTTGACAACATACGTCTCATCATCATGACGGTGTAGTGAGGCGCATCGAATGTCATCCCGGATAATAACATCCGATGTTGTTTTGGCGCCGCAAACACCACTCGAATGGCGTGGACAACGTCTATTTGCACGTGTCAATCATTTTTTTATTTAAAAAATAATTTATATATATATTAAAATATTTAATTACTCCTAACCCCATATAGAAATAACTAAATAGCTAAAGTGTCTTTTATCAAACGCTAAGAAAAATAATTTGATAAAGGCATTTAAGTATTTTTGTTGTATAATAAGATTTGAAAAACCCAAAGTATCTTGACCTAAGAAAAACCTCTTTTTTTTCTTTTAAGAGCAATGGTATAATTACATTGTGTACCACATATATAAAAATTCCGATGAACCTCTATTTTTTTAATAATGACCAATGAGTATTAAAATATCTTCCTACCTATAACTTCAAGCCAAGTGAGTTTGTCATTCAATAGTAAAATAATAATTTTACTATACAAATCCATGGTAAAAATGAGTGTGTACACAATGAATTCCTGAACCAATTTAGTTTATATATATATATATATTTGTCATGACATAAAAGATTTGATATTAGAACGCTTTATAAACTAAAAATATAAATGCATAAATACCGAGAGAAAAACACTATCGAAGAGGACTAAAAAAAAAAAAGGAATTAATATAAAAAAATTCAAAGAATAAGGACTGAAATGAAAAATAAAATATATAATTTGTTCCAATCGAAGGAGAAAATTGAAACAAATAAAAATCTTGGGACCTAAACAAATAACGGTATTTTAAAAAAACAATTGCAGTGTAATTTTGTTTAAAAAATTAAAAGAATAAGAATCGAAATGCTAAATAGCATACATAACCAATTTTAATTGGATGACACAATTAAAAAAAATTAAAACAAACTATATAATTAATTCAAATTGAAGAAAAAAATAGAAACAAATAAAAACCTTGGGACAAAACAAATAAAGACATTTTAAACAAAAATTGTTGTGTGATGTTTTTAAAAATTAAAAGAATAGGGACCGAAATGAAAGGTAGAATATATGACAAATTTCAATTGGAGGACCAATTTAGAAGAAATTAAAACTTGCATACCTAAATAATTAAAGGAACCAAAAGCAAATCAAAAATAAAAAAAATAAGGACTAAATTGAAAACCAATATATATAATCAGTTTCAATTGAAGGGCACAGTTACAACAAATTAAAATTTTCCTTGAAAAAATCAGTAATCAAAAACAAAATCAAAAGCCCAAAGACTACAATAAACCATTCACAAACCGTAAGGACCGAAGTGTATTTCTTGGCGGCAGGAGAGAGAAAAAGGAGAGAAACTTAAAGTTGCCACCGGCCACCGTAACTCGCCACATGTCACACCAGGAGGAAGATGACATGTAGGCGCGCTAAGTGATACAATGAAAGGCCTGTTTGAACTGTCGGAATTAGTCACACGCATCGCCCTGAAGGGCGCGTGCGCGTCCGTACGGCACACCTGCAGTGTTTTCAAAAAAAAAAATTAAAAATAGTAAATTACTTATACACCCCTAGAACTAGCGATAACCATGAAAAAATAGGGGGAAAGTACCTCAAAACCCCCGGCTGTTGTTCTTATTTTTTGTCTTTTTCAGGGGTAATTTCAGCAGTTTTGCTGTGTAGGAATTTAGGAAACAGTTAAAACACCCCCAACTATTCCGCGACCTTTTCTCAACACCCAGGGGGTAAAATAGTATTTTTATTGTGAAAAGAAATAGAAAATAATATCCATGTCCCTGGAAATATCAAAAATGGTTCTAGTCCCAGGGTTAAATTTTTTCGTCTCTGGAGGTAAAATAGTATTTTTACTGTCACAATCCACAATGAACGGTGTCTAGGTGAACAATGAAAAATTGCACAGTAAAAACCCCACAAGCCTATTATATTATAAGTAATATTGGACGGTAGATTTTCATGTTGCCATCATGAAGGAAATAAGAATATTTGGTACAAAAAAACATATGAAATGTGTAAAGTCATGAAGTCGACGTCGAGTTGGAATAATATTTGGTACCTTGACTATTGCTATGTTAAATTCAGAGGTGGTGGCTTCAACGCGGCAGAATTTGAGGTTTTTTCTTATCGTTTCAAAAAAAAAAAAAAATTGATAAACGGGGTGTCCGGGCCAGCTTGCGAGCACTACAGCTAAATCCCCGGGTCCACTGAACATCCTGCAAACCCAATGAGCATGTAGGCACCGCGGGGGTGACAGGCGTGCCTGACAAGGCTTGAACCTGGGGTGAGAGGAAGAGAGAAGCCTTCATGACCACCAGGCCAAGACCCTGCTGGCATTTCAAAATTTTATCTTTATTTTTTCAAACGATGTTGTATTTTTTTTTTCTTGGTACAATAATGGTGTTTCGAATTGTACCCGAATCAAATCGCTGGGTCGAATACAAGTATGCTCCATTAATGTCAAGCTGCCCAATTTGACGGGAACACATTAATGAAGTGGACCTTGAGTTTTCAACGGCTACATGCAGTGGTTAAAAGGAGGATCGGTTAGCTAGAACCTGCTCAACAAGTACTTCTGCATGGAAGAAGACTACAGTGCCTCGCTATGCCTACGCTACTCTCTTCTCCTCCTCCCATGCCTGGTGTTTCTTGTTCTTTCTGTTAAAGATGACAAGGATACCAATCCTTGTTAAACTATCAAACTCTGTTGTTATGTTCTGTTTAGAAGTCTATAGTTGATTACTCCGAAAGTCACGGTTGTAGTCATTGTAATACTTACCATCACTGTAAACATACATATATATAATGAGAACAACACACACGGCAAACTATCTTTTTGGCCAATACAATTGTCTCTACAATTTTATCTTACATGGTATCAGAGCAATAATATAGCTTACGCTTTAAAAAGATCCTTCTTCCGCTCTATCACTTTTCTCATGGCTGAGTCTGGTTCCTCCTCCTCATCCCAATTTATATTTCCCAGTCCAACGCAACTTGTTTCTATCAAACTTGATGAAACAAATTATCTTGCTGTGGGAAAGCCAGTTGACGATGACGATCTCATATCCTTTGTTATTGGGGGGCTCAACATTACTTTTACCCAGTTTATCACTTCTTATTCCTTCCATACTCGGGAAAACTCCATGTCATTCTTTGATTTCAGGTCTGAACTACTGAATCATGAAATAATCCTGAATCGACATGCTCCAGTAAATCCTGCACCAGAAACATCATCCTTTGCCTTATTCACAAATCGACAGAAATTTCAGCCTACAAGACGAAAAATAAATTACTCTGGATCTTCAAACACCACTGCTACAAGGCCAAACTTCTTTTCAAAACAACCTATCCCCAACACATCAAACAAGAATGTTCGGCCTGTCTCCAATCCAGGTAATCGCTCTCCATGCCAAATCTGTAAAGGCAGTAATCATCAAGCATTGGACTGCTTTCGAAGAATGGATTTCTCCTTCCAAGGTCGTCACCCTCCTACAGACCTGGCAGCCATGGTTGCTGATATTAACTCAGAATTTCTGAATTCTCAATGGCTTGCGGACAGTGGTGCCAATGCACACATAACTAATAATGCTGAGAACTTGGATTCCAAACGCCCGTTTGATGGTAATGAGACTGTCGGTGTAGGTAATGGTGCAGGTTTGTCCATTAAAAATACTGGTTCATCTATTGTCTATTCTCGTGACAAACTCCTTCTTCTTAAGAACATTATACATTGTCCTCAAGCTGCTGCCAATCTTCTTTCTATTAACAAATTTTGTGTTGATAATGATGTCACTTTCCATCTCACTCATAATACCTACTCTGTTCAGGACAACCAGACGGGAATCATGCTCCTCCAGGGTCCGAGTGAAAATGGTCTTTATCCTATCAACTTCAACAAATTATCACACAATAAGCGCAGAAGGCTAACTGCGTTTATGGGAATCAAGGCACCTAGTTTTCTTTGGCATCAACGTTTAGGTCATCCATCTGAGTCAGTATTGCGTCACATTTTATTCAAGTCCAATTTACCTCTTGTTGGTTCACTGCAAAAACAATTTATATGTGAATCTTGTCAACTTGGAAAATCCATCCAACAACCTTTTTCCTCCTCTCACCGAGAGACATTTAGTCCTTTAGCTTTGATTCACTCAGATGTTTGGGTTGCACCACTTGCTTCACCTAGTGGTTTTAAATTCTATGTCTTATTTATTGATGATTTTAGCCGATTCACATGGTTATATCCAATTGCCAATAAATCTGATGTTTTCAACTCTTTTATTCAGTTTCGCCTACTTGTGGAAAAACAATTTTCAACTCCCATTCAAAGTTTACAAACCGATAATGGTGGTGAATATATTTCGTCAAATTTCACTCGATATCTCATGGAAAATGGTATCTTACATAGACGAACATGCCCACATACCTCTCAACAAAATGGGATTGCCGAAAGAAAACATCGTCACATTGTTGATATGGGACTCACTTTACTTGCACAATCTGGTCTTGCTAAGAAATTTTGGGTTGAATCATTTTTAACTGCCGTATATTTAATCAACAGGTTACCTACGCCAGTTTTAAATAATGATGATCCTTTCTTCAAATTATACAAAAAGGCACCTGATTATTCTTTTCTACGAAACTTTGGATGTCGATGTTATCCTTTGTTACGCCCATATGCCAAAAACAAATTATCATATCGCAGTATCCCATGTCTGTTTATTGGCTATTGCTCTAGTCAAAAGGGCTACAGGTGTCTTGATCCCATAAGTGAACGTGTCTACATCTCCCGTAGCGTGGTATTTGATGAAACAAATTTTCCAGCCAAGACAAAGACCCCAATTCACTCCCCTGATGGCATCGTGATTCCCGCTGCTACGTCACTCACTGGTATGTCTTCTTCTCCTCTTCAAATTCCAATTACTCATAATTCTCTGGATTCCCCACCCCATCCCACTCCGGACATAAACTCATCCCCAAATCAGGACTTACCCATACATCCTACTCCTTCTACCATTCCTCCCATCATTGATTCACCGGCCCCTGTTGAGCAATCTCATGTCCCTCGCATTGTTACTCGCTCACAAACAGGTCATTCTCGAGTGAAATGGTAGGGACCATACCAAATTTGGTATGGTGCCATGAATTACAGATTCAAAATCTCAATGAAAATGTAATCAGGCTTGTGCAGAATCACTCTGCAATTTATTGGAATCTCTCCAAAATCAAAATGAAATTTATTCAATGGAAAATAATCAATTGTCTTGTCCCCTTACAGTATTCTTCTTAAATAGCCTCAATTCTTACAATTTTCCAATCTTAACTAGGAAAGTAATAAAATAGGAAATTAAGAAAATAAATGATGGAAGTAATGGGTCTGAGCAATCAGTGAGATTTAGAATTCCAAAATTAATGAATTCCCAGATTTCAGTAGTTGTGTTGATTACGGGCTCTCTTCATTATCCACAATATCCATGCTGATTTCCTCCTGATTTGCAACGTCTCCTTCCTTATTTGTAACGTCTTCTTCCTCCTGATTTGCATCAATTGCCGCCTCTCCTAAAGAACTTGACTCCGGCAAGTTATGCTGACGGTAGGCAGTAAAGAGATGTGGTTGTAGGCGGTTCAGCTCTGATGCTTGTAACCAAACAGAGTCTGAATTTGGACGATTTTTCCATTGGACTAAGAACTTGTAATAGCCCCCTCGGCGTGGTGAAAGAAACTGGTGGTCAAGAATGGCAGCAATCTCAACACGTGGTGCTGTATTTTCCGGAACGCTGCTGTTACCTTGTTTTGTTTCTCGCGTGAATTGCCGCATTGTCAAGACTGGCCAAGTCTCCCAAATTGATGCCGTGAACTTTAGATTTTAGTTTCTCACCAAAAATCCAGTTCTGGCTTGTTGCAAAATCTCTTTGCAAGTGCTGGAATCACACCAGTACTTTATGCCGTGAACTTCAGATTTTAGTTTCTCACCAAAAATCCAGTTCTGGCTTGTTGCAAAATCTCTTTGCAAGTGCTGGAATCAGTTGCAGCTCTGTTGGTGCCAAAACTATGGAACTTCAATATCTCACCGAAGCCAAGTTCTAGCGTTGCAAAATCACTTTGCAAGTGCTGGAATCAGTTGCAGCTCTGATACCAAATTGGTGCCATGAATTACAGATTCAAAATCTCAATGAAAATGTAATCAAGCTTGTGCAGAATCACTCTGCAATTTATTGGAATCTCTCCAAAATCAAAATGAAATTTATTCAATGGAAAATAATCAACTGTCTTGTCCCCTTACAGTATTCTTCTTAAATAGCCTCAATTCTTACAATTTTCCAATCTTAACTAGGAAAGTAATAAAATAGGAAATTAAGAAAATAAATGATGAAAGTAATGGGTCTGAGCAATCAGTGAGATTTAGAATTCCAAAATTAATGAATTCCCAGATTTCAGTAGTTGTGTTGATTACGGGCTCTCTTCATTATCCACAATATCCATGCTGATTTCCTCCTGATTTGCAACGTCTCCTTCCTGATTTGTAACGTCTTCTTCCTCCTGATTTGCATCACCTTTTGCTCTTCCAATTATAGGCCATCTCTATCTCCTCAAACAACCTGTTCATCGAGCATTCCACTCCCTCTCAAAAAAACACGGCCCGATATTTTCTATCAAGCTCGGGTCCCGCCTTGCCGTTGTCATATCTTCGCCGTCAGCGGTGGAAGAATGTTTCACCAAGAACGATATTGTCTTGGCCAACCGTCCTCACTTTTTGAGTAGCAAGTACTTATACTACAACAGCACAACAATGGGCTCAGTCGGTTACGGCCAACATTGGCGCAACCTTCGCCGCATAAGCGCTCTTGAAATCTTCTCCCCTTCTCGCCTCACTTCGTTATTTAGCATCCGGAGAGAGGAAGTCATGGTTTTAGTGCGCAGACTTCACAGTGTTTCCAAGCATGGTAACTACACTAAGGTGGAGTTAAGGTCCATGCTTTTTGACCTAACGTGTAATATTATAATGAGAATGGTTGCAGGGGAGAGGTATTATGGCGAAGATGTTAAGGAAATCGAAGAGGCCAGGGTTTTTAAGGAGATCATGGAAGAGTATGCCGAATGTGTTGCCGTGAGAAATTTGGGGGATCTGATTCCACTGTTGCAGTGGATTGATTTTACAGGCCACTTGAAGAAATTGGATAGACTAGGTAAAAAGATGGATGAGTTCTTGCAAGGAGTGATTGATGAGCACCGAGATGATCACAGGGACAGAAACACTATGATAAACCGGTTTCTTGCTTTGCAAGAAGAACAGCCTGAATACTACACGGATGAGATAATCAAAGGCCATGTTCTGGTTAGTCAAATCTTAACTCTTTTCTATGCTGATAAACCATTTAACTTGTAGGGAAACACATGATGTTTTTGTTTGTATTGAATTCCTGTGTGATTCACTCAGCATTTTTTTAAGGTTTTGATCTTTCGGTATCGTCCCCACCATGCAATTTCTTAAATTTCGCACATTTTGTGGAGGTACTGCTGTTGCTCGGGGGAACAGAGACAGCCGCTACATCCATGGAATGGACGTTAGCCAATCTACTCAACCATCCAGACGTGTTAGGGAAAGCTAAAGCAGAACTGGACGCTCAAGTTGGAGACCGCTTGATTGACGAATCAGATTTCGCAAAACTCCATTACCTGCAGAGCATCATCTCCGAGAATCTACGTTTATGTCCGGTGACACCCCTTATACCACCTCACATGCCGTCCTCCGACTGCACCATCGGAGGATACCACGTCCCAGCTGGGACAATAGTATTTGTAAACGCATGGTCTGTTCATAGAGACCCTTCATTGTGGGATGAGCCCGAAAGTTTTAAGCCCGAGAGATTTGACTCTGGAAGTAGTGTTGATGCGTGCAAGTTCATCCCGTTCGGGATGGGAAGGAGAGCTTGTCCTGGAGATGGCCTTGCAAACAGAGTTATGACCTTAACTTTGGGATCGTTGATTCAGTGTTTTGAGTGGGAGAGGGTTGGTGGAGACAAGATTGACATGGCAGAGAAGACAGCCATGACCATGACCAAAGTCGAGCCCTTGGAGCTCATGTGCAGAGCTCGCCCAATTCTACACGTGATTCTCTCGTAGATGATCAAAAAATACAAAATTGTCAAGAGTGCTGGCGATACTGTACGCGTGTTTTTATTTTCTAAAAATAATAATAAATTACCCCTCAGGATTTGATTTTCTTATTATTTAAATATAAATAAAATCATCGGTTAACAATGATTTCAACCACCGAAATAGTCGATCTTGGTATTTATATGCTCTATTTTTATAAGAAGAGCTGCATTAAGGTGTTCATTCACCTTCAGATGGCCTAAGAAAAAATAGATATGACCTTAGGCATTTTATGGGTTTCGAGTTGGGGTTCTGTGGGATCGTTTCTTAGGTTATTTAAAGACATAAATCAGTTTATTTAGATATTTATGGTGTATTTAAATGTTATGTTCAAAACACCCATAACATGTTTTTATAGCATCCTACTGTTTTCAACTTTTGGATATAACAAGCAATGAGTTGATTGTTAGAGGATAAGCAACGAAACCTGGATTGATTTAATTGGATATCATCTTATTATTTTTTTAAAAATGGGATTTATATTTATATATTGATTGCATCTCTGCCAATCAACAGATTTGCTTTTGATCGAACTCGTTGAGTCGGCTGTTATATCTAGTTAGTTTTTTTGATTTGGAAAATGAGTTAGGTGAAGAGATAAATTGATCGAGAGGTTTCAAGATTGTACAGTGGAGGCCATGTAGATTGTGAAAATCTAAATGGGTTATTAATAGCTGATTAAAAAACCAGTGTTATTAAGAGGAAATGATAGGTTAAATAAAGAGAATGATGATGAATTCAAGAATCTAAAATAAAATATTATGACAGTGTTTTGAGTGGGACAGGGTTGGTGAAGACAAGATTGGCGACATGGCAGGGAAGACAGCCATGACCAAAGCTGAGCCCTCGGAGCTCATGTGCAGAGCCCGCCCAATTCTACACAGGCTTCTCTCGTAGATCATCAAAAAAATAAATGATTGTACCATAAACATCTTTTTATTTTCAAAAATTAAAAATAAATTGCCACTTACGGTTTAATGTTCTTTTTATTTTGGGAAATGACAGGTGATCCAGATATCAAACCAAGAGTATCGTTGAATAGCAAAAGAAATCTAGCAAGCTGATTCTCTCCTACTTTGCAAAATCAAGCCTTGAGCCGCCCATAAAACTTGGCCTTTTCCTCACTTGTCTGGAATCGTCCTTGGCCAAACTTGGAGGATGTATCAATGAACTTCAGCTTAATCTCCTCCATAGAAACCCTAGATGTCTGCTTCAACAGAGACTGTCTCAGTGTCACCACCCGTTTCTTGGGGCCCACGCAGCATCCTTTTATCATCAAATAATCTTCCTTCACCACACCATAATGAGGGAATCCTCCAATTGGTGTAATGTCCTTTTCAGTCCTGTTGTTCATGACCACATATCAGCATTGCGAGAAGAGGCAGGTGCTCGACATCAATCAAACTCGGTGCATGCTGAGGGGACTAAAATCACAATCGGGACAAACTGGGAAAAAGAAACATTTACCTGTCATAAACCATGCCAGAAATACCACCTTTAGATTTGATTGAAATAACATTCATCTAAAGTCTAAATAGTGCCACATTAATGACAGTTAAGGGGCATCTGAGCATCATTGAACTAAATGGTAGAGAAAAATATTCAAGAGAACAGACACAAATTAAGACGTCAGCAATTAAAAGTTGGCTAATGATGTCTGGTATTTGGAATCCACTTATTATAGTGAAGTAATTTTGGAGTAAGAGTATTATTCCTCAAAGACTCGATAAAACAAGGATGCAGGTGTAGAATACCTGAGTATGCGCCAACACACGAATTACAGTGCAATACTTTTTCAGTTTCTCCAACTGGGCCTGGATGTCCTTTTTCCCATCCCCAGACTCGTACTTCTTAGAGTACTTTGTGAAAGCCTTCTTCTTCGACTTGCACCAGTTTTTGTAGAATCTCCTTTTGACCTCCTCGCTCAAGTGCTGGGCCCATACAGTGCTCAGAGATCGGAGACCACCAGGAGTTTTGAGATAGCCAACAACCCCAACAACAACCATGGGCGGTGTTTCTATGATTGTAACAGCTTCACATGTTTCTTTCTTGTGGAGCTCTGAAAGGCAAATGATGGAAGAATTAATGAGCACTTAAGCTAGAGATGAATCATAGTGTGCCGAGAAAACACATCAAATAACATCAAAAAGGGGAAAGCAAAAAAACACATACAGACAACATATTGCACAACAGAAGGCATGAAAATCACAATTGTGCCCACTTTTCAAATAAATACTCCCAATCAATCCCCAATTCCAAGCCACCCAAGGGGTGGCTGAGGTGGACCTGGCAACAACAGGGCATAAAGTTTTTGCCCTCCAGTTATTAATATTATAATATTTGATCCAAAACACATGCTACCAGGAAGACTCATCCCTGCATGCTAACATGATGATCTTGATATATTTATCAGCAACAGCATATCAAACAAGTTCATTCACCAAAGCTAAGGATAAAAAAGAGCTACATCCAAGGATGATTGGGGGGGAGGGGGGGATACTCACTTGAGCCTGGTTTTTCAACTTCTCGAACAATATGGGTCATCCCTGCTTTGTAACCCAGGAAAGCAGTCAATCTGCAAGGTTTTGTTGAATCATCCTTGGGAAAGGACTTTGCTGGAACATCATCAAAGAGAACAAAACTCAACATACAGCCAATGCAAGTTCTTACAAAATAGTCATTTTAAAACCAGCTTTGATAAATGCGAATAACACTCTGTCAACTACACCGATAAATTAGAAATCATATCGAGCTTATCTGCGCCAGGGATTATGACAGTATAATACTACAAGGCAGTTTGTCGAACTCCTGTTTTACAGGATAGGACTGAAAGGATTTATTTTTCTTGTTAGCAGTCTGTTAGACTCCAGGCTGTAAATTGTTGGTTTAATTTCTGTTATTTCCTTTTCTTGTTGCTCATGCGTGATGCATGTTTTAGCCTCTGTTTTACATGCTATAAAAGCCAGCCCAAGTGGCAAATATACCTGAACAATTCATTTTCAGTTTACAGTAAACTCAATTTCTTTCTCTCATAGCAAATTCATCTCTCACAAATTGGTATCAGAGCTGCACGAAAATGGCAGACTCAGGAAACTACATAGTTGTTTCAAAATTGACTAAAACAATTTGACTTTTGTCCACTTAATTTGCCAAAGACCCATTTTCTATCCTTAATTTTAAAAAATAAAAAACATATTTGGTCTCAAAATCCATATATCTTATTTTTCGACCTCAAGTTTGAGGCAGGAGAGAGAGAATTCTGAGAGATATAATCATCGATTAACAAGGATTTCAACCACCAAAAGAGTCAATCTTGGTATTTCTCTCGTCTTATTTTTATAAGAAGAGTTCCGTTAAGGTGCTCATCCACCTTCAAATGGCCTAAAAAAAATAGATATGATCTTATGGGTTTTATGGGTTTCGATTTGGTTTTTTTTGGATCATTTCTTAGGGGATTTAAGGACATAAATCAGTTTATTTAGATATTTGTGGTGTTTTTAAATGTTGTTGAGACAAAAGGAGGTTGGAAATATATTTTTATGTTTAAAACACCCATAACATGTTTTTATAGCATCCTTAATTAGTTTTCAAATGTTGGATATAGGAAGCAATGAGTTGATTGTTATAAAGGGGTGGTAATGCATTGCTTGCTCTTTTTTTCTCAAAATAACAGGGTGGACGGTCATGAAACAATAAACAATGTAAGAAAATTAAAATTGAATAAATAGAGACTATATAGATTTTTTTATTTTTTATTATTTGGAACACAAGTCAGGTAAAGAGATAAATTGAGATGCAATGAGGAGGGTGGACACGTTTCTTGGGGCCCACGCAGCATCCTTTCACCGCACCATAATGAGGGAATCCTCCAATCGGTGTAAGTCCTGTTGTGTTCATTGACCACATATCAGCATATTGCGAGAAGAGGCAGGTGCTCGACATCAATCAATCTTGGTGCATGCTGAGGACTAAAATCACAATTGGGACAAACTGGAAAAAAAATTAATATAAGATTAATTTCATATTTCAAGATTTTTGTGATTTTATTGTAAGTTTTTCTATCATTTTTTGCTCAATATTCGTCCGTAGATCTACATTAAAGTATACGGACCTGGTATAAAAATATAAGTTTTCTCTAAAGTTTCTGAAAAAATCTTATTTGGAAAAATATAAAAATCTTATTTGGTTATGGCCAAATCCTAAAACTTTTCTGAGCGTATTTTCACAAAAACAAATGCATTTTCTCATATTTTAAAATGCAAAATGGATATCGTAACCAATTTACGATTATCCATTAGAGTTCAGCCAAATATCAAATGTTTCACCAAATGTTTTTCATTTTTTTAGCTATAGACTTAATATTTGAGGTAAAAAACTACACTATAAAGGAAACTATTAGATATTAAAGTACAATAAATGCAGTGCTAAAATTTAGACCTTAGAACGGCTAGGGTTTTGATTCAATGAGGTAAAGACTTCCTCACGAAGAGATATCTACTTTGAAACTTAGAAAATACCAACAAATAAACGCTGACCTAGAAAAACAATTAAACAACACTGCAGCTTATCTTAGGTATGGTGCACTAAGGGTGATGCGTCTTCCTCTTGCACAACAAGTTTTCTTACCCTGACTCTCGCGGGCCATTAGGTTTCCTGGTAATCTTAATACTAGGTGACGACTCATAGAAATTATAATTATAATTTTATGATTATTAAAAACCCTCTTTCCGCGCACCTCCCCCCGTCTCTGGGTATGGCCACACGGAAAGCGAAAAAACCAATATCATGACAGTATCAAAAAGGTTTTATTGGTACTGGCATTTCAGATGATATTGATTAGCTATATGAGTTTAGATAGCTGATGGTATAATGAGATTCCATTGGTACTAGCATTCTAGATGATATTGATTAGCAATCTAAGTTTGGATAACTAACGATATCAATAGTCAATAGGGTTCCATTGGTTCTAACACTTTTTAAATTGATTAGTTGATCTTGGGTAATTGGATGAGTAATTATGTTAGTAGAGATTACTAACATTGGCAAAGGTACTCATTCTCAAGAGAGAAAAAAAAAGATAAGTTTATTAACTATTCTAGGTCTGGAATGGTTAATAATATCAATGGGTGACATTGGTATCGACAATCATTTTTGTTATAATTAGTTACTTTGGGTAAAGAGGTTAATGATATCAAGGGTTCTTGATATTGACAACCTTTATCGTAAACAAGATATGAATAAAAATCTCTTAATTATTTTAGGATAAGAATAGTTAATGATATCAATCGAATGTATTAATATCGTCACTTAAATGGAATTGATTATTCTAACTTGGTATTTAAAAAAAAAAAGATTTGAGAAATTAATACAACATAATGATATGATACACGAAATTAAAAAAAAAACAATTATCTGTTTTTTATTTTTAATATTTATCCATTTTTAATCATTTTTAATAAAAAGTTTTTCTCAAGAGTAAATGTTATTTAAAAGATAAATTAATGTATAAATATGTGAGTCGACGTGGTCAACCCAACATTAGTTAACTTGTTTGATCGAGGCAATTTTAATATATTTATAAATAAAAAATACTTAAAAAAGAAGAAGAAGCGAACAGAAGTTGCCATGTTTGACCGGCACAGGTAGTGGAAGTTGAGCTTTCAAAGCTTATATACAAGCATTGATCCTCACCAAAGCAGTGATCATAAGAATCGCCTGGCTGCTTAATTAGCAAGCTAGCTCCAGTTCTTAGATTAAAAAAACAATGGAGGATTGATTAGCAAGCTAAACAATATGGAAGAAGACTACAGTACCTACCACAGCCTTTGCTACTCTCTTCTTCTTCCATGCTTTGTGTTTCTTGTTCTTTCAACCAAGTTCTTGCTCCGAAAAAGAAAGCAAAGCAAGATCAATGATCTCCCACCAAGCCCTTTTGCTCTTCCAATTATAGGCCATCTCTATCTCCTCAAACAACCTGTTCATCGAGCACTCCACTCCCTCTCAAAAAAACACGGCCCGATATTTTCTATCAAGCTCGGGTCCCGCCTCGCCGTTGTCATATCTTCGCCGTCAGCGGTGGAAGAATGTTTCACCAAGAACGATATTGTCTTGGCCAACCGACCTCACTTTTTGAGTGGCCGGTACTTGAACTACAACAACACCACTATGGGAACAGTCGAATACGGCGACCATTGGCGCAACCTTCGCCGCATAAGCGCTCTTGAAATCTTCTCCCCTTCTCGCCTCACATCGTTATTTAGCATCCGAAGAGAGGAAGTCATGGTTATAGTGCGTAGACTTCATGACAGTGTTTCCAAGCATGGTAACTACGCTAAGGTGGAGTTAAGGCCCATGCTTTTGGACCTAACGAGTAATATCGTGCTGAGAATGGTTGTAGGGAAGAGGTATTATGGCGAAGATGTTGAGGAAATTGAAGAGGCCAGGATTTTCAGGGAGATCATGGAAGAGTTTTTTGCATATATTTTCATGACAAATGTGGGGGATCTGATTCCGATGTTGCAGTGGGTTGATTTTACTGGGAACTTGAAGAAGCTGGATAGACTACGTAAGAAGATGGATGTGTTCTTACAAGGATTGATCGATGAGCATCGAGATGACAGGGACAAAAACACTATGATAAACCGGTTTCTCGCTTTGCAAGAAGAACAGCCCGAATACTACACGGATGAAATAATCAAAGGCCATGTTCTGGTTAGTCAAATCTTAAGTACTCTTTTCAAAAGTTGATGAACCATTTAACTTGTAAGGAAACACATGCATGATGTTTTTGTTTTTGTATTCACACAACTTTTTTTAAGGTTTTCAAGTTAATGTTCAAAACAGTTCAAATTAGTGAAACCCTTCTCATCTTAGCTTTTGGGTCGGCCGGCGAATCATCAGGTCCGCCTAAGCTGGCTAATAAGTATATATGGTAGTTATTCACTAAACATTTTGTGCAGGTGTTGTTGCTTGGGGGAACAGAGACAGCTGCTACATCCATGGAATGGGCATTAGCCAATCTACTCAACCATCCAGACGTGTTAGGGAAAGCTAAAGCAGAACTGGACGCTCAAGTTGGAGACAGCTTGATAGAAGAATCAGATTTCGCAAAACTCCATTACCTGCAGAGCATCATCTCCGAGAATCTACGTTTATGTCCGGTGACGCCGCTTATACCGCCTCACATGCCGTCCTCCGACTGCACCATCGGAGGATACCACGTCCCAGCTGGGACAATAATATTCGTAAACGCATGGTCTCTTCATAGAGACCCTTCGTTGTGGGATGAGCCCGAAAGTTTCAAGCCCGAGAGATTTGAATCTGGAAGTGTTGATGCATGCAAGTTCATCCCGTTCGGGATGGGAAGGAGATCTTGTCCTGGAGATGGCCTTGCAAACAGAGTTATGATCTTAACTTTGGGATCGTTGATTCAGTGTTTTGAGTGGGATAGGGTTGGTGGAGACAAGATTGACATGGCAGATAAGACAGCCACGACCATGACCAAAGTTGAGCCCTTGGAGCTCATGTGCAGAGCTCGCCCATTTCTACACGTGCTTCTCTCGTAGGTGATCAAAAAATACAAAATTGTCGAGTGATGGCGATATTGTACGCATGTTTTTATTTTCTAAAAATAATAATAAATTACCCCTCGGGATTTGATTTTGTTACTATTTGGGGAGATGATGATACCAAATGTTGCATAATAAATACGCTGTCTCATATTATTATTAATTTATCTAATAAAATACACATTAGTTTTTTGATTTACTATTATATTTTTTTAAATGTTTCAACATTCAAAAAAATACATGTTGAAAAAATCTATTTATTTTTTTATAATGAAAAACAATTATCCATCTTGACAAAGCATAAATCAAGATAACTAGTGTTGGGTTTTTTTATGTTGAAAATGATTTTATCCAACAGTTTATCCGTCTACGATCCCATGTCATGAAGTTTCTCTCATATTTCACTATGGATTTTCACGGTCAATTTGTATTTTTTATTATGATCATTAATCTTTGTTTTCATCTAATGCATCCTTTTATGGCCAAATTGTTACTCGTATAAATAGTAGCTTTATATAACTATATTATAGTAATTTATATTTTCTTTTGATTTTTAATGATCTAATATTAAAATATTATATATTTCAGATTTATATATCATAATATAAAACTATACATGTAATTTTTTATATCATACAAGTTAGGTGTTTTGGTTCATTTAAGCGAGTATATATGCTCTTACCGGAGACATTTTCCAAGCTTGGTGTTTTTTATCATTTGACGACACTAGTATAAATATTATTATCCTCCAAGTATGGAAATGTTTACTGGTATGAATGTAATTTTTCATGAAAATGTGTAATATGTTGTCAACTCAAACCTTAAGGTGAGGTCCATGGAATTGATGGTATGTTTTTAGTATCCCTAATTTTTGTTTAATCATGGACCATAGTTTGATGGAGAAAATTAGAGTAAAATAGGGAAAGGAGATAAAAACCTAGCAACGAGGAAGTGTAAAAGAAAACAAAATACTCAAAAGATTATGATGAAACTAAAAAGGGACAAGAAAACAAAAGGTTTAGAGTCCTATATTTATGAGAGAGAGAGAAAATAAGTCAATGGATATTAGTAAAGAAGCTAAAACAGATCGGTCATCTATTGTTCACCAAGACTAAAATTACCGTGGACTGGACATTTGCTCCCCTGCTTCGCGCGTGCATGAGCCCTTTTTTTTGTTCATGAACAGTTTATTAACAAAATTGTCCCTCAAAAAGGACAAAAAACGACGCCTGGGTTGAGGGGCTCCACGATAATTGCACATTTTCGGTCCGGTCCGGTTCGTCTGGCTGGGTTTTTTTTTTAATATTTTATTGAACAGTGCAATAACCGTTTTGTCCCTCAAAAAGGACAAAACTCATGCCTGTGAGGGAAGGTGATTTGGTAATTAACCTATTTTTTTGCCGATTTACTGTTGGCGCATCGCCGGACGTGCCGTCCGTTTCCGCGCTCATGCATGTTTTGGATGGTGCGTGTGGCTTACTCTAGTGTCCAAAAATGCCCAACCGGCATCTAGAATGATTTTCAGGCATGTTCTCTTCCACCTGGTGCGGCGCGTGTGACGATTTGGTGTCCGGAGACGTGCCAATGGTCGTTTGAATTCCCCTAATTTCTCTCTCCTGCCTGCGCAAGCTGACGTCAGCGCAACTGTTTTTTGTCAAATTTCATTTCAGTCCCTGAACGTTAGATTTGGTTTTCTGGCCCTTATTGCTACTATATAGGTTTTGATTTGTTTCAATTTCGTCCTTCAATTGAAATTGATTATATATTGTAGTTTCAATTAGGTCCTCATTCTTTTAATTTTACGGATTGGTCTGGAATCCTGAATATTTTTTGTATCAAAATTTTGATTGATTTCAATTTCATCCTTCCATGCAAATTTATAATAAATCCTTAATATTTTCGATATCAAAGTTTGATTTCTTTCAATTTATCCTTCCATGCAAATTAATTATAGATTTAAGTTTCATTTCGGTCCTAATTCTTTTGATTTCTGATTTTGTTTTAAATTATTTAATTTTATCAGTATCAATGTTTGGATTTATTTCAATTTTTGGGTGCCCAATACATTTTCTCAAAAAACTATGGCTTTCTTGAACCTCACCGCCGGCTACATCTAAATTTCGTGGAAATTCGAGCTAAAGTGGCTGACTCTTTACTCTCATCTCTCGATTGATTATTTTTTACTCAGGCTTTTGGTTTTCAATGCCCTCATGCACCCAGCGTCGAGCACATCTCTCCTTAATTTTCCATCGTAACTCATTATTAAAGGACAGTTCGAGAAAGGAATTTTGGCAGCATAACATCTTCAATTTCGAAGCTGGAGGGCGAGAGAATTCATTCAAAAGAACAAAATAAATGGAGTACAAATACAGACACCCATATGATCAATTATATCTGCCTTTATAATTGATCATATGGGTGTCTGCCTTTTTTCACCAAAAAAAAAAAAATTATATCTGCCTTTTCAATTATTGCTGGAAAATTTAATTTGAAATTACAAGTACGTTTCATGAACAAAATATATGTGCAACTTATTCGATCGACAAGACATCATCACTGATTACATGATGCCATCAATCAAAATTAATTGTTCGATACTTACTTTGAGCTGGTTTCCCTCTTTTTTGAAGTATCTTTTATTTTTTACAATTGCCAGCGAAAAAAATTATGAATGAAGAATTGATCGTTAATAAAAAATAACAAATAAAAGAATTTGATGCGTATTTAATTAATTAAGCCATGATCCACGTGGTTTTGTTTGCATACGTGTGCTGTTAAGGAACCATCTCACCTAAAAGTTTAAGCTTGTAGGTGAGGCCCCAGAATATGATTTATATTATTCTCTAACACACACCCTCAAGTGAAAGCCTTTTGGGCTTGAAACTTGCACAAACTCATATTACCTTGTGCTTGATTTTTATCAGATAGAATGGGGGTGGTGAGATTCGAACTCGTGACCGCTGGGTCAACAAGGCTCTGATGTCATGTTAAGAAACCATCTCACCTAAAAGCTTAAGCTTGTAGATGAGGCCCCAGAATATGATTTATATTATTCTCTAACATGTGCTTCATCTTGATTTCTCATCTGTAATAATTCTTCATGAAATAACCTCGGTGCTTGTGTGTTTCTTCTGCATCCACTTCGATCAAATTATTTCAAGAAATTATTTCAATTTAGATGTAGTCGACGGTGAGGTTCAAGAAAGCCATAGTTGTGCTTGACTAACAGGAAGATGACCGGTGGAAGTGGTAGAGGAGGGGCTTCTTGACTTTCTAGAAAAAATCTGATCCGAGTTTAAATTCTCTTTAAAATCTCATAAGACTAGACAAAATTTGTATCGGGGCAATCAAGTGTATGGGTTCCAGGGATTGACATTTGTAGATGTGCAAGGTGCTTCTAGATGTGGATCTGATTTGCAGGGGAACTCCAGGATGTTAATTAGAAGCTTTTCACACATCTAGATCACGTCCCTAAAATCTTATAACCTCAAACATAATAAAAATCCTGTAAGAATTTCCTCGAAATACAATAGTTAAAAAACAAATTATGTGATTTTGGAATTGGAATCTAGGAGGTGTATAGTTTTGTTTGTCATTTCACTTGCTATAATACAGGTTTTTGTCTTTTTTTACTGGTATCCATGCAGGCACTCTTGATGCGATAGTCAAAATGATCCGTTATAAAGGATTGACTGGTTTTTACAAGGGGGTGGGCACAAAGATAGTTCAGAGTGCTTCTGTGCTTTTCATGATCAAAGAGGAGCTGTATATACATGTATGCCGATTAAAATTTCAAAAATGCTAAAATTAACTGAAGGGGATTCATCGACAACACTAAGAAAATCCACAAACAATGCAGGCTATACAAAATTAGCCAGAACCCATAAAACTCCAGCAGTCCAACATACACACTGATGATTCATCTGCCAAAGTCCACCCCAACTGTTTCGGTTTATTTTCAGTTTTTCAGTTTGTATTTCTGTTATTTCAGTTGTAACACAAGTTCAGTGCAGGTGTAAACTAACAAACTACAAAAGTTAGTTACACTAGAGGCTATATAAGCCGTGAGTCTCCATTCAATAAACTTGAACTGAATATCCAAATTTCTATCATTCAAAGTCCCTCATTTCTTTCTCTCTCGGTTACAAACAAATCTGTTCGTGTTAACATTGTGGTATCAAAGCTTGAAGATTCAGCCCTAGCACACAGAAGGAGAATGGATTCAAACAATTTCGCACAACCCAGTATTCCCAAGTTTGATGGAGATTATGAACATTGGAGTATGTTGATGGAAAACCTGCTGCGATCAAAGGAGTATTGGAATGTCATTGAAATTGGTTATGGAGAACCAGCAGCAGGAGAAGCACTCTCGGCTGGGCAAAAGAAAAACTTGGAGTAGATGAAATTGAAGGATTTGAAGACCAAAAACTATCTGTTCCAGTCGATTGATAAGTCTATTTTGAAGACAATTGCTCAGAAAGACACGGCAAAACAGCTATGGGACTCCATGAAGGTCAAGTACCAAGGAAATGCTAGAGTGAAAAGAGCTCAACTTCAAATTCTGAGAAGGAATTTTGAGCTGCTGGAGATGAAGCTTGGGGAGTCTGTGACTGGATACTTCACCAGAGTATTGTTGACAGCAAACAATATGAGGAACTTTGGGGAAGATGTATCTGAGGTAAAAATTGTTGAGAAAATTTTGCGCACACTGACTGAGAAATTCAATTATATAGTCTGTTCAATAGAAGAATCGAAGGACATAAGTTTGTTGACAGTAGATGAATTGCAAAGTTCATTACTGGTGCATGAACAAAAATTTCGAAAAACCCGAGAAGATGATCAAGCATTGAGGGTTTATAATGAAAGAACAAGAAGCAGAGGTAGAGGAATGATGAATTTCAGGGGAAGAGGTCGTGGAAGAGGAGCACAAATTTACAACAAAGCGACTGTTGAGTGCTTCAAATGCCATGGACTTGGACACTTTTAATATGAGTGTCCAAATGTGAATAAGGAGGTGCACTATGCAGAGCTGAATCAAGAAGATGAAATGCTGTTGATGTCTTATGTTGAATCACATAAGAGAAGGAGAGATGACGCATGGTTCTTGGATTCAGGATGTTCAAACCACATGAGTGGTGATGAAGGTATGTTTACAGACCTTGATGAGAGTTTTGAACACTCGGTTAAGCTTGGGAATAATAGCAGAATGAGTGTGACAGGGAAGGGGAGTGTGAAACTGGTTTTCAATGGAAAAGTTTACACTGTAAATGAAGTGTATTTGGTTCCAGAACTTAAGAACAATCTCTTAAGTGTTGGGCAACTTCAAGAAAATGGGTTGGCTATCCTGTTTAAAGGTGGAACCTGCAAGGTTTACCATCCAGTGAGGGGCTTGATTGTGGAGAGTAAGATGAGCATAAATAGAATGTTTATTCTATTGAATGAAAAACAAGCTGGTGCAAGAAATCAAAGTTGTTTTCATACGAATTCCCAAGACTTATGCCATTTGTGGCATAAACGTTATGGCCACTTGAGTTACACAAGTTTGCAGACATTACAAAAGAAGAATCTGGTGCGTGGCTTACCTCAGTTCAAAGTCACAGAAGAGGTGTGTGCAGGTTGCAGCATAGGCAAGCAAAGAAGGGAAGCAATTCCAAAAAGGAGCATGTGGAGAGCAGCTCAACCTTTGGAATTAATCCATGCAGACATTTGTGGACCCATTAGACATTTGTGTTCCCATTACACCTATGTCTAATGGTGGAAAGAGGTACATTTTATGCTTTATTGATGACTATAGTAGAAAGTCATGGGCATATTTGCTAGCAGAAAAAGGTGAGGCATTCCAGTTTTTCCAAGTCTTTGTGAAGACTGTCGAAAAGGAGAAGGGATTACCTGTCAAGTGCTTAAGAACATACAGGGGGGAGAATTTAATGGGAGAGCATTCAATGATTTCTGCTGCAAAGGTGGAATTAAAAGGCAATTGACAGCAGCATACACGCCACAGCAAAATGGCGTGGCTGAGAGGAAAAACCAAAGTGTGATGAATATGGTGAGGTGCATGATGAATGAGAAGAAGATCCCAAAAAGCTTCTGGCCTGAGGCAGTAATGTGGACTTTTTATGTGTTAAATAGATGTCCAACAGTAGCATTGAAAGACATGACACCACAAGAAGCATGGAGTGGATTGAAGCCAAGTGTGGAACACTTTCATGTGTTCGGATGCCTTGCTTATGTGCATGTTCCACAAGAAAATAGACGAAAATTAGATGACAGAAGCTTTGCTTGTGTGCTGCTGGGAGTGAGTGAGGAGACAAAAGGATATAGATTGTATGATCCTATAGCAAAAAGGGTGGTAGTGAGTAGAGATGTGATATTTGAAGAAGAGAAGGAATGGAATTGGGGTAAAAGTCATCAGAAGCAGATTCTGACAGACTTGGAATGGGATGAACAACCTGTTGACAGTGTTGAAGATGAGAGTGAATTTGAAGGAAGTTGTGTGGAAAATGAAGTTTCAGCAGTAGCAGTAGAGAGTGAAGAGAATGCAGATGAGAATGGAGTGGAAGAAACAGAAAATGCAGATGAAAATGCAGCAGCAAAAAATGCAGAAAATGACTCAGTAAACCCAGAAAATGAAGAATATGCAGGGGAGAATGCAGAGGGGGTTATTAATGCAGAAAATCAGTTTCAAGGGAGAGTACGTCGTGCACCAGTATGGATGAGGGATTATGATCATGGTGAAGAGTTAAGTGAAGATGAAGCCTACATGGCAGTGACAGTTGCAGATGAAGATCCATTCTTCTTTGAAGATGCAGTGAAAGAAAGGAAGTGGAGACATGCAATGGATGAAGAGATAATGTCCATTGAAAAAAATAAAACGTGGACTTTAGTGGATTTGCCAACAGATGCTAAAAAGATTGGGGTTAAATGGGTGTACAAAACTAAGTACAATAAGAATGGAGAGATTAACAAATATAAGGCGCGATTGGTGGCAAAGGGATATTCGCAAAAACACGGAATACATTACACTGAAGTGTTTGCGCCGGTAGCAAGAATGGATACTGTAAGGATGATAATAGCCATGGCTGCTCAGAAGGGTTTGAAAATTGGGCAATTAGACGTAAAATCAGCGTTTCTTCATGGAGAATTGAGTGAAAATGTTTACGTCGAACAACCAAGAGGGTATGTGAAGAAGGGGAAAGAACTTTTGGTTTATAAATTGCACAAGGCGTTATATGGGTTGAAATAAGCTCCGCGAGCTTGGTTTAATAGGATTGAAGCCTATTTTTTGAAGGAAGGGTTTCAGAGGTGTGAGTGTGAACAAACACTGTTCACAAAGAAGAACAATGCTGGAAAGATTATAATCGTAAGTATTTACGTTGATGATTTAATCTTTACAGGTGATGATGATGATATGCTTGCAGAATTTAAAAACTCTATGTTAAAAGAGTTTGACATATCTGACTTGGGGAGCATGCGGTTCTTTCTGGGAATTGAAGTTTTACAGAGAAAAGATGGTATCTTTATCTGTCAACGAAAGTATGCTTTAGAAATTCTGAGGAGATTTGGAATGTTGGAAAGCAATGAGGTGAACAGTCCAATTATTCCAGGCTTCAAAATCAGTAAGGATGAAAATGGAGTTTTCGTGGATGAGACGAATTTTAAGCAATTGGTTGGAAGCCTGATGTATCTTACTGCTACGAGACCAGACATGATGTTTGTTACGAGTCTTATAAGCAGGTATATGGGAAGGCCTATGAATCTTCATTTACAGGCTGCAAAAAGGGCTCTGTGATACTTGAAAGGAACAGTGAATTATGGGATTCACTATAAACGGGGAGGAAGTGGAAAATTGCTTCCATTTACAGACAGTGATTACGCAGGTGATGTGGAAGACAGGAAAAGCACGAGTGGATATGTTTTCATGCTAAATTCAGGAGCAGTGTCATGGTGTTCTAAAAAGCAGCCAATCGTCACCTTATCAACAACGGAAGCTGA
This sequence comes from Salix brachista, assembly GCA_009078335.1. Taxonomy (NCBI): domain Eukaryota; kingdom Viridiplantae; phylum Streptophyta; class Magnoliopsida; order Malpighiales; family Salicaceae; genus Salix; species Salix brachista. The sequence continues at coordinate 402,899 of CM018574.1, forward strand.
ATTTGTGGCAGCGACAGTGTGTGCATGTCAGGCCATTTGGATGAAAAGAATTCTGAAGGAGCTAAAATACAGTGATGAAGATTGCACTACTATCTGGTGTGACAACAGTTCCACAATCAAACTGTCGAAGAATCCTGTATTGCATGGACGCAGCAAACACATTGAAGTGAGGTATCATTTTCTGAGAAATCTTGTGAAGACAGGGTCGATTGATTTGGTTCATTGTGGGAGTAAAGATCAATTAGCAGATGTAATGACCAAGCCGTTAAAAGTTGATGATTTTCAAAGACTTCGGGGATTGCTCGGCGTATGTGATATTGCAAAATTAAGCTAAGTGCTTTACAGCAATTAGCTTAAGGGAGAGATTGATGAGTCATCTGCCAAAGTCCACCCCAACTGTTTCGGTTTATTTTCAGTTTTTCAGTTTGTATTTCTGTTATTTCAGTTGTAACACAAGTTCAGTGCAGGTGTAAACTAACAAACTACAAAAGTTAGTTACACTAGAGGCTATATAAGCCGTGAGTCTCCATTCAATAAACTTGAACTGGATATCCAAATTTCTATTATTCAAAGTCCCTCATTTCTTCCTCTCTCGGTTACAAACAAATCTGTTCGTGTTAACACACACGGCACATAACATGTAAAATAAATACCCAGTCACAGACTCACAATAGCAACATGGAGACATCTTCATCATATCCAGAAAGAAAGAGCAGGTGGAAAAAATGAAAAGCTTGGAAATCACTAAGTTAACTAACATTGAGAGGCGACGACGGCGACGAAGATAGAAAAGATAACCTCTGACGAATTGAAGTCTGATAGCTCTTACCGGAGAAGACGATTCAAGAGATGAGAGGAGATGAAGATTTAGGGAAGAGAAGGATGAGAACAGCTGAGGAGGAGATTAACTGAACTGTACCGTCGATGAACTGGGAAGAGAAGAGACGATTTGGGATGAGAACTGGCGATTTGGGGATGAGAACTGAGAAGAGCAGATTTGGGAAAATGAAAATTAAAATTGAAAGTAATTAAAATCAGTTTATGTCTGAACTCGGAACCACTTAGGATCTTTGATTTTACGACCCATTCCGATTTTAATGATTTTAGTCCAATTTTGACGGGGTCCGATTTTAAAGAACATAACTCGGTACTCAGAAAGGGTAATAATAAATGAGATGGCTAAAAAGAGATTTGTACATATTTTGATTTAGAATTAATAAATGATGTGATATGTTTATTGATTCAGGGGGAGACACATGTAAGTAGTTGGGGACTAAATATCGAGTTTTTACAGCAAGTAGGTATCTAACACTTATGCTTTTTATTTTTATTATAATTTTGTTAGACATATTAGTGCTTTGAACTTGATAGTTTATATATATGAAGTTAATAAAAAAAAATGAGAGTGGGTCACCACGAATGAAAGATTAAAATGGCATTGATTAGTTATATCAGAAATTGGAATAGATAATGGTATCTGTCATAATCTATTTTTGGGTTATTCTCAAAATTTGATTAAAAAAAAAGGTTGACGTGGTGGAAAAATCAAGTTGGAAATTTTAGACGGCCTTAAAAGCCCGATCGTATCTCTATTGTGTCCAAAAATAAAATAAAAAACATATTCAAGTCTAAAATAAATGATTATCAGATAAATCTGTATAAAAATTAAGTCAAAAGGTATAATTATATTTTTAATAGGCTAATTTCATTTAATCATGAGCCAAATTAAAGTTTAATTATGTTTAGAAATTAATTTAGGTCCAATTAAATTTTTTAATTAAATACAACGACAAAAAACTGTAGCAAGACAAAAAAATTGTTCTTTTAATGGAATTAATGCCCGGGTTGATGAGCGTTAGGAAGAATTATATTTTTTTGTTAATATACAACGTTAAGGATTACACTTTTTTATTTGAAAAATTGTAGCTGGATTTTTATTAAGTAGTATATTGGTAATTTAATTGAGATATAATACTAGATGGAAGAATTAATTTGATCTTATAAGCATATTAAGAAAATATTGGTATTTTATTTTATTTGTCTAATTTGAACTGTTGTATTAAATAAATTTTAGGTACATCCTCATATGAGCAGTAAATTAGTTTATTTCAATTATGTTAGGTATTATTTTTTAATGAATATATGGATTTATTATTTTATTATATAATATAAACACTATAATTTAACGTGTCAAGAATGTATCAAAAGTTTGTTTTATTGTATTATAATTTTAATTTTTATTTCGTCTTTAATCATGTACTTAATTCAATTATAATTTATTTAATGGTCCTTATTTGTAAAGCGTTGAATTATGTAGTGTAATTTTATTGTAATTGGTAGAATAATTCAATGAATTGCATTTATATATATATATATATATATATATATATATATGGTGTTATATTGAGTTGTTTAAATTAGAATAAATATGTGTGAATTGAATATTGAGAAATGGTATTGCAATAAGATGAGTAAATTTTGTATGATAAAATGAATGTGAAATTTGATAATTGGAAAATATAGAAAAAGAGTCAATAACTTGTTACCTAAAAATATAAATAAATGACTACCGTATTTTTGATTGATTGCCAAAAAAATGTGCAAAATGTGCAAAGTTTAGGATGATTTCCTTTTCAAATGTGATTTTAAAATTCAAAGGTGGTGGCTTCAACGGTGCATAATTTAAGTTTTTTTTTTTTTTGTAAAAATAGCATATTTTAAAAAAAAATAATACAGCCCAATGATATGATACACGAAATTTTAAAAAAAAAAATATGTGTTTTTATTTTTAATATTTATCTATTTTTTAACCATTTTTAATAAAAATTTATTCTCAAGAGTAAATGTTATTCTCAAGAGTTATTATTAATAAAATAAAATTAATACAGCACAATGATATGCATGGTCTATTCATAGAGACCCTTCATGGTAGGATGAGCCCGAAAGTTTCAAGCCCGAGAGATTTGAAACTGGAAGTGGTTTCGATGCGTGCAAGTTCATCCCGTTCGGGATGGGAAGGAGATCTTGCCCTGGAGATGGCCTTGCAAACAGAGTTATGATCTTAACTTTGGGATCGTTGATTCAGTGCTTTGAGTGGGAGAGGGTTGGTGAAGACAAGATTGACATGGCAGAGAAGACAGTCATGACCATGTTCAAAGTCGAGCCCTTAGAGCTCATGTGCAGGGCTCGCCCAATTCTACACGTGATTCTCTCGTAGATGATCAAAAAATACAAAATTGTACATTTTATGGAAAACTTGCACTTCACTGGATTTCTGCACAAATTTATTATTTTGACTCAATTTACAATTCGCACCATAGAGCATCCTCACCAATAGGAGAATTAGCAGGGAGATTCAATGTCTCATTTTAAAGAAAGGTTTTGGGTTCGTTCTTCATGTCAACATACGTCTTTTTTTCAATGACCCGCAAGTTATATAGTTCACGCTATTTTGTGATCTTTTATGACGCAGTACCTATATTCTAAAAAATATTATCTATGCTTGCGCAACAAACTCTACTTAAAATTTATACATTTTATCTCCTGGTCTATAATTTTTCTTAATGATATCATATAAATTTATCGTTGTTGATTTAATTATGTTAAATTATATACACAAAAATGTCCGCGGCAACGCGCGGGCAATATAGCTAGTATATATATATATAAAGGAAGTGTATCGAGCTAATAAAATATAAAAATTAAGGATTACATAATTGTAGTAGGGGAAGGGATATGGACCTTTAAAATTCAGAAAAAAAGGTTAATAAATAAAAAAATTAACATACAAGTGCGAAAAATGCTAGAAAAAAAAGATAAAAAAAAATAAATTAGATTTTGATGGAAGTGATTTACAAGAAAAGAAAGGTTTTGGGTATACATTAATGAATCTTGATATTGTATGTTCAAAATTGGTATGAAAGATATATCAGGATGGGAGAAATAACAATGAAGGTGTAAGAACATAAAAGGTGTTCAAATGAGTAATTATGTCAATTGTGATGTTGATTTGTATTTTTGTTAAAGAACCAAAGGAAAAGGATTTAATAGGAACATGAGGTGTAAAAAAATAAAATAAATGAGATGACTAAAAAGAGATTTGTATATATTTTGATTTAGAATTATTCAATGATGTGATATGTTTATTGATTCAGGGGGAGCCACGTGTCCTAGTCAGTAGTTGGGACTAATTGTCGAGCTTTTACAACAAGTAGTAACCCAACACCTATGATTTTTTTTTTATTATTATAATTTTGTTAGACATATTAGTGCTTTGAATTTGGTAGTTTATATATATGAAGCTAATAAGAAAAATGAAATATTAAAATAGCATTGATTAGTTATCTCGAATATTGGGACACATGATAATGGTATCTGTAATAATCCATTTATTCTCAAAATTTGATTAAAAAAACAAAAATAAAATAAAATCAAGTTGGAAATTTTAGAATAAAGAAAAATACATATTCAACTCTAAAATAAATGATTATCGGATAAATCTGCATAAAAATTAAATTGAAAGGCATAATTATATTTTAAATAGACCAATTTGATTTAATCATGAACCAAATTAAAATTTAATTATGTTTAGAAATTAATTTAGAGTCAAATTACAAATTTTAATTAAATGCAACAACAAAAAATTATAGCTGGACAAAAAAAATTATCATTTTAATGGAATTAATGCCCGGGTTAATGAGCGTTAGGAAGAATTATATTTTTTCTTAATATACAGCGTTAAGGATTACTCTCTTTTATTTGCAAAATTGTAGCTGGATTTTTATTTGGTATTAAATAAATTTTAGGTGAAGCGTTGAATTCAATTATAAATTTTTATTTCGTCTTTAATCATGTACTTAATTCAATTATAATTTCTGTAATGGTCCTTATTTGTAAAGCGTTGAATTATGTAGTGTAATTTTATTGTAATTGGTAGAATAATTCAATGAATTGCATTTATATATATATATATATATATATATGGTGTTATATTGAGTTGTTTAAATTAATATAAATATGTGTGAATTGAATATTGAGAAATGGTATTGCAATAAGATGAGTAAATTTTGTATGATAAAATAAATGTGAAATTTGATAGTTGGAAAATATAGAAAAAAGTCGATTACTTGTTACCTAAAAATATAATAAATGACTACCGTATTTTTGATTGATTGCCAAAAAAATACTATAATCTTAGATCAATTATTATGTTCTTGCTTTTGATTTTGATCATAAAATTAGTGGTTGTTACAAAATGTGCAAAGTTTAGAATGATTTCCTTTTCAAATGTGATTTTAAAATTCAAAGGTGGTGGCTTCAACGGTGCATAATTTAAGTTTCTTTTTGTAAAAATAGCATATTTAAAAGAAAAAGATTTGAGAAATTAATATGATACACGAAATTAAAAAAAAAAACAATTGTGTTTTTTATATTTAATATTTATCTATTTTTTTACCATGTTTAATAAAAAGTTATTCTCAAGAGTAAATGTTATTTAAAAAATAAATTAATGTATAAATATGAGAGTCGACATGATCAACCCAACATTAGTTGCCTTGTCTGATCGAGACAATTTTAATATATATATATATATAAAAAAAACAAGACGAAGAAGCAAACACTAGTTGCCTTGTTTGACCGGAACTTCAGCTTTCAAAACTTACATCCAAGCATTGACCCTCACCAAAGCAGTGATAAGAATCGCCTGGCTGCTTCATTAGAAAGCTTAGCTCCAGTTCTTAGATTAAAAAAAAATGGAGGATTGATTAGCAAGCTAAACATGGAAGAAGACTTCAGTACCTTCCACAGCCTTTGCTACTCTCTTCTTCTTCTTCTTCCATGCCTGGTGTTTCTTCTTCTTTCAACCAAGTTCTTGCTCCGAAAAAGAAAGCAAGGCAAGATCAATGATCTCCCGCCAAGCCCTTTTGCTCTTCCAATTATAGGCCATCTCTATCTCCTCAAACAGCCTGTTCATCGAACACTCCACTCCCTCTCAAAAAAATACGGCCCGATATTCTCTCTCAAACTCGGCTCCCGCCTCGCCGTGGTCATATCTTCACCTTCAGCTGTGGAGGAATGTTTCACCAAGAACGATATTGTCTTGGCCAACCGACCTCACTTTTTGAGTGGCCGGTACTTGAACTACAACAACACCACCATGGGAACAGTCGAGTACGGCGAACATTGGCGCAACCTTCGCCGCATAAGCGCTCTTGAAATCTTCTCCCCTTCTCGCCTCACTTCGTTATATAGCATCCGGAGAGAGGAAGTCATGGTTTTAGTGCGCAGACTTCACAGCGTTTCCAAGCATGGTAACTACACTAAGGTGGAGTTAAGGCCCATGCTTCTGGACCTAACGAGCAATATTGTACTGAGAATGGTTGCAGGGAAGAGGTATTATGGCGAAGATGTTAAGGAAATCGAAGAGGCCAGGGTTTTTAGGGAGATCATGGAAGAGTTTTTTGCATATATTGCCATGACAAACGTCGGGGATCTGATTCCGATGTTGCAGTGGGTTGATTTTACTGGGAACTTGAAGAAGCTGGATAGACTACGTAAGAAGATGGATGTGTTCTTACAAGGATTGATTGATGAGCACCGAGATGACAGGGACAAAAACAGTACTATGATAAACCGGTTTCTCGCTTTGCAAGAAGAACACCCTGAATACTACACGGATGAGATAATCAAGGGCCATGTTCTGGTTAGTCAAATCTTAACTACTCTTTTCTATGTTGATAAACCATTTCACATTTTTTAAGGTTTTGATCTTTCGGTATCGTCTCCACCATGCAATTTCTTAAATTTCGCACATTTTGTGCAGGTGCTGTTGCTCGGGGGAACAGAGACAGCCGCTACATCCATGGAATGGGCATTAGCCAATCTACTCAACCATCCAGATGTGTTAGGGAAAGCTAAAGCAGAACTGGACGCTCGAGTTGGAGACCGCTTGATTGACGAATCAGATTTCGCAAAACTCCATTACCTGCAGAGCATCATCTCCGAGAATCTACGTTTATGTCCGGTGACACCCCTTATACCACCTCACATGCCGTCCTCCGACTGCACCATCGGAGGATACCACGTCCCAGCTGGGACAATAGTATTTGTAAACGCATGGTCTGTTCATAGAGACCCTTCATTGTGGGATGAGCCCGAAAGTTTCAAGCCCGAGAGATTTGACTCTGGAAGTAGTGTTGATGCGTGCAAGTTCATCCCGTTCGGGATGGGAAGGAGAGCTTGTCCTGGAGATGGCCTTGCAAACAGAGTTATGACCTTAACTTTGGGATCGTTGATTCAGTGTTTTGAGTGGGAGAGGGTTGGTGGAGACAAGATTGACATGGCAGAGAAGACAGCCATGACCATGACCAAAGTCGAGCCCTTGGAGCTCATGTGCAGAGCTCGCCCAACTCTACACGTGATTCTCTCGTAGATGATCAAAAAATACAAAATTGTCAAGAGTGCTGGCGATATTGTACGCATGCTTTTATTTTCTAAAAATAATAATAAATTACCCCTCGGGATTCGATTCTCTTATTATTTAAGTATACATTAGTTTTTTGATTTACTATTATAATTTTTTAAACGTTTCAACATTCAAAAAAATACATGTTGAAAAAGTCTATTTATTTTATTATAATGAAAAACAATTACCCACCTTGACAAAGCATAAATCAAGATAGCTACTATTTATTTTCATAATGTTGAAAATGAATTTATCTAACAATTTATCTACCTACAACGTCATGCCATGAAGTTTCTCTCCTATTTCACTATGGACTTTCACGGTGAGTTTATATTTTTTTTATTTTGATCATTACTCTTTGTTTTCATCGATTGCATTATTTTATGGCCAAATTGAAGGTCAATTGCTTATATTATGTTATGAAATGATTCAGTTCAAAGATAGAAAACTAAAATGAAAAACTAGATAGTTGTTTCAAAATTGACTAAAACAATTTGACTTTTGTCCACTTAATTTGCCAAAGACCCATTTTCTATCCTTAATTTTAAAAAATAAAAAACATATTTGGTCTCAAAATCCATATATCTTATTTTTCGACCTCAAGTTTGAGGCAGGAGAGAGAGAATTCTGAGAGATATAATCATCGATTAACAATGATTTCAACCACCAAAAGAGTCAATCTTTGTATTCATATGTCCTATTTTTATAAGAAGAGTTCCGTTAAGGTGTTCATCCACCTTCAAATTGCTTAAAAAATAGATATGATCTTATGGGTTTTATGGGTTTCGATTTGGGTCTTTTTTTAATAGTTTCTTGGGTGATTTAAAGACATAAATCAGTTTATTTAGATATTTATGGTGTTTTAAAATGTTGTTGAGACAAAAGGAGGTTGGAAATATACTTTTATGTTTAAAACACCCATAACATGTTTTTATAGCATCCTTAATTAGTTTTCAAATGTTGGATATAGGAAGCAATGAGTTGATTGTTATAAAGGGGTGGTAATGCATTGCTTGCTCTGTTTTTTCTCAAAATAACAGGGTGGATGATCATGAAACAATAAACAATCTAAAAAACTGAGTACATTTTTTATTTTCAAAAATTAAAAGTAAAATCGCCACTTGTGGTTTAATGATCTTTTTATTTTGGGAAATGACGGAACCGAATGTTTTAGTGGTATTCAACAATAACCTCCAACAAAAGTGTTTTTTTCCTTTGCCAAGGTGTTCAAAAAGGAAGGTTTAAGATAATAATTTGGCGCCGAAAACAAGAATTTCCAGATCGAAGAAGACAAGGATGACAGGTGATCCAGAATCTAACCAGCAGTCGAAGAGTATTGCATAGCAATAGAAATCTAGCAAGCTGATTCTCTCCCACGTTGCAAAATCAAGCCTTGAGCCGCCCATAAAACCTGGCCTTTTCCTCAGTTGTCTGGAATCGTCCGTGGCCAAACTTGGAGGATGTATCAATGAACTTCAGCTTAATCTCCTCCATAGAAACCCTAGATGTCTGCTTCAACAGAGACTGTCTCAGTGTTACCACACGTTTCTTGGGGCCCACGCAGCATCCTTTTATCATCAAATAATCTTCCTTCACCACACCATAATGAGGGAATCCTCCAATCGGTGTGATGTCCTTTTCAGTCCTGTTGTTCATTACCACATATCAGCATATTGCGACTTGGTGTATGCTGAGGGCACCAAAAACCAGCATATCAGCAAACTGGGAAAAAGAAACATTTACCTGTCATATTCAGTAGCTGCATCATGAGATTCGTGACCAGACTTCCCAAGCTTGTAAATTTTCTTGTTCAGCTCCGTGCGGTGGTGGTAACCATTCTGCCCAGCCCTGGCAACAGTGAATGAGACCCTGGCCGGATGCCATGCGCCAATACAAGCTACCTTGCGAAGACCGCGATGAGTCTTGCGAGGGAGGCGAGTCACTCCCCAACGAGTGACCACCCCTTCATAGCCCTTTCCCTTGGTTACACCAATAATGTCAATCATTTCATCTTTCTGGAAAATAGCATCAATAGGTATCTGCTTCTCAAAGAAACTGTAAGCAAAGTCAACCTTCTTGGCAACATCCCCGCCATTGACCTGGATCTCCATCAGATGGGCTTTCTTCTGTTTCAGTCCCTTCATTTTCCGAATCTACATAAACCATGCCAGAAATACCACCTTTAGATTTGATTGAAATAACATTCATCTAAAGTCTAAATAGTGCCACATTAATGACAGTTAAGGGGCATCTGAGCATCATTGAACTAAATGGTAGAGAAAAATATTCAAGAGAACAGACACAAATTAAGACGTCAGCAATTAAAAGTTGGCTAATGATGTCTGGTATTTGGAATCCACTTATTATAGTGAAGTAATTTTGGAGTAAGAGTATTATTCATCAAAGACTTGTTAAAACAAGGATGCAGGTGTAGAATACCTGAGTATGCGCCAACACACGAATTACAGTGCAATACTTTTTCAGTTTCTCCAATTGGCCCTGGATGTCCTTTTTCCCATCCCCAGACTCGTACTTCTTAGAGTACTTTGTGAAAGCCTTCTTCTTAGACTTGCACCAGTTTTTGTAGAATCTCCTTTTGACCTCCTCACTCAAATGCTGGGCCCATACAGTGCTCAGAGATCGGAGACCACCAGGAGTTTTGAGATAGCCAACAACCCCAACAACAACCATGGGCGGTGTTTCTATGATTGTAACAGCTTCACATGTTTCTTTCTTGTGGAGCTCTGAAAGGCAAATGATGGAAGTATTATTGAGCACTTAAGCTAGAGATGAATCATAGTGTGCCGAGAAAACACATCAAATAACATCAAAAGGGGGGATGCAAAAAAACACATACAAACAACATATTGCACAACAGAAGGCATGAAAATCACAATTGTGCCCACTTTTCAAATAAATACTCCCAATCAATCCCCAATTCCAAGCCACCCAAGGGGTGGCTGAGGTGGACCTGGCAACAACAGGGCATAAAGTTTTTGCCCTCCAGTTATTAATATTATAATATTTGATCCAAAACACATGCTACCAGGAAGACTCATCCCTGCATGCTAACATGATGATCTTGATATATTTATCAGCAACAGATATCAAACAAGTTCATTCACCAAAGCCAAGGATAAAAAAGAGCTACATCCAAGGATGATTGGGGGGGAGGGGGGGATACTCACTTGAGCCTGGTTTTTCAACTTCTCGAACAATATGGGTCATCCCTGCTTTGTAACCCAGGAAAGCAGTCAATCTGCAAGGTTTTGTTGAATCATCCCTGGGAAAGGACTTTGCTGGAACATCATCAAAGAGAACAAAACTCAACATACAGCCAATGCAAGTTCTTACAAAATAGTCATTTTAAAACCAGCTTTGATAAATGCGAATAACACTCTGTCAACTACACCAATAAATTAGAAATCATATCGAGCCTATCTGCGCCAGGGATTATGACAGTATAATACTGCAAGGCAGTTTGTCGAACTCCTGTTTTACAGGATAGGACAATAAAATTTAATGGTGATCAATAGTGATAGTAGGAAGTCTAGATGACCATAATTTGTGTCGCTTGACCCATGCTACATCGTTTTATATTAAAATGACCCAAATAAATCCTTTACCAGAGATTTTATTTGTTGCATATACCAAATACGGGACAGCAAACTAAGGGATAAAGCACTGATACTTCAAGGTGCAGAATGAAGAAAAGACAGCCTTCTTACAAAACCCACCTAATATTTAAATCATAGCATGAAGGTACACATTATTACTTATGTAGAAATTGAGTATTCCCAATGTGTTATCATTAACTGTGTAATGTTAATAAACTTTCGTTAAAAAGCATGAGAGACCTTTTCCTCGATGGCGGGAGGCTCTTTTTCTTGGGAGAAATCCCAAAGAGCCATGTCTAGGGTGTTCAAACTTGCGGTGAGACATGCTTCTACCTTTGATATAGCCTCTGCAAGACTCAAGAATTTCAATATTGTTTTTCCGCAAGAAATAAAACATCAACAAAATATATATAAAAAATATAAAATAAAAGAGTATACAATTAATTCATTTTCTCATTCGTATACATATATAATCCAACCACTACGGACCATCCCTATCAAAATATCCAAAAAAATATTAAAGCCTTTTAATATCATTAAATAGAATTAGTTGAAATCCTCGTAATACCAGCTAAAATACTAATCATGGATGAGCTTAAATTGAATAAAAATATGTAAAGGGTTTTTTTCCAAATAACAGGCTATACAAGATTTAATAATTTCAAATAAAGAAAAGAATAGACCACAAATGAAAACATAACATAACCCTTTTATTGTAAACATACAGGGGTATTAACCACAAAACACCAGCAAATGAAAAGAAAAGATTTTTCCCCGAAAAGACCACAGGCCTATGGCAGATATATTATCATGCCAATTCTCAAGCTCATCGGTAATTCTTTCCAAAAACCCATTTAGGGTTTTGGCAAAAAAAGAGCCTTTTCTGAGACTCCAGCCTTGATCACTAACCACTTTTCATAAAGGGAAAAAAAATTTCAAACCATCGCCGTGTAAAGTAGTATATACCATCGCATATTCAACATCAAAATCACAAACAAAATAAACGTATAGCAAATAAATATAGCTTGACAAAACTAGATCTTCGTTTTCAAAGCAAAAACAACCTGGAAAAGGAATGAAAAAAAGTCTACTAGATCAGCAACACGCGGCTAAAACGACACCAGAAAGATTTCATATAAACGAGAAGAAATAGAACGATAGTACCTCTGCAAAATGATAAAGGAAGAGAGGTGCAGTTCTGAGGTAGGCAGTGGCTGGCTGTGAAGTGATGGACAAATACCCTAGAACTGTTTGGCCAGGTTTTTATATTGTTTTTTATCGAGATTTAACGGTTGGATCGGTGCCTTTGGGTTGATATTGTCCGTTAGATGGGTCGTTGCTCTAGGGGGTTAGGGTTTTTTTTTTTTATCGAAAGTTTATTGTGGCCACCATAGCTCATCCGAGGTCAGATCTGATCTCGTGGGCCTGGATCTAATACATTATCCGAGCCCGGTACATGATGGATCCCGAGCTTAACGGGTCGGGCATTGACATAATAAAAAAGAAAGATTATTCAAAATAATATATTATATGCAATATTATTGAATCTAAAAAAGTTAAATTATATAAAACAAATTTCTTTTTGAGAAAAAAAAAAAAAAAGAGGCAAACAGGAGAATTTGAAGAGAAAAAACTATTTTCACACTTTTAATTTAAAAAAAAATAATAATAATAATGGAGAAATTTGTTTTTGTAAGAGAACAAATTTTTAATCATTGAGTATTTATTTTAGTCTTCTATTTCCTAGACTTTTTGTTTACAAAAATGAAAGTTTTCAACATGCAAATATAACCATAGTTTGATAGAGCAAATTAGAGTGAAATAGGGAAAGGAGATAAAAATCTAGCAATGAGGAGGTCTAAGAGCAAGTCCAATGGTAAGAGCCATTTTTAAGAGCCAAATCATAGAAATGGCTCTTTGAATAGTGTTTAAATGGCTCTTGAGTTGATGTGATCTCCAATGGTAAGAGCCATTTTGGAGAGTCATTTTTAAGAGCCATTTTTTTTATCTTATTTTAAATAAAATTCAATTATTTTGTATATTGTTTAATTATACAATTCACTATACAATTAATATAAGTAAGCTATATAATTAAATAATTGTTTTTGAGAAACCCGACAACAATAAAATTATTTTTTTTGAAATAAAAAAATGAATTTAATTATAATTAAAAGATCCAGAATATTTGAAATTTGAGCTGTATGAACATTAGGATCACTTTGTTGAGAAACAATCTGTTCAGAGTCACTTATAAGAAAGTCAGTGAATGAATCTGGCAAATTTGAGTCCATGCATAAAAAATACATTGTGTTAATTAAGCTAATTGATCAAAAAATTCATAATTTTTCAATTTCGCATAATTATTTTTTTACTAAATATTATTATTAATTACCTTTTTTTCCTAAATATTATTATTAATTACCTCCACAACAATTCTAAAAACTAAATTTATACAATTCTTAAATCTAACTGTAAATTTAAATAAACCATGTAATTGAAATTAATTGATGTTACATATTGTATTTGAATGTTATAAAAACTTAAAAAATCAAAATGAATACATTAAAATACATTAGTAATAATGATTATTACTATTATAATTAATAATGATAATAATTATTATAATTAATATAAAACCCAACCCCCCACCCCGTTCCCATTCATTTATCACTCTCAAAAACCCTAACCTTATCCTCCTTTTCCCTCCCTCTATTTTGCGCCGCCAGCCAGCCAAAATCCCTCACCCACATAATTTTTTCTCAACAACCAATTTGTTCGTCCATCCAAAAATACTCCTCGTCTTTCCTTCCATTACTCCACTCTATCTTCCTTCAATTACTCAGTATTTTTTCTTCAAAATCACAATAAAAAAGGAAGAAGATGGCGATGCGGGAGCTTGTAACGGGAGGAGCAACTGGTGCGGTGGGCAATGAGTTTGTTTTTACTCAGTATTTTTTCTACTAATTTTCTGTGTATTTTCTTGTTCGGATTGGCTGGAAAATATATTGTGTTTTTTTCAATTGTTTCAATTGTGAATTCATTGTGTTGCTGCGTGTTTCAATGTAGACAATGCAACGGTAACATTACAACGGTCGGATTTTTTTTCCTCTCCAATTGAAATCTGTAGGAATGCCTCCCAGGAATAGAGAAGTCATTTTGGCTCTTCATTTAGCTCTCCCCGTTGGAGACATGAAATAGAGCAAAAGAAGCTAAAAATTTGAAAATATAGTTTTGCCTCCTGTGATGCCTCTCCCGTTGGACTTGCCCTAAGAAAGAGAAAAACTCAAAAGATGGCTAGGAAACTAAAAAGGTACAAAAAAAAACAAAAGGTTTAGAGTCTTGTACTAGTTAATTGCCTGCACTACGTTGCGGGCGAAACAAATAAATTTTATAACTGTTGAGATTAAAATATAATATATATACATGTAAAAATTGATATAATAAAAAAGATCAACATATCCTGTTATAACAACAGTAACATCGAAGTCTTACCGTCTAAAATTATTAGCACTCTTACGGCCAAAACAATAAAAATGTGAGATCAATTATCGGTCTGCCCCTATGCCCAAGTTATCTATTTTGTCTTATCCGGGGTTATATCTGTATTTAGCTATTTTCAAAAAATATGAAATTCCTGTGATAACCCCCCCCCATAACTGATTTTTGTCTTTTTCGAGGGCTATAATCGTTATTGCACTGTGCAAAAAAATATAAAAAATTCAAAAAGTACGACGGACCCAGCCGGACCGAAAGCGTGCAATTACCGTGGAACCCCTCGGGCCAGAAGCTGTTTTTTTGTCTTTTATAGGGACAAAACCGTTTTTTTACTGTGCAAAAAGAAAAAAACCATTGAACTGGCGACCGAACCGAAAATTGAGCAATAGTATTTCAATCTACTGTGATTTATCTCATAATGCACAGTAATTGAACCATGACGTCGAATCCTCTTTTAGTATATGTTAATATTTATGAGAGAGAGAAAAATAAGTCAGTGAATATTATATAACTAGTCAAGAATTATATTTGAAGTTAACCTCACAACATACTTTTAATATTAAGTTCCCCAACTCTTCCATAAAAAATGTTATTCCTTGCTTATAACTCTTAGAGAAAAAAAAGTTTCAAAGTTTATCGAACATTCTTCATCTAATTTATATCACTGTTGTTTACGAATATCCTTATTGTTTTTTTGTGTCTATTCAAAAAACTAGATGAAAATAATTGAAAATACCAAGTGTAAAGAAACTATGATAGAGATAATAAAAGTTTTGTTGGAAAATAACATATGAAATTTTCTATTCCTGCTCAACTTAGGTTACAAACTTTTTTTTTCCAGTTAACTATAAGCCATAAAAAAGTATTGATAAGTATAAGGCAAAGCTAATTGTTTAGGGATATACCTAAACTTAAATGGAGTGTGAGACAGGAAACCATTAGCATGTTTGTCAGATGCGTCAGCAATATTCTGTCAAGAAAATATTTTAAAAAACATACAATTATTTAAACACCTCTATAATCAATTCTTGTATTTTGTCTATTCAGAGGGCATAACTTTATTTATATTGTTTCAAAAAATGAGTAACTCTTGTTTTTTTTTTTTGTCTCATTTAAGGTTGATATGATTATTTTATTGTGCATAGAAATGCAAAAAATAGAAAATATTCCTTGATAGACAATTAGTATGTTAGCGCTAACAAGGGTAAAATAGTATTTTTAATGTATAAAAATACCTGAAAAAGATAAAAACACCCCCAAATATTTTGATAATATCAACCGGTCGCTTAAAAAGCCTAAAATACTCCTAAATATTAAAGGTAAAATAATAATTATACTAATACAATTCACAGTAATTTATATATATTGCTACAGTAATTCCATCTGTTTTAGCTTCTTCTTTAATATAGGACTTGAGAGGACTTGAGAGGTGGATTTAATCATTATAAATAAAAATTAGTCCTTGATATTTTGAATCCAATGAAAAAAGGAGGACGATGGTAACTCATTAACCTGCTACACATTTTAATGGATCATGGGCTGCCTTTCAGCCTAATTCATGGATATTATCCATTTAGAAGAAGAAAAGGACTAAACCCTTAAACCCTAAAGCATCACCCCCCCAAAAAAAAAATCCTCCGGGAAAAGAAAGTGATTCATCCCGGGAAAGAAAAGAAAAACAGATGACAGAAGTAAACCCAAAAGTCTCACCTGAAGAATTATCAAACGAAAGACCTTTGAAGATCTCTAAAACCCTTCAAGAAGAAGGAGACTTTTGCGAGGAAGAAGAAGAAGAAAAGGAGGCTGTAGATAAATCAATGAAGCCAGGACTTCAACGTTACTTGGTAGCTGTCGAGTACATAGGCACTCGATTCTGTGGCTCCCAGCAACAGCTTAATCATAGAACTGTTGTTGGCGTCCTTCAGGTTTTTTTCTTTCTTCTTCAAATCACCACTCCACTTGTTTTTTTTTTTTTTTTTGTAATATCTCAAGATTATAATTATAATTGTGCTGAATGAATACAGGAGGCATTTCATAAATTCATTGGGCAGCCTGTAACAATCTGTCAATCCAGCAGGACTGTAAGTTTTTTTATTTCTAGCTGACTTGAGTTCTTTTCATGGTTTGGTTGATGGGTGACAGCATAGATGCTGAGTTTCTGTTAAAAATATAAAATTTAGGATGCAGGAGTACATGCATTGTCTAATGTTTGCCATGTTGATGTGGAGCGCGTAAGCAAAAGGAAGCCAGGTGAAGTGGTATGTGTATCTAATCTGGAATTCATATTGCAGTCGATTTTTGGCTAATTGTGTTTCGCATTTTGTGCTGCTAATGTTATGAATCCGTAGGAAACCCCATTTCATGCTTTTATTGTTTTCCTTTCTAACTTCATGGAACATTTTGGGTCTGTAAATCTATGAAGAGTTGGACATTGTTAGTTCTTTGCTATACCCAAGAACTTGATCTTCACATAGGGGTTATTTAAGATCTGTTTGTCGGTATGATGGATTCTCGTTGCACCTTGAGAGATATAAATAATGGACAAAATTCGTCATCTTGTTAACAAAGCTACACAAGCTTTTTTTCGATGGGATCAGTGATTTTATTCATCCGTCCTACATCGCTAGAGTCATTTCATTTATTCTGGTACATAGTTCATGTTTATACAGCTGCCTTCAAAATTTACCTGAGCTTATGTCATGACTGTACAATTGTTGTTTCTGTTTTTATCAATTTGCAGCTACCGCCTCATGAACCAGCAGTGGTCAGAAAAGCTGTGAACCATTTCCTGCAGGTATGTTTGTTGATCACCTTCAATTTAAGTAGGGAAACTTAACCTCTGAATCATCTTTCCTTTCACCATTTCCTTAACACTAAATAATACTTGCATTTATTTACTTTTGGACATGTTACTTTGCTACTTGCATGGTACAACAAACAGAAAAAAAGATATGATTTTATTGTGTACATCACCTTCTATGTGGACCTGTTTGGATTGCTCTAGCAGTGATTTATATATTGGGATTTTCTTTTATACAAATTGCATAAAATGTTCATCTTTTATTCATATTAGATCACATCCCATGTGCTACTAGATACTAGACAGGCATCAATGAAACTTTTTTCATTTTGTTTCTTTGAGCAGAAGGAAGGTGATATCATGTTGACTGATGTTCGAAGTGTTCCAGGTGATTTCCATGCGAGATTCAAGGCTCAAGAGCGCATGTAGGTATTGGTTAATTTTAGCTCTTTTTGTAAAAAATACAAGTTTGAAGCCACCAATTGAGGAATGCACATTTTAGCTTGATTGAAATGATGGCATGTTGAATTTTAAGACTTTTTTGCATGGAGCTGCAATGATCTAACTGAAAATAGGGGTATAAAGTTTTGAGGTGATGAAATGAATTTCAAAATAGATGTTAGATATAAGCTGTCATAACACCACCTTAACATTTAATCTATGCCCTGCTGTGCAAGACATACTTAACAATTTGTACTGCAGAGGATGATGTTCAAAATACACCATTTATTTTTTAGGTACTTCTACCGCTTGTTGAATGGACCAGAGCTTTTGTCCATCTTTGAAAAAGACCGGGCATGGCATGTATCAGAGGAGTTAGATCTTGTTGCTATGCAGGTTAGGAACAGCTGCCAATTGAATCTGTTACCTTGTTCAGCAATTGAAATGGCATTAATAATTGATAACAATGCAGGAAGCTTGCAAAGTTCTTGTTGGACATCATGATTTTAGTTCCTTCCGGGCATCTGGTTGTCAGGTTGCTCCCTATCTTCTAAATGCACTGCTTCTGGCTTCTTTGTTCGTTTGCTGCCTATTTGATAGCTTTATTATGTAAAGGCAAGCTGTTCTATTTTGCACGGACTTCTAAGAGTAGCTTTGAGAGGTTTATGATTTTGAGCTTTCCAGAGCTTAAGTACTTTTCACCATTTTTATTTCCGTATAATAAACTTTCAAACCCAATCACACGAGTGTTAAAGTGCTGTATCTTTCTGTGCATTGTTTGAGTAACACAATATCTAGCTAATATGTTCAAATGCTATAATTTCTTGAACTGTTTATGATCTTATACAGTTGCTGGTTTTTTTCAGTCAAAATCACCATTCAGAACCTTGGAAGAACTTTCTGTTTTGGAGATGGTTTCAACACCACATTTTCCATCTATCACAGAAAGAGAACAGAACGGTTCAAATGAGGAAGGTCCTGATTCATTCTGTAACAAGTGTAAGACTGGCTTGCCAACTGGATCTATTTCCAATGATATTATGGCAGGGGACTCCAATAGTGGAACTGATTTAGGGTTTGGGATAAGGAGAAGACATCGTTGCTATGTCATAACAGCACGTGCTCGCTCTTTTCTCTACCACCAGGTTAGCATTTTCTGTTCCTGAAGTGAATACTGTATTTTGGAGTCGGTAGCCATGTGACACTGGCAAATTTATTATATGCAATACAAATGAGAACCCGATGTGATTGACCTGTGGTCGCAACAAAAAATGATGGCATCATGTGTTTGTGTCATATCCATGCTTCAAATGGCATCGCAAACTTTTCTTCTTGTTTAAGCCTTTGTGATTGGCGCGCAACTTAAAACTTCAGTTGAATATTTTCAGGTCAGACTGCTTGTTGGTGTTATCAAGTCTGTCGGCACTGGAGATCTAAAAGTTTCAGATGGTCTGCTCTCTGTTTGTGTCCCACAATTGTATATGCACACAGATAATTGTGAGTTTAATAATCTCTTTATTGACCCTTCACCTGTGCAACTGTTTTTTCTTTTCCAGTTGAAAGAATACTGAATGCCAGGTCTGTTACTGCTGCAAGTCCTATGGCTCCTGCACGCGGTCTCTACCTCGGACATGTTAAGTATGAGCTGCCTTGAATCCATGATTACTGAGAAATTGCTCCTTCTTCGGAAACATGGTACTGTCTCTCATGGAATGCTCCAATTTACGAACTTGGAATTGTGAGGACCATCATCTGTGGGATCGGTTCGAATGCGCGGAAAGATGCTGGAACCTCATGCAAGCTCAACCAACCTGCTGGAGTAGCTTATTTTTCATGAAAGAAAAAGCTAAGCCGCCATGGCAAGCTTTACGGGGTAATATTTTTCAATTTGTAAACATTGCATACACTTCATGTTCCTCATCTGTGGTTAATTTATTCCATTGCTATCCTTTCGTTTTTCTCTTAGGAGTTAAAACTCAAGGATTTGGTCATTTTCTTCTCCAGAAAAAAGCATTTAGAGAAGGCACAATGATTTCCCTTTTGGGAAATACTTTTAAAAACTTGGAAAGTCACAAGAATGGCAAAGGAAAATAAAAGAAGGGAAGATTTCAAATGGGCTTGCTGGGCATCGACTCCATAGCTAGCTGACCTCACGCATGCAAATTGAGACTAGAACATGCATGCTTGAGTTAGGTTGAGATCGTCGAAAAACACCTACCTGTCAAGAAATTCCATGAAAATTTAAACCTTTGATGATCAGGACAAGAAATTGATTTATTAAAATACCCAATCCCCATTTTTATACACATAAAAATCAGTTTGTTCATCATAAAGCTTGAGAACTCTAAATTCATCCTTGTTTATTTTTCCTGCGCCCAACAGCATGTCTAAGAACAACACCTTCCTCCAAGAAATCACCCATACCTGCTGAAATATCCACAGAAAGTTCAAGAAAACAATTTTTTTATTTCCAAACTCTTACTATTTTACCGCCCTGTAGATGTTAGCTTAACAAGTTTTTTGTCTCTCGATTCATGTATGTATTATCCATCAACAGCTTATGATCCCATTGAATTTTTTTATTATTATTATTGTTATTGTATAAGAAAGATATATTTTTGTGTAAGTTTATTCATATAGAAATTGAAGACAGATATTTTTTTAGAATGATTTTGAAGGTGTATATATTATATTGTGAAAAATAAAACCTAATCGCTTGTATTCAAAATAATAATAATAAAAAATCAAATATTAAAAAAACATGCAAAGAAAAAAATAAAAATATTCAAGTCATTAAATCATGATATCAAAACAATACTCACTTAAAGATTTTCATTAATCCAATAATTCATGCATATATTTTTTTATTGTAATATTTTTCTTATATTTAACACTACTTTTTTTTAAAAAAAATCTAGATTAAAAATCTAGAAATTCAAGAATTAACTAGAATTAAAAGTTTGTCGAACTGTACAGTATCCTTACTTTTTTGTTGGTAATAATTGGGGCGGAAGCGTCCTTTAAATTAATCGGGGAATAGTAGACCCAATCAGGTCATAATACAATAAAGTGTACAATCCTGATGGTGGTTTCGCTAGAACATCAGACTTTTTGTCTAACAAATCTCTAGTTAGCCCATAATTAGCCAACCAATTAGCTATACAATTGGTTTTTCTATAAACACGTAAGGTTTTAACCTCTCAATCTCTACCCAACATGTCCTTAATCAGCATGGTTAGATTGTAATTTATGTCCATGCTCACTCTATCTCCATTAATAAGTCCAATTACAACCCGAGAATCAGACTCTAAAATTATCTTTCTATATCTCTTATCCCATGTAAGTTGTAAATCGACATATACAATCTATAATTCAGCTGTAACCGATGAATATATGTCAATATTCCTTGCAAAACCTACTTATACAATAACCCATATTATCTCGAATTACTACTCCAGCACCAGCCGGATTTCCTTTACGGTATCCTTACTTGATACAGAATCTGACAACGACGATGCATGAATTTTTGTGCCTGAAATGAATACACGAAATTTAATAATAATAATAATCATAATAATAATAACCGTAAAAGACCATCAAAGATCACTAGATCAGAGCCAATGGTAGCGTGAGTGACTCAGTCCCAGAATCTAAACTCATCACCATGGCCCTCTCTCTCCTTCTCGCATCAACACGCCCCCCATTTCTTGATAGAACCCACTTCAAGATCACTCACACTAACCCCAAAAAACTCACCTTTTCTTCACATCCAAATTTCAGAAACCTGCCCACGCTGACATTCTGCTCTGGATCTGTCCATGAGGAATCTGGTCACCTCCCTGTGACTCCACCGAAACCCACCTCCCTGGATTGGGACCACAATGTGTTATCTACTGCAGCAAGTTTGTATCCTCTCTATGTGACTGCTGGTGGGATTTGTGCTTGCTTTTACCCGTCTGCTTTTTCTTGGTTCGCGAAGAGAGGTCCAGCTTCTTATAGCTTGTCTCTTGGGCTCATCATGTTGTCTATGGGTCTCACTTTGGAGCTTAAGGACTTGATTGCCTTGTTTATGCAGAGGCCTCTCTCTGTCAGTACTTGTCCTTAATCTTCATCTTTTTGGTTTCACGCTGAATGTTTTTTTTCCCCATGTTTAATATGTCTGTTGGGTACTTGAAATGACATCAAGAAATGAATGTTCATATCATTTTGGATTCTTGGGTGGTTATTTGGGAAGATTTGTTATAGAATCCAGCTAGTTGGTTGGATGGACGATCATATGGTCTACAGTACCTGAAAAGCCGAGGGTGGGTTTTTTGGTATTTGAGATTATGCTGACTTTATTGAATTTAATCATGAGCAATGCATTGTGGGTTTAGAAAATTAATGCAACATGCTGAATAGAGGAGCATCTTGGTGCTTATAGTTTGTTAATTTAATCAAGGTGTTGCAGAAAGTGGTTTTTTACACGGTCATGTATTGGCCTTGGCTGACACTGTGCGTGTGTTCGTATTCGCTATAATTGCTTAAGATCAGATTCTTGGGTCTGTTTTGGATTGGAACATAAGGGAATCACAACTTTAAGTCATTGGATTGTTTTATGGAATGATTGAAGTTTAAGTTAAGGAAAGGAATTGACTGGAGGTTCCCTAATTATATCTCGTTTGCCATCTTTGTTCAGATACTGTATGGATGTGTTGCTCAATTTACAATCATGCCAGCTTTTGGACTGATTGTTAGTAAAGCATTGGGGCTTTCACCTTCTTTGTCGGTTGGATTGATATTGCTCGGTTGTTGTCCTGGAGGTACCGCCTCTAATGTGGTAAGTGCTCTCTGTCTATGTTTTTTTTCTCTGGAACCCTACTTATCATGAACTCTATGGAAGAATATTTCACAGACATTCCAAATTACAGAAAAACACGCGCAATTTCAATCTACTAATCTCATTAAATGACTTTTTCCCTGTTTCTTCTCTGATTAATAGTATTTGTGATTTCTGATATTATCATATTAGAGTGTACATTTACTAAGAAATTTCTGCCTCTTTATTTTTCTGGTTGGAAATGCACATTCGACCTGCTGATACGGAGTAACATTTGTACAAGGAGATAGAGGTCTACACTTCACATTGTATCTTTTTAATGGGAACTCTAATCTTATTATCTAGTCACGAACAATATGCTTAGTATTATTGGAAGTTCTTGCCCTCATCTTTCACGGAGTACTTCCTAGACTGAATATTTTGGGCAGTAGAATGTGCAATGCTCATGGCCTTCTGTATCCAAGAGTTATTTGCAGTTGCAAGTCACAAGCGAAAATGCGTTTTCGATTAACTTATCCATTCCAGGACTGTTTAACTGTAGATCTTTAACCCTCTGTGTTTGACTAATCTTTCATAGTTATCATGTTTTGGACCCTGTATCTTGTCAAGATTGACAGTGTTGTGTTCATTACTAATTACCATTCCCTACGGTCTCCCCTCCCACAGAAAAGAGGAGAAAAATGTCAGTCCTGACAAAACTATCTGTTTCTGAGAACTAAGTTATGTTGTTCTTACTAGTTATAAGTCCAAAACAGTTTATGGATTATCGATCAAAAGTGGTGTCTTGGCTTTGAGATAATTGAAACTTCTGTTTTCTATAGAGTATAGACAATTGAAATGATTGGGATATTGAGGTGTGTACAATCGCTGTGCCTCAAATTTTGTGAGATATCTATTTATTTTTGCTGAAGTAGTGTTACAGGTGACCTTACTTGCTCAAGGGGATGTTCCACTTTCTATTGTAATGACAGGGTGCACTACTCTTGGTGCAGTACTTCTCACTCCATTTCTGACAAAAATTCTGGCTGGAACTTGCGTTCCTGTGGATGCCATTGGCCTTTCCATCAGCACTCTACAGGTAAATTCAAAGTCGTGCTTAACGACAAGTTAGATAGCATCACATTTCAAAATATCCGCTTACTTATACTGTGGTCATTGTCAATTCTTATCTAGGTGGTTGTTGTTCCTATTCTGCTAGGTTCATATATGCAGAGCAAATTTCCTGCAGCTGTGAAAACGGTCACGCCTTTCACTCCACTGTTTGCTGTTTTAGCTTCATCGCTGCTTGCTTGCAGGTTCATTTTGTGCTGTTTGGTTTATGGTGTGAAATCGGTGCTTCTGCATTCAACTTTCCCTTATTTTTGTTCTCTGGTTTCTACTCCAGTGTGTTCTCAGAAAATGTTGTTCGTCTTAAATCCTCAATGGTTGCTGCCTCATTGCCATCTGATGCCTCTCTTATTCTTCGCATTCGGTCAATATTCTCTGGCGAACTGGGAGTAATAATACTTGCAGTTCTGTTGTTACATTGTGCTGGCTTCTTTGTTGGGTATGATTATGAATATATCTTCATTTCTATCCTTGATGATGACAATTCTTCAATTTTCGCCTTCAGCTTTGACTATCAATACGCATCTTATCTCTTGGATGATTACCATTGTCACATGTTGCAGCTATAGATAAACACACATGCACATAGCCTTTGTCCAATCTTGATTGATGCATGGGTTTATGGAAATTAAAAGTATTTTTTCTTGTAAGTTTATCTGAACAGAAACTTTCTGGTATCAGAGCATTTAAGTATCAATCAGCGTTTTAGCCAAGCCCCTTGCACAAGGAATTCTCACCACTCCAATCATCTATAACCCGCATTTGCTTGCTTAATCAACCTGCTCTATTTTGACAGTTGGAAAAGAAGAAAAAGTAAAAACAGCATGATGATTTTGTTGACTAAAATACTGTCAAGACTCGCGTATTTGAACTACCCGTTCAATAAGCTATAGATAACTTGGGCCTACTAGATACAAATATTTTTCTTGACATGATACACTGAAGAGCACTTTGGTTCAAACCTAGGATCTTTTCCCAAAACTGGATGGAAATTTCTAGGTTTTATCTCTTATAGGCTAGAAAACTTTGGCAAAGGATGTTTTAGATATATAACCCTTCTTGCCTCTATGTTGATTCTGTATGATATTCGAACGTGTGCTGTTTTTGGTGAGATCCACTTCCAATGAGATTTACAGAGCAGACAACTTTCTCGCATTATTAGTCCTGTAAATTTGAATCATCAAAGCTTTTGGTATGTACAGGTATATATCAGCAGCAATTGGTGGGTTTAAAGAGCCACAACGGCGGGCAATATCGATTGAGGTATGATCATGCCAGTCCCTTGCTATCATCTTGAAAGCATCAGAAAAGTTAAAGGTTTTCTTTTCTTGAATTTCCGGTCCTCGTTCTAATTTTAGCAATTGATCCATCGTCGAGTATACTTTGAGCCTGTTTGGCTGGCGTTTCAAACGCCGGTTTGCAGTTTTTTTTTTCTTTTTTTCATTTTAAATGTCTATGGTTTGGTGTTTTTAGATCATTTTGATGTGTTGATGTCAAAAATGATTTTTAAAAAATAAAAAAACATCGTGGATTAATTCACCTTTTCCTTTTCTTTTTCTTCCTGGGGCAACACATCACAGGTTGGAATGCAAAATTCTTCCTTAGGTGTGGTATTGGCAACATCACATTTTACTTCACCTATGGTTGCATTACCCCCAGCTATGTCTGCTGTGATTATGAATCTCATGGGCAGTAGTCTAGGCTTCTTCTGGAGATACATCAATCCCTCCGATTCAAAGGACACCACTCAGTCCCAGGATTGATGAAAGTGAAAATGTGTGATCACTCATTGAACATTATAATCTTATTTTTCTGTCTTCAGCAGTGTTCTTGAGAAATTATCTGTCAAAACTCTTGAGAAGTTATATATATTAATATATATATATATATAACTCAAGTGGAATGTAATTTTGAACGGCTGCTAATTGTTTTTTCAGTTTATGCGAAAAACATGAAAATAAACCTGGAAAACTGACGAAAGAGAATCAATCCACGTGCACATGTGTGTTCACGAGCCAGGGATCAAGAAAAGAAAAGGACGTGGACCCGCTTTAGATCCCACGGACATTCAGCATGCGGCCAAACATTGACCTATGTCAATTCGAGTGTCTTTTAAAGTGAGAGTTTTCTAATTTAGTCCCTGTATCTTCTTGTGATCAACTAGTTTCCTAATCACCACTGCCACGCCTTCTTTTCTCATCTTCTCCATCTCTATTTCATTGTTTCATTTATAAAACAAATAAGCCGAAAGGGAACAAATAAAATAAAATAATTAAGTTATAAAAAAAATACAAGGAAAATTCATCCCATCTTCTCTAAAAACTCAAATCTAAATAAGATTTTATTAAGATTAAATCACTTCCTTGGACCAAGCTTTCAAGAATCTAACACTTTAGAATTTATTTAAGATAAATAGTACTTCAATGGCCCCCCGATATAAACAATGAAATAACCCTTTTTAATAGTTTTCAATTTGATAATTAAAATTATTTTAATTGACCTGAACAAATACATCCAAACCTAAGATCTTAGACTCGAGGCAAAGTTTAATAATCTTTTTTATTAATTAGCATAAATTCTTAAAATTTATATTATAAAGCATATAGATAATGATCTCTTCCACAGGAAAAATGAAGAGGAAGAAGAAGGAGGAAGAAGCTTTTCGATAGGCAAGATGTAATGAACTTCTAGAAGAAGAAGAAAAATGAATCTCTTAGCTCCCAACCTCGTAACTCTCAACTCCAAAAACCTGAACTCCCTTTAACTCTTTAGATCTCCATGCTCTGCTTCTCACTTCCTAGTTTCGAAGAAAGCTTTCAAGAAATCAATGGCAGACATAAATAAACACCCCGTCTCACCACCACCACCACCGTCACAGCTGCCAATAAGAAATGACGACGAAGACACCAGGAAGGCATCAGAAAGACCGCTTCCCAAGAAGACAAAGACCACCTCTTCCTCCATACAAGATGACACTCACTTCCCTGGTCCACTATTTACCGCTGTTCGCAGAACTGCTGCTCCACCACCAACACCTTCCACCCACCACCGCCTCCGCCCTCCACTGTCCGATTCCCGTCCCTCCACAAACAGCAACAGCCACGCCACTGCTAATGCTACTAATATCAGCGTTGATATTAGTGGTGGTGGTGGCAGTAACAACTCCAGCTTCTCGGTTGATAGGGACTGGATCTACCCATCTTTTCTTGGACCCCACGTGGCTAGGAATCGAGTCGAGGTGAAGGGTCGCCGTGGTAATAATAAGGTGGCCGCGGAGGTGGAGGAGGAGGAGAAGGAAAAGCACAACACTGGGGCTACACCCTCTTCTATTACTACTAGTACCTATACTAGTGCTGCTAATAAGGGGAAGTTATTGAAGGTAGATGATGATATTAAAGAAGTGAAAACGGCTGCTGCCACTGCCACTCAAGTTTTGGTGACTCACTCTGGTGTCAACAGAAGTCGGGGATTCAAATCTTCTTCCATCTTTTATGTGGTAAGAAGAACTGCCCCTTTTCTTTGTATTTGTCTTTTTAAAAGTAGTAGCAGTAAAGGTTTCCTGAAAAGGAAGAAATTGGAAATCTTTTCTTACATTACTGTACACTTTTTTCAGGCGATTAAAAAGCTAGGGCACTTGTTTTCCCACTTTATTTCTAAGCAGTTTCTTTTTGGATTTAGTTTGCTTTGTTTTGATATAGCATTACTGATGATCTTGTTGCTAATCTTCAATTGCAGCTTATTTTCACTTGTATAGTATTTGTGTCCTTTTCAATTTACTTGAGCAATAAAGTCGCAAAACTAGAGGTATGTTTTATATACATCTTTTGACAAGTTGAATTATTGGTTCTTTCTGTTGAAATCTATTGATGTCTTGAACAATTTGGAACATTCTTACTCAGTTGCTGAAATGAGAGAAAAGAAAAAGGTGAAAGTCGAGAAGACCTGAGTATTCTGAGTCTCTAAAAGTGATGGTTTAGATAATGGGATTTTTTTTTGTTAGATTTCAATGTCGACTTAAAATAGGTTTATTCAATTTCTGCTCGTCTGTTCATGATTATGGTTCTTTTACTTGCAGGAAGAGAATATTAACCTTCGTAAAGTGTGTGGCAATAAAGGCGGCGTTGGTAATGACATAATTGAAGTTTTGCAGGCTGAAGATAATTATAGTTCATTTTATCTCGGAAATGCTGGCAGTAGAAGTGTTGCTTTGTATACAGTGATGTTGACACTCGTCATACCTTTTTTGTTGTATAAATATCTTGATTATCTTCCCCTAATAAAGACTCTCTCAAAAAGAACAATGAATGACAAGGAGGAGGCTCCCCTGAAGAAGAGAATTGCATATACGGTGGATGTCTGCTTCTCTGTTTATCCCTATGCAAAGCTACTTGCGCTGCTTTTTGCGACCATCTTTCTCATAGGATTTGGCGGGTTAGCGCTGTATGCTGTCAGTGATGGTAGCTTGGCGGAAGCTCTTTGGCTTTCATGGACATTTGTAGCTGATTCAGGAAATCATGCTGATAGGGTTGGCACCGGGCCAAGAATTGTTTCTGTCTCTATAAGTTCAGGAGGCATGCTGATATTTGCCATGATGCTTGGACTAGTCTCAGATGCTATCTCAGAAAGGGTAGATTCACTGCGGAAAGGGAAGAGCGAAGTGATCGAAAAGAGCCATATACTAATTCTTGGATGGAGTGACAAATTGGTAATTCATACTAGTTACTTTGAGCTATCATTCACTGTTTCCATTGCATTTTCAGTTTTGGTAACTAGTGCAACGTTTGTATAAATCAGAAGCTTGCCAAAAGCAAACACTCAGCTGTCCAAGGAACAAAAAATGCTTTGTTATGTTTTTTTCAATAGGAACTAAACATGTTTTTTTTTTTTAAAAAAAAAAAATTAATATTGGAAGGAATTAAACATGGTTTAGGCTGATCAGGTTAGTACACGAGAATAGGACTGCCATGTTCCTTTCTCTATATAAAAATCTCTTGGCTCTTTAAAACCAATTTGGCCATGTAAATCTTGTGGTGACAGACTAAATGCTTTTTTATAACCAAGGTGTTCTTTGAACTCTTCTTTTACTGGTATGAGAGGTTGTCCATGTAAACCTTATGATGACAGTACCAAGAGTAGGTGTTAAAGATGATGTTTTGGTTGTAGGGCTCTCTTTTGAAGCAGCTAGCAATAGCAAACAAGAGCATCGGTGGTGGTGTTATAGTTGTACTAGCAGAGAGAGACAAGGAAGAAATGGAGATGGATATAGCGAAACTTGAATTTGACTTCATGGGCACTTCTGTTATATGCAGAAGTGGTAGTCCTCTTATCCTGGCTGACTTAAAGAAAGTATGTTTGAGTACTTTTTGCTATTTTTTCTGATTTGTAGTTTTTTGGTCTAATTGATTTTTGTGTTTTCATATTCATAGGTTTCAGTATCAAAGGCACGTGCTATTATTGTATTAGCATCTGATGAGAATGCAGATCAGGTTCTTTTCTTTCTCAATGTAGCTATCCAACTTCATAACTTGTGTGGTTCTTCCTGCAAAAATTACAAAGATTTCTGTATTTTTGTTACCAGAGTGATGCACGTGCCTTAAGGGTTGTTCTCAGTCTAACAGGAGTTAAAGAGGGTTTGAGGGGTCATGTTGTTGTGGAGATGAGTGACCTTGACAACGAACCTCTAGTGAAGCTTGTTGGAGGGGAACTTATTGAAACAGTTGTTGCACATGATGTGATTGGACGCTTGATGATTCAGTGCGCTCTGCAACCAGGCCTTGCTCAGGTTTACTCAGATGAGCCTTCACTGCCCTTTTAAGAAAAGGGATTTATTTTCTTTTCTAAGAAAATTTTATTTTATCATTTTCTTATATACAAAAGCAAGAGTTTTATTAAAGAAGAATTAACAAAAAGGTTAGAAGCCGGCCAAAAACTCATCATACCAAAGGCTCCCAAAATCCCTGAAACAAAACAAGTTAAAACACTAGTAGAGAATTTCAACACCTAGTCTAAGTGACCTAACTCACAAGATCCTAATAAAAAAGAAACTGTCAGGAGAAACTGAAATCCAGAAAGCAACCAGAATCAAGCTGTTACCGGACAAGAAGGAAAATGATATGGAAACTAGCCACCGACCAAGAACTGCAATGAGGAAAGTCCATGATAAACAATCTAAAAAAGAGGACAGAATTTAAAGAACAATACCTTCCCTTTTAGAGGACTAGCTGATGGAGTTGTAAGGAACCTTGGAATTCTCCAGCTCAGCATAAGACCCCTAAACTGCAATCTCCAAACCAAAAAGAAGAAGTAGAGAAACCTTTAGAGATTTGAAACCACCCTAACCCGAAACAAAACAGCACAAGACTTACTGCATCATGGATGATAGTGCACATGTTTTTTGTATTTTAAGAAAAAGGAGAATAAGACAAAAAACTATGGTGTTTGAATTTCGTTCACATCATTGATTATATTAGTTCTCCCCTGATCCCTTCCCAAACCACTTGCGTCATATACTTGGAAAATGTAATTTTCCTAAAAAATCAAATCATTTCAAATGCAAAGGTGGTATTTAAATTAGATAAGCTTTTAGTCAGTGGTTCATGTTGAGGTGCACGACTTGATTGCATTTGAGAAAAGACCCTTGGTGCCACCATTTTCTGTGTGGTAGAGTGTATTTAGCCTTCATTCAAATGCAATTCCTTTTATCGAAACATCGTGATGCACGAGGTATATTTGCAGCACTTATGATCCAGAGTACCATTACTTTATATAACAGGGCAATATCAGTGCCAGTTGGACCGACCATTTACTTTTGATGGTTGTATGGCTGGCATCAGTCCCAGAAGCACTCTACATCATGATGAAATGCCATGTCCTTTTTTACACTTAGATAAGCAAAAACATTTAAGGTTTAGTTTTTTGCAGCCTGCAAAACTATATGTAAGCTCCAACTGATTCACCTAAAATTACATAGACACATCCCTCAAACTCAATTTGAAGTAAAGCAGATGCCACAACAATAGCACGACATGTAGCACAGACTTGTCTTCCACCATACTTTCTGATTTTAAGAATTAAAACAGCGGCATCATGGGACAGCTGAAAAAAAATTACTGTTTTTTTTCCGATGACAGTTCCTTCAGTTTTGTTATCTTGTCATGCATGTGCCATGCTCTTTTAATATCCATGCAATTTTAGATTTTCAGTTACTATTGTCTGTTTCAACAATTTAGAGCAATTTTTTCTTTGGCCAGATCTGGGAAGATATACTGGGGTTTGAGAATGCAGAATTTTACATCAAAAGGTGGCCTCAATTGGATGGTCTATGTTTTCAAGATGTGCTTATTTCATTTCCTGAAGCAATTCCCTGTGGAGTTAAGGTTGCAGCTGGAGGTGGAAAGATACAATTAAATCCTGATGATAACTATGTTCTAAAAGAAGGAGATGAAGTCCTTGTTATAGCTGAGGATGATGACACCTATGCTCCAGGTCCTCTTCCAGAGGTTATCCTTCTTTTCACATCTGATGGAGCATAAAGTTGGATTCTTGTTGATGATATTCAACTTTGGAAGTTACTAAATCAATATCGATTCCTTCGATTTTCTGGCTAAAGTTTCATATCCTGCTGAAAAGGAATAATTTTGTATCATTTATACGGACAAGTTCATCATATCTGCTTGTCAATTTCTTTTCCACTTGTAAAAAAGAGAGAGAAAACACTTGTTACATTCCTAGTGAAAATGAAAAAAAAAAAAAGTATTTAAGATGTATTTTCTCATCTTACATGCCATGTCTGTTCCCAGGTACGTCGAAGTTCTTGTCCCAAAATATTGGATCCTCCAAAATATCCAGAGAAGATACTGTTCTGTGGCTGGCGACGTGACATTGATGACATGATAATGGTATATAACAAACACGCCTTCCCCTCTTGAAGGGGGTTGGATTGGAGTTAATGACTAATAAACAAAAGGAAAATTAATTACGGAGCTCTAAAGTATTTTCTGTTTTCTCAGGTTCTCGAAGCTTTACTTGCTCCAGGTTCAGAACTGTGGATGTTCAATGAGGTCCCAGAAAAGGAGAGAGAAAAGAAGCTTACTGATGGCGGACTTGATATTTCTGGATTAGAGAACATAACACTTGTCCATCGTGTGGGAAACGCTGTCATCAAACGACATTTGGAGAGTCTTCCTCTTGAGACTTTTGATTCTGTAAGTTGCATTACCTTATTTGCTCTCTCTCTCAGTCTCACAGTGAGATCGAAGGTTGCCTCCTATGGATCTTAAATAAGGGTAGGTTTTACAAGCACTTGCTCTAAGTAGTCAAATGTCTATAATCCATGTAGATATTGAACCCAAAAGCTGAAACTGTTAACTGGAGAGGCCAATGTGTCATGCAATGCTATAATAAGCTTAACAGGCTGTAATAGTTAATATATTATACTAAAAGCTAAACCGTGTGGCCTTATCACTGGTTACCCAATTACTGTTCACCATCTCATATATTACCGGGTATTACAATGGTGTATTTTTTTCAAAATTTTCACTTAGGTCATCAAACGTTTTTTTGCACAATTAAGCCATTTTGAACCCAAATTAGAGTCCAGTTGCATGGTTTTTTGGGTGAGAGTTGGATTAAAAGACAGTATTGAAGTGAAAAAATCAGGTAAAATAGATAATGGATTTGTAATTGGTTTAAAAAATTCATTTGTTTCCCTTGTCTATTTAAGCTATTAGTTTACCGCCCTATAATTTTTTTAAAATACATTTTGATACCAAACTTTATTCTTCTATTTTTATAGTTTTTGTTTTGTGGAGAAGAGGTGGTTGTTGAATTCCGGTTTAGAGAGAAAAAGTTGGTGTTAAGGAAGATTTAGATCATCAAAACAGTTGATTTTTTTCCCTCTCAAATGGATCAATATGATGTCAGGGGTTACCATTAGATGTTCATTTACCTTGAAAACACCTAAAAAACAAATCAGAACTCGAAAAGATTTTTTGTTTCGGGTTTTGGACTATTTTTTGTGTATTTTAAGGCTATATATTGATTTATCAAGGTTTCTAAAGTGTTTCCTGTATGTTTTGGATAAAAAATAGGTTGAAATGATTTTTTGAGTCTAAACAACAAATAACCTTGTTTTTCGGACCACACCAATGACTGGATTTTGGGATTTAAACATCGTCTGCTCCATTAAACTCTTTTTAAAAAAAAAGGCCTGCGCGTGTGGGCTTGACCTTGCAAGCTCCCATGCAGGCCTTTTCTTGATTGGACCAAGCACTGAGCTTGGCTATCAGGCCCGTGCAAGCATTTTCTTGTATTTTATTTATGTAGAAAACCACATTGAAAAACTCAACATGCTCAAGTTAATTTGATCATTAATTGATATTTTCAATTTGATCCTTATTTTTATGATTTTTTTTGCCTTGACTCTTTTATAAATGTTTTGTTCATTTTAATTTCACCCTTCAATCTAAATTGATAGTGTATTGTTTTTCTTTGGTCCTCATTGATTTTGTTTTTATATCTATGTTTTCCTGTTGTTATCATTGCCTTTTTTCCCAATATGATTCAAATAAAACCATCAAATTTAGTTGGTTGGGACTAAAACATGCTTGCGACGCTGAAATATGTTATTGAAAAAATAATACAGAGCCGCAGGGTAGCGCAGACACCACTAACTAGTCTGAATTAAGAAATGTGGGATTATCTATTATCCATATAATGTGCAAGGCTAACAGGGTCAGACTAACGCGACATGTTCGGCAAGGATAACTAGTGGGTAAAATACTGGGAAACACAATATTTATACAAAGACTCCTTTTCATTTATTTTTGATTGAGAGATTATATTTAATCTCCTTACTTCATCAATATGGGATGGCACCACAACTATTTTTGGCTTTGACGTCACACAGTTAAATTTTCTTGCTATCTTACATGCTTGATGTGCACAAAAACCTTTATAACCTCATTCCACAAACTCAATTCCACTACTGATTACTAACTCTAAACGGACAGATATTAATTCTTGCAGATGAGTCATTGGAAGACTCCATTGTGCATTCTGACTCAAGATCTCTGGCTACCCTTCTCCTTATTCGAGATATACAGGTAACTACTGTTGCTGTTTCCTTCTTTAGGGATATGATATTTCTGATTAAACCCAATATTTTGAGTTCCTCCCCAGCTCTCCTCCCTTTTTCATAGTATTTCTGTTCACCTATGCCTTTAAAGACAGCCACAGTTCTGCATTGTTTTCCAGCTCCCAAGGTCAATGCATCAGCTTATATGAAACATTTTGGATCCCTTGAACATAGTTTTATTCAGAAATAACTAGAATAGTTATTCCATAGCAATGAGTGCAGGTCTAATTTGAACTTGAGTGAAATGGTTTGGAAAAGTTATATGCAACTTTTGTGAGGAGATCTATGACGATAATTGCATGTGTGGTTGTTACAGTTGATGCCACGTAGCAGAACTAGTAATGTTTGAGTGAAGTAGAAGCCATACTATCCTAAATTCCTTTCTTCTATACTCTTCGCCAGGTTCATAGAATATCCTGTTATTCCTTTTCTTTTTATTATTTGATAACAAGAGAAGAGAACATGCATTGGTATATTCAGTATTTTAGAGAACTGGTGAGTGTTACTTCAGCTGAACACTAACCATAGGGAAATATCACCAGTTTTTGTATCATCATCTTCCCTTTTCAATCAATTTTCCTTCTTCCTTTGAATCATTATACAACGCAGGTTGCATGGATCATTTTTTTCTACCAACACATTCTAGCTTGTTATGATTCAGAACATTTGCAACTCTACTTTAGCAATGTTTAATATGAGTTTTTATGCTACTGATGCTGATGGTTGCATTTTGTTCAGCTCAATATGCATTATTTATATATTTAGTCATTAGCCTTGATACTGTTCGCTCAAATTGTCTGGGAAGAAAAATGAATTCCATCGAGTTGAAGTGAAACGGGGGTTGGAGGAGATTAGGTTTAGACATGTAGAATTGAAGTGAGGTGGTCTCAATCGCATGTGCTCTGCCATTCTTTTTTTTTTGTGCAGAAAACCAAAATTTACTTGTAAAGCCATTTTGCAGCCTGTGCATGTTCTGAATAAATGATTGCTAATAAAGCTGCGTCTTCTTTGCCTCATGGAATGCAGTTAAAGCGTCTTCCTTACAGAGATACAAAGCCAACTTCGTTACGGGTTTCTGGGTTCTCTCATAGCTCATGGATCCGTGAGATGCAACAAGCATCGGATAAATCAATAATTATTAGTGAAATCTTAGATTCTAGGACTAGAAACCTTGTCTCAGTGTCCCGAATCAGTGATTATGTGCTCTCAAATGAGCTGGTAAGTATGGCACTTGCAATGGTTGCTGAAGACAAGCAAATAAATCGTGTTCTTGAGGAGCTTTTTGCAGAGGAGGTACCTTCCATACCCTATCTGACTTTAACGCTACTATACTTTGCCATACCTAGTTATGTGCATGGATCTGTCCCTGCAATTGTTTTTTCTCCGAAACTTCAATTTTTTGCATGTTTACACACCTTGTTCCTAATTTCAGGGCAATGAGATGTGCATTAAACCAGCTGAATTTTACCTATTCGATCAAGAAGAGGTTCCTTTTTATGAGATTATGATTAGAGGCCGTAAAAGAAATGAAATTGTGATCGGTTATCGCCTTGCAAATGCAGAGCGTGCCATTATTAACCCGCCTGAAAAGTCAGAACCAAGAAAATGGTCCCTTGATGATGTTTTTGTTGTCATCTCTCTGGGTGACTGAAGGATCCATTTGGCTTCCACTGTCTTTCTTCCAAAGCCCTCTCGCCTGTACATTTACACCAATCCCACCACAACTCACTTCGTTGCTGTCTAATGGGTGCGTGGCTAATTGTAGCTTGGAGGTTTCTAACTGACAGAGGTAGGTGCTTGTGGTGGAATCACCAAGTAATTGAAATTTGACCACGGAAAATATGCAGTACAATTGTAAGTTAATGTGAGAAATGAGTTGCTTTGTTGGCATGTAACATTTACCGAGGCAAAGTTCCTCATTAACCCTCTTCATTGTACGAGTTATCAGGCATTAATTTTGGCACAGCTGTGCCTGTTTCCTATCCTTGATATAGCTTTGTATCTTTTTTTCACAGTTCCCTGCACACCGTGAGATTACACGGAAAAATAGATATGTTCCATGGTTTGGATGACGCAGTAACGATGATTGGTATTAAGTATTAACTGAAGCCATTTGACGGCCAATTCCGCTGTCAAAAGGCTTCAAGTGCTGGACTCATGTGAAACGGCTAACAGGTTAAGTCCAGTGCTTGTCACTAAGTAAGCACATCTAGTTGACTCTGTCTGAGACTCGAAAGACACAGTTCTCTTCTTTTTCCATGCGGTGGATGCACTATGCCAGAAAATCTGTCTCCAATCTCTCAAGATTTACACATCTAGAGCCAATCAAACCCGCCAATGGATATTTAAGGAGCAATGTTTTAATGGAATTTGGGAACTCCCCAGTGCCGAGAAGGTAGACCCCACTCTCTTTTTTTCCCATGTTACAGAACTTTCATCCTCTCACCGCATAGCATGCAAATCGATTTGCAAAACACTTCACCAGAACTCAAGTGGATCACCATCCTGAAACACTCGGTTGCTTGCCTCGACGTTGATGAACACTCGGTTGCTTACCTCGACGTTGATGAACAGTGCTACACAAGCACCTCCCAACTTTACCCCTATTTTTACAGTGCAAGCAAGACTTCAGAGTCAGACTTGGTAGACACCATTACAGAAAAAGACGAAGGCAGTTTCCAATCCTCTTCATTTTTTACTACGTCGTAGAGGGCTAGTGGACAAAGTTAGCACATAACAGGGGGTGGGGTAAAGTTTCTGTGTAAGAAAAATGAGACCAAAGATTTGAACAATGAATCCAGTGGATGGTCTTGAGCCAAACATCTAGTATGAAATATCCAAACCATATGGTGATGGTGATAATGCATCTTACCTATAGGCTTTGGGTAGCTTGCGAAGGCATGAAGTGTACGGGTGATAGAAGCAGGGGATTTTGGCAATTGAACATTGCAACATGAAAGAAGAGCTGATCAACTGCGAGTTTATCAAGCCACATTCCCATAATTGCTGTCACATGCTTCATCTTGTCCCCTCCTCTAAGTTCCTAGGAAGTGTACTTGTCTGAAAGATTCATTACAATAAGCTGGTCTGATTCATGTAAATGGAAGCCAAATACCGATACCACAGTTGAACAGCCTGTAATGCAATCATTTGAATTTCAGTTATACCATCAATTTGTAGAGATAATACAATCCAAATAATAATAACAGCGATCTCTAAACTAGTGTGCGCCCATGACATCAAAAAGAAAATAAAAACACGAATTTTGAATTTTAGCAAGCATATCTACTTGAGTCTAGGATTGAACTTCTCGTTTGTTTTTTTCATGGACTAAAAACAATGATGTGGTACATTTTTACTATCTTGCAAAAAGAGAAGTCTTGAATAATAAGGCATGGTTAGGGGTGGTGCGGACATCAAAAAGCACTGAAACCTGAAGAACAAGGTACAATAGCTAGCCATTATCACTAAATCCTGGCAAAGTGAAAACTGACTTGATAAACCACCAAAATCTAGCGCACACAAAAAAAAAAAAAAGAGAAGCCTAGTTAGGAAATCCACCCTATTCAGCCAAATAATCAAATGGATACATGGCCAAAACCATAAAAAGCTACTTGAAAGATATGACAACTAATGAGTATTTTAAAAACAGGAAAGATCACAAAAAAGAAAACAGAGGAGAGTTATAAAATAGGCAAACAAGAGAGGATAACTTATTTTAAATTCAGTGGCTGCCTAATTCTTGGGAAGATCTAGCCATGGACATGTTTCAAACACAAGCAAAATTTATTTAGACAATATGATCAATATAAGCATTGGTTAGAAATGCTCCTGGGGCCCGGTGCAAGGCTCCAAGGCCATTAAAGCCCTAGACAAGGTTTAAAAGATTCCATAGCAAGATTAAAAACATCATAGTCGTCAAACATGAATTCTAACCTTACAGTGAATTATATTTAATAATGACTGCGAAGAAACCAGTCTGCTTCAAAACGCTGGACAATGACCTTTTGATGAGCAATTGAGCACAGATCCCAGGACATCATAGAATTTCAGGGTCTTTTCCTTCAAGAACATATCATACTCCACAAAAACAATTTTAAGAGATATGCTATGTTTTGTGAAGGCTGCTGACAAGTGAAGTATAGACTCTATCATCAGGTGTGAGACCTGCCTCTGTCATCTCATCATACAGCTTGAATGCTTCTTCAGATCTTCCTTCCTTGGACAAGCCTGAAATTATTGCTGTATAAGTGACTACATTGAGAGGTAAGCCCTTTTGGCGCACTTCATTGAAGAGTTCCACTGCATCATCCAGCTTCCCAAAAATGCATTCTCCATGCAAAAGTGATGTGTAAGTATATATGTCTGGGACTATCCCTTTTGCTCTCATTTCATCTCTTAGCTGGTAAGCTTCGTTCATCCTGCCTTTCTTGCTGTACCCATCAATTAGAACATTGAATGTAACAGCATTAGGCTTTCCCCCCGCATTCTTCATTTCTTGAAACAGCTTCTTAGCTTCCACAAAATCCCCTTCCTTGCAATATATGTCAATTAAAGTGGTATAACTGACAACATTAGGAACCACGCCCTTTTCGATCATGGTAAGTAACCACCTCTTTGCTTCTTCAGGCTGGTTCAATTTACGTAACCCATCAGCAATCGTGTTAAGAGTATAGATATCATTCTCAAATCCTTTCTTCTCCATTATGACCTGCACCTTAAAAGCTTCCTCTATCAACCCCCTTTTGCAATAACCATCAATAAGCGTATTATATATCAGTTGATTGACATCAAGCCCTTGGGTTTGCATCTCATTCACCAATATCTCAGCTGCCTCCATTTCACCAGCCTTGCAAACACCATCAATCAATGCTCCATATGTGTGAACATTGGCAACAAGTCCTTTCTCAGCTAACTCATCAAACAAGGCAAATGCCCTTTTTGTATTTCCAATTTTACAGTTCCAATTAATGACTACAGTATAAACATGAATATCTGCTTTAATCCCTTTCTCACGCATTTCCTCAAACACCCTCTCAACTTCGTCAATCTTACCAGAACTACCATGCCAGTCAATCAAAAGAGTATATGTAGCCGCATTATATTCAACTTTATCCACTTCCATCAATCTCAACATCTCATTAACACCCTCAAAATCCATTCTCTTGATATATGCATTTATAAGTGTGTTATATGTAACCACATTCGGTTTAATCCCTTTGCTAGCCATTTCAATCATCAAATCTTTAGCCCTTTTAACCCTCCATCTCTTACACAGCCCATCGATCACAATCGTCAAAGAATAAACTGTAACCTCCACATTAAACTCAACCATTCTTTTAAAAAGACCCAAACAAGCCTCCATTTTATCACACCTCTTTAATGCAAGCAAAAATACAATACAGGACCTATCATCAATTTTTAACTCATAACTGACCATATAATCAAAAACCCGAAAACCCCTCTTCAAACAAATTACAATCGGCATAAACCCTAAACAGCATATCACACAACTTCTCCACAAAGTTAGGTTCATTATTAAATCCACTCTCTTCAACCAAAGAAACAAGATTTGCAACCGGGCATCTGAGATTACTATCCATGGCAACATAAGTCAATACTCTTTTCATTTCTGCAAACCTTCTAGCCTTAAACAATCTAAAAACAACGCTTAAATGGGCTTGAAGATCAGGTTTATAGGAAACAAAGGATTGATTTTTTCGCAAAAAGTTGAAGAAATTCAGGCAAGAATGAAGTGGGACGTTTGGGTTGGAGAAAACAAGGTTGGTTATGTGAGAATCTAGGTTGGAAAGCAAGGATGAGTCGGTTGTTTCGAAGGGTTTTAGGCCAGCTTTGATTAGGGTTTTAGAAATCTTTTGTGCCGTTTCTGAATTAGATAATGAAGCGGGGCTTGCAGTAATGGGTGTTTTCTTGAATGTCTGCAACAATTTCCTTGTAGCCATCTCTGCTATAATTTCATTACAGAAACACATCAGAAGCTAAAAGTTATCAAACATCAACAATGTTGTCCAAGTCTATGAATCTAAAAACCTAGTAACCATCAAGCTAACAAAACAAAGAAGCTCGCCTGAAACAGAGACCGTCGGTTGGAAAACCAATCGTTAACAGTTTATGGCAAGTCACTTGCACCACCAGGCGGTTCCGGGGTGAAGTGGAGTCGATAGTATACCGATAGTCATTGGCTGATTGATTAAGCGGTCATGCGCAAAAGAAATTCTATGAGATGATTATATATTTGGCGAGATTTTAATCATTATAAAGTTATATGCAATAAAATTATTTTCTTTTCATTTTCCTAATTTTTTTATTTTTATTTATTCTATTAACTTCTTATTAAATATATTATATACATTATTTAATAATAAAGTATTATATTGTGTTGTTAATAAAATAATTTACAATTAAATAACCATTAGAAACATAACTTAAATTTTTTTTTTAAAAAAACATGTTTTTGGTGTTTTGCCTTAATTTAAAATCCTATCATATCCGAACTTTTTTTTTGTTCATACTTTTTCTTTAAAGCAAAACAATTAATTAATTATAAAGTAAAAGAGAATCCTACGGAATATTTATTTAAGTAGTGTTTGATTTTTTTTTAACTAATTTCTTTTTAATTTATATTTTTTTATTGAGTTATTATATTCTTATAAGACGAGTTTGTTAGGGTGCCTCTTTTTTTTTCTCAAATAATTTTTTTTAATTTTATCTTTTAATATTGAGTTAATTATGAATTAGAATTTATGATATATTTTGTTTATTTTTATTATGTTATATCGGTCTCATGATTTGAGAATAATACTTAATAAGTTAGCTTGAATCATTTTTTGTTTTCTTGTTTTTTTTTTTAATTTCATCATAAAATATTTAGTCAATTAGGAATTGAGTTTTTTTTTTTTTTATTTGCTTTTAATAAGGATATATTGGTCTCACGATTAAGATCACAAGTTTTGATATTTTAACCTCGATTAAATTGGATCATTTGTTTTTTGTTTTTTCATAAGATTTTATCTCGGTTTCACGACCTAAGTCATGAGTCCTTCTTATGACCCAAGAATAATGGTTAACATATTAGCCCCGGTTGATTTGACTTATTTTGTCTTATTTTTTATTTTATATATAATAAATTTTATCATTCAACATTGAGTTTGACATGGGTGATAGAGAATTGAGCTTTATTGTGTGTTTTGATTTTTTTCCCCTCTATGTGGCTATCTTAATTTCATTACCAAAATCACGGATTTATCAAGTTAAATCATGTAATTTTTTTAATTTTTTTTATATGAGGTTATCTTAGTTTGATAACTTGGGTTATGAGTTTAACGGATTGACTTAGGTTGTTTTTTTTAAAAATTAATTAGTTATTTTTTTAATCTTATTTTTCAATATTAAGTTTATTGGGGATTAAAATCCATAATTTATTTTAATTTACTTTTCATTGGTTATTTCATTTTTAGACTTGAGTTTCAACTTTGACAAATTAACTTAGGTTGTTTTTATAAGTCTTTTTTTAATTGATTTTTATCCGGTTCCATCCGTCAATATTTGAGCCGGTTGAGAATTATTTTTTATAATTTATTTTGATTTATTTCCTATAAGATTATCACAGTTTCATAACTTAAGTTGTGAATTTGATGTCTTAACTTAGGTTGTAGTCAATCTAATATGTTTTTTTTATCTTAATACTAAAAAAGATGTCATCTTAAAATTTGTTTAATCAAACTATATTTTTATAGGTTATATAAGTACATCCGATCAACCCTCACACAATTAAAAAAAAGAAGCCAAATAGACTTTATTTAAAATTAACATAATAAAAGAGTTCAATCACTTGCACAGAGATATCTCAAGAATTCTTGCACACAGTTTGAAAACCTTGTACTGACAGTTTGAGAACCTTGTACTGGACATATTGCATGGCCAATCACAATTCAAAACACGGTTTTCTATTTTTTTAACATGCACAGTGGATCAAACCGAGCACTTTAAAGTAAAATATTTGATAGAAACTGAGAACCTCCCTCGATCCCAAAGATTTCCCATATATTAATTGCAGAGCTTCCAACCTGTTAAGGAATTAGTCTTTAATGTGTTCTATACTTAGTATATGATTATCATTGTGGATTTGCTTTCTTATTGTAATATTGATCTTATAGGAGAGTTTCCTGTTTTGTGGATTCCTAGCAGCTAGAGGCTTGTTAGGATTGTCCAGAAGTGTCTCTGTATATATATACTTGAACCAATATCATTAAGGTTCACTCTTCGGCAATATATCATAATTCCACAATTACATGGTATCAGAGCTTAACCTAAAAGATCCAAAATCCATCGCTACGTTCTAATCTCTCGCGTAGCCCCTTTTTTTTTCCTCTCAATCATCATGACCAACAATGAGGTTCCTCCAACATCTTCATTCACTGGCAAAGAAATTGCAGCTTCAAGCACCTCCACGGACACCTCCAGAATGGCTATCTCAAACCCTTATTATCTTAACCATGCAGATCATCCCGGATTGGTGCTAATTTCCAAACCATTACATGGAGATAATTTCTCTACTTGGAAGAGGGCCATGACTCTAGCCTTAAACTCAAAAAATAAACTGGGTTTTGTCAATGGCTCCATCACAGCTCCATCAACAGACACTGATCCAGAAGCTCACGCAGCTTGGTCCCGATGCAACGATATGGTTCACTCCTGGATAATTAACACTCTTAGTCCAGAAATCT
Organism: Salix brachista; assembly: GCA_009078335.1. Taxonomy (NCBI): domain Eukaryota; kingdom Viridiplantae; phylum Streptophyta; class Magnoliopsida; order Malpighiales; family Salicaceae; genus Salix; species Salix brachista. The sequence continues at coordinate 445,525 of CM018574.1, forward strand.
CTGATAGTGTGATCTACTACTCCACTGCACATGAGGTATGGGAAGACCTCAGTGAACGATTTTGCCAAAGCAATGCGCCCCGTATTTTCGAAATCCAACGTGACATTGCATTCCTTCGACAAGAACAACTCTCTGTTTCCACTTATTATACAAAATTGAAGGGATTATGGGATGAACTTGCTTCTTACAACAACACAGCACATGGAACTCAACAAGACCAACAAAAATTAATGCAATTCTTGATGGGTTTAAACGATTCTTACAGTGCTGTGCGTGGCCAAATTCTTCTTATGAATCCTCTCCCCTCAATCCGTCAGGCTTACTCCTCTGTTTCCCAAGAAGAAAAACAACGCCAGCTGAGTTCCACATCTGCTGCAATTGATTCTCCGAACAGTGCTGCCATGGCAGTTAGAGGCAACTTCAGTAACAGCAAAGTCACTCCGGCAAAATTTGACAGACACAACCGATCATATGGTAACCAGAATTATGGGTCACAGAATTTCAGTGGGAGAGGAAAGACGATGACTGAGAATTGGGGAGAAGGACGCCAGGACAGACGACGTGGTTCTGGGAGAGGGCGACCATATTGCTCTCACTGTGGAGAGCTGGGCCACTGGATTCAAACGTGTTTTGAAATCCATGGCTATCCACACGGTCACCCAAAGGCCAAAGGCGGCCTAAGGTTTTCTAATACAGCCAATAACGTCTCTGAGCCCACTTCTAAAATGGACGGCAACCACCTAATTGGGATTTCAGAAGCCCAACTGCAGCAGCTCTTGTCACTTCTCGACAAGAAAAATGAAAGCCCCAGCACTCAAGCTAATTCTGTGACAAAGCCAGGTTTATCTAAAATCACATCACAAGAGTGGATTATTGATAGTGGAGCAACGAATCATATTGCTTCATCATCAAAATTATTTTGCACTAATAAAAAATGTTCATTACCTCCTGTGTTGTTACCAAGTGGAGAAAAGGCTAAAATTATTGCAAAAGGATCATTACCTTTGAATAATGTTTATTATTTACATGATGTGCTACATGTACCAACATTCAAAGTAGATTTAATGTCAGTTAGCCGTCTGACAAAAAGTTTGAATTGTTCAATAACTTTTCTCCCCTATTGGTGTATTTTGCAGGATCTGGCTACGAGGAGGATGATTGGTTTGGGTAAAATGCGAGACGGACTATACTATTTGGTGGCACTAGCGACGAAGCAATCCATGTCCTCACCTACAAATCAACCTTCATGCAATCTTACCATCTCCCACACCGACCTCTGGCATAATCGTTTGGGCCATACCTCTCCTTCTAGATTAAATTTAATTGCAAAAAAAAATTTGAATTTTTCTGTTGAGTCCCATAAAGTATGCCATATATGTCCATTGGCTAAACAAAGTCGTTTACCTTTCATTCCTAGTGTCATATCATCCAATCAACCTTTTGAAATAATTCATTGTGATATTTGGGGACGTTATCAACACCCTTCGCTTTCCGGTGCACATTATTTTCTTACCATTGTCGATGACTATACACGTTTTACATGGATATTTTTGATGCGCCACAAAGATGAAACACAATTTCTGATAAAACAATTTTTCAGTTATGTTTCTACACAGTTTGACACTCGCATTAAAATTTTTCGTAGTGATAATGGTGGAGAATTTCTCTCACTTCGTTCTTTCTTTCAAAACAAGGGAGTTATTTTTCAGCATTCTTGTGTTTACACGCCTCAACAAAATGGGGTTGTGGAACGCAAACATCGTCATATTCTTCAAGTTTCCCGTGCTTTGAAATTTCAAGCACATCTTCCTATTAAATTTTGGGGTGAATGTGTTTTGACTGCTGTCCATATTATCAATCGCCTCCCTTCTTCCGTTCTTTCTTCCAAAACGCCTTTTGAACTTCTATATTCTAAGGCTCCTTCTTTTTATCATTTTCGTGTCTTTGGTTGCCTAGCTTATGCTACAAATGTTCATCCTTCAAATAAATTTGACCATCGTTCAATACGGTCCATTTTTATTGGCTATCCACTCGGACAAAAGGCATACAAGTTATTTAATTTATCAACAAATAAAATTTTTTCTAGTCGTGATGTAAAATTCCATGAAACTATATTCCCCTTTGCACCAGCCCAGCCCATATCTACCATTACATCAGCCCAGAACACCCAGCCCATCCCTGCCATTACATCTCCCACTCGCCCCAGCCCAATACCTGCCGCAGCCCATGACCCATTTACCAACTTCAATCCTGACCACCACAGCCCACCACCTCCTGCAACACCAAACGACACTTCAACCAACACACCTTCCCCTCCGATACATCCATCTCCAGAATCATCCGACCAGAGTACCTCATCCTCATTCCCCGTCCCCACCAACCCTTCGTCTCCATCACCTACATCAGCCCTACCCCAAGATCCACCTGCACCACATATCTCCTCTCCCGCACCCACTTCGACCACCGTCCCCCTTCGTCGCTCTAGCCGCCACAGTGTTCCACCACCCAAGTTCTCCGATTATGTGTGTTCGACCGTTTGCCTTGACCAATCACTCTCCTTGCTGCCAGGTCCGAACAAAGGTACACGCTATCCACTGGTAAATTTTGTTTCTTATCATAGATACAAACCTGCTCTTCATGCTTTTGTTGCTCAAATCAGTGCACAATCCGAACCACGTTCTTACTTGGAGGCCAATGCCTCTCCTGAGTGGCGAAGTGCGATGAGTACTGAATTACAGGCACTGCAGGCCAACGGTACATGGACACTTACTAAGCTTCCAGCCGGCAAGACACCAATTGGGTGTCGTTGGGTATACAAAATAAAGCATCGATCAGATGGTTCTGTCGAGAGATACAAGGCCAGATTGGTAGCCAAGGGATTCACTCAACTGGAGGGGGTTGACTACCAAGACACTTTCTCTCCTACAGCGAAAATTATCTCAGTCCGTTGCTTGTTGGCTCTGTCTGCAGCCCGTGGCTGGTCACTTCACCAGCTCGACGTGAATAATGCTTTCCTACACGGGGATTTGACTGAGGAGATATATATGTCACCGCCGCCGGGACTACGGCGACAGGGGGAGGAAGACATGGTTTGTCGTCTTCATAAATCATTATACGGATTGAAACAAGCATCTCGCCAATGGTTCGCCAAGTTTTCTGAAGCCATTTGCTCTGCTGGTTATGAGCAATCTCGAGCCGACTACTCTCTATTTATCAGAAAACAAGGCAAGTCCTTTACAGCACTACTCATATATGTTGACGATATTTTGATTACTGGAAATGACCCTGTTAGCATTGTTGAAATTAAGAAATTCCTGCATAGTCATTTTAACCTAAAGGATCTTGGTACTTTGAAATATTTCCTTGGTATTGAAGTGTGTTCCTCCAAGAATGGCATTTTTATTTCCCAACGTAAATACGCTCTGGAAATAATTGAGGATGTCGGCCTATTGGGTGCTGCTCCTAGTGACACACCTATGGAACGGGGTTTAAAATTATCAGACACTAGTGACTTGCTCAAAGAACCAGGAAAGTATAGACGACTAGTTGGTCGACTGATCTATTTAACTGTTTCAAGGCCAGATATAATGTATGCAGTGCATGTTCTGAGTAGGTTTATGCATCAACCCCGAAAGCTTCATATGGAGGCAGCCCTCCGAGTTGTTCGTTATTTGAAAGGAACACCTGGACAAGGCTTATTCTTTTCTTCAAGTAATGATTTCAAGCTAAGGGCTTACTGTGATTCAGATTGGGCAGGCTGCCCACTCACTAGGAGATCGACTACGGGATATTGTGTATTTTTGGGACCTTCATTGATTTCTTGGCGATCAAAACGGCAGAAAACAGTCTCTCTCTCCTCTGCTGAAGCAGAATACCGTGCGATGACGGGAGTTTGTTGTGAGTTGACATGGCTACAAAGTCTATTGAAAGATTTGGGACTTTCACATAACGACCCAGCTTTGCTTTATTGTGATAACAAGGCTGCGTTACACATTGCGGCCAATCCAGTTTTCCATGAACGAACCAGGCACATTGAGATGGACTGTCATTTCATCAGAGATAAGATTCAGGACGGATCAATAATTACGAGACACGTGGGAACAACACACCAGTTGGCAGACGTCTTGACCAAACCCTTGGGCAAGGATATTTTTCTTCCTATGATTCGCAAGTTGGGAGTGCAAGATATCAACTCTCCAACTTGAGGGGGAGTGTTAAGGAATTAGTCTTTAATGTGTTTTATACTTAGTATATGATTATCATTGTGGATTTGCTTTCTTATTGTAATATTGATCTTATAGGAGAGTTTCCTGTTTTGTGGATTCCTAGCAGCTAGAGTCTTGTTAGGATTGTCCAGAAGTGTCTATGTATATATATACTTGAACCAATATCATTAAGGTTCACTCTTCGGCAATATATCATAATTCCACAATTACACAACCTCCCCACACAAATCTGCAAGCTGCACAAAACCAGCTGGCACTCTCATGGATTCTTCTTCATATTGAAATGTCCATCAATCCCACCGCCAAGTTGTCCATCATCAGAGAGGCAACTTCTGCAAAGCACTGCAACTCCCAGCTTTGCTTCCCTGCCATTTAATTTTCCTGCGAGTGTCAGGATCCAGCTTCGAAGCCATGACATCTGAGATCGAGATTAATTAGCAGCATGCAGGAAAGAAGCTTACCGTACTGAGACCGTGACGACGCGAGGTTCCGGCTGGTCTCCGGTGACCTGAGAGGGCACGGAGAAAGTGGAAGAACCGGGAGATTCTGGCAGTTGCATATCTCAACCATGTAGCCATCTGGGTCGTGGAAGAAGAGCTGGTCGACTGTGATGCCACCTTCTTCGACAACTGCAGTTACATATTCGATGTTCTTCTCCTCCAGTTTCCTCATAACAAGATTCATGTCTGAACATTGAAATGAGATGTGGTTGTCTTTTGGATTGATCTTACTTTTCTTCTTCGTCGGTGCCTTGTCTGATGATTCGAGCAAATGGATGCCTACACCATAGTTGAACAACCTGAAAAACACCTCCATAATTAGCTTTTTTAAAATAGTTTCTTATATTCCCAAAACATTTTTTTTTATCGCATCTTGAGCAATTATTAAACCTAGCTCTCATTACTTATATATTGTGGCTTTTCTTCCTTGTTTTTTTTTTTTCCCTTACATACAAGAACCAGCAAGTTTTTCAAGGGATCGACTTGGACTAACATATAGCTAGGGTTTAGTCATTCAATTTTCTAAGACAATTTTCAGTTTTTTTTAAATAATATATATATTGTAAAAACTTAAAACTATATTATTTAAACATTTACCTTTTATTTTTCTTCATATAATAACAAATAAATTTAAATAACACTTGACACATGATCTAGTGGTTAGCTTTTTCCTACATGTGGACCATTAATTAGCAACAAAAAAAAAAAGTGAATGGATGAAATTGTCTGTTGAAATGATCTCCCCAACATGATGATCTCTCCATGAAGTCGAGATGACTTTAATATTAAATTAATTTTTATAATTTAATTTTGTTTTTCATAAATGATAGGAGACTACAGGCTTTTAATCTCTAAAAAAAATAATATATAGCTACAAAGATAATATATATATGCACACACACACGTACCAAGCTCCTTCAAACTTGAAGGAAGAAGGTCTTTTGATGAGAACAAAACCCAGAACATCGTCATAGAACTTGACAGATTCAGGGACAGACTTGCAAACAAATGAGACGTGGTTCAATGACAGAGGCATGGCTGTTCTTCCAGGTGAAGGAGAAGGAGAAACCCACCTCTCTATTTCTTCCTTAATCTCTCCTGTATTCGCCATGATCTCTCTCTCTCCTCTCTCTCTCTCTCTCTCTCTCTCTCTCTCTAAAGTCTTCTCTCACTTCTCCTAGGAAATGTGATGTGTGGTGTTGTTGGTAGAGGTTACTGGGGATGGAAGAAGGTATTTAATATTTATACACAGCTGAAAACTCCAGCTCATTCTATCACAACAACGTGTTTAGCGTGTTTGAATGCTGTGTATACCTTTTAAATTTATTTATTCTTTATATTCTAGTATCAGAAATAAAATGATATTAATTTAATTTATCCACTTGATGTTTGGATCTGGGAGGATCACCACCGACCAGAGTATTTTATATAATTTCGACAGATCAATATTTAACCGTTGATTCGAAGGTTGTCATGTCCGAAATTTCGGTCGTTCCTTTGTGTTTTTTAATTACAATAGAATTTTTTTGGTTTTGGATTATTTTGATGAGCTGTTTCAGAGTTATATTATTTATGTGTGTGTGTGTGTCTATATATATATATATATATATATATATATATATATATATATAAGGCCAACTAAAAATAAAATTATTTAGAATTGTGCAATTTAATCTAAAAAAGACACAATAAAATATTTTTTTATGAATAAAATTATGAGCATGTATAATATTGCAAGAATATCATTATCAATCTCGCAAGGTCATTACATTATCTGATTGCAATGAAATATTAATATAATATATATATATATGTCAAAAAATTTCTCTTAAAATTTCATCTCAATCTAACAGTCGAATTAAAAGATATAACTAATATTGTAAGATAATTCATTATTGGAAAAAATACTATTTAGCCGAAACGGAATGGGCAGAATAATTCCGAAATATTCCTGCTGGTATTTAGTGAAAAATCTAGATTGAGCTGGAATTTAAACTGAGATATAAATGACATGATTTTATCTTTTTTTTTAACTGATACAAAACGTTTCGGCAAAAATACAAACCCTGTCTTAAAAAAATAATAAATTATATATTTTTTTGTAATTAATATTTGAACATAGTTTTAAATGGAGCACGTTTAAAACTAAAATATGTACTGATCAACCAAATATTCTTAAAATAAAATATTGTTTGAACCATACTGAATCACATTATTATTAATATATTTGTTTCCATGGTTCATCGCATGCATGTAAAGGCAACACAAACATTCTGTAAGTATATGTTCATACTTGTATTTGAAAAATATTTCTGAATAATTATTTATTTTATTTTGTATTTTAAATTAATTTTTATATGTTTTCATATCATTTCAATATGGTAATATCAAAAATATATTTTTTCTAGAAAAAAATTATTATGGTACATTTCTGAACAAAAAATGGTTTTAAAAATAACCTCATCATGCTAAATTAAAAAAAAAAAAAAAAACATTATTACGATACACTATTAGGCTCTGTTTGGTAATACGTTTGAAAAGCAATTTTAAAAAAATATAAAATTTTATTATTATTATTATTTATTTTAAATTAAAAAAATAATGTTTTTAGATTATTTTTTATGATAATATAAAAAATAACCTTTAAAAAAAACATATTTAAAAAAAAAAACAATTTAGAAAGCAAACACAACTCTCAAAACACTAGACAGACAACATTTGGAATAAATATTCTCAATGGGCGTGATATGGTGACAAAAGGCTTGAGATCTATACAGTAGGTCTCGAGTTCAAGTCAAAGTCTGCACTTATTATAAGAATCTGAAATAATCAAGATTTTATTCTCTCATTTGATCTATAAAATATTATTTTTTAAGAAATATGATTTTCTCGAATAAAAGAAAACACTTGAAATAACTATTAACCATGGAATCTGAGAGGGTACCACAAAAGACCAGACAGAGATGATTGAATAGGAATACTACATTGTACCTCAACACCTGTCTGCTACAAAATTTTTTATCTTAAAAATGAAGAAAAAAAAATATTTTTAAATAAAAACAACAATATCATCCCACTCTCATACTATAACCAAAAAAAAAAAAAAACTCACGTACGCACGCGAGTAGTTGAGCTGTAAGAGCTTATGCATGCACGTGGTGGGGTTGTAATTTATGTGGACCAGAGTCGCCATAAATTATTTAGGGTTTTGACGCAGACAAAAATTAAAGTAGAGATGTACAGGGTTGTCAATACTGTTTTATAACGGTCAGAACGTTTGGTGTCATTAAAAAAACTGAGATAAAATGATGTCTTTTTTATATCGGTTTTAATTTCGATTCATTCCAGAAATATCGGCCAAATTTCAGTTGAAACGTCTCGGTGCTGCTCAGAGTGTGCTGTTCCGACCTTAAAATCCTCCTTATTTTGATTAACTTGTGATTGTGTTTTTAATTTTGAGATTATATTTGTTTGACTTTGTGTTTATATTGTATAATTTAAAATTAATTTATCTTGAATTTTAATTATGCTTGTTAAATTAATATTTTAATTTTTTTTCATATATATATATATATATATATATATATATATATAAAATTAATTATATATAAACAGTACAACCTTCAAACGACAAGCCGAAATGCTCCGAAACCGAAATATTTCGTACCAATAGAAAAACTGAAACGGCGATCGAAACGATATTGACAACTTTGGTCTTGTCGATGTATATAATATTGTTTTCTTTGATAAGAGAGTGCAGCTGTCTTCCTTTCTTATTTACTTATCAAAAGGTGAACCATCCTTCGACTTTTCTTGTTTTTTTTCTTTTCTTATTTGCTTATCATAATTGTTGTTGACATATGATAAGCACGTTGGGTGGATCTTTATTTATATATGTAAAATAAATTTTATGTTAGAAATTGTTTATTACAAGTAAACATTTTGCAAAAGTGTCATATTTAATGCTGTTTTTATTCCTTTTGTAATGCAATTTCCGTTGATAATAAGTATCTTGCAAGGTTGTCAAAATCGAGATTTTGACACGAATCGGAAAGGGCTCCGAAAAATCGGATCGTAAGATCGGATCGTAAAATCGTAAGATCGGATCGTAAAATCTTAAGATCGTACCCGAATTTGTCCGTACAAAAATCGTTAAATCACAGCTAAAATCGTGTGAGAAGAAAAATCGTAAAATCGTATGTAAAATATTTCTGAATACAAAATAACATAATTATGGACATAAAACTTAATTAGTTTAGGTTCATACATGATTTAAAATAACTTAAAAATACATTACAAAACAATTATGTCCATAGAATTTCATTAGGTAAAAACTAACAAATTTAAAATAAATATTTTGATGATATGCTATATAAATTAAAATCAGTCTCATATCCGTCATTTTCCTAGTTATTTTTAATACATTCATCAAAAATATTATTATTGAAAGGATTATCAGTACTAATACTGGTACTAACACCGATATTGCTAGTACTAGCTTCAATTCCAACAAATTATTTCGACATTAGAACATGAAAATGATTTAAAAACATCAAAAAAAATTTAATTTAAAGTACAAAATAAAAATAAAAATAAAAATTCAAAAATTTTAAATATAAATTTAAAGTTAATATTTAAATCAATATATGAGAATTAAAAAAAAATATTGTGTAAAAATTTTTATCTTTCTCTGTCAAAATGAGTATTCATCTTTCTGGTTATTTCTCGACAATGACTGATTTTCTTGTTGCAATGATATATTGTGAATTCTAAAAATATTGTGATTTTCTTGTTGCATCATGGATCAATCTCGGTCGACATTACAACCTTGATGAATGATTATGAAAAATATGAAAATCTTGAATCAAGTTATTTTTCTTATACACTTGTATTTTTATTTTATTATTTATTAATCAATTTATTTTCAATCTAACATTTCTATTTTTTTTGTAGAATTTGGTGGAAAGTTAAATTTAGCAACAAATGATAATTAGTTTAAAATCGGGTGTATTTCTTAAAGAATTTTATGTTAATGTTTTGTTTATTTTGAAGCCCTTTGAAGGCAATTTCTGTAATTTAAATTTAAATTTGTTCACTTGTGTAGTTTAATTATTTCACCTCATGCTAAATTAAACAAAACAAAAATATTATAAAGCTGAAAAAAATTAATAAACACTATATTAACAATTAAATACATTAATACTTGTATTAGTTGCAAAAAAATACTGTGGGAGTTGATAAGAAAATTAATTTCAAGCCCATCAGAAAAGTCATTCGAAAATCCATCAAAAAGCCCATAAAAAAGCCCATTTGTGGGCCCAAAAACCATTTCCGGTTTTTTCAATTTTTTTAATCTTAAAAACCGAACCGAAAGTGGTCGGTTGTTGATGGGTTCTGTTATAAGAAAATTAATTTCAAGCCCATCAGAAAAGTCATTCGAAAATCCATCAAAAAGCCCATAAAAAAGCCCATTTGTGGGCCCAAAAACCATTTCCGGTTTTTTCAATTTTTTTAATCTTAAAAACCGAACCGAACCGAAAGTGGTCGGTTGTTGATGGGTTCTGTTCGGTTTCGGTTTTTTTTTTAAAAACATACAATTTTCGGTTTGATTACTTTTTTTGATAAGAACCGAAAATGCTCACCCCCCTGGATATTTGTGTGTACCCGTTGAATATTCTATTAATACCTGAAACCTGATCGGGTTGGGTATAAAATTTAGGATCAGGTTCGGATCGGGTATGAATATGAATATTACAATACCTGATCCATGAAACCCGTTGCCATTCCCACCCATCTCTCTAACTAAAAACTGAACTACAGGGGTGCTCGCTCTGCTTTTTAGGGTTTTCCCTTCAAAACCTCTTTTTTTAGGGTTTAAGCCGCCAATCTCAATCAATTTTCATGTTTTGCAGCTTTTAATTATTGACTGAGCTGAGCTACTTACAATGTCGAATCGGCCAGAGCTACTAGCTCCACCTGAGATTTTTTATGATGATTCAGAGGCTCGTAAATACACTTCCTCTTCTCGTATTATCGATATTCAGGTACTCTTTTTTTAAATTTTTAAATTTTTTCAACTCTTTAATGCTTATTTAATGATTTTGTTAGCCGATGATGATGTGTGGCTGTTAATAGGCTAGGCATCGGAAAGAGCATTAGAGCTTCTTGCTTTGCCTGTTGATGGAATCCCTAGGTTACTCCTCGATATCGGTATGTTGCATTTTGCATTTCCATCACAATTACATTATGAAGCCACGCTCTCTTCTCTGTTTGTAAATGTGATTAATTTATGGTTTATGGTTTGTTTTCCAGGTAGAAAATAGCTACTCCATTGATTTCGTTAATTTTTTTAGAATTCTTATCTTGTAGGAATCAAACATAGGGCCTTGACTTTGATAATTCTATGGTGAAAGAAACTGGGAATTATAGTACCATGGACGAGATAACAAGAATAGAGAGCCATACACACAAGACTTTAAATGGAATCAACTATCACAATAGACTTTTTTTTTTGTAGCTGTGGTGTTTTTCCTTTTAATATGCCTGTGTGGGACAATAGCTATTTACACGTCAAACTTTTGCTGTTTTAAACCTTGAATTTCTGATACTTGTTACATTTTTTTGTTGTTAATTATTCTGTCTGCAGAATTCTGTTCCAAAGTTTTAAATTCTTACTGTGATTGTTCTGGCTTTTTCAGGCTGTGGATCAGGGCTTAGTGGGGAGACATTAACTGAAAATGGTCACCAATGGATCGGCTTAGATATTTCACAGTCAATGCTTAGTATGTTTGATTGAGTTTGTTCAATTTTGTAATATTTCCCCGGAGGTTCATGTTAGGTTATTTTGCATTTTTCTTTCTTGTGAAATCCAGATATTGCTTTGGAGAGGGAGGTTGAGGGTGATCTTTTACTTGGTGATATGGGTCAGGTATCCAACTAAGATTCAATTTTAGTTTATATGCTCCACAACACAATAAAAAAAGAAGAATCAAGGTTGCGGGGGGGAATACAATTGCTTGGCCAGGATGCCTTTTTCTTTTTTCTTTATAAAAAATACTGATTTAGTAGGATGCCAGTTTTGTGCCTTTGCGGCCTTATGGTTGGGATAAGGTCGATGAGCTAAACATTAATCACTGATGCAAGGTTTTGCAATCTTCTAGTTTATTTCACTTTTGACCAAATATTCTGTGTCATATGACACTTGAGGTTTAATACTTAATGCTATGTGAACTTATGATTTGTGAATGTTTGTACTTTTGAAAGCTATTTCAGTTCAAGACTTTTTTGTCGTTGTTATTATGATAGAATATGCAATTAAACCTGCAAAATAGGTTTTAGCTTATTAGTTATCTCTGAAATGCTTATATTTATGTTGCAGGGCCTAGCACTTCGACCTGGAATTATTGATGGTGCCATCAGTATTTCAGCTGTTCAGGTTTCACTCTCGTATGCTGTAGACATTTATGCATGTATGCAAGTGTTTTGTGTTAGAACGTGTCCAAAAAAATCAGTTTTTCCTTAATTTATGCGATTCATCTATCTTCATCTTCTGATGTTCCACCTATTTGAATTATTTCAGTTAAGTGGAGGCTTGCTTGTGTTGTGCTCTTTGATGAACATGTCTTTTATTGAAGGAAACAAAAATGTCTATTTATGAATTACTTTTCCCCCCATCTTGATTGTTCTCTCTTTCCACAACCTGACCTTGAAAAACAGAAGATTGCAGTTTTTCAAGGCAAAGGGTTTAATGACAGTTAAATTGTCATTTTGGTTGTAAGGTCTGAACTTATATGTCTTCCCTAACCGACCCATTTATTACTTCCGCTAGGGCCTATCAAAGCTTGCTTACATGCTGGCTTCTCATTGTGCCAAGATCTTTATAGAAACAGTAAATTAAGGTAGAGAGGTGGACATTTCTAGATGGCTGGAAAATTTTAATCAGACTATTAACAATTATTCTTTGTGAAGTTGGATGAGCAAAAAAGAGATTTCGGGGAGGATGTTGTAGAAATGTTATGATATTGAGATTAGGGGTCTATGGTTTTCCTCTTTTCTTTTCTTTCTGGAGCCTGCAACCTGGTCTAGTGTTGCTTGTTCTTCCTAGCCTCGTATATTTCCATCTTTTCTTTCATATCTTTTGTATGAGTTGTTTCTTAAATGTGAATTTGCATAACACTTTAGTGAGTGCTTTTTTCTCACTTTATTCTTCTGATTTGGCTCCCAGTGGCTATGCAATGCAGATAAGTCCTCCCATGAACCAAGACTAAGATTGAAGTAAGTTCCTTCTCTTTTCTTTTCTGCTTTAGGTTTATGTAGTCTGTCAACACTCAATCCGTTTTGGGATTCAATATTGGGCTTGGTTTCTTCTGGATTTTTTTCAGAGAAAAAACTGGTTCTCATTAATGCGAAGCATTAAAGATTGATATATCTATAACAGATTACTCAGAAGAGGGGAATTCACAAGAAACTCAAATATTCAATTTGACTAAACTCACTACTTTGAACAAGTTTTGTTGCATTCTATAAGATTTCTTTCAACACTAGATAGTGATCAAAATTAGCCATTTGATATTCCTCTGGAGTCTTTGAATGACCGGTGCCTATTTTTCATATTGTAAACTGATTGACAATTTTACGGCAGGGCTTTCTTTGGATCATTATATAGATGTTTGGCAAGAGGAGCAAGAGCAGTGTTTCAGGTGTATCCAGAAAACATAGCCCAGCGTGAATTAATTTTGAGATCTGCAATGCATACTGGATTTGCTGGTGGTGTTGTTATGGATTACCCACACAGGTATGCTAGGCTTCCATCTTGAAATCTCATGTTGAGTTTTTCATGGCTGGTAAGCTCATAAGTATTATTTGCTGTACATTTGTTTTTCACTTGATTTTAATAGCATTGGCCCTATCCAACCCTGGGAATAAAAGCCTGCACATAAAAGGCATCGAACTTCGCGGCAAGAAAGAGTGGTTTTATCATGAATCTGAACCTTGAGAGCTAGATGTGGTAGATGCTCTGTTTGCCTGCTCTCTTTATCAATCAAGTTTATCTTCTGACATGTAATTTCCTTCAAGTAACACAGAGCTAAAAAAAAAGAATCTTGCTAATAATTATCCTCTGGTTCCATATTCCTTCGGAGTTTCATCATTCGCTGGCTAAACTATTTTTCTGTCGCAGTACCAAGAGTAGAAAAGAATACCTCGTGCTTACTTGCGGACCACCATCTATAAGCACTGCTGTTCCCAGGGGGGAAGGCGAAGACGGAGAAAGCTGCTCTGAAGATGAAAGTAGTGAAGAAAACCAGATGGTGGGTTGCCTTGACTTGGATTTTTTGTTTCTTTTCAAGCTTTAACCGTGCTGTTTGTAAGCATGGTATCCTTTTCTTTTCAATTCAGATTTCACGAATCACTAATAAACATGTATCCTGAGAATGCAGGTTTGCATTTCAGACAGGAACAGACCTAAGAAAAAACAGAGAATTAGCAGGAAAGGGAAGGGCAGAGAGTGGATATTTAAAAAGAAAGAGCAACTGAGACGAAAGGGAAACGCAGTGCCTCCTGACACAAGATACACGGGTCGAAAACGGAAGGCTCGGTTTTGATCTTTACATTACACGTGTAGCCAAGCCTGAAGTGATGCAGGTGATTCTTGCTGAATTTACATTGCTTGGATCCATGTAGACATGAAATATAATATTTACTAGATTGGTAGCGACATTGAAGTAACAAAAAGGTCCTTAATTGTGCACAACTCTTCAATACATAGTGTGATAGAGCATAGAATGTAAGTTTCAATAACATCGCACTCTGCAGAATTTGATCACCATCCAGACTTTGTTTCTGATATATTTTAACTGGTGATGACGATGACGATGACGTGTCATGGAGATTGGCCATCGCCAATGAAGTATATTTGTGATGGGATTGTAGCAGCTGGTTTAGTGAGAAAATAAATATTTGTAGGCCTGTTTGAAAGTCCACAAATATACGTGATGTCATGCCATCATACGACTCGTCAAATCTTATGCCCCCCCACTCTCCTTAATTGCCTGTTCGGAAATAAAAAATACTTTGAAATACAGGGCCAAACTGTTTTTTTTCAAACTAACATGTTAAAAAACCTTAGATAAGCAAGTCATAAGATTACAAATGAGTAGTGATTTTTTATTTATTTAGAAATATATTAAAATATTTTTTAAGAAATATTTTAAATATCAATACATGAATGGTGATAGCTATACCGGCAGAAGTCCCATGAGCCTGTTTGGGAGTGTGATTGTAGTTGTTTTTGAAAATATTTTTTATTGAGAAATGTATTAAAATGATTTTTGTATTTTTTAAAATATATTTTTGACATTATAATATCAAAATGATATTAAAACACTAAAAAAAAAATTTAAAATAAAAAAAAAATTTCATTTTTTTTAAAGTATTTTTGAAATATAGTGCCAAATACCCCCCTTGTATCTATAGAGTTTATTATTTCTATCATATCGCTTAACCATTCAAAAATGTTGACAATTTTGGTACTTCAAATTCGTTA
Source organism: Salix brachista (assembly GCA_009078335.1). Lineage (NCBI taxonomy): Eukaryota > Viridiplantae > Streptophyta > Magnoliopsida > Malpighiales > Salicaceae > Salix > Salix brachista. The sequence continues at coordinate 460,794 of CM018574.1, forward strand.
TAAACTACATGATATTATTATGAAGAAATATATAGGATTAATTTCATTCGAAGATTGATGTTTGTTAGGTTAATTTGAAAAGCGCATGAAGAAATATAACGAGAGCTTGAAGAGGAAAAAAATACAAATGTATTCTACTCAAGCTTCTTTAAATTATTAATTACAAATTATATATAAAAATAATAATCTAATTTAGCCTCGCAAGCTAATATAAAAAATTATGGACTCGAAATCTAATTAGTCGGGGTTTAAAATTAAGTTAGAAAATATTATCCTAACTAAATTTCATTAACCAGACAAATTAAATACTGCTATTGAGGTTGTTTTTGAAAATATTTTTTGTTTATAAAAATTAATATATTTTTATTTTTTAAAAAATATTTTTGAAATCAACACATTAAAATAATCTAAAAATATATTTTTTTAAATTTAAAATAAAAAATATCTCCATAAAATTCATTTTTTTAAAAACACATTCTCAAACACCGGTGAACCCCAAAAATATATATTTTTAAAAAAACTGAATACGGAAATTGAAAAATGGAAGAAATGGGAAGCAAATGCATACTTGGCAGCTACGACTGCTATGAGAAATGGGAACCCCAAAAATATATATATTCTTATAATGCTTTCCTGGCAGCACCAGCACCCTAGCTTCTTTCAGTTACCAGACAAAGCTCTCTCCTCTCCTCAACTCTGTCTCTCCCATCTCCATACACAGCTCTCCGGAACAAATCTGTTGTTTTCTTTTTCTCATCAAGGAAGAGGGAAAGAGATATGCAATCGGTGGTGTTGAACCCAACCTGCTACTGCAGGGCTCAACAAACCCCAGACACCTCCTGCAGCTCTCCTCCTCCTCCTCCTGCTATTCTTTACAAGGATTCGAGGAGCCCCAGTCACCAGCGGCGAGGCATGCTTTTCTTGCGAATTCAATCGCCTTATTTCACACGGAGGAGGCCGGGTTCTTTTCTCTCTCTTTTCTTTCTTATAATAATCGTGAATATATATAATTCATCATGTCCTTTTTGTAATCTTTTAATTCAGTACGTATTAGCCAGGCACGCAGTTTCGAGTGGAGTAATTAATGGGTTTAGTTTATTTTGTTAGAAATTAGCGAAGTTAATTTTTTAGAGTGAAATAATTTATGGGTTTGATTTATTTTATTAAGTGATGTTGCTGAATAAGTCATTTTTTCATGTTGTGTAGTTGTAAAGGCTGTTGCTACTCCAGATTCAGCAGTTGAATTGCCGTTAACTGCAGACAATGTTGAGAGTGTATTGGATGACGTTAGACCTTACCTGATTTCAGATGGTGGTAACGTGGCATTACATGAGATCGATGGAAATGTTGTTCGATTGAAATTACAAGGAGCATGTAGTTCTTGTTCGGCTTCTGTTATGACGATGAAGATGGGTATTGAGCGTCGCTTAATGGAAAAGATCCCTGAGATAGTTGCTGTAGAAGCTGTGGCGGATGAAGAAACTGGTCTTGAGCTGAACAGAGAGAATATAGAGAAGGTAATCGAATTGAAGCCTTTATTTTTCAGTGCTTACATATATTTCTTTGGAATGGAACTGAGCAATTATTAAATCATGAACCACCTCTTGAAAGGATCCACGTTGTAATGGTAAAAGGAGAAAAACAAGGATTCAAAGATGCTAAGTTGCAGGATAAAAATCAAAAAAGAAAAGAACAGAGTGTAGATGTCTTTCCTCAGAGGAGCTCTATGCAATTTTATAATCATGGATGCTGCCTCTTGAGAATAGAAAGACTTTTGTGTGCTTGTGTATTTGCTTTCTGAAATTATTGTTCTAATTCTGTTAGATTACAGAGCCAGTAAACAGCAGTCTTATGTCATTGAGTGTCACTCTTGGCGCGTGGTCCTCTACTTGCTACAAGAATTCCGGAACATTATCCTTCTTTTACAATTTATTCTTCCATGGTTTGGCATCAACTTTTATTTCAGCTCATGGTATTTATTTCGGGTCTGGAGTGATGTGTTTTCTATGATGTCTTAAAGTTCTCTAAACTAGGATGCTCTTTGAGAGTCCCTACTGCCATGTTCCACCACCTGCATCTAATGTCCACACAGTTTCAACCCCCTTTTATATTTTTTTTGCTCCTCTAGGAGAACTTAAATTATGAGTGGTTTCTGCACATTACTATCATGGAATTTTGAGGATGGTTAAACCTATGAAATCAACAAATGAACAGTGAATGGTCCTCTACTTGCTCGATCAAAGCCAATATGACTCTAATACCAAGGCTTACCTCCCTTCCAAGAGAATTTTGCCTTTTCAGGAAAATGGAATTGGAATTACAGGCTACGCTTCTTCCTTAATGGCCTATTGTCTGATGATTAGCTTTTGTGGCTCACAAACTGTGATCAAGGCTAACAAACAAGTGGTAGCGTAAATTATCAATAAGACTCTACTTGACTTTTTTTATATCCCAATAGGTTGCTGCATTTTCTGTGTCTTTAACAGGTAACCATTATGTAACAATTTTGGCTGTGACATGTCTATCAGTAATAGCCTCAATTGATTTTATTCTTTGGGATAGGTTTATCAAAGTCTCTGGATAGTCTTGAGTGTTGTATTTCTTATAAGAGCTGCTTTTAACAAAAGTTTGAGGGTTTTGGGAATTTTTTAAAAGCAGGAAGTCTTCTGGAACCGTGCTTTGTCATTGATTTGGAATCTTTGGCAGGAGGGAAACTTTAAAAAAAAATTAGGCTGGAAGCTTCTGGTTTTTTTTGTCCTCATTTAGGATAAGCTAGCTCTACTAGCTTAAAATTGGTGCTGTCACATGAGTCTCTAGAGGTTTTCTTCAGCAGGTTTGCAGTGAATTTCGAGAGTTTTGATGTCTTACTTCTGTTGTTTTTGGTTGGTTCTTTTCAGCTTTTGTTTCTTGGTGAAGTCTCTTTTCACCTGTATTGTATGTCCTTCCCCTATTCTCCGGTACTCTAGGGTATTTTCCTATCAAACATATATGTGCTTCTGTCAAGTCTAAGATGGTCAGAAGCAAAACGGTGTCTTTGTGCTGGCGTATTTCACTTTATTGAGCCCCCTGAAATTACTGCCTTCGAGATGCAATGCCTGGTGTGAGCTGTTGAGCTGTTTTTGATTGGCAATGTTCTGCTTTTTATTAGGGCTGTAACCTCATAGCCTTGTGGCCGGGGTGGCATTTTTGTATCTTCCTTTTCTTCCACATATACACACCCCTGCTCACCAATCCCATAAATAGGATGGCCATCTCCTTCTCGAACTTCAATTTGGTAACTGGTTATTTCCTGTTATTGTGTCAGGTACTGGAAGAAATAAGGCCATACCTTGTTGGGGCAGCAGGAGGATCTCTTGAACTAGTGGAAATTGAGGAGCCAATAGTTAAAGTCCGATTAACAGGGCCAGCAGCTGGGGTCATGACTGTACGAGTTGCCGTCACCCAGAAATTACGCGAGAAAATTCCAGCCATTGCTGCAGTTCAACTCCTATGATGCTCTTTCAGATTTCTAGTCCAGAGCATGATATTACCAAATAAAAGGAGTCATTGAACTCTTAATACCCGGTATAAATACCACATTAGATTGTGTACAGTGTAGAAGCATGCAGTTGTTGGATACTGGTATTTTGAAAATCCAATTTGAGGAAATTGAAATTGCAAACCATTTTGCATTCACACAACCATCTGCACCACGTTCTGTGAAATATAGCTGTGCTGATACTAACCAATTCAGGGTTTGTGTATTTGATTTTTGTATGTTTTTGGATCATTTTAACGTGTCTAAATTAAAAAAAAAAAGTAATTATTATTGCAATGCTGCTGATACTCTTTCTCGGATAATCGGATGGATGAGCTCCAGTTATCCATCCTTTGTTAGCCAAATTTTTTGACGATGTTCAATGAGTGTAGAAGTTCCTGCGAGATCGATTTTTAATAAATATATCTTAGTAGTTTTATCTGGGCAATTAAATTCTTATATTTTAGTTTATTACCAAGTCGTTGCGTTTGGAGATACAGGAGAGAGGAACGATCCATAAATCTCCATTTGGATAGAATTTATATATTTTTAAAATAAAAAATGTAAAGAAGCATATTTATTATTTCTGTTGTTTTTTTCCCTAGAAAGTAACCATATACTTCCTAGCCCGTCCATGGTAAGCGGACATGCTTCCAATTTTTCATCCATTTCAAGTTTAGAAAAACAAAATTTGATCATATATATATATATATATATATATATATATATATATATATATATATATATATATATAAGGATGAAAAATAGTAGGATCCATGTTGTAGTGGTAGTTTACTAGTCTCTGTCCTCTTCCTACAAACTCGCTACGTTGTCTTAACCTTGAAACAACAGCCTCCATCTCCCATAGTTGTCTCTGTGATATTTTGAAGTAAAAGCAAAGAAAACCTGCAGCAAACCAACCCCGCCATCAAATATTCCCTCTTACCCCTCCAAAACACCACCTATGTCTAATCATTCTTCAACAATATGGAAACCCCTGCTCCTTCTCCAAAACCAGCCAAAGACTACAGCTCCTCGGTTGACACTTCTCGCCCATTTCGATCAGTCAAAGAAGCTGTTGCGATTTTCGGCGAGCGGATTCTCGTAGGAGAAATATACTCCTCGAAGCCGTATTACAATCCTCCTGGAGAAGAAAATATTTCATGGAGTTTCTTATCACCAAGTCCTAGCTACAAAAGCCCCAAAGAAGATCATCATCATCATGAACAGAATGAGGTCTTTGGTACTCTAATGAAACTGGAGGCTGAACTCGAGGAAACAAAGACTGAGCTGAAGTTACTGAAGGAGAGAGAGTCCGAGACTGAAATTGCACTGGCTTCATTGAATGCTGAAGTTCACAAGAATATGTCTAAGTTGGCCATGGCAGAGGCAGCTGCAGCTAGAAAGGCAGTAGAGACCAGGGAGGTGAGTTTTGAGAGGGAAAAGAACGAAGATCTTCTTGAAGAGGAAGAAAGGATGAGAGAATCGATGATAAAAATAGAGAATTCTCCATCCTTGGCTCACATATTGAGTCTCGGGGAGGAGAAAGGGTGCATCCCAGGAAAGGAGAGGAAGGTGATGAAAAAGAAGCCTATTGTCCCTCTTGTGGGAGACCTGTTTTTCAAGAAAAAAGGATCATCTAATAATAACCCTTTATATGCATATGCACCTCCTGAAGTGTATTTTAATTGAGAAAACTTGGTTTGTTTTTTATTTAGTTTTTTCTATTGAAAGTTCAAAAAAGATAAGACCATGCAGAAGAGCTTGTGCTTGAAGTGTTGCAAGGTGAGTTGAATTTCTGTATGGTGATTCTATGTAATGTGTTGTTTTGTGTCTATGTTATTCAAATGTTTTCCTTTGCTTGTTCAAAGTTTTGTAGCCCTGCAAATTCTCAATATCAGGAAACAGAGAGAACTATTTTGAATTAAATTGACACTCTTTCATTGATTTTTCTTGATGCATTTCTAGTGCTGGCCAAGGTTGTTTTAGGAGTGGCATAAACTTATAAATGATCAACTGAGAGCAGACCAATCCCCCCAGAGAGGGTTCAGAATCTGTCCCATCTCATCAAGGTTCATTACTGGATATCAATTCAAACTAGATAGACAGTTTTTGAATCTCAACCAAGAATTACAATTAAAAGCCAAGATTTTTTTTTGAGAGAACCCATAATAGTTATTTACACATACCTAACAAGCTGCTGACCTAATTATCGGCAAGGTAAGGGAAGAAATACTAAAAACCCAACATAAAACCAAGAAATCACACCCTATTAATCTGTATGCATTCTGACATTAAGTTGTGCACACCTATAGGATAATTATTTGTGTGTTTCGACACATTCAACTATCACAAACTACTTGCAACAGTATAATCCAGACTTGTTCAAATTCCAAGTCTCCATTGTCAACAGCAATATAAACACCAGTCTATCACCGAAGAGACAGCATCACCAGCAAAAGATTTTGACAACCAAATCTGCTCTATTTGAACATTCATGAAAATCCATCAGGTTCGCTTCCACAGGTTTGGACTTCAAGCCAACCCCTAAATCATCCACAAAGGTTTCCAAGAAAAACAAATCCAAGGAAAACAAGAGAACTTATATGAATCACATAGAGGGCGAGAGAGCACGTCATGAGGCTGTTGTCACCTGTGTTGAGTCGCCACTTACTTTTGTGTAAATAGGATGAAGCTCATACCCATACTTAGGCTCCACATGCACCCATTTGCGGCCTGTAAGCTTGTTTGTTTCAAACTTCACATTTCCTTCCTTCAAGGCATAAAGGGTGTGATCTTTCCCCATCCCAACATAGTCTCCAGGATGAAAACGAGTGCCTCGTTGCCGAACGATGATATTTCCAGGTATAACCCTCTGTATAACATATTAAAACCATCAAAATGAGAATTCAACATTCTCTAGTAGATATCAGTTAACAGAGGAGAAATAAAACAAGAAAAAATAGTGTCTAGTGCTAACCTCTCCACCAAACTTCTTGACCCCTAGATTCTTAGGTTTCGAGTCACGTCCATTCTTTGTGGACCCAGCTTGTTTTTTGGTAGCCCAACGTCTAAACATCAAGCTTAATCCACCAGAAGCCCCATCTAAACCATAATCATAATGACACCATAACACCATCGCACACAAATCCAAAGAAAGATGATACAGACAAAACTATGTTAAGGAAACAGGCATTACCAGTAATGCTTTCGTAATCACAGAGATACCACAACACCATCCCACACAAATTAAAAAAAAAATGGTACAAACAAAACAATGTCCAGGAAGGAAACAGGCATTACCACTAATGCTTGGATAGACAGGGACATTGGTGACCAGTTCCTTCACACTCAAATGTTTGCACAACATTGTTGTAAAATTCATCATGTTCAATCACCAAATAGTAAAAAAACCTGCAGGAGAATAAAAAAATGGCATCAAAACCCACAAACCACACTTATCAAAAAATCCAAATTCACCTCAAATCAGACCTTTATATTGATTTTACGAATGAAATTATCATAAGAAAAATTGGTCTCATTTCACAAGTTTGATTACAAAACTTTGCTTTTACTGTAAGGACACCTAAACTAGCAGAAATAATCTACTACAATTTGCTCTAACACGAGTTCAAACATTCTGACAGCCTAAACAATTATATAGACCAACCTACAGCTATGACAATACTGAAGAAATTGGTAAAAGCTAAACAAACAGCTGAAATATTCTTCTGATGTGGGGTTTCAATCTACAATCAATGTTGTCTTTAGGGTTTTTGTTCTTCATCCGGAAGCCAAATCTAAGCTTAACATGCATCAGGACAAAGTGAAATTATTTTTAAACCATAAACTGTGAGAATATTGAAGAAATGAGCAGACGCTAAACAGACAGCTGAGAAATTCTTCTGATTTGGGTTTTCAATATATAATCAGTGTTGTCTTTAGGGTTTTTACTTTCCAGCCAGCAAACTAAAGTTAAGCTTAACATGTATGAGGACAAAAAGATTGTATTTTTACACAGTTTCACCATTATTTTCCACAAATAAATGCACTGACAAGAACAAAAATCAGAACTTGAAAAGAACCCATCATTGATATGAGAAAAAAATGGCAAACACGCACCTCTTTTGCGTATGCAGAGACAAGACCCGGTGAGTTGTAGAGGGAGAGCACCTTGAAGAGCCCTTAGACTGCTGCAAACAACATCAATCAATATCAGAGAAGGACAACGTTGTCTTCTGTTTATAATAATTTGTAGTGTAAATTTCAATCGTACCCTTATAGATTCATTAATGTTAAACTTCTATCATTATGTTTTTAACCTTTCAATTTCACCCTTTGAGTTTTCCTAAAGTTCCAATCATGCTAAGAAAATCTCATCAGAATTTATCATATAATCATATTTAGATCTAAACCATTAATCTTTTATGAGTTAATTTTCTATTTTATACAATTTTTCTTCCTCAAGAAAATTTGTTTCAGAACATTTTTATTAAATATATTTATAATTTAAATTCAATTTAACTTCCCAGGGCAAGTCCAACGGGAGAGACATCTTAATAGGCAAAGCTAAATTTTTGTCCTTTTAACTTTTTTCATTCTTTTTCAGCTCTCCAACGAGAGAGCCATACCAGGAGCCAAAATGGCTTTCCTTTAAATGAGTAGCTATTTCTACATGTCTTGAGAGAGAAGCCAAAAATTAAAAAAATACCTCTGTTGTAAACGGGGGTTGTGCGTGTGTTGTGTGCTGTGTGTGTTTGTGGGTGGGGTGGGGGGGCTGCTGGCTGTGTGTGTGTGGGTGTGGGCTGTTGGCTGTGTGCATGGGGGGGGTGGGCTGCTGGCTGTGTGTGTGGTGGGGAGGGGGGGCTGCTGGTTGTGCTGGCTTGGGTGGGTACGGGGGAGAAGAGAGTTCTGGTGGGTGCTGGCTGGGGAGGGGGGCTGCGGGAGAGAGAAGGGAGATGTAGGGTTTTTTGGAGATGGTGATGCAGATGGCACAGGGAGGGGAGGGTAATTAAATGGGGTTGGTGGAGTTTTTTATTTTAAAATTATTTTTTTATTTAGATATAATAAAAAAATAATTTTATTTTTAGAGGGTTTATTAAAAGTAATTATTTAATTGGATAACTTACTCCTATTAATTGCATAATTAAACTACATACAAAATAATTGCACTATATTTAAAATCATATAAAAAAATAGCTCTCCAAAATGGCTCTTACCATTGGAGCACACATCAACAAAAAAGTCATATAAACACTATTTAAGGAGATATTTTACAGATTTAACTCTTAAAAATGACTCTTACCATTGGACTTGCTCTTAACCATATATTATTCACAACAACAACTTTAACTTATGATCTTTTTTCTAAATGATATCAAACAGAACGTTCATCATTTTTATCTCTATATAAATATTAATGGATGCCAATTTTTTATTTTTTATTTTCTATGAAGGCTTCTTGGATACCAAGCCTCTTTTTTATTGCGCAATTATTTATGTGTAGCTGAAACTCAAGAGTTGGACTAATTAGAGTAATCCGGCCCAGTCTTCTATCTCTACCTCTAAAACCCTGAAACCCTAATCTTCGAATCCCGTTTTGTTGCTTCAGGTAGCCTTCTCTCCGCCTGAAAGGTTCCTGCTTTAGCTCCCGGGGAGAGAAAAGAGAGAGCTTCTGAAGAGATATACGGTAGAGGCAATGGGGGCGAGCAAGAAAGAATCAGATGAAGTGGATAAAAAGGAGGAGGAGAAGAAGAACAGAAAAAAAAACCAACGCACCAAGAAAGAGAAGCTCAGTACAGAAGAATCCCTGCTTCATTTAAAACAAGAAGACACAGCAACTGATTACAAGGTATGCACCGTTTCATCTTTCAATGTTCTTTCTCTTCCGTGTTTTCCTGGAAAGCATGATTTTTTTCTACTTTCTGCAGAAACAAAACTAGCACTGCTCCTGCTCATGAGAAATTTTGGTTTTATGCTTTCAAAGCTTACTTATATGCTGCAGCGACTATGTTGTGATAAATACTTCATGGGCTATGGCTTTTTTGGTTGTTTGAATTGTTATTTGTTAGTGATGTGTTTGTTGGAATATATGTTTTTTCTATGCGTACTGTATGTATGTTCTGGATAGCGTTAATGAGGTTAGTGTTTCTTTTATATGGTAGGTGTTTTCTGAGGATGATGCTTCTGAGGATTATAAATCAGTAGAGAAGTCAGAGGCTGGCGACAGCGAATCCTCTGGAGATGAGGTACATGGTAATTGCCTGGATTTGCTTTATTTGCTAGCATGCACTGTAAAGAAAAATGTAGTGATAAATTTTGGTGCTATCTAGCATTTTCTGTTTCAGAACAAAGCAAGTAGAAGAGAAGGCTAGTTATGTATAAAAGTTAGTCTATTCATCATGATTGGTTTAGTGGTGTTAGTAATTTGACTGGTGTCTAATCAAAATTAAGGTTCAAGATTTTTTGGCTATTAAACAAGGGAAATATTTGTCTCTCCCTTTCCTTAGATATTATTAAATTTCATGTCCCACCTGGAAACTTTTCCCTGTTATTGTGATCCCTTGTACTTTAATATCTTAATAATGACCACTGCAGGGCTTTCACAACACCGGCAGTAATGAGGGCTTGGCCAATGAAGGTCAGAGTGAAGACTCTGAACCTGATCATGGAGGTGAGGAGAGTGACTCTTCTGAGGATGAGGTACGTTTCTTTTTTCATCATCCTTTGATGCTTGAAAAATAATTTATAATTTACTCGGATTTCTACTTAATTCCTTATCAAATGTGATTTATTTGTTTGATTATTTTCATTCAAAAGGTGGCTCCTAGAAATACAGTCGGTGATGTTCCATTGGAGTGGTACAGGGACGAAAAACATATTGGGTATGACATTGCTGGAAAGAAGCTTAAAAAGAAAGAAAGACAAGATAAACTTGATTCATTTCTTGCAAATGTTGACAATTCAAAAAATTGGTGAGTTTTCCTATTGTATTCATGCTTTTTTCATGTCAATACTTATCAATGACAATGAAATACTCACTCCTTATTCTTCTTTAGTTATTAAGGTTTTCCCCCTTAACTATGCTTTAGTTGCTGCTTCATAACAAATAGTTGCATATACCAGGCAAAGAGGGAAAAGGACTTGTCTTTAAGTTGGATTTTTAGAGGTTTGTTGGATGAGAAGGGATTTAAAGATTGGTGGAGGCAGTGAGTTAGAACTAGCTCTTCCTCCACCATGTTTTTTTTCTTTGTTATGAGGAGCTTAAACCGTGGTTTAATGGCTTATTGTTTTGTGAAAATGAATCTTATTTTCTTTCTTATTCAATGTTGTTGTCAATGTTCTCAATAGATTTGACTTAGAGAGGAGGGCAGTGGGGGTATTGTGAGAGGGATGCATGTAGATGTTCTAGATTTCATCTTGTTAGATTTTCAGATGTGGATTGATCTATCATCCCCTGCAGAAAGATTCTGTCTAGAGTTATAAACTGTCTTGAAAGGTGACAGTGTTGTTTCTGTAAGGGTTTACAACTTTGCATTTCCATTATTTAAGCGTGCTAGTTTTCCTATTTAGTGTGTTGGTATAGTTGCTTTTGTAGAAGTGCATTTGAGCTAAAACGTCAATTTGATGCTTTCCCATGTGCTTTTCAATAATTTTGACACATCATCATTTCAAAATCATCCATAGGCACTGGTCAAAGCATCAATTTTATGTTTTCTCATCCCAAATGCAATCTGGAAAGCCCTTTTAAACGCATTTCAAATGTATTAACAAACTCAGCCTCAGAATCTATCTTTGTTTAAGAGTTATGTAGGGGATGCTGAATAAAAGAGAGTGGTGAGGGATTTCCTTCAGTGTCAGTGAGGAAAGGAAAGGAGACCCGGTCGGTTTGTTGGCAGTTCTGATCTTAAATTGGAGAGTTTAGGACATGGTAATAACACTTTAGGAAAATCCTTTCTTGTAAAAGATCACATCTGAAAACAAGAGAAAAGGAAAGTAAGAATAAAAGAAAAAAGCACCAATCAATCTGTATATAACTTAGCGAGGAAGAAAAATCGAGTGCTATTTTTTTAATCTGGTACTTGTTTAATGCTTAAGGAGGACAGTGAATATCTTTTAGAAATCTTTTATTTGTAATTTCTCATAGTTATGTTGATGGTAGAGCTGTTGAATCGTTCACATATCATTACAATATGTATATATTATGGAAGATTAAGAGAATAGAATGCAGTATTATGTCTTAGTGTTCAATAATTGGTAATTACTTTGCAGATTACTAGATAGGAAATTTGAAGCATTTAAATGGCTTGGGCATAATTTGGCCCTAAAAACCTTTGTGCAATAGATAGCACAACCTTCTACCATTTCTCATTTTGGCAAACAAGTTATTATTGTTATAATATTTTTAGAACTTTTTTGTGTGTTATAAGATAATTTGCTCTGTTATGATATAAAACTGTATGGCAGGCATTTGCACGTGCTTCATTTCTGGTGCATAGGCTCCAAGAACAGTAATGCATTACTGCTTTACTGTCCTGACCTTTTTCTTCAACACTGGATGTGAAATATCAAGGCTGCTTAAAATTATGCTATAGTTATGAGTTTTTGGATTGAGATGAAAATTGATCTATTTTTTGTCAGCAGTTATTGTGTACGTGGGGTATTGAGTCTGTATGGTGTCCAACTCTTGGAACTTTTGTGGATTAATTGGCACTTTTCTTATGAATTGAATTGGTAGATTTCAACCATAAAAAAGAAAAAACTTTCAGAACTTTTTAATGATTCTTTAGGGTGTTTTCAGCATGATTAGACCACATTCATTTTTCAATACTTTGCACTTCCTTTTGAGGAGGATGAATCATTTTCTTCATCTCTATTAAAAGAATTTATCTTTGAAGTGCACATGCTTGCAGCGATCTCACCCCCTGAGAAAATCTTGAAGTTTCAACTTTAATAAAGTGTAATCTTAGCTAACATGTTTGCTAATGGTAATTTTTCTTTCAAGGCGCAAGATTTATGATGAGTACAATGATGAGGATGTAGAGTTGACAAAAGAAGAAACCAAACTTATTCGTAGAATGCTCAAAGGAAAAGCTCCACATGGTGACTTTGATCTGTATGCGGTCTGTAGTTCTCATCAATTTCATGTTCGAATATTTCCATACAAATATAAGTTTTTATTATCATTTTTCACACATATCATGCTTAATGTTATATGCTCAAAATTGATTTCTTTGTGTTCATTCAGCCTTATGTTGATTGGTTTAAATGGGAAGATTCAAAGCATCCATTGTCAAATGCACCAGAGCCTAAGAGTCGATTTATTCCTTCAAAATGGGAAGCTAAAAAGGCAAGTAATATCATATTGTATCGATCTTATATCATTTAGAAAATAAACCATCAACTTTTTCACTCAGGGTGTATTTGAATTGCCATCATCTTTTTAATGAACCATCATTGTGAATTTTATATGGCGGGGCTCATTTGTGAAAGTCCTGACTTTGTTAAATGCGTCATTTTTGTTGCCTTATGTCTTATGAATCTACAGGTTCTTGGACTAGTGAGGGCAATTCGAAAAGGATTAATAAAATTTGACAAGCCAAAAGAAGAACCTCGTTTCTACATGTTATGGGGGGATGATGCTAGCTCATCAGAAAAGACTGGGCATTTATCTTACATTCCTGCTCCAAAACCAAATTTGCCAGGTGTGGTCTTGGTTTTTTTTATTAATATTTTTAAATTTTAACATTGCTTGAATGAATGAGGCTTCTTCAACTTTATTTTGCTTTTAGGCCACGAGGAGTCCTACAATCCTTCTCTAGAATACATCCCAACACAGGAGGAGATCAATTCTTATCAGTTAATGGATGAGGAAGACCGACCTAAATTTATACCTAAAAGGTAACTTGAATTCTTAGGTCAATACTGATTATTTACATACACCTAGCATCTTAACTAGATTTTATTCGCTCAGGTTTATGTCTTTAAGGAGCATCCCAGCATATGAAAATGCTGTTAAAGACTCTTTTGAGCGCTGTCTAGATTTATACTTGTGCCCTAGAGTTCGCAAGAAACGTGTAAGTTACCACCCATTTTGGAGATTAAAGTTATTCTTCACAATACTTGGTTCAAATTTCTACCCTCTTAAATCTAATAAGAATCTGTACTCTTGATATTGCAGATTAATATTGATCCTGAGTCTTTGAAGCCTAAGCTGCCAAGTCGAAAAGATCTCAAACCTTACCCAGCAACATGCTATCTTGAGTATAAAGGGCACAAGGGTGCAGTTATGTCAATTTCCACTGAAACTTCAGGACACTGGATTGCTTCAGGTTTGGATGTTTATCTTCAATATTTGTAGTATCATCCCATCAAACATCAAAATGTATCCTTTGGATGTGGATCTTATGATTTCATGCTCTTTAAAAGGTTCAAGTGATGGAACTGTGCGATTGTGGGAGGTTGAGACTTGTAGATGTATTAAAGTCTGGGAGTTTGGTGAAGTTGTCCAATATGTAGCATGGAACCCTTTGCCGGAACTTCCTATATTGGCCGTCTCTGTGTAAGGCTAATTGCATTTATCAGTGGGTCTAATTTTCTCAAACCTTTTATCATGCATACAATTAAAGCAAAAATATTTGGCAGGGGACAAGATGTGTTCCTTTTGAACACTGGGTTGGGAAATGAGGAAACGCAGAGAAAAGTTAAGGAGCTTCTGCATGTCGCAACATCTACAGTTCTAGATGATTCTGGTATGTAAAAATGGTTTATGCATTTTGATCATTTGTAGCCAATGAAAATTTTCTGATATTTTGCTATTTATTGTTTTTTTCAAAGTTAACAAGGTGTCCGCCTGGAGCTGGCTTCAAGATGATGAACATGAAGGAATCAGGTTACGGCATTTTAAGGTAATTTTCTTTGCTTATTTTAAACATTACTCGAATAAAGTAATTTCTAGTTTAATAGAAGGTGAAATTATTCTTAGTATTCAACACTTGCTCTCTTGAACTCCTGCAGACTGTATACTCAGTGGAATGGCATCGTAAGGGAGACTATTTCTCAACAGTGATGCCGGCTGATATCCTTTGATTTTTTTCCCACGTCATTTGATTTTTTTCTAGAATGTAGTGTTCCATGCATGAAGTCTGCCAGTCTCACTTGACTTTTGAGTGCTTAGTTTGGTGACTAAGATTCCCTTTATGTATCATTTTCTCGCTCTTATAGGCTCATATTTTTTAAGACAATTTCATGGTTGCAAAGGAATGGCTGTTCATTCATATTCAGTGAGGAATGTATTGCATTTAGTGCCATTGGTTGGTAGATGAGCTACATGTTAAGATGCATGATGTTTCTAAACTAAAAAAAGGAAATATACTGCCTTTGATTATCTTAAAGCAAAAGGAAACAAGAATAACTATTGCCTTTGATTTGTAGCCTTGACCTATTGATTACGTGATTCAAAAGCAATTCTTATCCACCAGCTCTCAAAGAAATTTACGCAAAGACATCCATTTAAGCTACATGGACTTCCAGTGTCAGCAGTTTTTCATCCTACTCGCTCCATCTTCTTTGTCTCAACAAAAAAGAATGTTCGTGTTTATGATCTCTTGAAGCAAAAGCTGATCAAGAAGCTGGAGACTGGATTACGTGAAGTTTCTTCTATTTCAGTTCATCCTGCCGGTCTGCTTCCCATTCTTGTTGGTTGATTCCACATGTAGTTATATATATTATTTTTTTCTTACAATGTTTGTATTTTGGGTTTGACCTCCATGCAGGTGATAATGTAATCGTGGGAAGCAGAGATGGAAAGTTATGTTGGTTTGACATGGACCTTTCATCTAAACCGTACAAAGTTCTCAAGTATGCTGCACCTTTATTTTATTTTTTTGCTAGTAGACTTTTCTCTTTCTAATCATCTTTCTTTCAAGTATTGTGTGACGATTAATGTACCTCAATATTTTTTGCCTTTGAAGAAACAATTACTAACATGAATCCTGATGTTTTATTGGGTCAATTAATTTAAAATCAATATGAAATTTACAAGCAAGTTATAGAGTTCAAGCACATAGACAGATAAATCTTGTAGAAGATTTTTACATATAAAATAAATCATGTGGCACTCTTAAATTTGGTGTTTGTCCACCTTTTATGCTTTTATTCATGTGGTGGCCATCTTTTCCCAACATGGTTTTTTTCTGAAGCTCTCTCATGTGATTTATGAATTTCTCAGGTGCCATCCCAAAGACATAACCAATGTGGCCTTCCATCGTTCATACCCACTATTTGCATCATGCTCTGATGATTGCACTGCATATGTTTTTCACGGCATGGTTTTTTCTGATCTTAATCAGAATCCTCTGATTGTTCCCCTGGAAATTCTCCGTGGACATGCAAGTTCAAATGGAAGAGGTGAGTTCTTTGATATACACGTCACATGCACACATAGTAAACTAAGGGCAGATGCATCATGTTTTGAAATAGGATTAGGTTGAAATTTAGACACACTTTACTAGAAGTAGTTACTCCCAGCAAAGCTGGATGGGGCATTCGTGTACTCCTCACAAGCACTCAAAGGATATGACTTTTCAGTAATAGAACAGCTTTAGCCAATGCAAGATCAGACATATGTTTGTGCAGCTACAATTGTTTCACCAGCTCTCAGCTGGGGCAAAAAAAAAGCTATATATTACCAGAAGTGATGGTAGTTGGTCACTTTGTGGTTAAATCTTTTGTTTGTTGCCTGTAGCATCTGTCATCATGTTTATGTGCTACTACTGCATTTACATGATGGTCAAAAGCCTTAACATGAATTGTCGAAAGGAAACCGGCACGCTTGTAATGGATTCTGGATTGTTTTGTAGGAGTATTGGATTGCAAGTTCCACCCACGTCAACCCTGGTTATTCACTGCTGGTGCTGATTCTTTGATAAAACTCTATTGTCACTGAGATGATGCAAAAAAGAATTAGCCGTGTTGCATATAGTATTTAAGCAAAGGCCTTGATTATGATTTTGACTCTGATACAAAATTTACATTTTGATCATCTCATTAATCAAATTCTTCTCTCTTTGGGTGGAATATCCCTTGTTCAATTTGTTTTGTAGCTTTAATTAATATAAATCAGAATGGGATTTATATCCTATTGTGCCTTTAAAACTAAAATTAAATACAGAAAATAAATTTTAATTAAAACATTTAAATTGAATTGCATTCACATATTCTATACATGCAAGTGAATAAGGTTTAGGAAACCTTATTCATATTATTTTTCACAGAGAATGAAAACATATTTGCCATGAGAACACCAAGTTAAACTTCACATTGATTGATCTGAAGTCATTCTACTAAAACATATAGGTTTCCTATCCTTAAAATCTTAGGCAGGAAAAAGGACATCACCAAAAATAAAATAACTGTAAAAAAAAAGGAAAAAAAAAGACTAATGTTGTGGGGACATAAATGAATATTCACCATCTAGTTTTTAATATATTTGTATCCCATATGTTACTTATTTAATAATAAATCTAAATATTTATATTATATCCATTATTTTTTAGTATCCTATATAATTGAATATTTATATTAAAGACACACACAAACACACACACACACACACATATATATTGAACAACAATATATTTAAATTATTTTAAAATCATATTTTTGTTCGAGTCTACATGCTATAACACCATGCCAAATTTAACATTAAAGAACCAGCAAGGGTCTGTCCCAGCGGTAAATGAGGGGCGCCTCCTTTCCCGATATCATGGTTCGACTCTTGCCAGCTACGTCTGTCACCTCCGCGGTGCCTTACATGCTCACTGAGCTTGCATGATATTCAGTGGGTCCGGGGAATAGTCGAGGTACGCACAAGCTGACCCAGATACCCCCGATTATAAAAAAAAAATTAACATTAAAGAGTCAAGAATGCTAATTAACAGGGACAATCAGATTATTAAAAAACTTGATATAATCAAATAAGTTTTTTTTTTATCGAAATAATATATTTTTTAATTTAATCTAAAATATAATCAAGTTCATGTTTTTAACAATGAATCTCATGGATCAACATGCTAGATTGTATCATGTTTAGTATTGGAGAATCAAAATTTTAGCTGATCAATCGAGTCATTAAAAACTTTTTGAGTTTATTTTTTTCATCTAATCTAAAATTAAATTAAAATGAGGTTCTAAATGTTAAATTTCCAGGATGAAAATGGTATACCAAGCGAAGTTTAACATCATTGAACAATAAAAAAAAAACCAACCAAAATCATAAAAAATAAAATAACAGTATTATATTATATTATATTATATTATATTATATAAATAAATAAAACAGGTGGGAAGCAGTAGCTTCATGAGTCAGACACGATTCATCTCCTGGCAAAACAAATCCAACAAACCTCTCTCTCCTCCCTTCGCATCTAACCAATCTCTATCTCGCCACCACAACACAGACAGTGGATCCACCACCACGCGCGCACCTCCACCCTCTCTTCCCTGCGCGCCGACACCATCTTCTTTCCACCTCTCAGATCCGCTCCTTTTCCTAACTCCACACAGTTTTCCTGCTTTACGAGCTTACTCCAAACTAGGTTTCAACTCAGTTCGAGTAAGAGCTGAGTTTGGTAAATAAATATAGAAAGAAATGGTGGTGCGGTGATATAGTAAGGGTGGCTGTTTGTTTACAAGTGGAAAAAAACTAGGGTTTGGGTGTTTTTAACTGCAGAATCATGGCGTTGGAGGGTGGGAGCTGGAAAGAGTCGTACAAGGGGATGTCGGCTGATAATATTAAGGGATTAGTGTTGGCACTGTCGTCTAGCGTCTTTATTGGTGCCAGTTTCATTGTCAAGAAGAAGGGCTTGAAGAAAGCTGGTGCCTCCGGTATCAGGGCAGGTATCTTTGTTTTATTTATTTAATGATTTTGGATTATTTTTTTATGTGTTATTTTCAAGCTTGACTCCAGCATTAATTATGAAGTAATGGGCTGGAAAATCTCCTCGAGATTTAATCTTCTTGGCCATTTATTGAAAGTATTGTCAGTACAAGAATGGCTGGATTAGAAATTGTCTCAAGTTTCAAGTAGATTCCAATCAGACGGTGTTCTAGATTAGGGCTTAGGTGGTGTACCTGTGATTGGAAAGCGACAGATTTGATTTTGATGTGTTTTTGCTGATTTTGCAACGTTTTCTGATCGAGTCAGTTGGAAGTTTTGGAAATGGGTCTATGAGGAGTTAATAAGATCTATCCATTTCCTTGTAATAATTGCATTTTACGGATTTCTTGCAATCCCTTTTGGTCTCTTAACTCAACTTCCATGTATTTCGTTAATTTCCTTAGTTTGTTAATGACGTAAATATTGATTTGTAACACTAGTTTGTTATTTACCTTTTGTGGCGACGTGTTTTGAAATCTATTTATTCTATTCTTTTTGGCCGAGGATCCGAGAAGTTACTATGCAAAACTGCTTATGAAAATTCATAACCTCAGTTTTAGTGCCTTGCTTTGCTATTGTACCCTTTCCAGTGTGTTGTTATACTTGTATAGTGAACATGAACTCATCAAAACTGACCTTGCTGACTTTAATTCACAGGAAGTGGAGGTTATACTTACTTATATGAACCGCTCTGGTGGGTGGGCATGATAACAAGTAAGTTTTACCATCATCAAAACATGGCTGTTTCTTAAGTATCTGCTTTTAGATCTTGAGATGATATGAATGTTTAAGTGTGTCTCTCCTTTTCTTTCTCCGTGTTCTATGTGGATGCAAGTTGTGCTTGATCTTTCTACTAAAGCCTATGTTTAAACTCTTCACAACATGTAGAGCCTTTAAAATTTTACAAACTGGTTATTTGCTTATTGTGTCTAGACATCATAGTTGTATTTGCAACAAGTCCACTCTAATCTTTGCCTGTTATTTCAACAGTGATTGTCGGGGAAATTGCTAATTTTGCAGCTTATGCATTTGCACCAGCTATCCTGGTCACTCCTCTTGGTGCTCTCAGCATTATTATAAGGCATGATAGATCATCAACCACGATCTAATTTATATTTCTTATTCAGGTCCTAACATTTTGTTGGTTTGCAGTGCTGCTCTTGCACATATCATATTACGGGAGAAATTGCATATTTTTGGAATTCTTGGTTGTGTTCTTTGTGTTGTGGGTTCTACAACAATTGTGCTGCATGCTCCTCAAGAACGTGAGATTGAATCTGTGAAAGAAGTTTGGGATCTCGCTACAGAGCCTGGTAATATATTTGTTTGTTAAAAATAGTGTAAAAATTGCATATTAATCATCATTCTAATAGGACCAAGTTGCTAAGAAATGTGATTAAGAAACAAACCTGTATCCCTTTTTTTTTCAGCCTTTCTGTTCTATGCTGCTTTGGTCATAGCAGCTGTATTCATTCTCATATTCCACTTTATCCCTGACTATGGCCAGACACATATAATGGTTTACATTGGTGTTTGTTCTCTCGTAGGCTCCTTGTCGGTATGTAGTGTTATACTTCCATTGGTTATTGTATTGTTTGTTTTCTTGCAAGGTTTTTTCCCCTCTTGTTAATTATCTGCTCAAACATTGATGCTTGACAGGTCATGAGTGTTAAGGCACTTGGAATTGCCTTGAAGCTGACACTGTCAGGAACAAACCAGCTAATGTATCCGCAAACATGGGTCTTTGCCTTTGTTGTAATTACTTGTGTGCTTACCCAAATGAATTATTTGAACAAGGTAGAAGCTGTTTCTTGTCTGTTAACTTAGTTATTTTTATATATATATATATATAAATAATTTTTATGCATTTATCAATTATTTATTTAACTATATCATTATACTTTGGATCATTTATTTAACTTTCTCTATGTTAAGAGCCTTGCAAGTTGGTGGATGATGTTACCTTTCAATGAGGTTGATAACTTTCGCATTACACCTTCCTGAGTTATTAATCATTCCTGTCATGGAATATTTCGGAGGATGTGAAGAAATTTTTTTTTTTTTTTGTGGCGATAAAATAAAGTTGGATCAATTCACTCATTTGATCACCAGGGGTATTTCCTCTGTCCTGATATTTCTCTCCCTTTTTTGTGGCTTTTGGGATGTCCCAAAGACTGTTCCTTAGAATTTTTTTTTGTTAATCATACAAATCTATTAGCCTTTATGATTGTGAGAGAGAGAGGGAGAGGGAGAGAGAGCTCAATCAACAATGCAGAAGTGTCACGCTAATAGGTTGGCTGCATCAATCCTTTTTCTCCATCTGTTTTGTTCTGTATCAAGGGAAGCATCGAGACAAGAAGGCAACATGTTCTGTTGTAAATTGATCCATCAGTCTGTCTGGCGCCTAGAAGTGTAAAATTGGCTTAAACGATACTATATAGGAGTTCAATTATTTTTTCTTGTTGAGGTGTGCACCTAAAATTAGGATTTTCTCTGTAGTTGCTTGGATTTGTATCAAGTAACTTCTTGGATTTCATGTATCACTTGTCATCTGGTTGTATGCAAAATCTATTGTTCTTTCTGGCAGCAGCTATTTCATTCTCCTTTGATTATATTTTTGGTTTTTCCTATGCAGGCGCTCGACACTTTCAACACTGCTGTTGTTTCTCCTATATATTATGTTATGTTTACATCACTTACAATTTTGGCAAGTGTTATAATGTTCAAGGTACGCTTTTCTACTGATTCAGAAATCATTCTCTGCTACTTTATCAGCTTGATATGAATTGTTAATTGTCTGCAGTGGTAGTGCTTTGAAAGTGCTTTTCAAAGTATATTTGGATCAGATCCATTGTAAACCACCCAAACAAGCATCAAATTGATGCCTTTCAGCCCAAAACACAGCTTTGTCAAAGCGACCGCACCGCAGTACCATACTCACACTAAAGCAGTCTGATTTAGGTGTCAAAGGCATGGAATTTATGTCTCAGTCTTGTTGCCTTTTGGTTGATTCCATTTCAACCTGATGGTGATTGGAAAATTGAACTTGCCTTGAACTTTCAGCATTTAGTATTTTTCTTGTCTGGTAATGGCTTCCCCATTGCTTTTAGAATAAAGATAAATGAAAAGAGTGAGGTGAAGGAAACATAAGCATATATCTGATGGTTCTTATTTCAACCTCTGAGTCATCTTTGCTCTAAAGGATGGAATTTGGAAAAAAAATCACTTGGTGCCTTCATTTGTGGTCTACTGGTGTTTAGACTCTTTGGGGGATTTGTTTTGTATTTTGATGTTTGACTTAATTTTTTCAGCATGATTTTACACTGTTTTTTAGTAGTTAACAATTTGTGATTGATGATGAATAACCATTTTTGAATATCATCCTTTTTTTCTAATCAGGATTGGGATAGGCAGAGTCCGACTCAAATAGTCACTGAAATGTGTGGATTCATGACTATCCTTTCAGGAACGTTTCTTCTTCACAAGACAAAAGACATGGCTGACGGTATATGCTCTCTATACTGTTATTATTGTAACCATTATTAGTATTTCCCACCCGTGCCCCTTGTCTCCCACAAGCACTTGATGCAAGCTGATATGGTGTCTATTTGCATGATTTATGAGAGATCCTTGCCAGTATCATTGGAATCTCTTAACCTCTGATCAATGTTTTGAAATGACTTGTAGGATCTCCATCTCTACCCGTGCGACTCTCCAAGCACACAGATGAGGATGGCTTCGGTACCGAGGGCATTCCTCTTAGGCGGCAGGATTCATCGAGAGCACCATAAAATTCATTTTTTGCTCGAGCTCGTTTCTTCAATCACACCTCTTTCAGGGAGGGACCATCACCTATCCATTGTGGAGTCCATTTTCGTTTCGTTATGCATTACAGCAGCAGGGAAAGGAAGGTGAAAATTTTCACTTCATTAAACCCTTTTTAGGTGAGAGAGTGCTTCAGCTGCTGCCTTGTTTACAGCCCCCCTTATTCATACAGAAAGAACTGGCCAATGTGATTTTGGTAGCATTGGTAAATAGTGTATCATTCTTCCAAATTTCCCCAGAAAGAATCTCCAGATTCCTTCTGCGTGCATTCAGGGAAGCAGATTTGTAGTGGATGCTTTATCTTCCACTTCGCCATTTTACTCTGCTCAATTTTTTTAATTTTTAATGGCATTGATGGCAGTGATCACCTGATACTTTACTGGTTCTAAGCGAATGGAGGTGGAGAGGAAGATGCCCGAGTTGCCCATGAAATAAATATTGCAAAGCCCCAAAGAACTAATGTCAAATTTTCTACATAAATCTTCACCAGGTTCACAAATAAATTGCAAGTTTCTAATGTCTCTATCAAAATTACATGATGGGTGAGATGGATGATACACTGCCACCAGAAATTCATTTTAAAACTATTTCAGATATATTTATTATATCTTTGTTGCTCCCCCAACAAAATATATATTTGTTTTTACTCGTCTATTCTAAAAAATTATCTAAAAATGTTAGGCATAGGATGGATGCAGGAGATGATCAATCAACTTGAGGCAGTTTAACATGGTACTAGCCTCTAACATGCTACTAAGCATCCTAGTACACAAACATGAGCATATCTATTCACTGTGTTTCCATGAGAAATTTCCGAGCTTTATTCTATTTTCCTTTTTTCTTCCCTTAAGAGAATACATAATAATCTCTGGCTAAAAATCCTCACCCACAATTTACAGCACCTGTCAAAGAATCAGATTCTCACATACACCTCTACTTGGAGAAACAGAACATATTGAATTGCAGTATCCCATGATGTCAAACTCATGTGACATTTCGATGCTGTTGTATTCCTCTAGAAGAGAACAGACAAGACAGCAATCCCTTTCTCCTCCAGTTGGCAACATGAAGATGCTGGCCTCACTTGGGCATTTGCTTCAGAAGGCCAGACACAGAAGCACAGTGTGTTGACTTGTAATCGCATTTCTCACAGCAAGACTGCAGATTTTCTATCACTTTAAGGCACCTATACCATTTCAGATTAAGAGGAATATGAATAAGAGGAAAATCAGATGCATCAGTGGCATAGGATAGCACAAAAGTTGAATCAGTTGTCTAACATGCAGATGGACTGGATCATGTTAGTGAATCGAAACAGATTGCCGAAACATTATAGCATCAAACCGTGTCGAAAATACTTTCGCTCACAGAGGTTTGGTTTACCAGAATGATCCGGCTAGAAACCCAGGAGGCAACACCAATACCAATCTGTACTCTACACAACTGCTAACTGGTTAATTTTAAGTAATTGATATCAATAATAATCCCTACTCTACAGATTCCCAGAACCATATACAGGGCTACTAGTCAGCACCAGCAATCACTTCCTCGTCCTGATTTATAGAGTAACGCCAGCAACAACTACGCTGGAGGGTCGCCAGCCATCTGAAAACTGGATTACCACTGGGCAAAATGACTGAGAAAAGAATCAGGATGATAATCATGGCTAATGAGATCGCTCAAGAGGCATATCAGCAGAAGCATTGAGGCATTTCACATGTAGATAAGGATTCAATCATGATTTCAACCAACTCCCCCAACCAGTTTGACCAATCACACAGTTACTAAAATCAATTAGAGAAACAAACAGGTTTTGACCTCGCTCCAAAACAGCTGTACCTGCTATTCCAACTTCCTTCATCAAATAATCATTCAACTACCAAACAGAACCTTCCTTCATGACAAAGCAACTTCATCTAGAAAGAAGGTACTGTTGAAGGTTTCTAAAATCCAGTCACTACCACAAGCTACACCAGCTAGATAGAATTTAAGACCAACACACCAATCAGCCATCATCGCAGAGCAGAGATTTTTTGGCAAACATTTATGGATGGAGCACAAAAATATGGACATTGTTTGCCGGCAATATGAAACATACATTGCATGCTCTCAGGTTATTAAGCGGCAACATATTCAAGAAAGCATCGGAGAATCTGAAAACTCCAATGATGACAGACACTAAAAACCATGACTTTTAACAGTCCAGGAGGAGCATAAGCTGTAGAGGGCTTCATTGAAAAGACTCAAACTGAAACTTGAGCACCACACCTGCTCAATCACCTATCAAGAGTTGGAGGCATTGGAAGTTAAGACTCGAAACCAAGGAAAAAGGTCGCCCGGTAGTAGCTAGAACATCGACTAAAACAGCACAGCAGAGTCAGGAAATAGGACATAAGCTGGTGAAATCAAGAAACATGCTTCGCATTTGTCGGCCTAAATTAAAAATGGGTTATTAAAATCTCAACGTTAAAAAAAAACAAGAAAGATACAAAACAGCAGAACTCAAAAGCAGTTTCTAGCTATGAGTGATCACCAAACCTAACAATGCTTCAAGTTTCTTTCCCAGAGAAAACTGTTTTGCATTTCGGTCATGGAAGATTTGCTTGCGCTCCATCACAAATCAGGTTTCAACACCCTCTTATCAGTTCATCTTCTTTTCTTATTAATATCAAAAAGAAAGTGGAAAGATGGGAGATTTTAGCTTCAAGTAAATCTCCTAGAAAATTGCTAAGATGACAAAACCCCATAAACAGGAAACCTCAAGGGATTCAAAACCCATGAATTATATCAGATTTTTGGAGACAACAAGCCAAGTTTACGAATTTCAGACATTAGAAACAAGGAAAGATGATCAGTTGCTTACTTCTGTGGGAGGAAGTTGTTTTTGGAGAGACAAGCTTGAATATCGCAAGCTTCTTTCTTGCACGGCTCTTTGCTTGCTGGTGCCATTTTTTCCTTTTATTTAGAGAAAAAAATTGGTGGCTGATCCGTATCGCTTGTTGTGAGTTAAAATTTACTGTTTATGGAACTACTCCTCTAATGGCGGTGCCAGATATTCGGTGTGTTTTTTAAAAGTATTCTTAACAAAATTAAAAAAAATTATTTTTTAAAATTATTTTCATGTGCTGCTATCAAAAAAATTTTTTAAAAAAAATATCATTATAATGTATTTTTGAACAAAAAATATTTTCAATAGTAACCGCAATCACACTCTCAAACAATTAATTTTGGTGTTTTATAATGTAACAACAAATTGACATCTTAAAAAAATTAAAATAATGATATATTGAATCAACTAGGGTTAACTTATGTTAACCTTTCAAATGTGTGACTTGTATTATAACACCATAATAACCTTAAATAAAACAAATCAAATCAAATTATAAAGTTCAATTCGTAATAAAACTCGTTGTTGAATAATAAAATTGAAAAAAAAATCTAAAAAAAGACATAGTAAAATAATTTTTCTGAACAAAATTATGAACTTGTATAATATTATAAAAATATCATCGTCAATATTGCAAGGCCATTATATTTTATGATTGCTCTTAAATTTTAACATAATATATATAAATATGTCAAGAAACTCCACGTAAAATTTCATCTCAATCTAACAGTCTGATTAAGAGATATGATTGATATTGTAAAGTTATTCATTATTTCAAAAAACATTATTTGGCCAAAACAGGCAGAACCAAATTGGAACGTTCCGGTCGGAATTTGGACGAAATTTCTGAAACCGGCCGAGATTTTGAGCGAGATAAAATTTGCTTTGCTTTATTCCATTTTTAAATTGAAACGAAATGTACCGGCTATTCCAGGTAGAACGGAACAAAATTAACAACTTTTAAAATAGCTATCATCGTTATCTTGTTGATAAACAAAAATATTTATATATTTTTCTCCAATCTTTTCAATGTAGACTGATATAAAACAATAAGATGTTTGGTTATACAGCGATTACGAGATCAATGCCCTTTCATTCCATACCGATAACAAATATTTTATAATTTTTCAGTATCCTCGTTATATGTATGTTCTTCTCATTTTGTAAGGGTTTGCTAGAATTTGACAAATTATGACCGTTATAGTTGCACTAATTAAATTGTTTTTGTCCATAGCTTCTATCACCACCATGACCACATCTAAAATTAACAAATACACTAAAAGAAAACGAAAAACACTGTTCAAACACTGTACACACACACTCACATTCACTGTGGACGCGAACTTTGTCCTCCGTGCGTCGCGCGAGTTCGTCCACCCTTTTTTTTTTTGTTTTTTCCGCCTATGAACAGTGTAGTAACGATTTTAGCCCCGATAATAAGATAAAATAACGTTTTCGGCTGAGGGTTAAGGGCGTAATTGCGCGCGTACGGACCGGTCCTGTCCGCCGCAACCTTTTTTTTTTTGTAAAAAAAAATGGCTAAAGACTTTTATAGCCCCTAATAAGACAAACTTTATTAATTAGGGACAGGGCTATAACGGTAACTGACCATTATTATTTATTTATTTTCTGAAATACTGTCGGCGCGTGCGGTTCAAGCGACCGACAGTATTCGGCCTCACGCCCTTTTAAGGTGGCGCGTGAAGGCTCATAGAGTGGCCGGAAATGCCCAACCGGCGTCTATTCCGGTTCACCTGTAGTGTTTTGGAAATTTTAATAAGGAAAATACATGAATGCCCTTAGTGGCTTAGAATTAGGTTAAGGGTGTTGTAGTAATTGTACAAGCTAGTAAATATAAATAGAAAAGAAAAGAAAATGAGAAGTAATCTGAAAATTGAGAGAGAGAGAGAATCGGGAAGAGAGAAAGAAAGAAGAAGAAGAAGAGAAAAGAGGGAAAGAGAAGAGGAGGAGAAAAGAAGAAGGAGAAATAAGTTGTTAAGGTAATGTGTGTGTTTTAATATGTATAAATGTGGTTATTAGCTATGATTTTTGCTTGTATTGATTGTTAGGGTTTGAGAATTTTATTTGGGTTTGATTGATGAATTAAGAGAGATGTTAAGGGTTTAATGTGTTGGGTAATGGTTTAATTAGTTTGATTGTAGATGATTTTGAAGGTATTTGGTGTTTGGTGTAAGAAAATGTTGATAAATGGTGAAATAATGTTGAGAAAATTCAAAAATCCCTTGCTGGAAATTCTGGGTTGAGGTTGAAGATGATGAAAATTCATTTTGGTCCTTTTGGTGAAAATTACAGTTTAGTCCCCGAACTTTGGAAAAATTACAGTTTGGTCCCTGGGGTGAAATTGGAGATTCTGGACAGGATTGAGGATGAATTATGGACAAGATTTTAGGATAGCTATGAATTTATGAAGTGTTCAATTTAGTCCTTCAATTTGATAAAATTACAATTTGACCCTAAAAATATAAGAAAATTTCAGAATGGTCCCTAAGAGAAATATTAGTATTTCTGATTGGTTTGATGGATAGTTGAAGCTCATTTGATGGATTAATATCAATTTTACGAATTGTGTATTTTGGAATTAGATTTCGGAAGAAACCTTTGTTTTAGGTTTTTGCGAAGAAATGGATAGTTTGATTCAAAAACACATAGGATTATGATTTGAACTCTTAGATATGTTATGAAAGGTATTTTACTTCTTTTGAGTCATTTTTGAGTATATCTTCTTTTATATATTCAGATAATCCCGATATTCTACCCGCGGGACATCAGTAAAGTTTCATCAACATTCTGCTTTTGGAACTTGTCTGCTTTTGAGTCCGGTGAGTGGATAACATTTAATATGCATGAGAAATAGTATAAATATTTGAATTTGCTAGTATGAATTGGATTATGCTTTTTGATAATATATACCTTAATTATATTCTTGATACGATAAAGCATAATCATTTGTTGAATATACGTTCTTTATATGAGCCTATATCTGTTTGTGAAATGATAGCTCCTCATTTGATTGATACCATGAGTTGAGCCTTGAGCCTTGAGATATGAATATGTTTGTTTGATTATAAGATATACCTATGGTATGCCAGTCAGAATACCCATGCTAACAGGGTAGTGTTAGCCTTTGTGCACATCGTATCTGAAACCCTAGTTGGTCGGGGGAGTCACCAACCTGTGTGGACTGATCATCCCACAGTACGGAGCCTCATGCTCATTGCATTCTGATTTTCTGACGAGCTTTACCTATACATTCTTGTTATGACCTATTTGAGAAACTTGTTGTAAGAACTTCGAGCCGATTCGATAATATACTTCTCTTTGTTGTATTATCTCGTATGTGTATATTGGATATTATCTACTCACTGAGTTGTTGAACTCACCCCCTCATTATTCATTATTTTCAGGGTCGTAGCTTGCTAGCAGGTCATTTTTGTCCAACTCTTGGAACCTGCTATTTTGGTTGTATTGGATACTTTTGTTCATATGTCTAGTTAGTGCTCCGCAATTATAATTGTATGTAATCAACTCTTGTATAAAGACAATCGAATTATGTTATAAAGTTTACGTTGTTATTTCCGCTGCGTTGAACTTTGAAGTTGAATGATAAGTTTGTGTATAAGTTTGGGTTCGCATAGGTGTGGAACCTTGGAGGGGGACCATGCCTATGTGCCGGTCACGGATCCGGGAATCGGGTCGTGACATCAACCCTGTGTTATCTTCCTCTACCCGCGGCGCGTGTTACCCAAAAACGTCCGTGGACGCGCCGGTGGCCTGTTAAAGAGGCTGGCTGCATTTCTCTCTCTCCTGCACGTACAAGTGCAGGAGAGTCCCCCTTATTTACAGACCTTTCACTTCGGTCCCTTACTTTTCAATTTCATTTTTGGTCCTGATTTCTTATATATAAGTTTTGATTTAGTTCGATTGGGTCCTCCGATTGGAATTGATTCAATGTTCATTTTTCAATTCGGTCCTCTTTCTTTTAATTTCCGGATTGGACTGAAAATGATGAATTTATTCGGTATAGAAGTTTCCATTTTTGCAAATTTGTCCTTTAATTGAAAATGTTAATAAATATAATTTTCATTTCAGCCCTTAAACTTTTAATTTTTGATTTTAATCTCTTTATATTTGATTTTCATTTCAGCCCTTATACTTTGATTTTTTGAATTTCTAAAATAACTCCTATTTTTATCCATGTATATATAAATGTGTTTAACACAATAATAATAATAATAATAATTTAATTGTTTTTCTTACTTGCTTTTTTGATAATGTTTTTTATGTTTTTTTTCTTCGGATAATTTTCATTTTTTTTGCAGTAATAGCAATGATAATTTTTATTTTTATTTTTATTTTATTTCTTTGTTTTATCATTTGTTCAAGTTTCTAGCTTTTTTTTTTTGTCTTTCATGTAGTTTTGTTTCTTTCATAATAATAATAATAATAATAATAATTTAATTGTTTCTCTTACTTACTCTTTTGTTAATGTTTTTGAGTGGTTTTTTTCAACATAATTTGATAATTTTTATTATTTTAATAGTAAGAGCAATGATAATTTTAGATTTTCAAACTTTGATTTTGCTATTGTTATAGTGGGGTGTGTTGAGCCATTTTATTATATTAAATTTCACATATATAAATATTATATTTTTATTTTGATCCAGCAAATCCTATAAAAATTGTTTGCTCAGCCCGCAACGTAGAACATATATTTTTTAAAATTTTCAAATTAAATGATTTTTTCAGCTAATAATTTTGTTTTTGTTTTATCATCTATTATATTTTTTTATTTGCTCTTTCTTTTAGGTTTTTTATTGGTTTTATTGTTATTATTTTCAAGTTAGATGAATTGTTTTTCCCTGATAATTATGATTTTTTTTTGTCTTCTGTTAAAGTTATTATGATTTTTTTTTCTTTTATTTAGTTATGTTCTTTATTCATCATTAACACAATAATAATAATAATAATAATAATAATAATAATAATAATAATAATAATAATAATAATATATTCTTTTTCTTGATTTTGTTGTTGTCTTTTGTTAAGGTTATTATGATTTTTTTTGTCTTCTATTTATTTCAGTGCTTTATTCATCATTAACACAATAATAATAATAATAATCATAATAAGATTAATAATAATAATAATAATAATAATAATATATTCTTTTTCTTGCTTACTCTTTTGTTAATGTTTTTGAGTGTTTTTTCTTTCGGGATAATTTGATAATTTTAATTGTTTTTGCAATAATAGCAATAGTCATTTTGTATATAATATTACTTAGGATAAAATACAACTCGGAACAAAAAATAGACAAATTTACCTAGGTTATCTACAATTAAAAAACGATACAAGTCACTTTTGTCTCGATTACACTGTTCCTTTTAAACGACAAACAAGTCATTATTATATGTTTTAATATTTATAAAGAGATAAAAAAAATGACCTCGGATTTTTTTCAGGAAAAAAATTAATATCAGCATTCTTAAATACATTTAATATAATAATATGATGAATAAATCTTCTAAAATAAAAAAAAAAATTGGCTTTGAATTTTAATTTGTGCTCTTTTGTTCAAGTTTATTTCTTAAAAAAAAAATAGGATTTTTAATATTTAAGATCTAATATTACCCGAGAAAAAATACAACTCAAAAAAACAAAAGGTTAACAAATTTGCCTAGATTATCTACAATTAAAAAATATACGAGGCACTTTCCGTGTCGACTACATTGTTCTTTTTAGACGGCAAATAAGTCATTATAGCACGCAAAAAATTTATATTTCTTTAAAAAAAAAAATGCAATATTTGTATTTATAATGTGTCAGATCTAATATTACTGGGGAAAAAAGACAACTCATATTTTTTTTTTTACAAATTTACCTAGGTTATCTACAATTAAAAAATATCAAAATCACTTTCCATTTCGATCACACTATATAGTATGTGAGACTAAGTATATGTGTTTAATATTTATTTAATATTATCGCCTAAAAATATATAGAGAGAGAAAAAAAATGACCTACGATTTCTTGCAAATTTTTTTTTATATGAGTCACGACGTTTTTGCTCAGTGATTAATAAATCTTATATAAAAAAAAGATTGGCTTCAAAATTTAATTTTGTGCTCTTTTATTTAAGTTTATTTCTTTACAAGAATTTCCAATGTTTTCATTTTTAATATTTTAGATCTAATATTACTTGAAAAAAAAAACATCTCAAAAAAAAAATTGTTGACAAATTTACCTGCATTATCTACAAGTCAAATTAAAAAATATACAAGTCACTTCCCGTTTCCATTAGACTGTTCTTTTTAGACGGCAAATAAATAATTATAGCACAAAAAAAAATTAAGTTTATGTTTTAAAAACAAATTACAATATTTTTATTTCTAATATGTCTGATATTTATTGAATATTATCGCCTAAAAATATATTGAGAGAGAGGAAAAATGACTTTTGATTTTTTGAAGGACAAAAATTCATATGAGTATTCTTAAATATAATTATATTAACTAAATATTAAAATAATAAAATACAATACATAAAAAAACACTTAATTTTCTACATAGATAAAAAAAATCCGCCGCATCGCGCGGGTAAACCGCTCGTTATTACTATATATCATAACATTCACAATAATAAATAATGATTTAGACGTTAAAGTTTGGCAACTAGGTAATTAACTCAGAGAATCGGGATTTGACAAGGTCACTGACTCACTGCACTGCTGTGTCACACACGTGTCATATGTCTTCGCCTTTATCGTGTACACCCCTCGTACCGTATTCCTTTTCCACTTCTTGTCTTTTCCTTGCTTTGTCTTTACACCGATTTTAGCAAAAACCTCAACTGTACTTGGAAATGTTTTTTTAATGATTTTAGTTATCTAATGTAAAAAATAATTTTTTATATAATTTTAATATGCTAATGGTAGAATTAAAAAAATATAAAAAAAAACATTTTAAAGCAAAATAATATTTTAAAAAGTACATGCACATCAATCACAAGCATAATTACTTTTCTTTTTCTTTTTCTATTTCTATGTGAACTTTAATAGTTACTAACCCGGTATCCAAAGCCTCATTTAGTTTAGGTCGAGTTTTTTTATTTTATTTTTATTTTTATCCAATTATTTTCATTATAAAAAACAAAAACAAAATAGTTATTTTGGTATCTGGGCCTTAGCTACAACTTTGTTTGTTTTTTATAGTTAGCAAATATTTA
Source organism: Salix brachista (assembly GCA_009078335.1). Taxonomy (NCBI): domain Eukaryota; kingdom Viridiplantae; phylum Streptophyta; class Magnoliopsida; order Malpighiales; family Salicaceae; genus Salix; species Salix brachista. Next base: position 493,206 of record CM018574.1, read on the forward strand.
TTTTTTATATTCTTAAATAGTTTTGATTTAATAGTATCAAAAATATAATTTTAATATATTTCAAAACAAAAAATTAAAATAGGATATCCTAGTGATGGTTTTAGTCTATTTAACATGGGAATAAAAAATATTTTTTAAAGTATTTTTTATTTTAAAGTATTTTTTATTTTAAAATAATACTTTTTACTATGAAAAATATTAAAAATAAATTATTATTTTTAAACAATCAAGCTCTTAAAAACAATCGATGAAGTTGACACTTTAAACTTCATCAAATCACAGCCTCTCTGTTTTTTCTTATTCTTTTCCTCTTTTCTTTTAAAAAAATTCCCCTCAGCTAAAGCCATTTTTTCATTCGAGAGCCAGTCTCTCTGTGAAAGTCCCAAAAACTCTCTCCTTCTCTCTCTAGAAAGAAAAAGAAAGAATCTGTTCCAGTCCTAGGGTTTTAAAGAATGAATCTTTCCTTGCCAGGTAAGAGAATCTCTGCTGTTTCATTTAGGGTTATGACGAATAAATCTGTCTTCTCTACTTTGTAAAGTAGCTGCTCTTATGCCTCGTTGTTGTTTGACCTCGTTTTTTTTTGCGTTTAAACTGGTAGATATAGTAGTTTAAGCTAGTCTGCAGTTCACGTTTTGCTGAGCTGGAAGGTTATGAAAACATGATCGGTGATTAATACAACTCCGTTAAGATTTAAATGTGCTCAAAATTACTCAAGTATGTTAAAAGTACATGGAGAAAAAGAATTCAATGGAGTCATGTATCAACTCTTTGATGGGCGGATTTTGGTTCTGCGGTTTTGATGTTTTCTCTTATCTTGTTTGTTTGGCTTTCGTTTTAGAACCAAATAGAGGGTCTCAATGTTGCTGATTCCTTAGCTGTTTTTTCACCGTGTTTTTTTTGTAGCCACATGCATGGTGAATGGTTTCTATTTGAACCTATAGACATCTTGATTGATCATTAGTCAAATTCAGTATGGATGTCATGGTGATTTGATGGGAATTCTTAATTCAATATCCAAATGAGTTTCCTTTCTGTCATGGTCATAGTCATAGTTGCACGTGCTTTACTTTCAAAGATTGGACGCATTGTTTCATGCAATTCTTCATTTTTCTGTATAAAATAGCATTTATGAGTCTCCTGATTGCCAAGTTCTTACTACTCATGACCATGGTAAATCGATGCATCTTCCAGGGGACTATGTGGGATATCTTGTCACTCCTTGATTAGGAAAGAACACCATAATAATAATAATAATATTTTAACAATATGGCCACAGAGAGTCCACTTAGAATGTCCTCCCACAAGGAGTCAGCAACTTTTGTTCCATCAACTCCTAATATGGCAGTGGAGGATTTGGGATTTCTTAGAAACGGTCAAAGATTTCGTGGCAGTGGGAGAGATGTAGTCCCTGATCGAAGTGGAAGTGCACCCCCAAGCATGGAAGGCTCCTTTTTTGCAATAAACAACCTCATTTCTCAGCAAAATTCCAGCCTTAACCCTAGGCTGGTGAGTTCAAACAATGCTCTTCTAGGATTTGACTCAGAGAAGCAGTCATATTTATCTTATTACGGTACCAGTGCCAGCCCAAACCCCAGGCTTCCTACACCACCCATCCCAAGGGATGATCAGCATCCGGGACGCCATGGTGTTAAGTTTGGCAATGATTGGGGATCGGCTCCAATAGATGACAGCAGTAAAATCTCCTTGCATTTTTCGCAAGGAGTACTTTCCACACACAAGGAAGAGTCAGAGGATGACCACTCACCCAGCAAGCCCTCAGACAGTTTAGCCAACACGACAAATGGGTTTTGGTCAGGAGATGATGCTGCTCCATTGGCAGGGCAATCCAAACGCTTGGTTGATTTAATTCAGGTAGCTATTTCCATCATAGGAATTTGTTCATTGATTTGACTATTAAATACTGTGCTTGTATACCTCATTATATAATTTACTGTCCTGTTGGGTTTAGATGTAATCTCCCTTCATTAAAATAGCTCCCCTTAATTTTTGTTTGCCTCATTACTCCAATGCAAATGGGAGACTTAGTTTTAGCATGTAAATTCCAGAACTTACAGAATGGTGTCATTACTTCTAGCTTTGATCTTTTTGGATTATGTCTGTGCTGGACCATGTTGAACACATTCTTCATTATTATGCACCATTCTTGCGTGAATATATTTCATGTATATATTGATTTCATTGTTAACTTCAAATTTTAGCCTCCTTTTCTATGATAAAATTAACCATGGATTTACCCCACTGTAGTTCAGAGTTGTTTTGGCTTGCAATGTTAGCTGTAAATCTTCACCAATAACATTAACATCAAAACAACGACAAAAATAGCAATCCTAATTTCTAAAAGGTTGAAGTAATATAAAAAAAATCCATTATTTAATGTAATTCCTATGAGCAGCATGCTGCTTATTGGTTTTAACATCAGCATAAAAAAAAGAGAGACTGATTATTATACCTTAGTTCATCTTGAATTACTTTATTATACAAGTGTTAATAATTGATTCACATATGCAGGAGGATTTCCCCCGTACCCCATCTCCTGTATATAACCAGTCTCGCTCCTTAAGCCCCGGAACAACAGATGAAGCAGCTGATCAAGATGTTATTTCCGGTTCTTTGCATGATTCCACCGCTAGCACATCCAATAGCATCCCATCAATTCTAGGTATAAAATTTTTTAGGCTATCATTGAATGTTGATCCCTCAATTGCTCCTGTTACAAGCTCATTGTCTCTTATTTGTACAGGAACCACACAACCCAAACCACCTCTTAGCAAAGGATTTTTAAATAGGGCAGACATTGGCGTTATTGAATCTAGAATGAAGGACCTTAATATATCTAGCCCTCAGAATCCCAAGGAGCAAATATATCAAGAGCAGTGGCAACACAGCTACCAGAGCCGTGTGCAGCAACACCAAGTCCAACAGCCAAGCAATGTGTTTCAAGTTCAAAATGCCAGGTCTCAAATGGGTTCTCAAGGAGTAAATTCTGCACACATCAGTATGGATCAACTTCTCCATGGCCCATCAAAGTTCTCAGCAGAGGTGCAGCCGGTATTGCAGTCGCCTGGGTTCACACCACCTCTTTATGGGACAACTGGCTACATGACTTCACCAAATCCATTTTACCCAAATCTTCAGGCTCCAGGATTATGTGCTCCCCAATATGGTATAGGGGGATATGCTCTGAATTCAGCTGTAATTCCCCCGTATGTTGCAGGATATCCCCCTCAAGGTACGGTTCCAATGGTTTTTGATGGCTCTGTGAGTCCAAACTTTAATGCTGGAATGTCTGAGTCTTCAAGTGAAGGAGGTCTTGCTCATGGAGCTGATGTGCAACATTATAACAAGTTCTATGGGCAGCTTGGATATGTAGTTCAGCCTCCATTCATTGATCCTCTTTATATGCAGTACTATCAACAGCCTTATGGACTAGCATATAATATGTCTGGTCAATTTGATCCATTGACATTTGGAGGTGGTGCTACTGGGAGACAAAACAATGCTCCTGCATCAAAGAAAGGATCTGAGGTTGCTGGTTTGGAGGACCAGAAACTGCTACACCACCAAAGAGGTGGAGTGAGTGATCTTAATCGAGGTAGAGGGCGGGTAATGAATCTTCCTTATCTTGGAAACTCACCAAACATGGGTATATTGCAGTACCCCTCATCACCGCTTGCAAGCCCTGTTTTGCCAGGATCCCCAGTGGGGGGCACTGGTTTTTCTGGAGGTAGAAATGAAGTAAGGTTCCCACCAGGAAGTGGTAGATATGCATCTGCATATTCTGGATGGCAAGGTCAAAGAGGATCAGAGAGTCATAATGACCCTAAAATACATAATTTTCTCGAGGAGTTGAAATCTGGCAAAGGCCGCAGATTTGAGTTGTCTGATATTGCAGGACATATTGTCGAATTTAGGCAAGTCCTTACTGAGTTTGCTTTCTTTCTTTTTTCTTTCTTTTCTTTTTATGCTGAAAAGTTGAATGATGAGGACTTTTTAAACTTCAGTGCTGATCAACATGGTAGCCGATTTATTCAGCAGAAGCTGGAGAATTGCAGTGCTGAAGAGAAGGCATCATTATTTAAAGAAGTTCTTCCACATGCTTCCAAATTAATGATTGATGTTTTTGGCAATTATGTTATTCAGAAAGTGAGTACTAAAAATATGCAATTTTTTGGTGTCATGGTCACCACTTGCTGGCTATGTTGATTGTCTTAGTGTCTTTTGTTTACTTTCAGGTTTTTGAGTATGGAAGCATGGAGCAGAGGAAGGAACTCGCTAATCAGCTCACTGGTCAAATTTTGCATCTAAGTTTGCAGATGTATGGCTGTCGGGTAATCCAAAAGGTATTTGATTGTGATTCTTGTGGGACATTGCTATCATGCATTCCTCACAATCATGTATTATCTTATTTTGTGCCCATGGTTTACTGCTTGCATACAAAGAAAACAAATGCATAATCATTCTATATACAAATCGTGGCAATATTTCTAGCATGTTTCACTGTTTTCTGCTGACTTTTGTTTACTCAAGTGGCACTAGATTCTTGTACAGGGAGAAAACCTTTTTCATGCTCTAGCTAAAGCCCCTTTTCCTAGATGCACCTACGGTTACCTCTACTTCACTAATTATTAGTTTTTGTAAGCATGCAATTCTTGCTTACTTGTCAAATTGTTGGTAGTCTTTTGTCCTGCAAATTTGTGGTTATTTCTATTGCCATCTGATGTAGATTACCTGCGAATTCCAGTATGTATCTGGTTATTTTCACAGGCATGAGAATGTATCCAGTCAGTGTCTAAGCAGTTTTTTGATTAATGGGATATGCTTGAAACTGTTGAAGTTTCTTATGGTTTTACTTTCAAGTTAATGTTGCTAGCACATATTGGCTAAGCTGAAACTTGCTTAACAACCCTAATTACTTGGGATTTCTGACTTTAAGCGTTGTTACCAAGCTTTTTTTTTCACCGTTTTTTTTTTCCGTATCTCTCCCAAAGTGTAAGAATGCCTTGCACAGAGCAACTTCTGGAAAGCTTTTGATCTTCACCCAGTATTTCCATAGTCGCATGCTTTTGATCTAAACCTATTATTTCCAGTCTTATATTTGCACTCATTTAGATTAAAGTGTATTTGATTGAATTATTTTTCAAACTAGTTGCTTACTTGATGTTCCTCCTATTGTGTCATTGACTGTGTGAAAGTTAAAAAAAAAAAAGGTAAAGGGAAGGAAAAGTTCAATCCTGAATGGACTATTTAATTATTTAGGTACATGCTCGAAAATTTTATAAAGTTCGGCTGTAGATATTGCAATGGTAATAATTGTCATCTGAGTGGTTTCAAGAGAAAAAAGCTGCAGATATTGAGATGTTCTGGAATTTGGTTAAATTGTCAATGATGGATTGATACGGTATCTTCAGTGAAACTCAAGCCATTTTGTTGTATGCTCAATATACTTATATGAGTTAACTTGCATGGCAACTATGATTGGTAGTTAAATAGATGATCCTAAAATTCTGCAATACTTTGGTTAAGCTTGGTTTAACTGTTGTGTTTAGGTGGATGATTTTTTATTCAATTAACAGCTAGATCAGCATGATTGACAGATTTGTATTTGCACCAAAATTGAATGTCTGCCTATTTGAGACACCAACTTATTCTTCGGTCACTTGTTTTTAATCACATTAGTTTTGTTTTTTGACTTAAAGGAGAGCACGTTATCCTCCATTTCTCTTCATCCTTGCTATAGGTAGCCTACAGAAGTCTGTCCTGAGCCTCCTGGAAGTTTCCTGAGATAGGGGTGCCCACCCTCTCTTTGAGTTCAGTACCATGGGATTATGTGATTTGGAGTGGCATTTAGTTAGATTGGGTTATATCTCTATAAAGGCCACATTCCATTTTCATCAGCCAACAAGAATCCCCATTGGTCATAGGATCTTAAAGACCTAGTGCCAGGCTGCCAACATTCTTTGGTGGGCATGATTGTGTAGACATTTGTAAACAGGGTATCAGTACTGAATATGAACAGGAACACCGAGTTTCTTATTGGTATTGGGTACCGCTTCAGTATCAATCCCACATCAAATCTAGCTTAAGTATTTATTTTTTTGTGCCTGTAGGAATCAAGAGGGTATTTTTGCATAACCTCCGCGACTCATTGCAAGATATTTGAAAGACTGGCCATCTGATAAATTAAATAACCATCTGAGAAATAATTTTATTTTAAACAAACAGCTTCTCAATTCATTTTTTATAATTTTTGTGAGCTTACAGACTATTAGGTCTTATTTAATCCAGTGCCTTGCTAATGGCCTGTGAGATTCCAACTGTCTGCGGGCCTAAAAATGATCATCCCACAGTTCTAGGCCTTGCCTTCAAATGCAAAGTATTGGTGGAATTCTTAGAATTGTGGATCAATCTGAGTGTCTGACTAAATAAATGGATATCCTACCTGAACCAACAACCAACCTAAAATCCCAATTTTGCAATGACTGTAGCTGTAAGGATCTGATGTGCGGTCATTGTGCTGAAAAGTAAATATTGGTAACATATAGTCAAATGGCTGTTGTGGAGGTTTATTTGAATGATGGATATTGTCTGTTTTTTGTTCTTTATTTGGTGTATTTCTGAGATTGGATGTTAGATATGTAATGAATTGCTACCCATGCTGAAATAAATTTCTCCTTGTTGTATTGGAATTGACATTGATTTTGATCCTATGATGCTTCTTAGGCACTTGATGTGATCGAGCTTGATCAAAAAGCACACCTTATCCGTGAATTGGATGGGCATGTTATGAAATGTGTACGCGATCAGAACGGTAATCATGTCATACAGAAGTGCATTGAGAGTGTTCCAGCAGAAAAAATTAATTTCATATTCTCAGCCTTCTGTGGTGAAGTTGCAACACTTTCCATGCATCCTTATGGTTGTCGTGTCATACAGGTATGTTAGGCTTGACTAGTGTGTTGGAAGCTCTCGTGCCTTCCTTTTCCTATCAATCTTTGGTGTTTTGCAGGAACATTGTCATGAAACATTGATACATTTCGTTTATTGCAGAGAGTTCTAGAGCATTGTGCATATGAGCTGCAATGTGAGTTCATAGTGGATGAGATCTTGGAGTCTGTCTTCATTCTTGCTCAGGACCAGTATGGAAATTATGTGACTCAGGTTAGTGTTTCTATTGTGCTGTATTACCTTGAAATTTGTAGCAAACAATCGATTCTTCCTGTTAATGTTCTTTATGCTTAGGATGACTTGATTTGGTATAAGGTGAGATGGTCTGATATTTGATCTGGCGATGATTATCGTATTGTGCATTCATGCTGGTGCATGCTTGCTCATAATATGAACTCCCAATGCTCAATCTTTGAACGATAGATCTCATTCCCTGAAAGATAGATCTGCATCCAAGTCAGAGCGCTAAGAATAGGATTTAACCTTATTGAAAGATAGGAATTCTATGAAGCACTCTGACTTGGATGCAATTATCCATTTGATAGACAGAATTCAGCTTAAAACTTCCTCCTATTCTGTATCTATGTGATTTCCATGTATCAATTGCTTAATGGTGATGTGAATTTACAATGAATTCCATGAAAGATGCCAAGTTATCCAATGGGGTTTCTACCTTGTAGGATTTGAATTCCTTGTTCCAATTGTTGTATAAATGATGATGCATGTATTCTTAACAGCATGTATTGGAGAGGGGAAAACCTCATGAAAGATACCAGATTATTAGCAAATTGTCAGGGCATGTTGTTCTACTAAGCCAGCATAAGTTTGGGTCCAATGTTGTAGAGAAATGTTTGGAATATGGTGGTGCCACTGAGCGGGAAATAATAATTCAGGAGATTCTTGGGCAGAATGAAGGAAACGATAATCTATTGGTGAGTCTAATAAAGCTTTTTTTAATTTGGATTGAAATCTTTATGCACATCCAACTTTCTAACTGGTAGCTTACTTAGTTGCTCTGTGAATAATTACAAAACTAGAATTTGTGAAAACTCATTGACAGAATGCACATTAGCAGCTACCTTTTACCACCACCACAAGTTGCCAATATTCACTATTTTCAACTTCTAAATCTGATGTCTGGTGCATGTTCACGTGTCTGTTGTTTTACATATTTTTTTTTTATATATATTGTAAACAAGTGGACCTCTTATGTGCCTAACATACATCAAAGGGGAAGCAATGTTATTACCTACACCAGCAGTTCTAAATTGACAGTGGAAAGCAAAATGCTGTTTCTAGACTTGAAGCTAATAAACAAACATAGTTTCTCTCTATTATTTCAAACTTTATTAAATCATGCTTTATAATGCCCAAGAGATATTTTTGTTTTTTTATGCTGGGGTATCAGTGGGAGTTTCACAACTCCCTTGTGATGATGATCATGATATCAAGCTTTGAATCCTAAAAGATGAAGTTCTAGAAAGACTATTATACTGTGCCATTTCTCTTCATACTTTTAAGGCTACCAAGGAGGAAAATCTTAGCATATTTTAGGATTTCCCTGTTCATTTTTTTGCCTGATATACGACAGTGTTCTATTATCAACTGTAAAGTAAACTCACATCTTATTTCTCGTGTCTAATATGAGAATCAACTCAACTGTCAGCACCAACATGTCATTTAATTAGTGTGCCAGAGTCCATGATTTTACTCTATTCGCCATTGATTAGTCATTGCTATCATATATGTTTTCATCTACTCTTTTTTTTCTCTTCCAGTTTACACATTAATTTTCCAAAAACGTTTTCCTGGAATTTCACCTATTCTTATAGGGCTTTGAGATTACTTGGCATGTGGGCGATTTTAATATTATAATGCTGCCCTTGCATGCTTGCCAGTATCTTCAGTTTCCTGTGCAATTTCAATTTGAGGGTTGAAATTTGCATTTCTATATGGGATTGTATTGTTTTGCTTAATTTTTGAAAGGATTCTAAATGACTCATTTTATTTTATTTTTAGATCAGACAAACTTTGCAACTTCATGATGTTGAGCCTGTATTATTCACTTAATTAATTTTTTTTCTCTGTTGCTATATTTTAGACAATGATGAAGGACCAATACGCAAATTATGTGGTCCAAAAGATTCTTGACACTTGTACTGATATCCAGCGGGCAATGTTGCTTAATCGTATAAGAACACATGTGAATGCTCTGAAGAAATATACTTATGGGAAGCACATTGTTGCCAGGTTTGAACAGCAATATGGGGAAGGTAATGCTTTTCAATTTCGCTAACCCTGCATACATTTGAAATTGAACATTGTTTCACTGTATATTGTAAATTGGATGTCATGAGGACCCCTTAAGCCTTAGAGTTGCTTGACCGAAGGTTTCATTTGATTGCTTGATATTTTTTGAAGACAGCTGCTTAGGTGTCTGGGGACAGTAAAGCGGTAACTTAGTAGCAAATTGAGGAACTTCTAATTCCATAAAAAGTAACAAATATGATATTTGAATTCCTATGTACCTGTGCTGGAAAATCACATCATTCGTGAAATAAAGTTTGGTGCATAGCTGTTATTACCTAGTTATCTTTCTATTTCAAAACTGTTCAAAGCCATCCTGGGAATTCATTTCCTGGAATGACTAAAGTGGGGGAATCTCAACTTGAACTTCCCCTTATATCTTATATCTTCCTCTTTGCTTTATGAGAATTACAATATCAAGCTTGGATGAACACACAATTTTAACTTTGTATGCACCCATGTTCTATTTACCTGGTCTGTGAGAGGAAGCATTAATTAATTCATACACCCTTTCAGTTGAGGTACCATCCAGGTTGAGAGAGGGTTAGGTTTTTTTTCATGACTGGATTGTATAGGATTGGTTTTGAAAAATTATTGTGATGATTTTCATGTCTGGTTTGAACTTTTTTTTTTTTTTTTTTTTGAATCATGGATACCTGCTATTGATGCTCCTGATTCATTGGTAAATGGAACTAAAAAATTACTAGTGTTCTTTGATAATTTGAAATTTGCTGCTATGTAACCAATCTCAACTAGTTTCGGATCGAGGTTTCGTTGTCACTGTGTATTCTAAACTTCAACTCTGTGCAGAGAATCAAACATCATGATCATGATGCAGACCCACTAGTGTGGACTGTCAATTGCTAACGCCGCTGCAACATGTGAAAGCATCGCAGCTGAACCCATTATTACAGCATGTGCAGGAAAAACAACCAATCATGCAAGCATCCTTTGTCTTGATCGTGTTTATACATGGCTGCCTCAGACAGCTTCCACCATCAGTTACCAGATTGGAATCGTAAAGTCGGTAAATATGCGTGTGTGCCACGGAATGGTTTGTATATATGTTGTGTAGCTCAACTATTAGAACACAAACTAAAGGAGCAACAGTTTAGATTGCAACAGATTCAAAGGGAATGAAAGCTTCCTGATAGTTAATTCTGTAAAATCGTTTGATGGGTTTGTTTGGTAGATGGGTTTGTTTGGTAGGGTATGAATTAAGACATGCATGTCAATAGGAAAAACCATCTTCCAAAAGGGTTCCCATCAAATTAAGATGATCTCAGATGCGTTCATTGAACATCTTTTACAAGATTGGTATCTTTCATGGGTTTTGGCTGCTAGCTGTAATCCTTCTATTGTATGAGTTTGTTTTTGCGTTAGAAATCATGTTTAATAAAAAATAAAAAATAAATTTTTTTTACTTGGAAATATATTGTTTAGTGTTTTTATATTATTTTGATGTAATAATGTTAAAAATATTTTTTATATACTCCTCTTAAAAGATATACGAGCACAATTGGGCTTGGAGTCATGTTTCCTTGTCATTTTTATTTTGAAATCTAGAGAGGATCCAAATTTACTCGATTAGGTTGCCCCAAAATCTTTGGTTCAACCATAAATGGAACTAAAGTACCCTAATTGACCATAATATAAAAAAGCTTAGTGGTGTTAAAGTTTTTGATGTTCCTCGGCTAATCTCTAACAATTTTCTAGGTGGTTTGGTATAATCTTTTTAGTGGTGTGTGTGTGTGTTCTTCCAATGTTTTTTGTTTTGTTTTTGTTTTTGTTTGTGTGGATGCCTAAATGGGCAACAATAAAATTGAAAACAAAAAATTAAATTAAGGATTTAAGACCAAATACACTACATTAAAAAAGGACCATAACTCATGAAAATCAGATGTCAAAGGATAAAATTAAAAAATAATTAATTTAATAAAAGATTCAATAACAAATACACCACAATAAAGAAAACAAGAGCTTAATTTGATTCAACAAGAAAATAGCCAAACTTGTTTTTTTTTTTTTTGCAATCGCCAAACATGTTTTCTTCAAGGAAGATATGAAATGCAAGAGAGAGAAAACATGAGACTGAAATTCAACAGCTGATCTTTCGATAGCACGCACCCCACCCCACCCCACCCCACCCCACCATTATAATGAAGGCGAAAACAAATACCAACGATATTTCTATTTAAATACCAACTATATTTCTATTTAAATAATATTCTATACATATTAAAAGACCCAACTACTTTTAACCTCACATGATAATAATAAAAAAAACAACAAGGAAAATAACCAAAGCGCCCTTGTATCCAAATCTAAGAAGATTATTTTACAGGGGCATTTAAGTAATTAAATTGCACAAAAAGTCGAAACCCCCGACCAAATCAAAATGTTTTTTTTCCTTTTTTTTCAAGAGTAATTTAGTAATTGTACTATGCAATGAAAATACAAAAATACTAATGTAATTATGTAAGTTTTTGAAGTATTTTTTATTATGAAATATATTAAAATAATATAAAAATACAAAAAAAATTAATTTAAAATGAAATTTCTTATTGTTTTAAAAACACTTTTACGACATATATACTAGGGGTGAGCAAAAAAACCGAACAACAGATTAAACCAAGAAAACTGAAAAAAAAAAACCAAAAAAAACGAACCGATAAAAAAACCTGATTATAAAATTTTGAAAAATATCCGGTTCGGTATCGGTTTTGTACGGACAGAACCGATTGACCCGAACCGGTTCGGTTTCAAAATTTAATATAAATAGAAAGTTTCAAAACACCTGATTCGTCCGTCCCCATTCATTCACCTCTTGCCTCCCGCCTCCCTCAGTCCCTCTCCGGTTCTTGCCTCTCGCCTCCTTCTTGCCTCTCGCCTCCTTCTCTGCAACTAACAAACCCTAGATCGTCCCCAGCCTCTCGCCTCTCGCCTCCTTCTCTGCAACTAACAGTCTAATACTTTAGGCTAGATCGTCCCCAGCCTCTCGCCTCCCTCTGCAACTTAAATCTCCCTCCCTCTTGCCTCTCGCCTCTCGGCCTATCCCTCCCTCTGCAAGACTGCAACCAGCCAACCAACCATTACCCTCTCTCCATCTGCAATCTGATCACATTGTTGCCCCCAGTTCGACAGTTACTCTTTATCATCGTCCCCATCCGATACGGTTGCAGTTTATAAAAGGTAAGTAAATTGAACCTCTGTTTGATTTCTTGTTATCTCTTATAGATCATCTATGCTTCCTTTTCTAATTGAATTGAATCATATATGAAATCGAACCTTGAGTTTCTGTTTCTGGGTAAATTGACCATGGCTAGAGCCTTTTGATTTCTTCTGGCAACTACTATCTAGCTATCAGGAGGATTGATTTATGCTGTTGTTTCTGCTATTAGTAATTGGATTTGATCTGCATTGTAATGTCATGTTTATTGCCTTCTCTATGGAGTTTTAATAAGCTTGTAGTTCTCTGTACCTTGACAACCATTTCTTATGTCAACTTTCATTTTTCTTGGATCAATGATAAAAAAGGCTTTTGCTATTCTTGTTTCTTTTCTGGTCGTTGATAGCTGATTCTGGGGTTCGTGTGGACTTTTTTTGACACAGTGCTGCTATGACTATACATCTCATAAATAATAGAATATATATATTTTTTTATTATTATAATAATAATAATAATAATAATAATAATAATAATAATAATAATAATAGTGGGCAGGAGAGGCGGGAATTAATTTTTTCCTAGGACCGAAACGGAACACCCCGAGTAATTCCGGGGTGTTTCGGTCGGTATTTGACCGATATTTAAAACGAGATAAAAATGACGTCGTTTTATCTTATTTTTCTACCTGGTACAAAATATTTCGACCGAAACAAAAACTGTATCAATAACTTTGTTTAAAACTCCACCCTCGTAGATTTGTTTAGAAGGTTAACAACCCTAAGACGCATTCTCAAGAAAAGGAGCGATCATTTCATCCGTGATGTACAAAATTGTATTTTTTATATAATTTAAAACATTATTAAATTTGAATCCTTCAAATGGTTTTATGTTTAAAATAATCAATTTTCTATTATGAAAGTTGGAATAAATTATCATCCAATAAGGATTTGATAGAATCAGCCAAAAAAGAAATATGTTATTTATAAATCAATCCTGAAATTCTTTATCAGCTTCACAACCAACAAATATTTGCCAAGTTGCATGAACGGTATCACTGCTAGTTTTGGAACATCTAACCAGGGTTGTCAATACCATTCCATTCCGTGCCATTAAAAAAACCTAATATCAGGCTCAAATATAGCATCTAATTTTGTGCAAGAACCCAGATTAAAAAATAATCTGTTCAAAAACCTCATATTTTCCTACTGCTTCAATCCCTAATATCAGGCTCAAATATAGCATCTAATACTAACATGAAAAAAAACATGAAAACTAGACAAGAAATCTGATGGGAAATTAAATAATGTACTAGGTTCCCTCTTTCAAGTGACATATATTAAGAGTAAATTGTCAAACTAGACCATACTGCAAATATAGTGTAAATTTATTATGCATATATGCTGCAAATATATTATGAATTTATTATGCATATATGTTGCAAATATATTGTGAAATTATTATGAATATATGCTGCAAATATTCTTGATTTCTTTCTCAGTTTTTCATTTTTTTCCCCAGAAGGAATCAAAGAAAGAGTGTTACAGAGATTCAATTACGCGCAGAAATTAAGCTATTCATTGAAAGATGCCAGCGCCATGTCTCAGTGAGCAGCGTCATATTATTTTTTTGTTTACTTTCTTAAATTTTTTTGAATGCTGTGTTGCAATCCAACTTCATAAGCAAATTAAATTGGTTTTTCATGTGCTTCAACCTTGCTCATTACACTGCAACCTGAATCGGTTGATTAGTAACTTTTATTACACAGGATTGAAGAGGCACAAAGGACCACACAAATCTTTGGCTGATGGGAAACAGAAACAGAAGAAAAGGTAATCATTTTATTTGTTTCAATTTATGCTAGCCACTAAGATTCAAACTGCATTAGACCATTCAAAGTGGATTTGAAGTTTGGCCTCTGTGTGCTATGTCGTGGCTTAGCTATAAAATTAGTATAAGAGGTTTGTAATAAAGGGATTAAGGTTATGTGACTATAGATTTTATATCGGGTTTCCTTAGATAGGATTGGGGATGGATATTGATTATTCAGTGACTAGATTTTTCTGATGCTGCTATTCTAGTATTCACCTCAAGAATGTTTGAGGTTAATTTTGATTAGTTAGCTTTTCATGTTATCAAGTCGGGAGATCCTTGTAGAACTTGGGTTTTTTTGGTGAAATTATTGGCTAGGATTTAAGCAAGCTGGTGGCTACCCATTTTGTGGAAACAGAAAGAAAACGGAAACGGATCTAAGCTCCATTGTTTTATCTGTGGTTTGATAGAATCAAGTGGCATATAGTAAGTTTTATCTTTGGTAAATGATTGAACCAAATCTGCTGTGTTGTGTATGGGTAGTTAATACGATAAATAGGTAGGTGGCTATTGCTATCTTTGTAGTCAGATTTTTGAAGCTAGTGTGGTCTGTTTTTTGTCAATTATATTTCCTTTATGGTCCAGGTATTAGTTGGCTGTTGATAATTCCCTCTTCTTCTGAAGTGTAGAATTGTGGTGATCTGATATGAGGCATTCATGACTAAATACTTCACTATATATTGCTTTGATCATAGGCCAAGAAAAATAGCTAAAAGTGATTTGGGAGAAGATGTTGCTGGCAACTCCCAATCTCTCAGCATGTTTGACGAAGATTCTGTTGAAGAAGGTACTGTATTATAGTTTTCTTGAAAATCATGCAGGGAAAATAAAAAGTTTTCATTGGTTATTTAAGGGATGTTGCTAACAGTAATATCAGTAATTTAATGCTATTTTTTTAGTCACTGTTAGCATTCTTTTTGTTTTAGAATGTTGATGAGAGGGGGTGCCCCTAATCAGTATTATTTCTGACTTTTAAACTTGGATGGAGGCTGAAATGGGACATCTTTCATAGCCAGCCATCACTTTCTAGTTATTGTCATGCACGTTCTCCCATTTTATCACTACTAGGAGCAATTCTAAACAATTAACAGCTACCAGTGTTCCTGGTTGTGTTAAGAATTGCTAAGATTTAATCAATACTTTCTTTCATGCTGAAGGCTGCTCCTAAAAATATCATAAAGCCCTGTTTGGTTTCTAGGAGTGAGAATGAAGCCTTTGTTCCCATTTATAAGGTGTTTGGTTAACAAGACTAGGATGGGGATGGGTAACTTAATACCTTTTTCATTACCAAAAAGGGAGGTGAGTTTGAAGGCACCTGACACCTTTTCCATGATATGCAATGCAGATTGAAAACAAAAACATAGAGGCTGGTTATCTTGGAATATGATACAATTGGTTAGGTTTCGTCATATGAAATACTTGGAAGGAAAAATACTCTTCCATAATATAAAAACACTTTTTAGGATCTTGCGTGTTTAAATTGGGCTATATTTATGCAAACTATTTTATGGTAATAAAATACAAATGATCACATGGATTTTTAAATTAAATATTTTGAAAAAAATCAGTTTCATTTTCAATTCGCATGGGACAGCTCCTTAAAAAGAACTAACAAGTCATTTGAGAATAAAATAAAGATAAAAAATAGGAACCTTATCGGTGCAATTTTCTTCTTCTTTCATTATGCAAAGAATTGGCGGCGTGTTTCATTAATAAAGTTGTAACATGAGATTGCTGAGGTCTCGTATGAATCACTTGTCTAGAGGGACCAGTCAAATTGTTTTAAGCAAGTCTTGAACAATAGGACCATATTCACAGCAGCATCAACTTACAGCCTTCCAGTGGATATTTTCATCTACTATCAACGTGTTCATCATCAGAAAAGAATGCTAGGAGTTTTAATGGTCAAAATTTCTCAAGAACTGGTTATCATAGATATTTCTCTCTCATTCTGTGTGGCTATTTAATTATGTTTGGCTTTTAGTTCTTGTACATGAGTTTCATTAGCTCATTCAATTGGATGGGCCAGTTTTTCATTGTGATTTTATGTTTCCCCGAGGAGGATAACTTATTCTCTCATTATACATCCCACTAGAGGTCCAAAATATAATGATCGGTTGCTGGTTCATGGCTTCTTCATGTGATATAATTTGGTACCATGCTATGCATTCTCACAGCAGTTTCTTTTCATCTACCTTTGAATTCATATATTGTATGAAAATGTTGTACTCACCCAGAGTGTGTATTGCTCAAGGATTTTTATGTTGCATCGTGCTAATATAAGTTGGTTTATTATGTTGGTATATAGGAAATGATAATGAAAGTGACCTGCAAGAGCATAGAACTGTTGGCATTGTGAATGGGGATGGAGATTCTGAGTCAGAAGATATTCAAGAGGTCTTTGACACCGATCAAGAACAAGAATTGGATGTCAAGGCCCAAACTGTTGCAAAGGCACCAGTTTCCAGAAGGTACCTTTGAATGACACTACTCCTTATATGATTGCTTATAACTGTTATTGATTACCATCATCATTAAGATTGTTTGGTAACTGATATATTTTATGTGGATGGATGCAACTAAACAACTCCATTTCAACATTGTTTGACACATTTTTTCAATTTTTTTTCTAACTTGGGTTGGTAAATTGGTAATTTATAGTCCGAGTGGAATCTTCTCTTGCATTGTAATTGTTGTTTTTCGAATCTTCAATGTAATATGATGGTAGAAAAATGATGGGTCAACTGAATTTGCAAAATGGAATTAATGGGGAAGAGGTATTCCTATAGAATAGTGTTTGGCTGGAAAAGAATTGGTGTGTTCATTTATGTCTTCAGTTGCTGGCATGGAAGGCTGTGAATGAACTCTTAATGCATTCCATTCTAGAGTTCAATTTCATTTGTATAACGTCTGGATGTCTGCACCTTTAAATTTTTACGGTATGTGATTTTCATGGGAACTTACACAAATTCACAGAATTAGATACTGGCAATACCGCTGAAACCATAAAATGAGATATACTGAAGATAGGGCATGTATTCTAGTGCAGTCATGTCCACTTGTTTTCACTCAGTTTCTTGTCCCTTTTAATATTATGAAGTGCATTTTGGATAGTTTTTCCACATATTTCAAGTACTTTTCTGCTTTCTGATTTACATGGCAGAGAAGTTATTGAAACTTTAGAGAGACGTGTGTGTAGTTTAGTGATGAGTGAAGTATCACCTAGTCAAGCTGGAAAAGATTTTTTGACTATAGAAAAGGGGATTGAGGTGTCAGTAAATTGGATTAATTGGTTTTTATTGCAGCAATGGCTATGGAGGTGTAAAGTGGAGTTCACAGGGGAGGGTAAAAGAATACAAAATAGGGGCTGACAATTGCATTGATAGTGTGGTAACTTCAGGGGTTGTGTTTTGGACATTAACATTTCAAATGGTTGGAACGCTTGTACATGGCACATTGCTTTTAAAGGTAATCGACCATGAAAGTATGATGTGGAGAGAAAGGTGCTTTCAGGTCTTTTTCTTCATGTATATGAATAAACAACTATAAGTTGAATGTCATGTTTCTGGCAAGTTCTAGGCAAATGGCATTTTAAGAAATGCATAGTTTCCACTTTTATCACCATGGCGCGTGACTCAACAAGTGCATAAGAAGGACCATCCAACAAAAGTTAAGGATAGACTTATTTATCCGTGGCCAGTATTTATAAAATCATGGCCAAGGTTTGGCCAATTGTCATTGTTGTGCAGTAAGATGATTCTATTTCCAAATTGTGTTGATGAAGGGAGGGCAATTATTGGATGCAGGTCTAGTATGGGGTTGTGGATGATGCTGAGAGGAGAGAGAGTGAATGAATTATTTTGTAAGTTGTCTTTTAAACAAGCTTAAAGATGGTACATTGGAATCCCATAGATAATATGATGGGGTATTGAACAAAATGGTCAACAAGTGTTTGGCTCTTTGCAGTTATATTCTCCTTTTCTGTTCATCACTGCTTTTGTTACAGAGTGTTCAAATAAAAATACGATTGTATTATATACATTTGGATATATACATTTGGATAGTTTCATTGTTGAGTATGGTGTATTATTTATTACAATCCTTAAACTGAAATAAACAATACTTTGACTTCTCTATGGAACTTGCATGTGTTTCTTGTCCTCTTGTAAGCTTTTCATGAAATTCAAGTGTAATTGTCTTTGTGCAGCTCTTTCCATTCTCACCTAGAATATAAGTTACCAGAAACTGAGGTAGAGGATCTGTTGAAGAAAAAGTGGAAATATCAATGGGATGTGCCTGCTTTTGGCATGCCAGATTGCAAGTGGGTAGGAACAGGAGAGTGTTTTCTGGAGGTAGTTTTCGTATTGTTTGTCTTTAATCTATCATTTATTGTCTACATACATCATATACGTGAGAAAAGAGAAAAGGGGATTTGGAATGCAGAATGGGTGTTCTCCATAAAGAATTCAAGTAGGAACCATGCAAAAGAAAATAAAGAGACTTGCTGAAGCATCCTTTTAAATGCATTGAAACAGTGCAGAAAAAAAGACATCAAACGCTTACTATCCCACATCAACCACTTGGAGGAGTACATTTATAAAACTCTTGAAATTGGCTTCATAAAATTACTCCAAAACAAACAAATTGCGGAACGTTCTTCGTAGATTTATGTAAATTATGAGGCCTTTTCACATTTTTAAATATGCCTTGCAATTCTTAGTACTTTGTGATTAAATGGAGAGGATAAATGAAGAAGATGATGTGATGAAAAAAGTGAGTTTCCGATGTAATGGTTTATTTATAGAGGATTTTTATGTTGTCATAATTTTTATTTGAAGTGTCTAAATATATGCCCTTCCCCCCACAAACAGTAAATTCTTGCTGGCCATTTAAATAGTGGTCCAAGGAGATAGTGGTCATAAATATCTAGAGAAAAAGGAAAGGTGTTGATCATAAATATCTATGATATTTTATTTAATGTAGAGGGGTTTCTATTAGCCCTTCAAATTTTTGAGCAATCCCTGTTTTTCACTACTTCAGGGAGTGTTACCTCGAATGTTGTAAAGGGTATTGATGGTGCAATGTTAAATGTGTTCGCTATGAGTGTTAAGGTTATAGAAGATGCAGTTTGTTAATTATGTAACCATGTTCATGTATTACTTTTGTGCAGGTTGCTAACATAAACTCTGATTGTGGTCTCAAGCAAAGGTTATATAAACACTGGTTGGATGTGTGCAGGGCATCTGGCAGCAATGATTTTCATTCATCTCCGCAGAGATTTTTCTTCTCTCTTTGTAAGCCTTATTATAGTTTTATAGATGATCTTTATGTATTTGGCTGCTCCTATCTGCTTTTTAATGGTAGATATTTATCTAGATTCATGATGTCATAATTTATAAGCATCTAGGGTACTAGAGATCTTTATATCACTAGTTTTCATATTTATGGTTAGTGAGAATCCCATGTGCCTCCACCTTTATTTTTATGAATAATTGACAGCCAATCTTGACAAACATCCCTTGTGCCATTACCTTTTATTTTTTAATTATTAAATTGCCAGTTCCAGTGAACACCTTGATTCAGTTGTTTAAATTGATTGAATTGTCCCGTTTATTCTGTCTTTTGTAATCTCCTCTACGAGTCTTTCGGAGCTTAATTTTGAATTCAAAGAGAAAATACTATTCCTCATGTGTCAGTTATGCCAAAGGTGCCTCACGAGTGTGCTGAAAAGCCATCTGATGCTAGTAATCAGAATTGATTGGTGGAGTAACAATTCTGCCTGACCTTGGACTGTTTTAGCATCACAACACTTGAATTCTTAGAACATCCAAGTATTCTATCTGAACTTCATGTTTTTAGGTCTGGGGTTTGTTACAGAAAAAACTAGGAATACAAGGGCTACTTGTGTGATAGATATATGGGAGAAAAGAAATTGATTGACAGGACCTAGCACCTCACTAGGTTCCCTGAGAAACGTGCATAGAACTCCTTGTGATCATGCCTAGGAGAAAATATGAAGGTCACACGAAAATACTTTTATGTCAATAGATTAATATTTCTGCAATTTTCTTCTTGAAAGCATGTAAATATCAGCATCCATATTATTTTGTTGTACAAGAAATATAATGCAGATCTTGATCATCAAGAAGTTGGAAATTTATGTGATCTCATATAAAAAAGTAGAATGTTATGGTTTCTGAACATGGATAAGTTTTCATCAGGTATCATTTTTTGGAAGTGCTTTTCATTTATTCCTATTCGGTATTGGGTCATATGGTGCTTTGGTGCCTTTGTAAGAGCAACTCCTTAATATTTGGTGCCTGTATAAAAGCACCTATATGGTGTTTTAGAAGGGCTGTTTTCAATGATCCATTTGAGAATATTGATTTCACATATCTTTCTTTACATCTGTGTTTCTATTTACTATTAACTCCCCTTCCTAATTTCTCCTCTTGTTCTTCTATGCCAATGTTTTCAATACCCACTTGTGAGCATCTCACTTTTGTTCCCTTTGAAAATATATGATTTAGTAATTGGAAATACATGATGTATTTCACATTTCTAGAAACATTAGCAGGAGTTGGATCTATTCACATGTTAGTCTAATTTCACAATCCTAATTAGTTTAGGAGGCATAATTAATGTAAGAAGGGCGAGAAATATAACATGTTTAACTTGATATAGAAAATGAGAGATTAACCATAATTTGTCTAAATATAAATGTAAATGATGAGAAGGTTCGAGGCCATGTAGTTGCTCAAATCAGATTTTAATCATGGTCTAATATTTGAGAACAGGCTTATTGGAGTTTTATTCAAATTTTTATTTTTGTATGCTGTTTTATTGCAATAATTACATGTCGCTTTCTCCATCTCTGTCATTTATCTGTTTGATTTAGTTTTGATGTATCTGTTATTATATTTTTATCTTGTTCGATGACTCTTCAATCATATTACCAAAAATGTATGACCATGGACTTTATTCTGTAAATTGTTTGTTTTTGCTTTCTAGAATTGCGCATAAGCATTTTTTTTATTCACCAGGCAACAGCTATAGAGATATTTTGCACTGTAACAAGAAACCTTTTTACCGCAAGGGCCTGAAAGAAGACTTGGCCATCATGGATGCATACATTATGCACTGTGTATGTGAACTTCCCTTCTCCTAAAGATTTATTATTATTTTTGTAGTCTAATGATCTTAATTATTGTGAAATGAAAACATCATGCAGCTAAATCACATTTTCAGAACGAGAGATCTTGTGACCAAGAATGATTCAAAATTGGGCAAGCATTGGGAGAATGCCAAGGATAATTTGCTTAGTGGTGATGAATTCCTTGATCATGGGTTTACTCGTCCAAAGGTAGGGTTGAGTGGTTTCCATTGATCTGTATGTAATGCTAACTGCATGTGAACAGTATTAAAGCCCTGCAGAGCTGGATTACAAATGCTCATAAGACCAACGCATCTCAACCCCCGATAATGTCAATATAACTTCCATTAAAAATATATCACTTTGACACATATTTGTGTATCATATAAATATTCATCTTGTTGTTTCTGCTTACAGTCAGTTGTGGAATTTCTGATTCACATAGAGATGCATGACTGTGATTGCTCCCGTACACATATACATGATCATTGTTGATTGCAGACATAACTACTCTTCACTTATCATGATATGTTTTGCAATTGTATATTTCCTTTGCATCATCTAGGCATCACCACCTTTGCAAAAGTAAAAAAATAAAAGTCAGAAATGCCATTGTAGTCATTCAAATGAGCCAAATTATGGATTCTGTATCAATTGCAAAACTGTGCTTTGAAGGCATGGAAAGACCTGGATATATGAGAACATATAGGCCAGACAAAGATCTCAATTCTGTGTGCATTGGAGGATGTTTTGTTATTGAGACAAGACCATTGTTTACAAAAGCCATTCTTCCTTTTGAGCCAAAAAAGTTCTCTAGCTTCACAAAAGAATCACCCATGTAGTTTTATTCAACATGTGCCTCAAACCGTTGAACTTTCAATGAGGGACACAACATAAAAATGAGCTTTGTTTCCCATGGGTCTTTGGAAGCGGGTTTGCCATATAAAATGTTTAGTTTCTACTTTCATATGGAAAAGCGTCTGTTAATTTATATCTTAAGCATGCTTATTCATTAGCGTCATTCAAATTTGTGTTTAAATGTTGGCATAGTTTTCTGCAAATCAATTAATCAAAGGGACAATCATATGTAAGTTTGAGACTGCATGAACCATTAAATTCTGTCTCATGGAGCTCTAGACCCATTATTATCGATGCTTGATTTTGTTCTGAATTGGCTTAGAGTGGCCAAATTTCAAGATTTACCATTTAATGAGCTACCATCAAATAATTCATTTTCAGCCAGCTAACTTACCTTGTAAGAAACATACCATCAATTGAAAAGATAAAAGCCCTTGAATTTTGACGCCTTGTTCTCTTTTCTCATACCACTTGTTTTTAAATTGGCATGTATTAATTCTGTATTACAGGTTTTGATCCTACTGCCCTTTAGAAGCATTGCAAATCGTGCTGTTAATAGGCTAATTCAACTGACCCCTGGAGCTTACAAGGTGATATTTCCTTGCTTTCATTAAATGTACTCATTCTTTAAAAATGGTTTATTATGCTATTTAACAGTAATATTTACTGAACTTGTATCACAAGCTAATCCTGAATACTTTGGGTGCCTGAATTGACATATAAGGTGGCCTACTTGCAGTTATTAGACCTTTTGGTCTTTCAGATGTAGAAACATTTGATTTTGTAAACTACTTTTGACCTGCTTATACATGCCTGTTCTTCCTCTTCCTCTTTTGCTTTTCATTCACAAGTGAAGTGAAGGGCATAAGGTTCAATAAATGTAGCCCTATGCTAAACTTCTTAAATAGGTCCTTAACTCTTACCAGCAAGAAAATTGTTTTCTTTGAATCCACATTCAACTTAGTATGTTTTGAAGATTGATTCTCATATTCAAACAAGCTTTTCAAGGATTTTGTACAATCTCAGATATGAAAGCGATTGCTTATTCTGCATATGGTACTCTGTTATAAAAAACTGAGAAGCTGTTGAAGATTTATTTCCTTATGCTTAGAATAAAGATTTCAATGTACACACTTTTCTATTTTAACAGGTTAATGTGGAGCACATGAGTCGTTTCTCTGATGAGTTTGGAAATCATGATGATGAAGACAATGTAAACACCAATGAGTTAACTGGAAGTGTTAAAAATTCAAACTCTCAGAAGTCCTCGAAACCACCTGACCATCAAGCACTTTTTGATGGAAATGTAGATGATAAATTTATGATAGGGATTAAATTTACGAGGTAAATTGCTTTCTTGTATAAAGCAGGATAATTGATATTTTTGTCCAAAATTTACTTATGGTTGTTTTTTGCACAAGTCATTCAGTCCTTCATCAGCAACTGCCTAGTTTGGGAAGGTGGTCATGATCAGGATTAGAAGTAGTTCAGAGAAAGGATTTGGAATTTGGCTACTGATTGCCAATATTGTTAATATCTTGCACACATTAAAAAAAAATGAGATTAAGATTTTGCAACATAACAGACATAGCTGACTATTTGTATGCTCCTTAATTTTCTTCCTTTGGTCATTTATTTTTTATTCAGTTGGATCTGCACGTTCTCATTGACTATTTCTATATTTCACTATATGTTTAATCTGAGTGCCCAATCCTCATTCAATATGTTGAAAAGAGGAGAGGTTACCCGCTGGCCTTTTTTGTAAAACTGTTTCTGATCCAGAACTGTTATCAGGTTATTCAATTCTCTGCATGGCCTTCATCTTATGCAATCCTTTTTTTTTCCGTTGTTCTTTTGTAGGAAGAGCATTAAGTTATATAGTGATTTCTATTCCTCAGACCTGATAGTTGCTTCTCCTTTGGCATTACTGAAGGTAAATTTCCACCCTGTACACAGATTTTCTTTTCCTTAGACTATTCTAAATG
This sequence comes from Salix brachista, assembly GCA_009078335.1. Lineage (NCBI taxonomy): Eukaryota > Viridiplantae > Streptophyta > Magnoliopsida > Malpighiales > Salicaceae > Salix > Salix brachista. The sequence continues at coordinate 517,513 of CM018574.1, forward strand.
TCAAGGTGAAGGATGATTATTTCTTAATGTAGGATAACAACTTGTTCTTTACTGTAAAATATGGATAAATTCATGGAAGAAGAGGATATATAATGGTTCTCGATATCAAAGCTCTATGATGTGGCATAAGTGTTGTCTAATGGACATATCTAAAAGCTTTAGTATCCTTCATATTACACATAAAAAGGTTATCACTTAATTGAATACAATATTTGCTTTCTTCTTCTTTTCTTTTTGGGGTAGCGAAGAAGATAGTGAGAAAGAGAGGCACATGCATGAGAATAATTTCTGAAGTGTCATTGAATTCAGATTTAAAATGAGCTAAGACAGTAGGAGTACTGGGGAGAAAGAAGGTGGTGGTAATAATGAATCCAACAGTTTAACTGATTTTAAGATTCTTTTCTTTCCTAACTCTAGCATTTCTTCCTCAACTAATTCCTACCTAACAACAACAAGCCATGATTGTGGCTGATTTAGCAGATGCAGATTACTGTGAAGACTGCACTCAGAACATATTTGAACCGCTAAATCTATGATATTCTCATTCCTTTTGACCAAATGTCTTCTCTGCTTCTGTTGAACTCATAGCGCTCTGACACAAGCTGTTACTGACGTGGAATCAATCCTCCTGGATGTTGATAGATCGTTATTATGTTATGAGAAACAATATATTTTCCAAATAGAATGTCCAGTTCCCTTTCCAAGTATGTGTGACAAGATTGATGATTGCAATATTTGATTTTTTCTGTCAGTTGCTGTCGTTAAGGACCAAGTTTTAATGAGTTTGGTTCCTTTCTCTATTTGGGTTTAATGCCTAGAGCTCCTTGTTCTGGGGAGCCAGTGGCAGTCATGGTTTTAATTACTGAGCCTTAATTATCTGGGGGAAACAAACGTAAAAGAAAGCTTGAGATTTCCTAACTTCTAGAAAGAAGTTGCAAACAGTTAAGCTGCCCTGCTCCATAAATTGGGGATATTTTTCACATTATACTCGATGTGATTCTACAGTGTTTATGCCATAGATTAGCAGATTACTTGTAGTTTTCTCTTAGGCAAGCAACTGACAACACATCATTCTTGTCAGAAAATTGAGGAATCTAAACGTGACAAGGAAAAAAACGTGGATTATCTTTCTTCTATAGAGGTAAGATCTTTTTACTTGCTTGTTGGTCATGACTGTGTCCTTAGACTTTATAATATATGTTTTTTATCTTTCTTCTATAGAGGCAAGATCTTTTTACTTGCTTATTGGTTTTGACTGTAATATATGTTTTTCAAGCATGCTTAAAACTAATGGAAAGATTATGTTTGTTGGACAAATAGGTTCTTATCATTGATCATGCAGATGTTATAGCAATGCAGGTAAATCTTGAAATACACTGGCTTGTATTTTTTTGGTTGCTTTTAATATACTTAGTTGAATGTGATTCCCAGCTTACTCTTTTCAATTTTTGATGAATGATATCCAGAACTGGGCCTTCCTTACATCAGTTCTTGAAAAATTGAATTGCATACCTTCTAAACAGCATGGGACTGATATAATGCGCATTAGAAAGTGGTATGTTGACAGTTTCTACTATTTTTTCAATGTTGACTGTGGACTTTCCTTTTAGATGGGGATGGAGGATCATGTTGTCATTGGCAGAATGTTAAATGATAAATTTTTTGATGACATATTTGAATGCATAATGAACGTTTAGTTTTATTTGAATTGAAATTTACCTTCTCTTCTTTAAATGCTTTATCTGATGATGGCTGTTTTATGTTCAGTTATTTGGATGGACATGCCAGATTTTATCGGCAAACAATTGTTTTAGGTGGTTATGCAAACCCAGGTAACTTGATTCTTACTTTGTATCTCTCACTACATTATTGATTTTGGTGCTTTGCCTGCTTAACATCCTACAGTAAATCAAGGCTTTATTCTGAATTCTATGTTGCAAGTGTTTTCCCTTAATCATGCAATTCATCAAGTGTAGAGTGAATGTTTGATTGGTTCAATTTGTGCGTTTGTAGCAACTTGTGGATGACATGGATCTATGATTGTAAAATTTTGTTGCTTTTAATCAATTATGTGCATGTCACGCATGCCAAGAAACTATTTATATCACACCCCTTCTACATGAATATTGATGGCATGTACAAATAATGCATGTGTGGTTTCTTGTATCAGACATTAATGCTTCCTTCAATCGCCAATGTGTTAATTACCAAGGAAAGGTATGTTAATCGTTCTCAATTTTTATTTCTTGTGCTTGCTGTGTACCTCTTCATGTAGATGGTGTTTTTCAATGCCTTCTGGGTGATTGAGGCTTGAGAAGCTATTGCTGAATTCGAAGGATGTAGAAGAAGACAATTTTTGGTGAAAGTTTAAATTAACCCGTTCCCTTAATTTGTACCATTCACTAGTGAAATTAGAAATTTAAATCCAACGTTTTTAGATATAGCTTATTGGTGAGTACCAAAGGATATTTAACTATCTAGAGCAAGCATATCATCTCACATCTTTCCTCTAATCACTTTTTTTCCCCTTCTGGTGACAAGCTAAATATAGTGCACAGGAATGTCATTTGGCATATGTATTACAAACAGACATATTGTCAATTGTGTGCCTATTCTTCACTTCATTTGTGTCAAGAGCAATACAGCCATGCCAATAATACTGTGTTTTTCCTTTCGATGTGAATTCTGATCATCCAATAATTTGAAATTGGCAATATTTATGAGGTTTGGTTGTATGTGTTTCGAATTAGGAGCTTTTTTTTAGTCTGCATCAAATTAGATCCAAGCTTCAGCGACTTATATCAAAAGCCTTGTTGAAGAAAAAAAAAGGGAAAGAAAAAGAGGGCTTTAACATTAAACCTAGGTCTTAGTTTTGAAGCCAAAGGATGGATTTCTATGGATAGATCTTAATCAGCATCAAACAGTAAACCTCCGTGACTTGATATGGTCATGCTTTCAGGGTCTCCTAGCGGTCCTGGCTGCAAATTTCTTTGAAAAGCTTGCTAAACCTGGGCTGGTTCCAAACACCTGCAAAGCTGGTGTGACCTGACAAAACTCACCAATAAACTTTCTTTTGCCCAATTAAAGCTTATGTATCGTTCTGTTTGGAAAGTTCCAGCGAGGATTGATGCCAAGCAGTCATATTTCCCTTTGAATCAGTGTTTTTCCATGTGTTTTCCCAATGTCCCATTTGCTTTCATCCGGCCATTTTCTTTCTGATATTTTAAACTAATTTTGATATCAAGGTGGATTTGACTTACAATATCGTGGGTGTTTTTGCTCTCGTGCTAGTGTTTTTGTTAGATTTCTCACGATATGATTGTGTTTGCTGAGCTAGATGTGTTTTGATAGTTCATCATCGTCCCACTAAACTGTTGATGACTTGTTTATTTTTTTTCATATTCTAATATACTCCTATTACTTTTTAAACAAGTATTACTATGCAATTTTTTCTTACTAGTGTATACTTTGTTTATGTATCTGTTGTTACTCATTTGCACGTGAGTTTTGGATCTTCTAGCAATAAATGCTGTGTTGTTTTGCACCTTTTCATTTTAGGAAATTGATCATTTTTGCTATCTTTTTATGTAATTGAAGTACATTTCTTTCAGAAATATTTTATTCAGCTATCTTGCAATTATGCAGTAGTCACGTTTAAGTAATAATGACAGGTAAAGTTGATATGTCAGTATAAAGGTGTTCTTCCAAAAGTCTCAGGCCAAGTACGACAGGTATGCCTTTCTTGTCTTGTTTGTTTCATTGCTTAAATTTTTAGATATGTGATGAACTGGTCACTTTCAGATGTCATTTGTTTGTTTCTCTTCCGTAATCTGTGTAAAGGATATTTGAAGCATGGCCGAAATGGAAACTAATAGAATGCACAGCTGGCTCCCCATATTGCTTCATAGAATGAACAGAGGATTTTTTGTTCAAAGAGATGTAGTTACAACTACGAGGATCTTCATAGAGAGAAAAGGAAAAATTGATACAGAACAGCCTTCCTATATGATGCTTTAATAAGTTATCCTACCTCATAACAGCAGCCTCAATTTGGAACAGCCCTTAATTATTTGGGATTCTCTCTCCATTTAAGTACTTCATATACTGACTAGCATACCCATGTTTAGAAAAAAATGCAACACTAGCCTTTCCCTGAACCTACAAAGAGTAGCAATATGTCCTCCATCTTATTCAGGACCACCCAAGAGTCTCCAAATTCCCATAGTAAATTTTTTTGAATAGCCATATCTTTCAAAAAGATACATATCCATATCCATATCCATATATATATATATATATATATATATATATATATATATATATTCCTCTGTTAGAATTATTGCATCATCTTCTAGTTTGTCATATTGCTTCCTTTTTCCTAAAACAAAACCTGTTTTATATTCTATGGGATAATCCTTGGCAAACCAGGAAATAAAAAAATCATAGAGCTGTGCATCATAAGAAAATATGTATACGTGATGTGCATGTGAATTGATTTTTTTAACAAGATTTGTGCATAATTCAGGTAGCCTGCATTATAATGGAAAGTTGTGTGATAAAAGTAATAACAATGACAGTAATAATAAGATGATGATGAAAGATGGGATCTGAGTCACTTGTTAATGATCACATGTTCCCAAAGTTCAATCCCCCATTTACTGTGGTGACCCTTTCTCTGTGATGAGGTCTAAAAGTGGACTGTTTTGATAGGCAATGAGCCTACAATTAATAATCGGAAGAATGCTTATAATGACAAAGATGGTAAAGGCATTTTCACGTAGATAGTAAAATCAGAAGTAAATGTCTACAATTATTAATAGGAAGAAACCCACATACAAAAGCGATTTTGATAAAAAAAAAATATCTGTTCAAAGCTGGTCGTGTTTTAACACTGAGGTTAGAACTATATACATTTGTATTTGCTAAACCCATAATGTGTTTTTAGATCAAAGAATTGCACATGTGGTTTTCTAGTCCTTTCCCAAAGGTTTTGTGCAGTTTTGCAGTTCAATTGCTCATTGAGAAATTTAAGCTATTTGTAACTGTGTTGCCTGTTATGTTAGAAGATAACAAGTTTGCATTTCTGATGTATTACTGAAATCTAATAGAGCCATTTAGTTTGGTTTTGATGCTAAATACTTTTGTTCCTCTTTATCCTTGAAGATTTATCAGCGATTTGATGCAGACTCTGTGGCGGAAGCTGACAATGCTCGACTTGATTACTTTGTTCAGAAGGTCAGTCTGGAATATTTTTTTACATTTCGACTATATATATATTATTATTATTTTTTGGGATAGAACATTTAACAGCATCTCTCTTTCATCACTGGTTGCTCGCTTCTAATGAACCAACAAGATGTCAAGATATAAAATATATATTTTGTTATTGGGCCAACAAAGTCTAGCTTTTAACTATTGAATTGAGGACCTGAAAGACGACAAGTAGCTTTTTTTTTAGCCAATGTGATGGTGGAAATATTCCCAACAGGAAGGGAAGGGATAGTTTCTAATCCTATCACTGTATAAAGAAACAGAAACAAATAAAAAAAAGTACAGCTTGACAGAAATATGTTACATTATTTTGTTATTATGTTGGGTTTGCATTTGAGACAGATGAAAAATTGAACCACCCATGACTTAAGTCTGCTTGCACTTTCCCAACTTTGTATTTAAGCGAGAATAGTTGTGATCATAGCATTTTCCTTCCTATTTGGTGTAAGATTGAGACAGACATGCACCGGCTGTTTTAACTGAGTATACAATTCTTGTATGCTAAATCCAATTCTGTGTTAGTGTGTGCGCGCGCGTGCTTTGTTAGAATTCGGCCCATGCACATCAATGCACGAGCACACTCGCACAAGTAGATGGGCATTTCTCAGGGGTGAGAAAATGATGGCATTTCAAGAATTCTGTGATTGATTAGTACAAGCATGTCTTCTCATTTGCCACAAGTATCATGTTGATATTTTTTGTGATGCAGGTGTTCCCAAAAATTAAAGACTCGGATGAGGTACATATATTGATCAATTTTAGCATTCACTTGCTTTGAGATAATTGCCATTGTTATCTTTACACGAAATTTCTTGCAGGGGGGGGTTATGCTATTTATTAGTTCTTACTATGAATATGTTCGACTTCGTAACTTTTTGAAGTCACAGAATGCGTCCTTGTGTCTGCTTGGAGAGTAAGGAGCTTCTCCTTTTATTTGTTGTGTTATGCCTGTTAATTTATCTGTTTCTTGCATTATGCAATATCACTTCCACTATAGTTTGCAATTGCAATAACCCACATTGGCTTTGATCTTTAGCTACACCGAACCAAGGGATGTCACTCGAATGCGGAATTGGTTTCGTAATGGAGAAAAGAAAATCATGCTTTACACAGAGAGATTTCATTTTTACCGTAGATACAAGGTAAGGCATTTCTCTTTTTAACTGCTAGGTACTTTTCACACTCCAACTATTATTTCTATTAGTCTTCTTCCAACACAAGACTGGTGTTTGGCACTATTAAAATCACGGATCCTTCTTTTTCATGATGAGTAGATTGGTGGTGTTCGAAATTTGATCATCTATTCTCTCCCTGAGAGGAAGGAGTTCTTCCCGGAGGTGAGCGTGTTTCTTGTGAAATTGGTAGCTTTGACTGTCAATGGTCTTCAAACTAATTGAAGCATTGCTTTGAAGTGAACTACTTTTTCACTTAGCATGGAATCCATTCTTGCTATCTCATTAACCTTCAAGTTTTCTTTCGTGTATTTTTTGGCAGGTTGTCAACATGCTTGAAGGGGCTGATGACATGACATGCACTGTGCTCTTTTCTCAATTTGATCAACTCCAGGTAACCTGTTGATTTATCTTGGATCGATTGGTGTATTGGTTTTGCAGGGTTGTTATTTTTTATTTTTGTATGTCACGTATATAATCTGATCTGTTTTTGGATGTCGTAGCTGGAGAGAATTGTTGGAACTACTCCTGCAAGAAGAATGATCACCTCAGAAAAGGGTGTCTTTGTGTTCTGTTGAAATGCTTCTCCTGGCTCAAAAAGATTCTCCGAGTATGAAATACAGGGGTAAAACCCTAAAAAGGTTCCACTGTTCAGCAATTCACCTGGGCATGGACATGAGATTCAATGGGAAAGGAGCAGCTTGAAGAACTACAGCAGGTATGAAACTTTGCAAGAGGACTCTTCCTCTGAGATTCAAAAGCAGGAGAATAAAAGAGCTAGTCTCCATGGATGCAGATAGAATCATATATCACAGATCGTTTCAATCCTCATTATGATCATCATTTTCTGTGTTCCTTTTAGAACTTTTTTTGGGTTCCTTGGAATAGTTGCTTAGGATCCCAAGATCATGCCTTGGTGCAAAGCATGTTTTTCTTTTGTATTGAATATCACACGCTACACTTTTTTTTGAAGTGAAATTTATCTGCAATCCATATTGATAAATTTAAAAATCTTAGCTTCACATAGTGTTATCTCCTCTTGATCTTTATGATCGATCTTATAAATTTTCTTATGTGTTTTCGGTGGATGAGAATCTATAATCAGCTTGATGCATACAAGTAATTTGCAAAATATTAGATCTCTAGTTTATTTTTGTTTTTTGAAGGGTAGATGAAATTACGATAAAAAAAAAACACAAAAAAGGAAAGAAAGTGATTATTATTATTTGCAATTGAGGATGGAATTGAAAACTAATGATAAAACATATCTTTTTCCTATCAAGAAATTAATGAATAATCTTTGGACCTTAACCTCTTATCAAACTTAATTGTATTAATTATTTTTACCAAAATGACTTAATTTCTTATTTGGTCAGTCAAATTAAAATCTTGCTCAGGGTTAAGTTTTGCATCCTGTATTTTTTAGATCTTGTTTAATATTGTCGTCTCAATTGTTTTTCAGAGTGTATTTTATTTAGAAATATATAAAAATAATATTTTTTTATTTTTTAAAATTTATTTTTGATATCAACATGTCAAAACAAAAAAGTCTAATTTGAAGCAAAAAAATTTATTTTGCAAAGACAATTTTCAACTGTAAGAGCAAATGGAGCTTTAGATTAATTTAAACCATGAAAAAATTTGATTTTTATTTTATTTTTTTATTTTAATTTAAATATTTTTAGTGTTTTTAGATTATTTTGATGTGCTGATATATTTTAATATATTTTAAATAAAAATTGTTTTCAAAAGCAATTTAAACCATACTTTAAATATAAGTGTGATTGAGTGTATTTTAAAAGCGTATGTCACTTGGGAAAACATTAAATATATTTTTTAGTGTATTTTAATTTTAATGAATTGGTATAAAAATAAAATAAAATAAAATCTAAGAAAAGCATTTAATGTTTTTTCATAAGGCAAAACATGTTTAAATAGAAATAAGCTTGGGTTTAATAATTATGATTTTCAATAACAATAAATAATAGACAATTCTGTGATAAAATTTATTGTCACACTGTGGAAGTTAAACTCTTCTAGAACATACAAAATAGTTAGTTAGATGTTGCTAATTTTTTTATATTGAGAATAGTAGTTAAGTGTTGGAATCTAAAATTGTTTTCTCCAAAACCACTCAATTATCCAAAAAAAAATAAAAAAAAAAGAGGCGGGCAGTATAGAAGTTAAGAGACATATTCAGGGATGAAACGGACTTTTAGAACACCCTAGGTTTCCATGATATAAAATGACAACGCTCTTCCACTCACGTGTCGTTTCGTTTACGCTCTGTTTGTTGCGAGGCAAATTTAGGGTTTAAGGAAAACCAAAATGGGAGTGTTCACTTTCGTTTGCAGGAGCTCCGGTCACGAGTGGAACGCCAAGCAGATCTCCGACGGAGATATCGAGGCTTCCGGCTCCTCCACCTTCGAACTGCAAAGGAAACTCGTCCAGTCCGCCCTTTCCGCTGATTCATCCGGCGCCGTCCAGTCCTCTTTCGCATACGTCACTCCTTCCTCCGCTGTCTTTCAGGTTTTCACCCTTACTCTTTCTCTCTATTTTTATATAATTATTAATCTCATGATGAATTAGTAGTCTTTTTTGGAAATAAATCAGACAGTGGTCAATGCAATTATTTTATTATTTGAAATGTAATTGTTTTATTAATCAGGTCTTATAGTTCTAAATATGGCAAGGGTGGATCTGGAATCTGATGGACCGTTTTTGTTGTCTCTGACGGGATGAGTCAATTTTTTGTGGTATATAGGTGATCATTGGTGGGAGCAGCGGTGGTGCCTTCTTTGGTGGTGGTGGTGGTGGTGGTGCAGTAGCAACTCCAGCAGGAGGTGCAGGAGGTGCAGCTGAAGCACCTGCTGCTGAGGAAAAGAAGAAGGAAGAGGAACCCGAGAGTGATGATGATATGGGGTTCTCACTTTTTGATTAAGCGTATGCCTAGTTACTATTTATTGTCTTTCTTCTCTATGGTTTACACTCATTTTGCGAGATTTTACTAGACCTGGTTGATTGGATTTAGATCTGATTAACTGTGTTTTTGACCGGAAACGGATATATTAAATGAGTTCATATTTAGCATTTTATTGTGTTTCAAACAGCATCTGTTTGTTGTATGGATTGTCAACTTGGCTCATCTTGTGATGCATGCAAATTGGTTCCAACATCAGTGTTTATTTTTGACTTAACACCAGTGTAGTGTTTTGCTTTAGATTTTGGATTTGGTTCATTAGCAAGTGTTATTCCCGACAATAGTTTTGAATGGATTGTTAAGTATGATGCTACTTGGCTCTTGTCGTGTGGTTCATGCTGGCTCTTCTCCTGTGATGCATGTCAGTTTGATAGTTGATTTAACACTAGAGCGTGGATTTCTGAATCAGGTTTTGGATTTGGTTCTTTTGCAACTGTTATTCATGACAATAGTTTCAAATGGGCTCAGTAGATTCATCTGAGTACCTTCTTGACTGTGATTTTAATAGCTTAACTGAACAGGCTTCTGATGTTAGTATCTTTACTTTTCCACCACACAGCCGTGGAGCTACACTATTTGCTTAGACTGTGACACTACAACTGCTTTCATTATTGTTACTTGTAATACAGCAGTGATGATCATGGAATGTAAGTGCATTACCAAAAAAAAACATTGAAATTGGCCATAGGGGATGATTCTGAAAATAAATCCTAATACGCTTCTGACTCGAAATTCAATTTCCCTCTTGATAAACATAAGATTCAAAACTTTTCTTTTTGAGCATATTTATGAAACCTGGCTTGTCAGGTTGCTGGTACCTGGGTGACCTGGTTTGGTTTTATATTAGTTGAAATCTGGTTTGCAATTGGCCTGTTGAAATCAAATCTGGTTGATCTGATAGATCAACCTAAAACTATTAGTTGAGATCTGATTTTTAAAAATATAAAATTAATTTATGAACACTAATTGCTTTTATATATTTTATTATATTGCAATCCTAAACTGTTGTCAATGTATGATAATTATGCTAGATATCTCATGTTTTTAATAGTCTATGTTTACATGCATTATTGTAATCTATGTTTGTCAATGTATGTTTTTAGTCAATGGGTTGACTAAAAACTAATTCCTCCTCTAATTGGAGGTGGAAATGTCTTTCATAGAAGATATATTTATCATTGTTAAATTGATTGGAGACAAAATGGTGCAATTTATTTTTTGATAGTGATGATTATTTTGCTCTGAACAAAAAAAACTCTTTGGGTGAGGGTTTTGTAGGTCATTTTCTTTTAAAATGAACGATTAAGTTATGGTCATGTTATTGGAAGAGAAAAAAAAAAAACTATACATGCATAGTTAACCTTGCAACTTCAAAAAACTAAGGCTATAAGGAAATGTTGAAGTTTGGTTATTTTTAGGGTTTTTTAGAACTACTTGATAATTTTATATTTTTAAATATTATTTAGGAAAAAGTTGTTGACTTGTGAGTGTTCCGTCCCATTCAGATGACTCATGAAGGATCTTAGTGTTGAGAAAGGTTATCAATTTCATTTCAACTGGTATTTTGTTTTTTTAATTGGGATGTAATGTTTCAATTACAAAAGGTTTTGAATTTGTAATATTTGTGTTTTATACACACACACACACACACTTAAATATATTAATTCAAGAAAAAAATATTTCAAATTTAAAAATAAAATTATTTAGAATTGTGCAATTTAAATTTTAAATATATGTAAAAAATAAGAGTTGAACTGATATAACTTAACCGACTTGATGAGTTCAAAGATAACATGTAAAATTGATAAAAATATAGTTTAATTTAAAAAATAAAGTTGTCATTTTAAAAAAATATTGAAATAATGATATATTAAATCAATTGGGGTCAATCTAGGTTAACCTTTCAAATATGTGACCTATGTTATAAGCCTATAATAACTTTAAATAAAACAAATCAAATTAAATTATAAAGTTTAATTTGTTATAAACTCGATGATAAATAATAAAATTGAGAAAAAATTAATCTAAAAAAAAACTTAGTAAAATTATTTTTTACTAGAATGTTATCGTCAATATCGCAAGATCATTATATTTTTTGATTGCTCTGAAATTTTAACACAATATATATAAATAAGTTAAGAGTCTCCTTGTAAAGTTTCATCTCAATCTAACTGACGGATTAAGAGATATTATTGATATTATAAAACTATTTATTATTTAAAAAATACATTATTTGTCTGAAATAGAACGGGCAGAACGAAACCGAAACAATAATGATATAATGGTGTTGATTATTGTAAAGATAATAATACTAATTATATTTTAAATTATATTAATACAAATAACGGTGCTGATTATCGTAATGATTAATGTTTAACAATGACAACGATTATAACAATAATGATGGTGATAACGATGGTACTACCAATAATAATTAAAATATTGATTATTTACAATAATGGTAGCTATAATAATTGTGACAATTAAACAATCATGATAATAATAATGAGATAATAATCACAATAATTCATTAGTCAATGTTTTTTTTGTTAAAAATTGACTTTTGTGACATTTTTATATGATAATTCAGATTTAACATCACGTTAAAAAAAAATATAGGAAGCCACACGTAAACAAAACGGGTGAAAAAATTGGTCAAATTATCTATAATGAAATATAAACAAGTCATTTGCCTTGTGATTTGCCGCAATCAGAAACAATTTTTTTTAATATGTGAAAAAAATGTTAATAGTCCTAGATTTTTTTATGATGCTATACATCTGAGCGAAATAATCAATGTATAAAACTTTAGATTATTTAGTTTTTTATATATTCATTTTATTATAGATAAAACGTTTAAAATAATAATAACGATTATTTTTAAGGTTTTTTCCCTTAAAAATATGTGAAGCTAATTATATAATGTGATATTTGTTTAATATTAACCCCTTAATATTAATATATATATATATATATATATAAACTAAGTTTTTTCTAAATAATTAATTAATTTAATTTCAATGTTCTAACATACTTTCAATATAATAATATGAAGAATAAATCTAAATAAATAAAAAATAATATATTTTCTTTTTAGATAATAAAAATCACTTTAAACTTAAAATATACTAAGCCACACATAAACAAAACATATTAAAAAAAAACACAAGATAATTAATCACTAACAATAGAAGATTCACTATGCACAAGAGAGAGTTTCACTCTTATTTCATGCAACTTTTTTTCTTTTTTTCTTATATATATATATATATATATATATATATATATATATATATATATATATATATATATATAATCAGGGTGTCTGAGCTAGCTTAAGCGTACCACAATTAATCCTCAGATCCAATTTTTTATAGCTTCAGTTTTTTTTTCCTGATTATGTTTTTTTTTTGTTTTTCTTATGTTTATATTTTTTTTTCATTTTTTCCATTAAATATTTTTTTTGCTGGTTATACTGTTTAATTTTTTTTCTGTTTCCGCTCATATATTGTTTTTGTTTTTCATGATCGGGGTATTCAGGCTAACTTAAGCGCACCACAATTAATCCCCGGATCCAATTTTTTTGATAATCAAGGTGTCCAAACTAGCTTATGCATATCAAGATTAATCCTCACACCTATTTTGTTTTGCTAAATTGCTTTTTTATTTTTATTTTTATTTGTTCACTTATACATTTTTTTTTATAACCAGGGTCTACGGCCCAGCTTAAGTACACCACGACTAATTCGGGGACTGAATTTGTTTTTAAAACAATATGGATTGCTACAGTGCTTTTCACACTTGTTTTTTTTTTTTTTACTTATATAACTTTTTTTATAACCAGGATCTCCATCCCATCTTAAGCGCACGACTACTAATCCCTAGACCAATTTTTTGATAACTGGGGTATTCAGGCCAGCTTGCGTGCACCACGACTAATCTCCAAACCAATTTATTATTTTTTCTAATTTTTTTCCTTATACTTTTTTTTTCACATATACGTTTTTTTTCCTTATCCCCGGACCATATATTTTTTTTATAACTGGAATCACTGGGTTAGCTTAAGCGCGCCAAGACTAATTCCCGGACCGAATTTATTTTTTTAAACAATATAGATTATAAATAGTATGGGGAAAGCACTATAGCTCCCCACACATAGTATTGTTGATTGCAATAGTACTTTCCCGCTACAGTGCTTTTCCCCCTTTTTTGCTTTTTTTTTCTTCCTTATTATGTTTTTTTTCATTTTTTTCTTATTATATTATTTTTTCGTTTCCCCCCCAAAACATTTTTTTGCCCATTATAATTTTTTTTTTTCCACTTATATATTTTTTTGTTTTTTGTTTTTTTTATTCGGGTGTCCGAGCAAGCTTAAAGGCACCACGATTAATCCCCGTATCTAATTTTTTTTATAACCAGGGTGTCCAAGCCAATTTATGCGTACCATGACAATCCCCGGACCCATATTTTGTTTTCTAAAGTGCTTTCCCGCTGATATTTTTTTTTCTCTTATACTTTTGTTTTGTTCAGTTATATATTTTTTTATAACCGGAATCTCCGGACTAACTTAAGCACACCATGACTAATTCCTGAGCTGAATTTTTTAAAAAACAATATGGATTGCTACAGTACTTTCATGCTTATACTTTTTTTTTGTTTTCTTTCACTTATACATTTTATACATTTTCTTATAACCATGGTCTCTCAGCCAGCTTAAGCTTTTTTTTTTTCTTTTTTTTTTTCACTTATATGTTTTTTATAACTAGGATCCCCGAACCAACTTAAGTGCACCACCACTACTTTCTGGATAAAATTTTTTTTTAGATAACCGAGATGTCCCAGCCAACTTGGGCGCACCATGACTAATCCCCGGACCAATTTATTATTATTTTTATTTTTTTCCTTATACTTTTTTTTGTTTAGTTATATTTTTTTTATGACCGTGGTCTCCGATCCATTTTAAGCGCACCATGACTAATTCCTGGATTTTTTTAAAACAATATGGATTGCTACAGTGCTTTCATGCTTATACTTTTTTTTATTTTTTTTCACTTATATTTGTTTTTTTTATAACCGATGTCTCCAGGCCAACTTAATTTTTTTTTTCACTTATATATTTTTTTATAGCCAGAATCTCTAGGTTAGCTTAAGCGTACCATGACTAATCCTCAAATTCTTTTTTTATAATCGGGGTGTCCGAGTTAACTGATGTGCACCACAAGTTCTATAAGTACGTATATACCCCTATAAGACAATATTCAAGAGTTGACTATAGGGGTGTATTGGTAATTTACTAATTTTTAATTATATTTTCTATCGCAGTGTTGTGGGCGCGTCTTCGGGCACGACGTCAATTTCAGAGCTCATGCACATTTTGGATGGCGCGTGCGGCGTCGTAGAACTTCTAAAAATATATATTAGTTTTTTTTATATTCATTTTATGATGTAAAATGTGTTTATAATAATGTCATGGTATCAAAGGTATTTTCATTTTTTTTTTCATTTCTGTGCATAGTACAATAATCATAATACCCTCAAATAATATAAAAACCAAGAATTGTCAGTAGGGGTGTCCCGGTATTTTTACTTTTTTAGTGCACAGTAAAATAATTTTTGTAACCTCAAATAAGACAAAACGAAAGAGTTACCTGCGGTGGTGTTTCAATCATTTCACGTTTAACTATACAAGCATAGAAAAGAGTTTCACTCTCATTTTACACCACCAAAGCTACACTTGTTATGTTTTTTAACGCGAGTTGCATTTAATACAAATAAAAATAACAATAAAAATTAAAAATCTAAAATAAGAGCAAAGGTGTGTAGATATAAATAAAAAATTTAAAACTATCTTAGAAGGAACGAAAAAATCAAGGGATCAAAACTAAACTAAAAATAAAAGAATAAAGACCAAAATAAAAAATAAAAAATTATGTGTTAAAACTAGATACTTTTTTATAATCCCTGCAGCGGAGAGCGGGTTTATGGCTAGTAAAATCTAAGACAAAACAAACCTTTTTTTGAACTTATCATTTTTAACTGTAATTAATTAATTAAATAAAGATATTAATTAAATGAGGTTACTATGAAACTAGCAAGAACTTATGATAGTAAGGACTGTATTGCAATCGCTATCATATTAAGGTTACTGGTTTGTAGTTAACTAAACTAACAGATAAAAAGGGGGTTACTGAGAGTCAGCCGAGTCTAGGCTTTATTGAGAGACAGAACACTGTTGAAGCTCTATACTGTTCATCTTCCCTCTTTCTCCTTGTCCCCCCCCCCCCTCTCATGCAAACCCTAAACCTCAACCTCAACCTCACCTCAATTAAATCAAGGTAACTATTGCTTTCTTTGAGGAAAAAGATGGAGGCTCATCACCATCATCAGTTCACTCACAGTATATTCGAGAGACGCCCCATTATCAAATCAAAGGCTCCTGCTGTTAAATGGTTCAAAGAATGGTAATCTCTAATTCTCTTATCTTTACTTTTTGTACAATTATATTTCTTTCTTTTGGTTGTTATTTGTTCTGGGTTTCTGATTTAGGGAGCCACAAGACTCGATTTTTTTTGTTCAAGCAATGGTTTTTTCGTTTCTCTTAGCTCTTCCATGTCTGGTTTCTTTGGGAATCTAGGTTACGTGTTTTGTTTCTGGAACTTGGGTTGATGAGAGTTAAGCTAACAATCTGACCGATTTTGCTTTTGTTGTCTTAGGGTGCCTCAAGACGTGGTTGCAACTGGTGGAAAGTGTTCTCTTTTCAAATGGGTAGCAGGTAAGTCCGAATCTTTTTTTCTTCTTCTTCTTATTAATAAAATATGACGTGTATATATTGAGAATCATCAAAGACTATGCTTGTCTCTTGATTTTATAGCATTTCAATGTAAACAATGTAAGATTTAGCAGCTGATTTGCTTTGCTGAGGTTTTGTTTTGTAGAGCCTTGCAGTTATGGAAGATAAACTTGTTGAGATATTTTTCAGTCGGATGGAATTTTATTTATTTGTTTGATTATGCTAATTTTACTTATCTCTCGTCTTTGATCTGTTACTTACAGAGAATCAATTGAATGTCTTGAAAGAAAAGGAAAAAGAGCCCTTGGCACCGGAGCCAGAATCAGAGCCTACCACTGAAGTTCTTTTCCTGTGCAGTTTTGAAGGGTGTGGAAAGACCTTTATTGATGCAGGTGCTTTGAGGAAGCATTCTCATATCCATGGAGAGAGACAATATGTTTGTCACTATGAAGGCTGTGGAAAGGTGCTTAACTTAACCTTTTTAGGTTTCATTTTGTTTCTTGAAGATTTTGTGAATATTTTGGTGAAACCTTTGAGTGTTTGTACTTTCTACATATACCAAGTCGTGTTTACTTTGTTGGTTCAATGCCTATGTTACCTGCTATGAGTTCAGCTGAGATTTTGCTTATAGATGAGCTGGCATGAAGCTGGCTCTGCCAAGGTAAAAATAGGGCCGATCCTCTTGTGGAAGTTTTGAATTAGATGATTGATATCTTCCAACAAAACTCTATAGTGTCTCAGAATGCATTGCATCAACTGTTTTTACCCTGCAGCTTAATGTAGATTTTAAGTCGACCTTACATAGTGATTAATGTAAGAGATTGTTACTTGTCTGCACTCCACCTATCTGTATTTCTGCAATAACTCTTGTTCTCAGTCAATGAAAAAGCATTCCTCTCCCTGAGGAAATGACCATCTTACAATATCGCGAATGAATTCTTCTCCTCAAGCTAAAATGAAGGCAAGAAATCATAGTGCAAATTGTTGATAAGGGTATTCTGATTTCGTTTTATATGAATCTGCTATTACATTGAACTTTTATGTTTAAGTTCATGACTTCCACAGTCTTGTTTTCGTCAAATTAATTGTTGCTAAGCTGAGAGGGAAAGATCTTCATGTTTCATTGGAGGTGGGATTATTGACTTAATTGAACGCACGGTTCTTGTTTTCCCCTAATATTTGCTGTCAGATATGAGGAATTGTTTGGAAGATAGATTGATTTCAGAGCTATCTTCTATGGTTGCTGGTAGAAATTGGTTAGGGGAGCAATGGGAGCCCTGTTTTCATTGAGCCTTGTGGGATAGGGAGTTCAGGTCAAGAGTTTCTTTCTTAACAATTCATCTAGTACTGAAAGTGATTGAACTTGGTTGATGGGATGTGTTGGATTTCTTGTAGTGATATGTTTTAGGAGAATTCCTCTATTAAAGTGTCATAATACTAGAATTGGTGCTTTCCCTGGAAGTTCATTTGCTATATAGGAAATCCATGGTGTTTTTTTTTGGGTGGTTAGTGACCGCGGGATTTTTATGGCCCAAAAAATATGTTTACCATGAAGTATTTTTCAATTCCCTTAGGATGCATGTTCAGACAGGATGATCTGATGTTTAACTATTGAATTCTTTTGTTTGATGTGCTTACAACATCCTTTGTCTTGTTGTATGGAATTATCTAGTTTTATTAATAGAGTTGGAGAAGGTTACTAGAAAATACAATCTGGGTAGGTTGGCCTGGCATAGTATCCCCTTCTTGGCTTACTTATGGAGGACTAGTGCATTGAAGTTGGAGGAACGGTAGAGCTTTTATGCTGCTGACATTAATTCAGATGCATTTCTTATATCATTACTTTCTTGGCTGGCTGCTCATCCCTGTTTTGATTGGAACTCTTAAATGTTTTTTCAAAGGATTTGAGTTATGTATTTTTTGGCTTTTAGCTTGATAGGGAATTGGACTGCTATACCAGATGCCACAACCAAATTTAAATTTAAATTTTATTGGACTTGCCATTGCTACCAACACACAATGGGAAAAACAAGGGTGGTCAAATTAATTTGTTGTTGAAAAAACAAACCAGCACATATGGCTTAGATTTCTGAAATCATTGAGCCAATGCATACTCAAGTGTAATTTTGTAGCAAAAAGCTTATTTTCACTTTATGCTTAACTTTCAAATGTTATATTTCTCATAAGTTTTCTTTTACTATTTCCTTTTTCTAAACTTATATAATGGCATTTACATGGTGTGTATATGCTGCAGAAATTTTTAGATAGTTCCAAGTTGAAAAGACACTTCTTAATTCATACTGGTGAAAGAGATTTTGTATGTCCTCATGAAGGCTGTGGTAAGGTGATAAATCTTTCTCTAGCTGTTTTCTTGCAATTAGTTGACATCATGATGGTTAGATTGTTATGTTCTCTATAAATGTAAACATATTTCTGTTTCTTGTGTGCCCAAATTAGTCTTCCATTACAATCTTACATTCAGGTTTCTTATCATTTGAAATTGTCATTTAACAACCAATTTGTTGATTTTCCAAATTCTGCAATTAACTTTGAACCTATATTTTAAGTTCAGCAATTTGGAGACAGTTAAGTTGTAAAAAACAAATTTCGTTTCCAATTTCAGTTTTGCTCTTCATTTCTTGTTTTCATTCTCTAATGGAATATTGGATATGCATCTATTTGTTAAAAAAATAATGTTTTTATCTAAAAACAAAAGACTGTCATCTTTGCATTTTATTTTCATTCAGTAAGCAGTGAACAACTTATAAACGGAACAGTGAAATCTTTGCATTTTATTTTTCATTCAGCAAGCAGTGAACATCTTATAAACGGAACAGTGAAATCTTTGCATTTTATTTTTCATTCAGCAAGCAATGAACATCTTAAACAGTGAAATATGTCTTTACTGGGTTTTCCAAATCCAGGGGAATCAGTCAGTTGGAGAAATACCACATTTGTGCAAGAACTCCTGATTTTCCTTTTCAATCAGAATTGTTTTATAAAACAGTTCCAATCTTTCATAACACTAATATGATGCCTTAGACTAGTGGGTTTGAAGATTGGATAGGTTATGAAACCTTCTTTCCCTCTGTTCTTTTATTTTGTTTTTATTTTTTTAAAATCAGGGAAGGGATGGTTGTTTGTTTTTTGATTGTTGCATTTGGCAGATGATTGAGAGCTTCAAAGGACACAGTTGCTTCAAGTTAAGCATGAATGTAAGGCAGAAAACTGTCGTGTTCAGTGTTCTAGGCTTTGTGAGAGATATCATCCGTGACAGATTGCTCACTTGCTGTACATTATTGGATGTCGTGTGCTTCGGATGTCTTCTTTGCCTGTGTTGTTGTGGATGCACAACTTATTATTCAGTGCAGTGCTTCAAAGTTTGATTTTGTTTGATGCAGGCATTCTCGTTGGACTTCAACTTGAGATCTCACATGAAAACACATTCACAAGAAAACTATCATATCTGTCCATACTCAGAATGTGGAAAGAGATATGCTCATGAATACAAGCTGAAGAACCACATCGCATCTCATCATGAAAAGGTTGGTTCCACTCCTTCACTTGTAATGTTTTTGATGTGCCATTCCACTGTTAAACCATCGAGCTATTTCTGCATCTGTTCATTTACTTTCAGAATTGGTAGTCTTTTACAGCGAGGATCAACATACACTATGCACTCTGATGCTCTTGAACAAATCGATAATACTTGCAGTTTCTTTCATATGGTGAAGGCATAGTTTTCCACCTTGATGCATTAATTGTATATGCCATACCATATCTGCATCATTCATTGACTTACATTGATTTTTTAATATAGGGTACTTTTTATATGCAATAAAATGTAGAGATGAGAAAACCTATGATTTTGGAGGATGGTCATAACTCAGTTTTAAGTGCTGAATGTCTTGGAATCCTTGAAACTATATCACATATGATACAGATCTGCTTGGGATTGATTCAGTCTTGCGAGGATTTGTTTTGAGTGGGTTAGGGGGCTGGCATGACTTTTGCAAATTGATTCTGTATTTTAACTTTTGACTCATGGAAAAGCCATAAATATGTTGAATTAGAAATAACTTGACTTAGGTCTTGTTTGGTTGTCGGGAAATAGTTTCTTTTTGGAAAGTGGATTCATGGAAAGTGAATTATTTTCTAATGTTTGTTAGTGTCATGAAAATTGAATTGGAAACTAATTTCTTGCATTTGGCTATGCCATGAAAAATGATTTGGAAATAAGTTTGTTACAAAATTGAGTCAAAATTTTGATTGAATCTAAAGTTAACATTTTTAACTTTTAAGTTGTCGACTCTAACCTATACCACATCCATTTTAAAAAAAACACTACTTTGTGTAATTTTTATCAATCATAATTCTAAGTTAAAAGTTATTTTAACTTATTTTTCACAAGTTATTTATGAAAAACAACTTTTGAGTTGAGAATCAAAATCAAAAGTCTATTTTGATAAGTCACAGTCAAATGGACTCTTAAAATTCTTGCAACTCATTCAAGGACTATTCAGAATTAAAAAATTTGCACAGACAAGAATTTTGTTGCATTTTCAGTTTGGGATGATCTTTTGAAGATACATTTTGGATTGCAACTCAAAATGTGACATTCTGGCTTTTAGTTTTAGCATGTTACTTGAGTTTACTTGAAAATTCCTTTCTGATTCTCAGAATCTTATTTAACTCTACAGAATTCGACACCAGATGTGGTGAAATATGCTACACCTCCAGAGAGGATACTGAAAAATACCAGGCCTCCTCCTGTGGTTTATGGCTCTGCTTCATCAGATAGACCCTACATTTGCCCTTATGAAGGGTGTGAAAAGGACTACATCCATGAATACAAGCTTAAACTTCATCTGAGAAGAGAGCATCCTGACCACGTGGCAGATGAGAATGCTGAGACTGCAAATACTAATGCTGATAATGAGATGGATGAAGCCAGTGATCAAGATGCTTATGGTGGAAAGCGTGTGAATGGGAAAAGTCAGAAACACGGCAGGCCCAAGCCAAACTTGAAGACGCCTCCTGTAAAAGTCAGACACCGGAAAGGTTCAAGCCCGTCCCCTGTGTCGTTACATGTAGTGAAAAAACCTTGGCCAGTCAAGGATGACACTTTTGAAGAAGAAGACAGTGAAGAAACTGAGGAAGAGGATCACGAAAATGCAGAGGATGGATGGAGGTATGGACGAAACGACGATGACGACGAAGAGACAGAGGATGAAGACTAGGGCACCTTGGTATCCTTTAGGGTTTGTGTTTGTAATGGTTCTCAAAATAAATGCTAAAATGAGCACATGCATATTTTACTGGGCTATATTGTCTAAAGCTCTCTCCCTCTACTCCCCCAACAGAAGTCCCCTGTTAAATTTTTGCCCGTTACCATTATTCTTTCCGAAAGAATTTTACCCAAACAGACGCAGTCATACAAGTATCAGGTGGTTTTGGTCAGGATCTATTGTTACAGTGATGGGTGGAAGGCTGCGAAATCCTGCTTTTCTTAAGAGTGATGAGCAGAATCCATGTAAAATTATATAGAAAAAAGAGCAGTGGCAAAACTTCCATTACCCCTGCCAAATCTTTACTTGCCTGTAAATCTGTTGAGGTTCATGAGTCAACTTTAATTAGAGTTCTATACAATTATAATTAAATTTGAAAAGATATTCTATTTTATTCCAAAGGTATAAAGATTTGGATCATAGAATATTTTGTGATGATCAATTGGGATTCCCGAATAACATTTATATAACATGAATAATAAAATAAAATTATTTGGAAGTTCCTAGGATAGCGATATACATGTATATAGTTGTTTAGATTTATTATATGAAGATCTAATCTCTTTTGATTTTTAATAACTCTTTAAAAAGTGATTTGTTGCAACTGTTTGGCCTCCAATTAGGTGTCAAACATGAGTTTTATAAAAGATATACTTTGGTCATCAAACTTAAAAAACCCGCATATTATACGATTTTGGTACATCAATATTTTTCAAATTATCTTTTTGTATAAAATTTTATTTTTTAGTCTCTGGTTGAGAGAGGAGAGAGAGGTTATCAAATCTAGGTAGTAAAGAGAGAAACACATTGTTGCACCGATTTAAGCACAAAACAGGTGATGTTTGTGTCAAATATCTCTATTTGATGAGATGAGTTCATATTAAGAGTTCTTTTATCTCTAAAGTTCATGAAAAAACACATATCAAACTTAGATTGATTTTCAGTTTCAGGTCGATTTTGATTTTTGGAATTTGTTTTGGGTCTTTTGAGGTCAATGATAAGTTTATCATTGTAACTAATGTGTTTTTGGTCAAAAACAGGTTTTTCAGAAGAAAAAAAACAGGTTCTTGACAAAATGTGTTAGCGAGCAGGTCTGACTTGCTCCGAACAACACTGTTGGCCTTTGTTTTTTTTAATTATTTTTTTCTAATTATTCTTTTAAATTAATAATTTTGAAATGGTTTCTCCTCTAAATTTTTTTAATTTCTATTTAGATTAATACCCCTCTTTATTTCATTTTGTTTAAACAATCTATTTTAAATTCATTTTTTTTTTGTTATGCATTTAAATTTAAAGACATTTTCTAATTCATATATATTCTTTTGTCAAGATTAAGTTTATTTTCAGATAATATTTCTAATATGTGGAGCCTTGCATGCTGTTATTTCCCTCTTTTTATTTTATTCAATCAATATAATTTGTATCTCTATTTATGTCATTGTTTGCTTGGATTTTTTAATAAGTTTTTTTTAGCAAATATAGCCAAGTAAATTTCCTTTTTTTTATATTAAATATCTTTGATCTACTCTTGTCTCTTGATTTCTCAAGTTTTAGTTTTAGGTATTGTTAATGATTTTTTATTTATTTATTAGCGTACATAGTTTTTAATTTACTTGATTACATGCATGCATAAATTTTTTAACTTAAACTTAGACTTTCTAAATTGTAGAAATGCATTGAAAAAACATGCACATGCCCTCTTTTACAAGAACATGCTTGTTTCTTTTCTAATACAAACATCTGGAACTTCAACCGCACCACAACAACCGCCGCCGCCGCCGCCGCCATCACCTCCAGCCACAACATGCTTGTTTCTTTTCTATTTCAACCAGCACTTCTCACTCTCATTCTGTACTGTGCTCCTTCACTAAATTCCTGATAGAAATACACAATGTCTCCCCCTGTAAGGCCAACATAGCGAGCAATTTCATACCAACCTGTTGTAAATGCAGGCCTTCCAGATCTCGTAGAGCAGTGAATTGTTACTGGCTCCGCTAAAGGCGTTCCTTCAGCTGACTCAACTATGGTGGACAATTCCATGGTCCCCTGGAAAGGCGGCAGGAGTTCTAGGTTAGAATCCGGTGGTAGCACCAATCCTCTCTCAATATCAATCCGGGTGAGCTTCTTTCTGAAGATTTGCATGGCCAATGACAGTAGTTTGAAATAATTAGGTTAAGGAAGGTTTTGTGTATTTGTAGTGACATGCATAAGGTATTTATAGAGCATTCAATGATCTTATGGTATACAACGTGGATCTGCGACTCAATCAAAATCTTTTGTCTCTCTGTTTTTTTGTTCAAAATAATTTCATTTACACTTTTATTTAAAATAAGAAAACTAGGCCAACGCAAGTCGATCCACTTGATCTGTGACCCAAAACATATTCCAGATTGGGTTTAAAAACTATTCACTTAACTATTCTACAAACAATTTAAATCCCATGATATGCTGGTCAAATACTTTCACTATGAAAGATCTCCATAGTTTGAACAAGCAAGATAATGTACTACTTTTCAGAAAGAGAGATGGGTGGAAGGCTGCCAAATTCTGCTATTGTTTAAGAGTGACGAGCAGAATGGATGTAAAATTATATACAGGGAGAATCCATAGAGTGCAGTAGCAGAACTTCCATTAAGTCTCTACATTGGCTTTAAGCCCATATACTCTCGGACTGGGCTTCAGTCCAAACGGGCCGGAAACCCGTCTTTTTCGGTCTGGGCTTCCAGCTCAATGGGCTGGAAGCCCTGTTTTTGGAAACAGGCCGGGCGTAAAGCCCGGCCCAAACGGCCCAGTGGGGAGTGAATTTACGCCCGGCCCAAACGGCCAAGCGGGGAGTGAATTAATTTGTTAATTTGTTAAAGTTCTCGAATCAACTTTAATATAATTATAATCATACATGAAAGATATTCGATTAGGATATTTGTTTTCTTATCAATTGTCCGTTGAAGAGAGTGGTCTTGGGCAAAAGGCAGAAATTAATTGCTGGAAAACGACAACCTTGAAAATCAATTATACAAAGTTTGTTGCATCCAAAACACAACATACTGTTTCTTTCATCTGCTGTCTCCCCTTTTTAACCTTCCGTCTCCCTCAATCTTATACCTCTGAGATCAAGAGTTGGGGACACCTCGATGCAAATATCATTAATATTAAAATGTTGCTAGCAGCCTTAATTAATACCCATGACTCACATACTTCCCCCCCTCCTTTTTATAAATTGAATTGAATCAATGAGAGCTAATTAAAAATTGAAGTTAGTGAGAGATTTATATATATATATATAGCTAAGGGTATGCATATTTAGCTCGAAAAGAATCCCTTTTTGAACTGAGAATGTTTAAGAGATTAAATTTGTGCTGCCATAGAGGCCAGTTTTACCACCTCCAGCAATCAATTGTTGGCCATATTTCCTCATACATCGAAGCGAGTGAGCAAAAAACAAAGATAGCAGGATTGGTTCTTAATATAGTATTATAGCAGGAGAAAACAAGGCACAAGCATGCTGCACCTCAGCCACTGGACAAACGAAAATGGAAAATCATCATCTGATCATGGAAGACTAATAGAATCATACAAGTGATTATTATATATTGAACGTTGAGATCCATATAGAAAAAACAAACTAAAACAAATAAAATCTCAGCCCTTGACGTTGCGAGAACAAAAGTTATTTATGGGCTCTAAGTACTGATCTTGCTGGATAGACATAATTATTCTCAACGGCTGACGCCGGACAGAAACTAGACACGAAGATAGCAGGAGACATATATAACGAAAGAAGAAACAAACGGACGTGCACTCGGATGCTCAAGCAAGTTTGCAAGACACGCCCTTCCATCACATATCTCTTTAACTTGAACCACCATTTCTCAGTTTGAATTTGTATCGTGCTTCGCCGTTAACCTCCTGGTAGAAAGTCACAGTATCTCCACTTCTGAGGCCAGCATCGCGAGCTAACGCATACCAACCTGTTTTAAATACAAGGTCTCCTGCTCTGGTGGAGCAGTGAATTGTCACTGGGTCCACCAAACGGTTTCCAGCAGCTGACTCAAATATGGTGGACAATTCTATGGTTCCATGGAAAGATTGCAGGCGTTCTAGGGAACAGCGTGGTAGAACCAACCCTCTCTGAATATCCATAGAGGTGAGTTGCTTTGTGTAGAAGATAATGTGGAATCCCATGAATCCAGCTCCTGCATTCATCAAGATGTTGAAGGAGATCAAGACAGTGAAGGAGATTAGGATAACAGTGATTAGATAAGGATTAGAATTAATATGTATAAACTCTATAGGACTCTGTTAAGAGTCAAATAGATTAGGACTCATATACTGTCAACTATAAATATGTAATCCATGCATCAGCTATTGATGACTGTGAAATACAATCCAGAATTCATTCATACTCTTCTCTACTTCTTATATGGTATCAGAGCACTAAAAAGACTAACGTCTCATCATGTCTTCTTCTCCTTCTTCCGCTGCAACTCAAACCTCCTCCCCTGCCTCACCGGCCTGTCCAACAATAATTCCCATCTCTAATATTGTTTCTCTAAAGTTAACACCAGACAATTACCCACTGTGGAAAACACAGTTACTACACTACTTTCGTGGCCAAGACTTATTTGGCTATCTTGATGGCACTATCACTTGTCCTCCCAAACTTCTCACTGCTTCTCATCCTGCAACCAACTCAGTCACTGAAATTCCAAATCCTGCGCATTATCAATGGTTGCGACAGGACAGCCTAATTTTGAGCACACTAATGTCTTCCATGACAGAAAACGTTTTGGCTCAAATTGTCTCTTATTCAACTTCTCATCAAGTGTGGCAGGCACTTGCAACAAACTTCTCTTCTCAATCTCGAGCTCGCACAATCCAGGTTCGCACTCAACTTGCGAATGCCAAAATGGGCAATCAATCTGCCAATGACTACTTCTTATTTGTCAAGAAACTAGCTGATGAACTCGCCATGGCTGGACAACCTCTGAGAAACGATGATATTATCTCATATATTCTTGCTGGCTTAGGACATGAATATGACAGCCTTGTCTCCTCAATTTATGCCCGAACTGACTTAGTCACCATTGAGGAGGTATACTCTCTTCTTATTGTCACTGAATCTCGACTCAATCGTCATCATCTCACTTCCACCAATTCATTCGCTGAGGCTAATATTGCACAACGCCATCAAGGCTATTCCAGCAATAAACCCAGAAATAACTTTCGAAACAATTTTCGAAACCGTGGCCAACATCACTCTTCTTCTTATTGTAATGGGAATACCTTTTCTCACAAAAACGATAGCTACAATACCTCTACTATTATCTGCCAAGTTTGTGGCAAACAGGGACATTCGGCAAGAAAATGTTACCATCGTTTTGACCTAACATATCAGCAGTCTTCTTCTCCTCACAATAAACAGGCTCTCCTCTCCACCCATAGCCGAGACAATGATTGGCATGCGGACACAGGTGCAACACATCACATTACTCACGATATGACCCATTTAGACCTCAAAAGTGATGACTACAAAGGATCGGATCAGCTGCAAGTGGGTAATGGCCAAGGTTTGCATATCTCTAAAACTGGCAAAACCTCTCTTCATACTCTATCTCACTCGTTCCTTTTGAATGATGTTCTTCTTGTTCCTGAAATTCAGAAAAACCTAATTTCAGTCCAAAAATTCTGCATTGATAATAATGTTTATTTCGAATTTCATGGCTATTTCTTTCTTGTGAAGGATTACTCGGGGATCATCCTTCATCGCGGTCATGTTCTTGATGGTTTGTACTGCTTTGCGTCAAAGAACCCGTCTCCTCAAACTTTCTCCAGTCTTCGTGTCTCCTATGACCAATGGCATCGACGCCTTGGTCATGCCTCTTCTCCAGTCGTCCAAAAAGTGTTGTCTTCTAATAAATTGACAGTTGATAAATCAAACACGCACTCTATATGCACTGCTTGTCAATTGGCAAAAAGTCATGCCTTGCCATTCCACAAATCTAATTATGTTTCTACATCTCCGTTGGACTTAATTTTTACTGATGTTTGGGGTCCAGCATCTGTAGCCTCTACTACTGGTGCTCGTTATTATGTCAGTTTTCTAGACAATTACTCTAAGTATTTATGGTTGTTTCCAATTAAGTTGAAATCCGATGTTGAGCATATTTTTTTGCAATTTCAATGCTATGTGGAAAAACAATTTAACCATAAAATCAAAGCAATTCAATCTGATTGGGGGGGTGAATATCGCCGACTACACAAATATTTCCAAACAAATGGCATATCCCACCGTATTGCATGTCCACATACTCACCAACAAATTGGTTCTATTGAGCGAAGACATCGCCAAATTGTCGAAGTAGGCCTAAGTTTATTAGCTCACTCCCAATTACCTTTACTGTACTGGGAAGATGCATTCACAACCGCCACTTTTATAATAAATCGCCTACCCACACCAGTACTCAAAAATCTGTCACCATACGAAACTCTACATCACAGGATCCCAGATTTTTCTTTCTTAAGAGTTTTCGGGTGTGCATGCTGGCCAAATCTTAGACCCTACAACAGACATAAATTAGATTTTCGGAGCAAGTCATGTGTTTTCATTGGCTATAGTTTAAATCACCATGGTTACAAGTGTCTTGATTTATCAACTGGTCGAATTTATGTGTCCCGACATGTCATCTTTGACGAAAATTTGTTTCCCTACAAAAATCACATGTCTTCTCCACTGTCTTCAAATTCCAATTCCCCCACACATGTCACACTGCCACTTCACTCTCCAGTCCCAATTCCGGCCAGTTTTACCGATATGCTTACCTCACCACAACCATTTGCTACTAATCAATCTATTTCTTTAGACTCTCAATCTGCAGGTACTGCCGTGGAATCCCATGAAAGAAACGCTGCACCTCCTTCAGCTGAAGAGCCTGCTGAATTGCAATTGAACACTGACGTTACAGACCCAATTCAGCCTCCCATGCAAGAAGCAACCAGGACTCATACGATGGCCACCAGATCACGTAACAACATTTTTAAACCGAAGCAAAATTCTGATGATTTCATACGGTATCCTCTGCCAAAAGCTCTCATTTCAACTGTCCACTCATCTGATATTGAGCCATCTTGCTATAGTGATGCAGTTAAATTTCCACAGTGGCGCAATGCTATGAATAATGAATTTGATGCACTTTTACGCAATGCTACTTGGTCACTGGTTATTCCACCTCCTACTGCCAACATTGTAGGCTGCCGTTGGATCTATAAAATCAAGAAAAAGGCTGATGGTTCCATAGAACGATTCAAGGCAAGACTTGTTGCCAAAGGGTTTCATCAACAAGAGGGTATTGATTTCAACGAAACATTCAGTCCTGTGGTGAGACATGCTACTATTCGCACTGTTTTGTCAATTGCGGTTTCTTCCAACTAGCACATCAAGCAAATTGATATCCAAAATGCTTTTCTCCATGGCAACTTGGAAGAAGAAGTTTACATGACTCAACCACAGGGTTACGTCCATCCCCAATATCCTGATCATCTCTGTCGCCTACATAAATCCATTTATGGATTGAAACAAGCACCGAGGGCTTGGTTCTCTCGGCTCACAGACAAATTACGGGAGATTGGTTTTGCTGCTAGCATTTCTGACCCTTCATTATTTATTTGTCACAGGGATAATGTTATAGTATTAGTCCTCATTTATGTTGACGATATTATAATTACCAGTGCATCAAATTCGGCCATTCAACATATTATTCAGTGTTTACATTGCGACTTTGCTGTCAAGGAACTAGGAGACCTCAATTACTTTTTGGGAGTGGAAGTATTACGCTGCACAGAAGGCTTATATCTCACACAAAGGAAATATGTGGCAGACCTCCTAAGGAAAACACACATGGAAGAAGCAAAGCCTTGCAAAAGTCCAATGTCAACTAACTGTCAGCTTTCAGCAAACGATGGCAATACATTTTCGGATGCTCCTCTTTACAGACAAGTAGTTGGAAGCTTACAATATTTAGCTTTCACAAGACCTGATCTATCCTTCTCCATCCACAAGGTTAGCAAGTTCATGCATCACCCACTGGAACCACATTGGCAGGCTGTCAAAAGAATCCTACGCTACCTTAAGCATACTATCTCCACTGGCCTGTTCATTCGATCATCACCCTCCTCTGCTATACAAGCTTATTCAGATTCGGATTGGGCAGGGGATAGGGACGATCGACGGTCTGTAAGTGCTTATTGCATCTTCATGGGCAAAAATCTCATCTCCTGGCGCTGCAAGCAACAAGCTACAGTTGCTCGCAGCAGCACTGAGGCCGAATACAAGTCACTTGCGGATGCTGCTGCTGAAATCACATGGCTTCAGTCACTGTTAAAGGAAATTAATCTACAAAGCTCGGCAACACCAGTTCTATGGTGTGATAACATTGGGGCTACATATTTGACAGTCAATCCTATCTTCCATGCAAGAACAAAGCACATTGAAATTGACTTTCATTATGTGCGAAATCAAGTGCAGCAAAAACAAATCACAGTTCAATTTATCTCCTCCAAAGATCAACTCGCAGACTCACTAACAAAACCATTATCTCCTAGCAAATTCTCAGAAACTTTATCCAATCTGAATGTGCGCACACTCCCCTTCAGATTGAGGGGGCGTGTAGAAGATAATGTGGAATCCCATGAATCCAGCTCCTGCATTCATCAAGATGTTGAAGGAGATCAAGACAGTGAAGGAGATTAGGATAACAGTGATTAGATAAAGATTAGAATTAATATGTATAAACTCTATAGGACTCTGTTAAGAGTCAAATAGATTAGGACTCATATACTGTCAACTATAAATATGTAATCCATGCATCAGCTATTGATGACTGTGAAATACAATCCAGAATTCATTCATACTCTTCTCTACTTCTTATACTTTGTGAAGATTTCCATGGCTAATGAAAATGCTATGAAATAATCAAGGTTTCACGTATTTGTAGCGAGAGGGGTCGCAGACAGGTATTTATAGAGAATTTAGCAGTGAGCTTATGGTAAGCCAGCTAGCTTGTTGCTTGATGTTTTGTTTCAGTACTCTTTTTTTTTTTTTTTATTACTAGTTGATGTATAAACCTATTCAATATATATTATAAATTGTTCTAGAAACAATTGATTTCCCATGATTTGTTATTCAGTACTTCCAAAAGAAAAATCTCCATGGTCTGAGCTGACAAGATATTATCAGCCTTATTTAATGACTTTCAAAAGCAGTTTCTTTACTGTTTCAAGTTTTTGGGATATAGATTCTAGTTAGTAAACATCGATCTCCAAGATATTATCCCTTTTCGGTGAGTGATGGATACGTTCATCGTCTGGTTTCTCTTCTGTTCGCGATTAAAAGGTTCGAAAAATTAAGAAGTTGAACGATTCATGCTCGAAAGGTGACGAGTGTTCTTTCAGTCAAACATGATCTGCTTCCAGCTATATATATCCACCGACCATGCATCCGCTGGTTATAGATTGTGAATTGGTCCACTAGCAAATCAGCGAGTAATTAATTGGTTTTGTAAGGCATGCAATGGGATTATCGTTTTCTAATGTCTACGGGTAATACGAACGAATGATGCGGTTGTGGTGGTAGTAGTGGAGCGACATGCTTGCGAGATCGAGTTTATTAGGGTGGCCATGCAAGATACAAATTTCCCTTTGCGTGTCAAACTCGTCGATGAGTTTGCCAGAGTGTAAATGTTAATCAATATTTTATTTATTATTGGAATAATTTGTCGAAGCAAATGCACATAAATAACTGTTGAGGCAATCATTTTAATTATTTGACGTTGGAAATTTAACATCGAGCGAGGTTTCATATTTAAATTTCACTTTCACTTTCAATTTAACATCGAGCGAGGTCTCATCGAGCGAGGAGATGATAAGATGAGATTTATGAAAATTAATTTTTGTTTTCTTAGATAATTTTGAGAAAATCAAATATTTTTTGTACAGTCCGTGTATTACAAAATAAGTCTATAGACCGATTGAACAAAATAGGTGGAAAACATGCATCAAAATCTTGAAATTTTTGAAATGGCCCTTGAAAGTTTTGGAAATTTTCTATTGAAGTTTCAAAGAGACCGAGTATTTTTTAATAACAGTTTGTAACTTACAATATAAGTACACATCCTAATATGATGCAAAAGTTTTGAAATACCCTTTTTTTTTTTGAGTTTTTGAATTTCTTGTTTATTTAAATATTATTATTATTATTATTTTATTCTTATATAGTATGATAATATAATATAATATAATATAATATAAGAATATATGGGTTTGGCCCGACCCATCCAAGTTGGGTTGATTCAGCTCAACATGCTTTCTCTTTTTTCATTTGGGCTGGACCAACTCAACTAAATGGGTTGAGCTAGAATGGGTCCAACCCAACATCACCTTAATTAATTACAACCACTACATGCAATGATGGATTTTTTTGCTAAAAAAAAGAGAAGAAAAACAAGGATAGGTGGGAGGCTTACCTTGCCATAAAAGTTATTGGTGTCACTAGAGGTCATGGAAAAGAAGGCCTGAAATGACAACCGAAATGGAAGGGAAACAATTCATGGTTTAAAATGTTTTTTTACCCAAATTTGGCTTCAAAATTTCTTGATGTTCTGAGCATGGGTTTGACCCCAATTTAACCCTTTATTGACTCTTAATCCTTTAATTTCTTTTGATTTTACCCTTGATTTCGGCCAATTGAGTCTTTATAGTTTGGTGTCTTTTACAAAATGGTCATCGACTACAAATCTCTTCAATTTAGCTTTTAATTGACCCTAGAACTTTGATTTTCTTACAATTTTGCCTCTAATTTCAAACAGTTGACTTGGGAAAAAAATTGGCCTCCAAAAATTCCAGTCTTCTCAATTAAGCCCAAATTAAGCTCCTAAACTTAAGCTTTCACCAATTACACCCCTAATAAAATAAATTTGACCATTTTAAAGTATAATTAAGGCCTTACACTTAATTAAATCCTTCATATGGACCCCAAATTAATCCATAAACATATTTATGCTTCAATTTGGCTTATATTTAAATCAAATTAGCCTAATAAAAATCTAATTATGCTTTTGGACTTGATTTTTATGGAGTTTTGTCCGATAATAAATTATTTTGATCTTGAATCTACATTTTTATTTAGTTTTTTCATAATAATGGGTTACGATCAAGCTCTTGAATCTGTCCAAATATCTTGGCTTTGTTTCTCACCAAGTCAGCCCCTTCTGTTTTTTACTTTTTTAATTATTTTATTTGAATTTAGAAATAACCTAAAAATAGGTTAAGATAGTAAACAACATCGATTTTCAAGTAGAAAGCCTACTTGGGTTGGCACCTTGGGTCAACAATCAACTTGTTGTTCATTTTGTTTCGTCACAGGAGCAGTTTGCTGATATTCTTACATAATAATTGAGCTCTCCCTTATTTCTTACTCACTGTCGCAATCTCATGCTGGGTTCCTTTAAGCCTGAGATTGAGGGGGGGGGGATAATAGTGTATGAAAGTGTAGTGTATGTATGTGATGAGTATGCATACATGGGGTAGTGATTATGTATAAATAACTGAGAATTGAACATGAACATTCGATGAATAATAAAATAACAGAAGGCAGGAATTCAATTTTAGATTCTCCTCCTCCTCTTCTTCTCTCTCTCCCTCTCTCTCAACAGAATCATCTCTTATCTGTCTTTAATTTATGCATTTCTACATGGTATCAAAGCTTCAAATACTCACGCATACACATTGAATCAAAAATTTCTCATACTTCTGCTTCTGTAATTTGTCAAATTGATGCAAAATTCATACAAATATCAATTGCAAAATTCGTTGTTTCTTGAACAACTACTGTATTACCTAAAGAGCTAAAACAACTCGGAATTGCACTGTTCACGCAGACTGAAAACAGTGTGGACTGGTCTTTTATCCTCCGTGCGTCGCGCGAGTTCGTCCGCCTTATTTTTTTTTGTTTTTTCCTGATGTGAACAGTGTATTGATGCTCGGACCCCCGCTAATAAGACAAAAACATGTTTTCGGCTGAGGGCTACGGTTGTAATTGCACGCGTACGGACCGGTCCAGTTCGGTCCGGTCCGCCGGAACCTTTTTTTTTTTAATATTTTTGAAAATGTGTTATGACGTCCGTAGCCCCCGAAACGACAAAATCCATCAATTTGTATCAGGGGTGGTTTAGTAATTGACCATGACATTACTGTTCCCTTGCGTCAGCGCTGTCAGGGAGCCGTACGGGCGCGTCGGCGCGTTTCGTGACCTCGATCGATTCAGGCGGCGCGTGCGGCTTAATAAGGCGGTGAAAATTTTTCCGCCGCCGATGAAAATGATTCGCAACCCTTCCCTGAATCTCATGGAGTGGCGCGTGCTCTGCAAATATCGACGTGGAGGCTCATATAGTCGGTTGAACGTTTATGTCCTCTTTTCTCTCTCCTCAGAGCCGGAATCAACTTTAGTCCCCCGGTTTTGTGTAGATGCATTTCAGTCCCTTGGCTTTTGTTTGATTTCTGTAATAGAAGTTTCGAATTCTTTCAATTGCATCCTTTCATTCAAATTGATATATATGCAGTTTGCATGTCAGTCCTCCTTCTTTGAATTTTTCGGTTTTCTATTAGAACCCTTAATTTGTTTAGTGCAACAGGTTGTATTCTTTTCAATTTTGTCCTTCATGTCAAATTCATTATATATTGCACTTTAATTTCAGTCCCTCTTCTTTTCATTTTTTTTTTCTTTGAAATCTTTTAATATTTTTGGTACAAAAGTATGAATTTTTGTCAAATTAATCCTTCACTTTAAATCAATCATATCTTTTATTTTTATTTTGGGCCTTATGTTTTTAATTGTTCTTTTGGAATTGATTTCCTTTATTATTATTTATATATTTATGCATTATTCCCTATTATTGTACAAGTTCATGTATATATTTTTATTTAATTTGGTTCTGAATATTTCTTTAATCTTTTCTTTTGTTGGGGTTTCTTTTTTATTTAGTCTTCAAATTTTATTCCTGGTAGTAATCATTTGAAAATTAATTTTTTTTTAAATCACAAATATTTTTTAAATGCTAACAATGATAATAATAATAATAATAATAATAATAATAATAATAATAATAATAATAATAATAATAATAATAATAATAATAATAATAATCATTAAAAAAATTTAATAATAATAATTTAATTTTTTGAATATTTGTTGAATATTATCGCCTAATAATAATAAAAAAATATTGAAAGTGTGTAAAATTAAATATATTTTTGTATATTTATGTCAAATTAAAATATGTTAAACTGCTTATATGTTTGAATATTTATTTAATATTATCGTCTAAAAATATATACAAAGAGAAAAAAGAAGACCGCGGATTTTTTGAAGGAAAACAATTTGTATCAGTATTCTTAAATACATTTAGTATAATAATATGATGAATAAATCTTATAAAATACATTTTGCTCTAAATTTTAATTTTCTGCTCTTTTGTTCAAGTTTTTTTCTGGAATTTTTTTTTCAGTATTTTGATTTTTAATATTGCAGATCTAATATTATTGAGAACAATATACAACTAAAAAAAACAAAAGGCAGACAAATTTACCTCAATTATCTGCAATTCAAAAATATACGAATCACTTCCCGTCTCGATTACACTGTTCTTTTTAGACGGCAAATAAGTCATTATAGCATGCAAAAAAACTCAGTTTATTTCTAAAAATAAATTACAATATTTTGATTTATAATGTGTGAGATCTAATATTACTGGGAATAAAATTCAACTGAAACAAAGAATAAAATTACAAATTTACCTACGTTATCTAAAATTTAAACATATACGAACCGCTTCCCATTTTTATTACTCTATAAAGTATGTAAGACTAATTATATGTTTTAATATTTATTGAATATTATCGTCTAAAATATATTCCCATTTTTATTACTCTATAAAGTATGTAAGACTAATTATATGTTTTAATATTTATTGAATATTATCGTCTAAAATAAATATATAAAGAGAGAGAAAAAATTTGACCTTGGATTTTAAAACAAAATTTTTTATATCAATATGCTTAAATACATTTAATATAATAATATGATTAATAAATCTTCTGAAAAAAAAATTTTCTTTGAATTTAAATTTTATACTCTTTTCTTTAAGTTTATTTTTTAATATATTTTTTTTCAATTTTCCCATTTTTAATATTTCAAATCTGATATTACTTGAGAAAAAATACAACTCAAAAAACAAAAGGTACACACATTGACCTACATTATCAACTCAAATTTTTTTCTGTTGACAAATTTACCTCGATTATCTACAATACTCTCCGTTTTATTTATAATGTGTAAAATCTAATATTACTGGGAAAAAAAGACGACTATAATATTTTTTTTTATACATTTACCTAAGTTATCTCCAATTAAAAAATATACAAACCACTTTCCATTTCAATTACACTATTCCTTTTAGGCTGGGAAAAAAATTATTTGTTACATATTTTATCTATTATAATGTTACTAATTAAATATTTAAACAACTAATTACAACATGTAAAAAATCAATTAGTTTTCTACATGAAAAAAACCCTAGCGCAATGCGCGGGCAAGCATACTAATTATACAACGCAAAAAACTCATTTCTAACATATTTTTATGTGTTGCAATTTTAGTAATTAAACATTGAAATAACTAATTATAGCACGAAAAAAATATAAGTTTATTTCTGGAAAAAAAATTACAATATTTGTATTTATAATGTGTCAGATCTAATATTACTGGGAAAAAAATGCAACTCATTAAAAAAAAAATTACCTACATTATCTACGATTTTTAGCAATAGCAATATTCAATCACTTTTTAGTTGAAAAAAACCATTTTCAATAGATTTTTTCAATTACAATGTTACTAATTAAATATTAAAATAACAAAATACAACATTTATAAAATCAATTAATTTTCTACATAGATAAAAAAGCCCAGCGGAGCGGGCAAATCGGCTCGTGAACACTAAATTGCCTAAAGTGTTTGATAAAAACGCCTCTGTGATTATGATCATCCAACAACAATGGTTACTGCATCGCAAGTTCAAATTCTTCAATCTCCAATTGCAGGTCTGATTTCAACAATCTCCACATCTATGAATGTAAATTTGATGGATCAAATTACATGAATTGACATTTCCAAATGCAATTGTTACTAGAGATCAATGGAATTATGGACTTTGTTGATGGTTCTCATCTCTGTCCTCTCTCTAATTCAGTAGATGAATGTGATACAAACATCTCTAACTCACCTTCTACTATGGAATGTGAGAATGTGTTGATATGGAAGATGCATGATAGAGCAGTCATGCAACTCATCACTGCTACATTATCCCCAATAGCTATGTCATGTGCAATCGGTAGCACAAGCTCAAGAGATCTCTAGAATTGGTTGAAGGAACAGTTCTCCACTGTATCCAAAACAATCATCTTGGCCCTTTTAGGGATGAAAAATAGTAACCACTGCGCTAATAGCTTCACATTAGCAGAAATCATGAGGTCATTAGCAAAACGAAGATGCGAACCTTTTATCACGGTCACTGAAAAGCTGGTAGTGGAGATACAAGCATGGAGCCGATTCACAAATTGAATAGCGCACTCTGTTTCGCTTTTAATACAGGGAAAAGAAACTCTCAATTGACTGGATCAAAGGCCTTTATCCGATCAATCTTGAAATCACACCTGGGAGATTTTTTCTCCTGTGATAGCCCTTTACTACCCCTTGAGCCAGTAAAACATTCTCTCGTATCTTGTACGAAAGCTGACTGATTTTGGTTAATAATGAAATAGAGACAAGTTTTCATCTTATTACCAAAATTTTGTATTTGCGTTTATATTTATATTTATTTTATTTGATAAAAATTAAATATAATATAACACGAGTCTGTATAAATTTTAAATTTAAAAAGCTTTCAATTGAAAAAATATAGTATAAAATAATATAAATCATATATTAAATTTCACACAATAATGATAATGGCTAATATAACAATGTAGACATGGGGGCTTTACTATTATTCACAGGAACATGACCGTTTTAGCCTCGTGAGCAGAGTGCAACAACAGCAATCAGGAATGATTGTTGTTTTGTAGAGAACCTTTCAGGGAGGATTCTTAGAATATGCTCTACAGTCTACACCACCGGCACCCACGTTGCTATCTTCGTCACCATGCAAATTATGATTGAATTAATTGAATAATTTTGATTTTCAGCTTGGGAGTTCAAAATGCTACCACCTTAATACAAACAAAAATAGAAGCATCGTAGCGTAACAAAAAATTATTAAAGAAGCAAAACAAATGTGAAAAAAAAGAGGTTAAGCCAACTTTGTGAGCCGACTAAATATACAAGCTAGGTCATAAAACAGATTAAGCTAATAAAAAACAAAAACAAAAAAACAATTCAAATTCTAAATAAATCCAAAATATAAGGATGATATTTAAAATAAAATCAACACGAACCAAAAAACGCAAAGCATATCAAATGACGGAATGAAAATAAAATTACAGCAAATAAAATCAAGTTAACTCTCTAAATCCATTATTTAAATGATGGGAGTTAATTTCTTTGCTGTCTCAAGTTTTAGGGATATAGATTATAGTTAATAAAAATCGATCTCCAAGATATTATCTACTTGGCCCTTTTCGGTGAGTGATGGATACGTTCATCGTCTGGTTTCTATTCTGTTCGCGATTAAAAGGTCGAAAATTAAGAAGTTGAACGATTCATGCTCGAAAGGTGACGAGTGTTCTTTCAGTCAAACATGATCTGCTTCCAGCTATATATATCCACCGACCATGCATCCGCTGGTTATAGATTGTGAAATGGTCCACTTGCAAATCAGCCAGTACTTAATTGGTTTTGTAAAGCATGCAATGGGATTATCCATTTCTAATGTCACCGTTGTCTAAGGGAAATACGAACGAATGTTGCGGTTGTGGTAGCTTTTGTCTTTTCTTCTCTTTGAACGAGGGTGGTAGTAGTACTCAAGCGACATGCTTGCGAGATCGAGTTTTTTAGGGGGGCCAAGATACAAATTTCCTTCTTTTAATTGATGTATAAACCTATTCAACATATATGATAAATTGTTCTAGAAACAATTTAATTCTCTGAATTCCATTGATTTGCTGAGAAAAATCTCTATAGTCTAATTGTTAAGGAACCATTTCATCTAAAAACTTAAGCTATTAGATGAGGTCCATAATATGATTTATATTACTCTCTAACACTGATCAGGCAAGAAATCATCAGCAATTAATGACTTTCGAAAGCAGTTTCTTTTCTTTTCTTTCGAAATCTCTAGTTTTTCTGATAGAATGTGTCGCACCCCATCGCGAGAGCGCGACGTCGCGGCGACCATCCCCGTGAGCCGGGGGAATTCAATGTCGGGAGTATTATCTTTATTTCTATGGAAAAGGGAGTCGCCACCTAGTATTATGGTTACTAGAAAACCTAAAACTGGTCTTTAAGAGATTCTAAGGTAAGGGACTGGTTGCGTAAAAGGAAGGTTTTAGCACCCCTAATACGCCCTACCTAAGGTAAGCTGCTTGACGTTTTGGTTGGCTTATGATTTGTTATGGTTTTGATCTTCCAAAGAATATGTTAGTTAAATGATGATGGTGTATTATCCCCGCCGAATATTTTGGATATTGACCCCTTAAGATTTATTTATCCAAACACCGACAGTGAATAACAACATATTATCCCCGCCGAATATTTTGGATAGTGACCCCTTATGATTTATTTATCCAAACACCGACAGTGAATAACAACATATTATCCCCACCGAATATTTTGGATATTAACCCCTTAGGATTTATTTATCCAAATACCAACAGTGAATAATACGAATCCAGAAAAAGGTTTTATATTTTTTGGAATATTGGCCAATACCCTTTGGATTCCACAAACATGTTGTAAAAATCCAAAAATGCAAGAAATGATTTTTTTCTTTGCGAAATCCATGCTAAAATACATTTTTCTTCAAACTCCGAGATAATATATTTTTTTTGAAAGACAGGGAATTTTTTAAAATATGCTAGTGTATTGGCCATATGCACAAAAATAACACATTTATATTTAGGAAAAAATATATATATTTTGTTGAAAATTTTGTATTTTTGTATTATTTTATTTTTTATTTTTATTTCGGGTGGGCTGTCAGCCCCCTTGCTTAGGGCTGGGCTCAGCCCGCCTGTGCATGGCTGGGCTGTCAGCCCGCCACCATATTGGGCTAGGCTCGGCCCATTAAGTCTCTACATTGGCTTTAAGCCCATATACTCTCGGACTGGGCTTCAGTCCAAACGGGCCGGAAACCCGTCTTTTTCGGTCTGGGCTTCCAGCTCAGTGGGCTGGAAGCCCTGTTTTTGGAAACAGGCCGGGCGTAAAGCCCGGCCCAAACGGCCCAGCGGGGAGTGAATTAATTCACTCCCCGCTGCATGCACAGAGGAAGAAGACGGTGAATAGTAGATTTTTGGAGTGTGATGAATGGTGTACCTGTTAACACCTTTGGGTAGAGGAGGTTGAGGTGGTTCTTCTGGTCGTGATGGTGTCGGAAACGGTGGCCTGTGGTGGCCGGAATGGATGTTGGAAAGTGCACGGTCACGTCGCTGCTACGCCTGTTGCCTCTGTTACCTTTGCCTGAGACCGTGGTTGTGTCTCCGGGGTTGGGGTGGAGATGCTGGTGATGACGGAGAGGTGTGAGGTGGTCGGAGTTGGTGGTCGGAGCTGCTGACCGAGAGGGAGAGGGAGAGAGAACGACTGTCTGTTTGTTACAGACCGAAAGGTAGAGAGAGAGAGCTCGACGCCGAGAGAAATGGGGATAATCACGTTATTTCTTGTGTTTTCTCTTGTTTTTCTTGTTTCTTATTTGCTAAGAGTCTGTAAATTTTCAAAACTTTTCCCCGCCTGTCTTCACTTGTTTTTTTTCTCTTCTCGGTCCGGCCTTTTATAGGCAGTGCAGGAGTTACCGTTGCAAGCAACGGTGGCCTATCTCCAGTGGCAGTAGGTCGGCCGGCGGCGACGTGCAGTGGTCTGTCGGCGGCGGGTGCAGGTGGCT
Source organism: Salix brachista (assembly GCA_009078335.1). NCBI lineage: Eukaryota > Viridiplantae > Streptophyta > Magnoliopsida > Malpighiales > Salicaceae > Salix > Salix brachista. The sequence continues at coordinate 558,150 of CM018574.1, forward strand.
TGTCGGCGGCGTGCAGGTGGGCTACTTTCGGTGGAGAGGCTGGTCGGCAAGTGCAGGTAAAGGCAACGACGGGACTGCAGTTTTGGGGAAAGTGAAAATGCAATTTGGTCCTTCAATTTATAATTGTTCTAATTGCACCCCCAATTGAATTTAAACTTATGATTTTGTGCAATTACACCCCGTCAAAATTTTGATATCAGCCTTGACTTTGCGCGCCTTTTTTATTTTGGTCCTTGATTTCTGATTTGTGCGATTTGATCCTCAATTGACCATTAAACTCTCAATTTGTTCAGTTTGGCCCCCGATTTCGCATAATTGGCTTGGAAAAATTCAAATGGGTTTCCAAAAATTCCAATCTCATCAATTGAACCCGAATTAAATTCAAGAACTTGATTTCTCATCGACTAAGCCCTTGATAAAAATTAATTTGACCAATTTAGAGTATAATTAAGTCATCGCGCTTAATGAAACCTTTCAATTTGATCCTAAATTAATTCTCAAACATAATTACACTTTTATATCGGCCAACGATTAAATCAAATTAGCCTAAAAAATATAATTATATTTTTTGACTTAATTTTTACGCAAATTTATCCGATAATAAATTACTTTAGTCTTGAATCTGCTATTTCCTTCATTTTGGGCACGAAAAAGGTACGATCGAGCTCTAGAAAACATCCAAAATTTTACCTTGATTTTCCTATCGACACCAACCCTTTTTATTCTATTTTTTGTTATTTTCGGGTAGTTTTTGGGGAATAACCCAAAATTGGGTTACGACAGTTGCCCCCTTCTTTACAATGCTTACGACTAAAGTCTTGTACAAGACTTTAACTAGTAAGCGTTGTAAAAGAAAAAAAATGATGAAGTTGGTCTCATTGTGATGGGTGACCTATCCAGGTGAGAATAGTCAAGATGAAGATGGTCTCATTATGCTGGGTGACCTACCCGAGTTAGAATAGTTAGAACGGTCTCATTTTTCTGGGTGACCTACCCGGGTTAGAATAGTTAGAACGGTCTCATTTTTCTGGGTGACCTACCCGAGTTAGAATGGTCTCATTTTTCTGGGTGACCTACCCGGGTTAGAATAGTTAGAAAGGTCTCATTTTTCTGGGTGACCTACCCGGATGGGAAATGAAGAGGGTCTCATTATTACGGGTGACCTACCCGGATGGAAGATGGAGATGGTGAGGGTGGTTTCATTATACTGGATGACCTACCCATCTCGAGGAACGAAGCAGCACCGATCTTCAATTCATCTTCCATGATTTTGTTGACCTGAGATTCTGTTCCTCCATATTTTCAAAACTTGGAATTACATCGGCTTTCGCCACACCTTTCCTGTCAGGTTAGTGTTATGACAATATAACATGCATGTTTTTGTTACCTCTTTTAGAAACATAGGTCCCCCTGTTCGTTGTAGTCTCCCTTGATCTTTTATTCGACTGATAGAATGTGCTCCCCGTGCTATATTTTCTCGCTCGGTGAAGAGATTTTTGTTTCCACATCGGGCCCTTTCTTGCTCCACTGAAGTTTCCCTTTTATTATACTTTTATCGATGTTTAAAATTCAAGAAGATATTTTTAAAAGAATAACTCAAAATATGGTTTTGTTTATGCAAATTGACACTTCTAATGCAAATCGCCATTTTTAAACAATACATGACATGTGTAAACAATTTATGGTTTTTTTTTTTTTTTTTGCCCCCTGCATGATGTACAAAACATGTCAAGTTCAAGTAACATAAAAATAACTATTATTAGATCATGCGCTTTGCGAAAAAAAGTTTTTTGTAATGAGAATTCATGGCCAAATTTATCTTAGTGAATGGGAGGTTACAAAATATCAGGCATAATATTTCTTTACAGAGTCAGAATTCACAGGCCTAACTAGATCCTCTCCATCCATTCTAGATAATAGCAACGCTCCTCCCGAGAATGACTTCTTCACCACATAAGGGCCTTCATAGTTTGGGGCCCATTTACTTTGATCTTGCCCTGGTACAAGCAATATTTTCTTCAGTACCAGATCGCCCTCTTGGAATTTTCGAGGTCAGACTTTCTTGTCATATGATTTGGCCATCCTTCTTTGGTATAATTGATGATGACAGATTGCGGCTAACCTCTTTTCGCTGATCAAATTCAATTGTTCATATCTGACTTTTGCCCATTCTGCTTCTTCTAGTTTGGAGTCTATCAATACTCTTAATGATGGGATTTCTACCTCTAAAGGCATTACTGCCTCCATCCCATACACCAAGATGTATGGGGTGGCTCCTGTTGAGGTCCGAACTACGGTACGGTATGCATGAAGGGCAAATGGCAACATCTCATGCCAGTCCTTATAGGTGACTACCATTTTCTGAATAATCTTCTTGACATTCTTATTAGCAGCTTCTACCGCACCATTCATCTTTAGTCTTTAAGGCGAGGAATTTGAGTGCTTGATCTTCCATTTAGCGCAGAGTTCTGTTATTAATTTCCCGTTGAAATTCTATGCATTATCAGTTATAATCTTTTCCGGTGGTCCGTACCGACATATCAAATCTCTCTCAACAAATTTCTTCACCACTTTTTGCGTTACATGAGCAAATGACCCGGCTTCTACCCATTTTGTAAAGTAGTCGATAGCCACGAGAATGAACCTATGACCATTGCTGGCTTTTGGGTTGATAGGCCCAATCACATCAATTCCCCACATTGCAAAAGGCCATGGAGATAACAAGTTAAATAGAAGGGCCGGAGGGGCATTCATTTTGTCACCGTAGATCTGACACTTATGACACTTGCGGACATAGTCAATGCAATCCTTCTCTAATGTCATCCAAAAGTACCCAACTCTTTGTATTTTCCTAGCCATCATATGTCCACTAGCATGGGTCGAGCAGATCCCTTCATGGACTTCTCGCAACGCGTTTCTGGCTTCAGCTCCATCTAGGCATCTCAGCAAAGTCCCGTCAGATGACCTCTTATACAAGACTTCTCCATCAAGATAAAAATCCCTTGCCAGTCTCCTCAAGGTCTTCTTTTCTATGTTGGATGCCCCCATGGGATAAGTCTGGTTTCGGATGAAGTTCTTGATATCGTAGTACCAAGGGTTTCCGTCTATTTCTCCTTCAACTGAGCAACAATGAGCCGGGTTATTTCTGATATCAATGTGTATTGGCTGTAAGTTTTGCCCGAAGTCTATTCTAGCCATAGAAGCTAGTGTGGCCAAAGCATCTGCAAACTGATTTCCTTTCCTTCCCAGATGTGTGAACTCTATTGCCTCGAATTTTTCAGCCAGTCTAGATAAGTATTCTTGGTAAGGTACTAGCTTCTCTTCTTTGGTTTGCCATTCCCCTTTTACCTGACAGATAATTAGCATTGAGTCCCCATACACATCTATCTTTTTTACGTTCAACTCCAATGCAGCCTCTAATCCAAGAATACAGGCCTCATACTCGGCAGTGTTGTTAGTGCAACCGAATTGCAACTTAGTTAAAACTGGGTACTGTTTCTTATCAGGAGAGATTATCACTGCCCCCGCTCCATTACCACATACGTTCACAGCACCATCAAAGTACATAGTCCACCATTCTAGTTTCCCTTCCTCGACTGAAAGCACATCTTCATCAGGAAAATCAAAGTCTAATGGCTCATAATCTTCCATAGCATGGTCTGCCAGGTGATCGGCAATTCTACTGGATAGGTAGGGTTTTACTTCAATGGGTCTAATTTGGAAATTAACCATGTGGTATGATACAACATATATTATCGTAACCTTCTCGCAGCCCATGCTAATGCGCAACATAACTTTTCAATCATAGTATACCTAGACTCACACTCCGTGAACTTCTTACTTAGGTAATAAATGGCTTTTTCCTTCCTTCCGGTTTCATCTTGTTGCCCAAGCACACATCCCATCGCTGTTTCAGTCACCGTTAAGTACAATATCAATGGTCTTTTTGGTACAGGAGGAACAAATAGAGGTGGATTTAACAGGTACTGCTTAATCTTCTCAAAAGCCTTTTCACACTCTTCATTCCAAATCCCAGAATTATTCTTCCTTAACAAACGAAAGATTGGGTCACAAGTCGTGGTTAATTGGGATATAAATCGAGCGATGTAATTTAGCCTTCCTAAAAAACCTCTTACTTCTTTCTCAGTCCTAGGAGGTGGCATGGCTCGAATAGTCTTTACTTTCTCAGGATCCACTTCTATCCCTTTGTCGCTCACCACAAATCCTAACAACTTCCCAGATTTTACCCCGAATGAACACTTTGCAGGGTTAAGTCTCAACTTATATTTTCTTAACCTTTCAAATAATTTCTTCAATGTCTGGACATGATTCTCTCCTTCTCTAGATTTAGCAATCATGTCATCCACGTATACTTCAATCTCCTTGTGCATCATGTCATGAAATAAAGTCACTATAGCCCTTTGGTAAGTGGCCCCAGCATTCTTTAACCCAAATGGCATGACTTTGTAGCAGAAGGTTCCCCATGGTGTCACAAAGGTTGTCTTCTCCTTATCTTCTTGCGCCATTTTTATCTGATTGTAGCCCGAAAACCCGTCCATAAAGGAATATGTGGAGCTACGAGCTGCATTGTCGACTAACATGTCTATATGTGGCAGAGGAAAATTATCTTTAGGGCCAGCACGATTCAAATCCCTAAAGTCCACCCATTGTGGATATTTGACTACTAAAAAACCAGCGCTCCATTGTTTTTCAATTTCTGCTTTTACTTTGATCAAAACATCCAGATGAGTTCTTCTTAGCTTTTGCTTAATCGGCCTGCATCCTTCTTCCAACGGTACCCTGTGTACTACGATATTCCTATCCAATCCAGGCATATCCTCGTAAGACCATGTAAAAACATCTACGTATTCTCGAAGCAGCGTAATCAAGTCTTCTCTTTCCTTCTATGTGATCATAGTTCCTATCCTAAGCTCTCTCCGGTTTTCTCCATTACCCACATCTATGGCTTCAAGTTCCTCTTTAGCGGGTTTCCAAACCTGTTCATGTTGTTCTATTAATTTTGTGAATTCCCTAATGCTATTTCCATCCCTTTCTTCCTCTTCTACATCTATTATATATTCTTTAAAATTCGGCCATTCATTCTCAGTGTAAAGTGCAGGTGGTGTTGTGGAAGTTCCGCTTTTAGGGTTCCTGAAAGCAGAAAATGAGTGTAAATGCACAAAACAAAAATAAAAAATAAAAAGAGAGATGAACTAAAAATGCATGATCTCATAAAAAAAAAAAAATTCGGTTCACAACAAATACAAAGATAAAATTCGATTGGCTCGTTGAGCCTTGAATTAAAACAAAACAAAACAACAAAATAGACATTGTTCATTACATTCTGAAAACCAATGGAGCTTCTTGGGTCTCCCAATTCTAAAACTTCTCTCCCTGGGCTAGCTTCCGAATGCATGTATGGGCAGTGACCTCCTCCAAAGCATAAATGGTTAATTGTGGTAGCTCTTCATCCCTTCTTCCAGACTGAGTCTTCCCGACAATGCCCTTGACTTCCTCATCTTCCACAATGTTTATGCTCATGGATGAGAGCTTCCGAAGAGAGCTTTCATGTCCTGGGTCAGGTTGTATTACATATGCTGCCTTTGGGAATGAAACTCTGATCGGAGCAATGACTAAGTTTTCTTCTTCAGGCTTCCTTCCTTCAATCCTCGCCATTCTCTTCTCTTTTCTTGCAACAGCAGCCCGCTTGTAATCCTCTTTTCTAGGCTTATATCCTAGCCCAAACCTTTGTTCTGCAGTTTTCAACTTTGTTACACCAATCCATTCGACCTTCCTTTTTTCTGCGTTAAAGTGGACAGGAATCTCATGCTTTAAAAGGTTTTTAGCAGCCATTTTGGTGGCCTCTGAGATCCCTGGTTTTCTTATTATAGTATTCTCAGGCACCCACTCGGTATTCACAACCTCGAACGCATGCAGGTTTCCATCCACACAATCTTCAGCTTCGATGAAAGGGACCGCCACATTTTTCATCATCGATATAGTCTCTTCGGCCTTAACGGTAACCAGGACACCATTGGCAATGTACTTCAAACATTGATGCAGCGAGGAGGTAACCGCTCATGCAGCATGTATCCATGGTCTTCCTAACAACATTCTATAGGAAGGGTGGATGTCCATCACCTGAAGGGTTACTAGAAAAACTTGTGGCCCCACGGCTAGTTCAACTTCGATTGACCCTAACACTTGCCTTGGTGAACCATCATATGCTCTGGCCATCATCAAACTTGGCTGCATATGGGAGGGGTCCACTGGTATCTCATTCAGCATATGTCTTGGCAACACATTAAGGGCTGAGCCATTATCGATGAGAACTTTACCAATGAGACAATCCTTGCATCGGACCGTGATATACAAAGGCTTATTATGGCCAGTTCCTTCAGCGTCGAGTTCATCCTCAGTGAAATACAAGTAGTTTGAAGCATGGATCCTCCATACTAGATGCTCCATAGTCTTTTGTTCGATATCTTGAGGTACGTAAGCCTCATTCAATACCTTTTGTAAGGCATTGCGATGTGGCTCAGAACTGAGTATTACTGACATGATGGAGATCTTGGCAGGGGTCTTTTTCAACTGGTCAACCACATAGTACTCACTGTGCTTCATCAACTTCAGGAACTCATTCATCTCCTCCTTTGTCACAGGTTTATTTACCTCCAGCTCTTTTTCAAAACCCATTGCCTCTTTACCCTTAGCTTTTCTTTGTTTTTCTAGCTCCTCGGGCGTGAAACAACGACCGCTTCGGGTCAACCCACCTATCTCGGTTTGGAAAAAAGGAGCTTCGACATTTGAGGTAGCAACATAATTTCCTGGCATCGCCCTAAAGTCTGTCTCCTTTGCATATGAAGGCTTATATAACACCAACCTCGAGAGCCCACTAGCTGTTGATTGGATCCTACACTTCTCTATCCCTGCTATCTCTCCATTGCCTTTCATATTCTCGATCCTTAGCTCCCCTAGAGTCAACATCCTCGAGACCTTTTGATGAAACTCGATACATTCATCAATGTGATGCCCTTTCTTGTTATGGAATGGGCAAAAGTCGTTTTTGCCCATGTCGTACTCGGTTGGTTCCTCCACGTGTCCGGACTGTACCAACATATTGTATAGTCTGGTCATGGTAACTTTTAGAGCCATTTCTTTGCTCTCAACTTCCACTACATTTACCCCACTACTTCCTGCAGCATGCTTGGGCAAGGGATTCAGATTCACATTGGGTGGATCCTCGAAAGTGACCCATCCGATCTTGATCAGCTGCAACACCTTTCTCTTAAAAGCTACACAGGTTTCAATGCTATGACCTGCATTACCAGCATGGTATTCGCAAGTCAAATTGGGGTTGTGCCAGGCAGGGAAAGGTGGTTGCAAAGGTGGTACTGGCAGGGGAGCAATATGTCCAATGTTTAGTAACTGGGCATATAACTCTTTTAAGGTTATGGGCAAAGGTGGTAGTTGTTCTTCCTGTTGTTGATAATCTCTCATTTGGAAATTATTTTGGCTATGTGCGGGGAATTTTGTGTGAAAAGGCTGGTTTGGGATGGAGGGTTTGGAAAAGTTGATACTGGTGGTTTGGGGGGTAGGTGTTTGATAGCTTTGGTAAGTTCGACCTTTCCCTCTGTGCCTATCTTCTAGGCTATTTACCTCAACCTCCCTCTTTTTCCCAACAAAACCCTTCTTCTCTACGAGTTCCATAATTCTCCCACTCCGAATTCCTTGCTCAATCCTCTCAGAGATTCGTACTGCGTCATAAAAATACTGGGCGGAGCTACCCATCAGATGCTCATAGTATGGGGCCCTAAAGGTATTAGCAAATAGGGTCACCATTTCTGTCTCTATTAATGGTGGTTGTACATTGATAGCCTGGTCCCGCCACCTTTGAGCATAAGTCCTTACAGACTCCTGAGCTCCTTTCTCCATGGTCATCAAGCTGGTCCTATCAGGAGCAATCTCAAGATTAAACTTGTACTGCTTTAAAAAAGTGTCTGCCAAGTCAGTCCATTTTCTAATCCTGATGTTATCCAGTCTCATATACCAACTGAGAGTTGATCCTGTCAAGCTGTCCTAGAAGAAATATATTAACAACTTATCATCGTGTATAACCTCAGCCATCTTGTTGTAGTAGGAACGAAGATGAGTCTTCGAGCATTCTATTCCAGTATACTTTATAAATTCTGGCACCCTAAACTTTTGCGGAATCATAATGTTAGGCACCAAACAAGATTCGGCTGCTCAGACCGGGTCTGATAGATCATTTCCCTCAACTGCTCTTATCCTCTCTTCCAGCGCAGTCCACTTAGCATACCCCACGTGGTCAGTGAATCTAGCGTCTTGTGGGTCCTCATCTGTTACATCCAATGTAATAGGAATTTGGATAGGTCGAATGGGTTCAGGATGCTTCTTTGGTGAACTTGTCCCGATAACCTGGGGTGCCCAGGGCTTTGAGCTGCCGGTGGCGCATCATCAGTTTGAGTTGATGTTCCTTCTCCATCTCTTGTTCTTAATGCCTTCTCGAGTAGGCTGACTAAATGCGCCACGTCACTTCAGACAGCTTCGAGCTCTTTTTGGTATGGGGATTCTGGCTGTCCTTTCTTCATTTTCCATCTTTTTTCTTAATCGAGTGTTGTGGACTTTAGCAGGTTGTGCAATGCATGGATGCATTTCCCTTGTGAACTATTAATGGCCAACACTTCATAGAATATGGGTTTCTTGTCACATTGCCATTAGAAGTACTGCTTTTCGGGTCATTTGCTTAAACCATATTCACCAAAAGACAGAATTTGCATAAGAGATGGGTCAACGCCCTTTTCATTTATGTTGGACAAGCTTACTACATTTTGGAAACACAAAGAGGAAAAGCAAATTAATATTCTTCCTCTACCATCTCTTTGGCCAAGGGTAGGAAAGCAAATCCACGGTTCTCGATTTTCTCCTAGAAGACATCGGTCTCAGCTAGACTTCGACGGTAACAGATGATGTCTCTTCCTACATTTCTTGCATTGATTCTAATGACCCGAGCGTGCGCAACAGCTTCATCTATTTGTTCATCCATCTTGGTCATCTTTTCAATGAGCAACATATTGGTTTTGTTCAATGAATTGTTATTGGCATCAATTTGATCCTTGTGTTTTTCAGTCAATGCTAGTTTCTCGTTCAGATGCTTCACCTTTTCTCTCTCTTTGCCGAGCTTTGTCCTCATAATTTTTATCTCCTCTTCCTTAACTGCCAACTCTGCTTCAACAGCTTCCTCTTTTGTAGACCTTGTCGAACAACTATTTAACATCACATACTGCTTATATAGATCTTCATACTTCACAATTCTATCCATCAATTCGCACTGAACTTCTGCAAATTTCTCTTGGTAATATTCCACGTTCTCTCGGCATTTGTTATGTTCGGTCTTCAATGCACCGAGTTCGGAGCAACTTTGCATCCACTTCAGATTCATCTCTGTTAATTCTTCCTCAATTCCCAACCTAACATTCTTCTCCTCATCCAACTTTAACTCAAGTTTAGTTATATCCGCATCTTTAGACTATATTTGCTCATCTAAAAATGCTCTCCTCTTATCGCCTTCCACCACCATTTCTTCCATTATTGACTTGTCTTTTCGGGTTTTGCTCAATTCCATCTGAAGCTTTTCGATTTGTCTTCTCAATTCCTCTTCATTGTCAACTCTTTTTCTCTTAACAAGTTTTTCTTCAATTTGGGGAGACTTGACTTCTTCATTGGCCGCGGCTGAGGCAACTAAGTCTCTCCATCTTGCATATCCTTCACTTGTACTGGGATCTCCCAAACCTTTTATTTCCAACAAAACTAGATGCTTCCAATCTTGTTTGATGGCCTCCACGACTTCTTGTGCAACGGGATCCTTAAACAAACCAAAGAACTGAGCAATTCCCTTGGTACTCGGAACAAATTGCATTCCCCCATGTTGTCTTACCACGAGAGCAGGAGCATAACTCACATAGCCGGTAATCCCTACCAACGGAACCCAATGTTGTTGCCCACAACTCACTAGGACATTCATCGCCTTGACCCAAGGGGCTCTCCATTTGAACCCACTACTGGGTAAAATTTGTAGCTTCTCTACCCAACCCTGGTTATCTAGACTTCCCCATTCTTCTTCTTCCACTATCTCCAAAGGTTTTTGGTTAAACCACCAAAAATTATTAAAAACAGGTTTTTTCGTTTCGATATGGCTAACCATCTAGATATACAACAACTGCGTGCAACATCTCATTGCTCCTTTCCCAGCTCTTCGACAATGGCTAAGTGTTATGATGGTTTCAGCCAAAATAGAGGCCACTGAGTTGATTTGAGTATTCTCATATTCTACATAAGCAGCAACGACTTCTAAGCTTATTATACCTATTTGACTTGGGAACAAAACAAGGCCAAATATGCCTAAGGCAATCAGTCTCTCCTTTTCCGCTCCAGACTTCTTTTCTAGTTCAAATTCTAACATCTTCCATTTCAGACCCACAACATTCTTCTCTAAAAATCTTTCCAAGTCAGAGATTCTGAGCAGCTTTGACAATTCAGGGATGATCTTGTCAGATCTCAAAGGAAAATAAATTCTATACAGATCCTTTGGAAATTCAATCAACATCTCATATTCCTCCATGGTAGGACATAAGTCTATGCTCCCAAAAGAGAATCGACGGTAGTCTGGGTCCCAAAAGTGAACTAGAGCTCGCACCGCTGCGCTTATAACTTCTACCTTTGCGATCTCCATCAGCCGTCCGTACTTTCCAAAGAATGCATTCTTATCCACATTCTGAAAATGAGTCGTTAACTTGTTCACCTCATTCATGCTGCAATTCAGATTCTTGATTGGTAATACCCTTTCAGCATTGCTCTTAATACAGTCTCATTCAGACAATTGTGACAACTCATAATTTTTCCCATATTCCATGACAGGAAGTTTAGTAGTGGTGGCCATTTTGTTCACAAGACCTGTAAGTTAAAATGCTATTTAGACCTTTTCTTTATATGTAAAAAAAAATTATGGAGCATACACCCTAACGATAGGTTCTAGTTCCTTTATGTGAGACATAGGGTAAGTTTACTACTTGGTCTCTAAAGAGGGTCTCTTGCTGTCCCAGTGATCACCTTCGTAAAGGCGATATGAGGGTTTAGCAGGTAGCGGGATGATACGTATACCAATCACTACCAGTCTAAACACTCAGCAAAGAGTTGGGGTTTACACAAACTTCAACCTTGACTCAAGTCATAAGTAAACTGCTAGTCCCCCACTTAACTTAAAGTTTAGTGTGTGCTCTCAAAATAATAAAAGTGATGCATGACAAGGCATATTATGATGACAGGATGTAAAGATGCATGCTAAAGACTTTGAAAAAAAATAAAATAATAATAAACCATTCATAGCAATATATAAAAAAAACATATCATTAACAAACAACATTATCAAGCCTAGTCCAAACTCCCCAGCGGAGTCGCCATCCTGTCGCACCCCATCGCGAGAGCGCGGCGTCGCGACGACCATCCCCGTGAGCCGGGGGAATTCAATGTCGGGAGTATTATCTTTATTTCTATGGAAAAGGGAGTCGCCACCTAGTATTATGGTTACTAGAAAACCTAAAACTGGTCTTTAAGAGATTCTAAGGTAAGGGACTGGTTGCGTAAAGGGAAGGTTTTAGCACCCCTAAGACGCCCTACCTAAGGTAAGCTGCTTGACGTTTTGGTTGGCTTATGATTTGTTATGGTTTTGATCTTCCAAAGAATATGTTAGTTAAATGATGATGGTGTATTATCCCCGCCGAATATTTTGGATATTGACCCCTTAGGATTTTTTTATCCAAACACCGACAGTGAATAACAACATATTATCCCCGCCGAATATTTTGGATATTGACCCCTTAGGATTTTTTTTATCCAAACACCGACAGTGAATAACAACATATTATCCCCACCGAATATTTTGGATATTAACCCCTTAGGATTTATTTATCCAAATACCAACAGTGAATAATACGAATCCAGAAAAAGGTTTTATATTTTTTGGAATATTGGCCAATACCCTTTGGATTCCACAAACATGTTGTAAAAATCAAAAAATGCAAGAAATGATTTTTTTCTTTGCGAAATCCATGCTAAAATACATTTTTCTTCAAACTCCGAGATAATATGTATTTTTTGAAAGACAAGGAATTTTTTAAAATATGCTAGTGTATTGGTCGTATGCACAAAAATAACACATTTATATTTAGGAAAAAATGTATATATTTTGTTGAAAATTTTGTATTTATTTTTTATTTTTTATTTTTATATCGGGTGGGCTGTCAGCCCCCTTGCTTGGGGCTGGGCTCAGCCCGCCTGTGCATGGCTGGGCTGTCAGCCCGCCACCATATTGGGCTAGGCTCGGCCCATTAAGTCTCTACATTGGCTTTAAGCCCATATACTCTCGGACTGGGCTTCAGTCCAAACGGGCCGGAAACCCGTCTTTTTCGGTCTGGGCTTCCAGCTCAATGGGCTGGAAGCCCTGTTTTTGGAAACAGGCCGGGCGTAAAGCCCGGCCCAAACGGCCCAGTGGGGAGTGAATTTACGCCCGGCCCAAACGGCCAAGCGGGGAGTGAATTAATTTGTTAATTTGTTAAAGTTCTCGAATCAACTTTAATATAATTATAATCATACATGAAAGATATTCGATTAGGATATTTGTTTTCTTATCAATTGTCCGTTGAAGAGAGTGGTCTTGGGCAAAAGGCAGAAATTAATTGCTGGAAAACGACAACCTTGAAAATCAATTATACAAAGTTTGTTGCATCCAAAACACAACATACTGTTTCTTTCATCTGCTGTCTCCCCTTTTTAACCTTCCGTCTCCCTCAATCTTATACCTCTGAGATCAAGAGTTGGGGACACCTCGATGCAAATATCATTAATATTAAAATGTTGCTAGCAGCCTTAATTAATACCCATGACTCACATACTTCCCCCCCTCCTTTTTATAAATTGAATTGAATCAATGAGAGCTAATTAAAAATTGAAGTTAGTGAGAGATTTATATATATATATATAGCTAAGGGTATGCATATTTAGCTCGAAAAGAATCCCTTTTTGAACTGAGAATGTTTAAGAGATTAAATTTGTGCTGCCATAGAGGCCAGTTTTACCACCTCCAGCAATCAATTGTTGGCCATATTTCCTCATACATCGAAGCGAGTGAGCAAAAAACAAAGATAGCAGGATTGGTTCTTAATATAGTATTATAGCAGGAGAAAACAAGGCACAAGCATGCTGCACCTCAGCCACTGGACAAACGAAAATGGAAAATCATCATCTGATCATGGAAGACTAATAGAAACATACAAGTGATTATTATATATTGAACGTTGAGATCCATATAGAAAAAACAAACTAAAACAAATAAAATCTCAGCCCTTGACGTTGCGAGAACAAAAGTTAATTATGGGCTCTAAGTACTGATCTTGCTGGATAGACATAATTATTCTCAACGGCTGACGCCGGACAGAAACTAGACACGAAGATAGCAGGAGACATAACGAAAGAAGAAACAAACGGACGTGCACTCGGATGCTCAAGCAAGTTTGCAAGACACGCCCTTCCATCACATATCTCTTTAACTTGAACCACCATTTCTCAGTTTGAATTTGTATCGTGCTTCGCCGTTAACCTCCTGGTAGAAAGTCACAGTATCTCCACTTCTGAGGCCAGCATCGCGAGCTAACGCATACCAACCTGTTGTAAATACAAGGTCTCCTGCTCTGGTGGAGCAGTGAATTGTCACTGGGCCCACTAAACGGTTTCCGGCAGCTGACTCAAATATGGTGGGCAATTCTATGGTTCCATGGAAAGGTTGCAGGAGTTTTAGGTTAGATTCGCGTGGTGGTAGCACCAATGCTCTCTCGATATCCATTTTGGTGAGTTTCTTTGTGAAGATCAATTCCATGGCTAGTGAAATGGTATGGAAGAATAAACTTAAACAAGGTTTTAGGTACTTGTAGCGAGAGGGGTCGCAGACAGGTTTTTATAGAGAATTTAGCAGTGAGCTTATGGTAAGCCAGCTAGCTTGTTGCTTGATGTTTTGTTTCAGTACTCGATCTTATTTTTTTTTATTACTAGTTGATGTATAAACCTATTCAATATATATTATTAATTGTTCTAGAAACAATTGATTTCCCATGATTTGTTATTCAGTACTTCCAGAAAGAAAAATCTCCATGGTCTGAGCTGACAAGATATTATCAGCCTTATTTAATGACTTTCAAAATCAGTTTCTTTACTGTTTCAAGTTTTCGGGATATAGATTCTAGTTAGTAAACATCGATCTCGAAGATATTATCTACTTGGCCCTTTTCGGTGAGTGATGGATACGTTCATCGTCTGGTTTCTCTTCTGTTCGCGATTAAAAGGTCGAAAAATTAAGAAGTTGAACGATTCATGCTCGTAAGGTGACGAGTGTTCTTTCAGTCAAACATGATCTGCTTCCAGCTATATATATCCACCGACCATGCATCCGCTGGTTATAGATTGTGAAATGGTCCACTTGCAAATCAGCGAGTAATTAATTGGTTTTGTAAAGCATGCAATGGGTTTATCCATTTCTAATGTCACCGTTGTCTAAGGGAAATACGAACGAATATTGTTGCGGTTGTGGTAGCTTTTGTCTTTTCTTCTCTTTGAACGAGGGTGGTAGTAGTACTCGAGCGACATGCTTGCGAGATCGAGTTTATTAGGGCGGCCAAGATACAAATTTCCATCTTTTAATTGATGTATAAACCTATTCAACATATATGATAAATTGTTCTAGAAACAATTTAATTCTCTGAATTCCAGTTATTTGCTGAGAAAAATCTCTATAGTCTAATTGTTAAGGAACCATTTCACCTAAAAATTTAATCTATTAGATGAGGTCCCATGATATAATTTATAATTTATATTACTCTCTAACACCAATCAGGCAAGAAATTATCAGCAATTAATGACTTTCGAAAGCAGTTTCTTTTCTTTTCTTTCGAAATCTCTAGTTTTTCTGATAGAATGCATGCTAGTGACGTGACCATCTCCAAGATATTATCTATGTTGGGGCCTTTTCAGGGAGTGATGACTGATGAGCGTTCCAAACATTCATTAATCAACAGTCCAATTTCGTGCCCTAATATTGTAGCAATATAATATATTTACCAGCCCAAATAAGATTTAATATAACATTCTAACCCTCTTTTTTTTTTATATATAATAAATTTTATTGGACGTTCATCGTTGGTTTTTCTTGTGTTGACGATTCATCGACCGATAAATGACATACAATGAGTTTAGAACAATTTATGCACCAAAGGATATGGCAAGTTGTAAAATTTCAGTATTCTATTCGATATCAATTAATTGAGAAGTTTTACAGTGCACAGGTATTAATAGTAGTGTGTATTGTCTGTTACACTAACAAACAATACACACACAATCTTAGCCTAATACTATAATACAAAAATTATAGTTATACCAGAATACAAAACAATAACAAATATTGTACTATTTAACACTCCCCCTCAAGTTGGAGCGTAGATATTTATCATGCCCAACTTGTTTATTATAGCATGTAATTAAATAGGAAATATTGTAATCTCATTCTTATGTGGTAATCTCCACCATTACTATTGTATGTTGCCCTACACATATATATAGAAAGGATTGGCTAACTATTACATTAAGCCTCATAATTATTCTCAACTTGGTATCAGAGCCCTTGTCCATCAAAACTCTTTTTTCTCTCCCACAGCCGGCCCTAATTTCTCTTCCTCCCCATGGCTTCCTCTGCTGCCGCCGCTGACAACTCCCCTACCACCGGCGCTGCCTCATCACCGGCTAGCCATGCTCCTCCTGCTAGCCGAGAGCAACCTCCCCATGTGGAGAATGTGTTTGACTCTTCTTCCTCTCCTTTGCCTCTCATGGGAACACAAACTTCAGCAATGGTTCCCCTATCAAACACTCATCATATTGTTTCGTTGAAGCTTACGAACACCAATTATCTTTATTGGAGAATGCAGATGAAGCCATATCTCCTTGGTCAAGGTGTTTTTCACTTTGTTGACGGCTCCTTGCCGTGCCCTCCAGCTCACTTGCTTGACGCTACGGCTGCAACTTCCTCTGCCATTAGCCCTTCCTTTCTTCGTTGGAAGCAACAAGACCAACTCATTTTGAGTGCCCTCCTCTCCTCTCTTTCCGTTGATGTGCTGCACCTTGTGGTTGATTGTTCCACTTCGCATTGTGTTTGGCGAACTCTTGAGAAGGCCCTTGCCTCTCCCTCTAATTCTCGCATCATGCAACTTCATGGCTCCTTTCAAGACCTTAGGCAAGGTGATGCCTCGGTTAGCATGTATATGCAGCAAGCCAAAGCATTGTTTGACGAATTGGCTGCTGCGGGACGTCCTATGTCCCTTGAAGACTTCAATCTCTATATGTTTCGTGGTCTTCGCGGTGAGTTCAAAGACTTGGTAACTAGCCTCATAACCAAGGCCGAACCCCTCTCATATGCTGATCTTCACAGCCACCTGCTCACTCACGAATTTTTGCACAAAAATTCGTTCAATTCCATGGCTGTCGGCGCCCCATCTTCACCTCTGCCGCAGCAGCCACCACTGCTGCCAACGCCAATGAATTCAGCCAATCATGTGATGGCTAATAACAACCAAAACATAGGGCGTTATAGAGGTAATTGGCGTCCCAATTACAATAGATTTTCAGGCCAAAACAGGGGCCAATCTGCTGCAAATTCATGGCAGCAGCACCGGCACCACTCAGCAGATATGAGGCCGAACCAGGGGTGGTCTGGACAGCAGCATGTGCGCTGTCAATTGTGCTCTAATTTTGGCCACTCAGCCCTTCAATGCTCCAATTTTCGTGGCAGCACATAGCAGGCATCTGCTCATCTTGCCGTTGCACATGATTCGGCTGCTGCCAATTGGATTCCCGACACCGGCGCGAATCAACACGTGACACCGGATCTTGCAACTCTAACCGATTCTACACCTTATCTTGGTAACGATTTCTTGCATGTTGGTGATGGTAAGGCCCTTGTCATATCCCATGTTGGACGTTCTATTTTACATTCCCCAAAACGCATGTTTACATTGACTAATGTTCTTCGCGTACCTCACATTACCAAACCGTTGTTATCTGTTCAGAAATTCTGTCGTGATAATCATGTTTATTTTGAATTTCACGATTCTGTGTTTTATGTGAAGGATCTCGTCACCAAGGAAGTTCTTCTTTCCGGTCGGAGTCATGATGGTCTTTATGTCCTCTCGGAGTCTTCAGCTATGTCAATTCCTCAAGCATATTTGTCTCCTTGCATTTCCGCGACTGCCGACTTGTGGCATCGTCGTTTAGGTCATCCAACTCCTCGTATTTTGAATTTATTAGTTTCCGAAAATAAAATTATTTGTACGTCTAGACGATCGTTTACTCAATGTCAAGCATGTCCTTTAGGAAAATCATCCCGTTTGTCATTACGACTGACGGGTCACAAAACGTCAAATCCACTTGAATTAATTTTTAGTGATGTTTGGGGACCTGCTCCCATGCTTTCTTCTGATGGTTTTTGTTATTTTGTTATCTTTGTTGATGCGCACACTAAATATATCTGGTATTATCCACTTGTTGCGAAATCTGATGTATTTTCCACGTTTCAACGTTTTCAAATTCTTGTTGAGCATCAGTTTTCTCGTAAAATTAAATCTGTTCAAACTGATTGGGGTGGTGAATATCGCAAATTAAATAAATTTTTTGAAACCATTGGTATTCACCATCGCCTAATTTGCCCTCATACTCATGAACAAAATGGCACAGTTGAACGTCGTCATAGGCATATTGTTGAAACTGGTCTAACCCTTCTAGGCCAGTGTCATGCTCCATTGCGCTATTGGAATTATGCTATGGAATCATCAATATATCTAATTAATCGCATGCGTACTCTTGTCCTTCAAAATAAATCTCCTTTTGCGTGCTTGTTTGATCGCACTCCTGATTATAATTTTCTCCGTATTTTTGGGTGTCTCTGTTTCCCATTTTTACGTCCATATCATGCTCATAAATTAGATTTTCGGTCTTCTCCATGTGTGTTCTTAGGCTATAGCTCGTCTCATCTTGGTTATCGCTGTCTTGATTTAGAGTCTGATCGTATCTATATATCCCGTCATGTTTGTTTTCATGAAAGTGTCTTCCCTTTTAGGAAATCTGAACAGGTAACAACTGCCCCGATACCATCCACTACACCTACCTACCTTCCATCATTGCAACCTCCTCCATACTTGCCTACCCATTCCCAAACCACCAGAAATACCAACCCACCTTTGCCCGTTGTTTCATCTGACCCTGCCTCACCATCCCGCACTGCCATACTATCACCACATGCTTGTCGTTCCACAGATTTTTGTGCAGGAACAGGTTCTGATTTGCAGGTTTCAGGAGCAGCACACTCTCGGTCTGAAACCGACCCGACAACAGGTTCACCACCACCTGCGGTGCAGCCGAGCTCCTCCCCGAGTTCACCTCCTGGTTTACAGCTTTGTGTTGACCTCTCCTCTTATCCTCTTCAGCACACTCCAGGTACAGGTACTGCAGCTCCTTGTCTCGCTGTTTCTAAACACCCCATGGTCCTTCGTCCGAGACAGCCAAAAACAGCATTGATCACCACGGCAGCCTCATCTTCTGCCTCCTTCAGTCGGGTAGATACTCCTCCCTCACATGAGCCACTTGTTTTTAATGATGCAAACAGATATGAGGCTTGGTATAATGCTATGCGTGAGGAAATTCAGGCGCTCCGCGCAAACAGCACATAGACTTTGGTGCCGTTTCATCCATCCATGAATGTTGTTGGTAGCCGATGGGTCTACAAAATTAAACGCAAATCTGATGGTAGTATTGAGAGGTATAAGGCACGCCTGGTGGCTAGGGGCTTCACTCAGCAGGAAGGTATTGATTACTCAGAAACTTTTAGTCCTGTTATCAAACAGGCAACGGTACGCTTGGTATTCTCCATTGCAGTTTCGAGTGGTTGGAAAATTCATCAGCTTGACATTCATAATGCCTTCCTTAATGGCGTACTTGTTGAAGAGGTTTACATGAAACAACCTCCAGGTTTTGTTGATTCTGCTCTCCCAGGTCATGTATGTCGATTGCATAAGTCTTTATATGGCTTAAAACAGGCTCCGCGAGCATGGTACACGCGTCTGAATGACTTCTTATTGTCCATTGGTTTTCGTGCTTCTAAAGTGGACACCTCATTGTTTATCTTCTCAGTTGGTAGCGACATTTGCTATCTCTTGGTTTATGTTGATGATATCCTGCTTACGGGTAATAATACTGTTTTGCTGCAACGCCTGATTCGGCTATTGAGCTCAGAATTTAAACTTCGAGACTTGGGTGATGTTCATTATTTTTTGGGTGTTGAAGTTCAGACTACTAGTATGGGACTTATGCTTTGTCAACATAAGTATACACTTGACATCCTCATGCGAGCTGGTATGTTATCTTGTAAGCCTGTTGACACCCCTATTTCGGCATCCAAAGCCACCATTATGCCTGATTGTTTGTTTCCTGATGCTACTCGTTTTCGGCAACTGGTTGGTGCTCTTCAATATCTCACTTTCACACGTCTGGATATCTGCTTCGCTGTTAACCGGGTATGTCAGTTTATGCATGCTCCTACAGAATCTCATTGGGCTGCCGTTAAACGCATCTTGCGTTATCTTCGTGGTACAGCATCACATGGTTTGCACATTACTCGCAGCTCTTCTTTTGCTTTACATGGATTTACGGATGCAGATTGGGCAGGTAGTATTGAGGACAGGAAATCTACGGGTGGTTACCTTGTGTTCTTCGGTCAGACGCCGATTTCATGGAAATCGGGTAAGCAACGCACTGTTGCTCGGTCTTCGACGGAAGCTGAATATAAGGCCTTAGCCGATGGCACGGCTGAAGTTATTTGGCTCCAGTACTTATTAACAGATCTTCAGATTCCGACCACCTATGCTCCCATCATTTGGTGTGATAACCTTGGCGCCACATACTTGTCTGCAAACCCTGTTTTTCATGCTCGAACAAAACATATTGAGATTGATTATCATTTTGTCCGAGATAGAGTTGCGAAGAAAGAGATTCAGATCCGGTTTATTTCCTCTAAGGATCAACTTGCCGATGTCTTCACTAAGCCACTTCCTGCTCCTTCATTTACGGCTTTCAGATTCAAGCTTCGGGTTGATCCTCCACCCTCAGCTTGAGGGGGCGTATTATAGCATGTAATTAAATAGGAAATATTGTAATCTCATTCTTATGTGGTAATCTCCACCATTACTATTGTATGTTGCCCTACACATATATATAGAAAGGATTGGCTAACTATTACGTTTAAGCCTCCTAATTATTCTCAACTTTGTTAATTGCACCATGAAATGTCCTTCCTGAAACCGCCTTTGTGAGTATGTCCGCCAGTTGATCTTCTGACCTTACAAACGGAAATTGTATAATCTTCCGATCAAGGTTTTCTTTAATAAAGTGTCGGTCGACTTCGACGTGCTTGGTGCGATCATGTTGAACAGGATTGTGTGCAATCTCAATAGCTGCCTTATTATCACATTGTAAACTCATGGGTGATCCATAATCAACCCCCAATTCCTGTAACACATGTTTTATCCATAATAATTCGCATACCCCGTGAGCCATACCTCGGTATTCTGCCTCCGCACTCGATCTAGCGACCACTTTCTGTTTCTTGCTTCTCCAGGTTACTAGGTTACCTTCTACAAACGTAAAGTAGCCTGATGTCGATCTTCTATCTGTCTGGTCTCCTGCCCAGTCTGAGTCTGTGTACCCTGTGATTTCACGAACTTCATTCTTTGAAAATAGTAGTCCTCTTCCTGGTGCACTTTTTAAATATCTCAGGATTCGATATACTGCTTCCATATGCTCCTCTCCTGGTGAATGCATGAACTGACTTACCACGCTGACTGCATAGGCTATGTCTGGCCGTGTATGTGATAAATATATCAGTTTCCCGACTAATCGTTGGTAACGTCCTTTGTTAGCCGGCGTCTGATCTTCTGCTTGTCCCAGTTTATGATTCATTTCCATAGGAGTATCTACCGGTTTGCATGCAAGCATTCCAGTTTCTGCTAATAAATCCAACACATATTTTCGTTGTGAAAGATATATCCCCGTTTTTGACCTCGAGACCTCAATCCCTAAGAAGTACTTCAGTTGTCCGAGATCTTTCATTTCGAATTTCGATGCCAGAAACTGTTGTAGAGCCTTTCTTTCTTCTGGATCATCTCTTGTTAAGACCATATCATCCACATATACTATTAAAGTCGTTACCTTCCCTCCTTGTGCTTTATAAACAAAGTATGATCTGAATTACTTTGCTTATAGCCAAACTCTTTCATCGTGGATGAGAATCTTCCGAACCATGCCCAGGGTGACTGTTTTAACCCATATAAAGCCTTCTTTAATTTGCACACTTTCGTTTCTTGTGAGCACCTGGTTTTCACTCCAGGTGGCAATTCCATATAAACTTCTTCTTCAAGATCTCCATTCAGGAAGGCATTCTTGACATCAAATTGTTGTAAAGCCCAGTCCCGATTCACTGCTATCGATATGAGAATCCGGATTGTGTTTATTTTTGCAACCGGAGCAAAAGTTTCTTGGTAGTCCACCCCATACTTCTGCGTATATCCCTTTGCTACCAACCTTGCTTTGTATCTATCAATGCTCCCATCTGCTTTCAATTTCACTGTGAACACCCATTTACACCCAACTTTCTTCTTTCCTGTTGGTAGTTGACATAACTCCCACGTGTTATTCTTCTGCAAAGCCTCCATTTCCTCATTCATCGCCTTGGTCCATTGTGGGTCTGCTAATGCATCCTGTACATTACTAGGAATAGACACATTGGATAATTGATTAACAGTAAATGCATATGATTCCGATAATCTATGGGTAGAGATATAGTTGCTGATGGGGTATTTAGTGTTGTGTTTTGGATCAGGTTCATACTGTTTCTTTGGGACTCCCCGGTTTAGTCTTTGTGGGTATCTATTAGTCATATTATTTTCTAAGACAGGAATTTCATTTATCTCATTAGGGATAGGATTTAGGGTTACCTGAGGGGACTGAGGAGAGACATTCTCGGTTGATTCTTCGGTTAATGGTGTAGGCGTTGGTAATTCAAGAGACATAGGGGGGTCCTTACTGATATCATTCTGGTCTGTGCAACCTTCCAGGTTACCCTCCCGGCTTGGTCTCATTTCCTCTAATTCGAATATATCTTCATTCTCTTCATTGTTACTCTCCCCCTGAAGAGAAGAACCAGGAACTCCCCCTGAATAGTAGGGTTCAGATTCTCGAAATGATGCATCCAAGGTCATATGTAGCTTGCGATGATGAGGATCATAACACCGATATCCTTTCTGAAACTCCGAGTAACCTACAAACACGCACCGTTTGGCACACGGATTGAGTTTGCTCCGCAAAACCTTAGGAATGTGGACATATACCGTACAACCAAATACACGCGGCTCCAAATTTGGCAGGTGAGGAACTGACAGAAGAGATTCCATTTTCTGTTGAGGAGACTGAAAAATAATTGCACTGGATGGTGTTCGATTTATTAAGTACGCAGCGGATTTGACTGCCTCACCCCAATAGTATTTTGGCAGATTCATGCCAAATAGCGAAGCACGAACTATTTCCATAATTTGCCTGTTCTTTCTTTCGGCTAATCCATTCTGTTGTGGAGTATATGTGCAGGATGTCTGATGTCGAATTCCATGATGCTGTAAAAAATTACCTAGTACTTGATCCATAAATTCCGTACCATTATCTGACTGAAGTGTACGGATGTGCCGTTGGTATTGGGTCAGCACCATTTTCTGAAATTCCTGAAATGCTGTACTTACTTCACTTTTACTTCGGAGGAGAGAGATCCAGGTCATCCGAGTACATTCATCAATAAATGTAACAAAATACCGTGCATTAGAAAAGGATGGGACCTTTGCCGGACCCCAAACATCAGAATGAATTACTGCAAATGGTTCTATACTTTTATTCAAACTAGGCAAATAGGGAATACAGTGACTTTTCGCCAATTCACAAATTTCACAATAAAAATCTGAAATACTTAACCTTGAAAATAAATGCGGTTGTAACTTCTTAAGGTACCCAAATGACAAATGTCCGAGTCGTCGATGCCACAACCATACTCTCGCGTGAGCTTGATCCGTACTCCTGGTTTGATGCGCATAACCCAGTTTTGACCCCCCTTGTTTCGTTAATTCCAGATAATACAGATTTTCTCGTCTAACACCATAACCAAGAATCTTCCGGGTTAGAATGTCTTGAAAAACACAAAACTGAGGCCAAAACGTTACCATGCACTCAAGAGTAGTCGTAATTTGACTAACCGACAAGAGATTATACGCAAGGGATGGAACAATAAGGACAGTATCAAGTGTTATAGAGTGATTCAAAATGAGAGATCCTTCCCCTGTAACAGGGGAGGTACTACCATTAGTAGTGTGTTTAGTTATACGTGAGGAGGGTTTATGACAGATTAAATTATCGGAATCACTAGTCATGTGATTAGATGCACCTGTATCAATAATCCAATCACTATTCTTAGTAATAACAGAGTGTGCAAAAGGTTTTTCGATGATACTTGGATGAGCCACATTCGCTGTAGGCAGTACCTGATCTACTTCCATCAGATGTGTCATAGGTTTTCTGATATTTTTCCGGGGTTTTTTTGAAAAATCCCACCAGTCCGGGTAGCCAATAATTTCATAACACCGTTGTTTTGAGTGCCTTATTTCCCCGCAGTGAGAACACATCAACCCACCCACATTTTTGTATTTTCGGTCAGCCCAACTTCAGTCAACTATATTGTTCCGGTCAACCCCACTATTTCGGTCAGCCCAACTATTCCGGTCAGCACTATTTCGGGCAGCCCTATAAAATGCTTGCCCTAATTCATTTTCTTCATCTTCTCTTCCCCAAGCCGCCGCCCCCTGTCCCTTTCCTCTCTCTTGCTCCCCCGATCGATGGTGCCCTGCCATCATCACCGTATGTTCAGGGACCATCGGAGGACCTCCGCCGTGACTGCCTGCCATCACTTGTTTTTGGGAGTACTCGCGGCGGACGGTGGCGTATGCACCTTCAAGATCCAGTTTAGATTTTTTTCTTAAAATCTCCCCTCGGATCTGTTCGAAGGAGGAGTCATCTTGATGAACCACCACTGGTGGTGACGGTTTGGAGGTCAGTGTTGGAGTAATTTCCATTCTGAGTTTGTATTTTGTGGGGTTTGTGGTTGTTGGTTTTTTTTCTGGGTTTGTGGATCTCGGGTTTCTGAGAATTTTCGTTTGAATCTGTGGTTGTTCATGGGTGGTGGGTTCGTGTTTCAATCTGGGAATTTCTGGGTTCGTGTGTGTAGATGGATGGTTGGGTTGTTTGGTGATGGAATGGGGATGGATTTCTGGGTAAACAAAAGAGAATTTCTGAGTTTTTTCCGATGAATACGCAGTGAGCTTCAATCTGAACAGTAGTTGCTCTATGAACAGTGCTAATAACACTGTAGTTTCCGAGAACAAAAAATATTTCGAAAGAAAAAAAAAAAGGTTTCCAACAGTGGGTTGATTTGAATAGTATGTGGTTCGTTTGTGTTGGATTTTCTGATTTTCTTGGATAGTGGAAGAATTGATGGATTCCGGGAACAAACTTTGGGTTTCTAGGGAAAAATTATGGGTGTTTGGTTTCTGGGAAGAAAAAAAAGGCTTCGGGTTTGTGATGATTCGAAAGAAAAAAAAAAAACGAATTCGGATGAAAAATTAAAGAATTCGCTCTGATACCATGTAAAATTTCAGTATTCTATTCGATTTCAATTAATTGAGAAGTTTTACAGTGCACAGGTATTAATAGTAGTGTGTATTGTCTGTTACACTAACAAACAATACACACACAATCTTAGCCTAATACTATAATACAAAAATTATAGTTATACCAGAATACAAAACAGTAACAAATATTGTACTATTTAACACAAGTGTTTTGGATCACTTTTGGTTAAACATTTGCTTCAATATATACTTCTGAGTTTGCCACAGTGTAAATATTAATCAATATTTTATTTATTATTGGAATAATTTGACGAAGCAAATGCACATAAATAACTGTTGAGGCAATCCTTTTAATTATTTGACGTTGGAAATTTAACATCGAGCGAGGTTTCATATTTAAATTTCACTAGAAAGAGGAGATGATAAGATGCAGATTTATGAAACAAATAAATATTTTGACCTGAGATTACCTATTCAAATTAACAGTTTCAATTTCAATACTTTCATCATTTCGATACAATATTTTTGTTTTTTTTTCTTAGAAAATTTTGAGAAAATCAAATATTTTTTGTTCAGTCCGTATATTACAAAATAAGTCTATAGACCGATTGAACAAAATAGGTGGAAAACATGCATCGAAATCTTGAAATTTTTGAAATGGCCCTTGAGAGTTTTGGAAATTTTCTATTGAAGTTTCAAAGAAACCGAGTATTTTTTAATAACAGTTTGTAACTTATAATATAAGTACACATCCTAACATTATGCAAAAGATTTGGGAAAATATGTAAGAAAATCATAAATGTTTTGAAATACCCATTAGATTTTTTTTAATTTTTAATTTTCTTGTTTATTTAAATATTATTATTATTATTATTATTATTATTATTATTATTATTATTATTATTTTACTCTTATAATATAATATAATATAATATAATATAATATGGGTTTGGTCTGACCCATCCAAATTACATTGATTCGGCCCAACATACTTCTCTCGTTTTTTGGTTGGGCTGGACCTGCCCCAACTAAATCAAGGTTGTCAATTCCGTTTCGGTTGATGCTTTGTGTTTTTAATTGGAACATAATGTTTTGGTTTTAGAGCGTTTCAGAGTTAGACTGTGTTTATGTATATATATATATAATTAAATATATTAATTCAGTTTTTTTTTTAGTTCAAATCAAAAAAATAAAATTATTTAGAATTGTGCAATTTAATCTAAAAAAAGATACAATAAAGTGATTTTTCTAAACTAAATTATGAACATGTATAATATTATGGAAATGCCATTATCAATCTCGCAATATCATTACATTCTCTGACTGCTCTAAAATTTTGACATTATATATATAAATATGTCAAGAGGCTCCTCGTCAAAATTCATCTTAATCTAACGGTAAAATTAAGAGATTTGACCCTGTATTGACCCTTAATACTTTAATTTCTTTTAATTTTGGCCAATTGAGTCTCCATAATTTGGTGTCTTTTACAAAAAGGTCATTGTGACGCAACAGAAAACACAAAGAATACAACCCACGTCGATATTCTATAAATAATTATGGGATGAGAGGAACTCTCAAGAAAGTTCAAAACTTTATTCAATAATTCAATGAGTTCGGCCAAAGGCTTACAATTGTATTTAAAGCAGAAACTCTAGCCCTAATCCTTGTTGGATAAGGAAACAAGACCAATTATAAAAAAATTATCGAAAATAGCAAAACTGAGATAATTGCGGAAAATCAACTGCTATAAATCCTGAGCAAGCCGGAATTGACGGAAGTCGATTCGAACATGAAAATCAAGAGTTATGGCTAAAACGAAACTTTCCTAAAATGACAAAAACGATGATTTCGGGGTCTAAACGATGGAATTTGGCCAAAAAAAGTATGCAGCAATAGCAAAGCTATTGATTAATGTCGGACTCGCCGAAACGCATTAACTGAGTGAGTTTCGCGTCATTCTGATGTCAACACTCGGACTGCTGGAAAATTCAATTACCCTTAAATTTAGGATGTTCCCTCTTCAACATGTACGCATCTTCCACTTGATCTACATCACATTGGCTACAAATCTCTTCAATTTAGCTTTTAATTGACCCTAGAACTTTGATTTTCTTACAATTTTGCCTCTAATTTCAAACAGTTGACTTGGGAAAAAAATTGGCCTCCAAAAATTCCAGTCTTCTCAATTAAGCCCAAATTAAGCTCCTAAACTTAAGTTTTCACCAATTACACCCCTAATAAAATAAATTTGACCATTTTAAAGTATAATTAAGGCCTTACACTTAATTAAATCCTTCATATGGACCCCAAATTAATCCATAAACATATTTATGCTTTAATTTGGCTTATATTTAAATCAAATTAGCCTAATAAAAATCTAACTATGCTTTTGGACTTAATTTTTATGGAGTTTTGTCAGATAATAAATTATTTTGATCTTGAATCTACATTTTTATTTAGTTTTTTCATAATAACGGGTTACGATCAAGCTCTTGAATCTGTCCAAATATCTTGGCTTTGTTTCTCACCAAGTCAACCCCTTCTGTTTTTTACTTTTTTAATTATTTTATTTGAATTTAGAAATAACCTAAAAATAGGTTAAGATAGTAAACAACATTGATTTTCAAGTAGAAAGCCTACTTGGGCTGGCACCTTGGGTCAGCAATCAACTTGTTGTTCATTTTGTTTCGTCACATGAGCAGTTTGCTGATATTCTTACAGAATGATTGAGCTTCCCTTATTTCTTACTCACTGTCGCAATCTCATGCTGGGTTCCTTTAAGCCTGAGATTGAGGGGGGGATGATAGTGTATGAAAGTGTAGTGTATTTATGCGATGAGTATGCATACATGGGGTAGTGATTATGTATAAATAGCTGAGAATTGAACATGAACATTCGATGAATAACAAAAGAACAGAAGGCAGGAATTCAATTTTAGATTCTCCTCCTCTTCTTCTTCTCTCTCTCCCTCTCTCTCAACAGAATCATCTCTTCTCTGTCTTTAATTTATGCATTTCTACATGGTATCAAAGCTTCAAATACTCACGCATACACATTGAATCAAAAATTTCTCATACTTCTGCTTCTGTAATTTGTCAAATTGATGCAAAATTCATACAAATATCAATTGCAAAATTCGTTGTTTCTTGAACAACTACTGTATGAACACTAAATTGCCTAAAGTGTTTGATAAAAACGCCTCTGTGATTATGATCATCCAACAATAATGGTTACTGCATCACAAGTTCAAATTCTTCAATCTCCAATTGCAGGTCTGATTTCAACAATCTCCACATCTATGAATGTGAAATTTGATGGATCAAATTACATGAATTGACATTTCCAAATGCAATTGTTACTATATATCAATGGAATCATTGACTTTGTTGATGATTCTCATCTCTGTCCTCTCTCTAATTCAGTAGATGAATGTGATACAAACATCTCTAACTCACCTTCTGCTATGGAATGTGAGAATGTGTTGATATGGAAGATGCATGTTAGAGCAGTCATGCAACTCATCACTGCTATATTATCCCCAATAGCTATGTCATTTGCAATCGGTAGCACAAGCTCAAGAGATCTCTGGAATCGGTTGAAGGAACAGTTCTCCACTATATCCAAAATAATCATATTTCAAATGAAGTCTAACTTGCAGAACACTAAGAAAGGAGCTGATTTAGTAAGTCAATGTGTTGATATGGAAGATGCATGATAGAGCATTCATGCAACTCATCACTGCTACATTATCCCCAATAGCTATGTCATGTGCAATCGGTAGCACAAGCTCAAGAGATCTCTGGAATCGGTTGAAGGAACAGTTCTCCACTATATCCAAAACAATCATCTTTCAAATGAAGTCTAACTTGCAGAACACTAAGAAAGGAGCTGATTTAGTAAGTCAATATATTCTCAAGATAAAAGAATATAAAAATTAATTGAGTGCTGCTAAAGTGTATTTTGCAGATGAAGACATTGTGATCTTGGCATTGAATGAACTTCCTCCTGAATACAACACATTTAGATGTGTGGTTAGGGAAAGAGAAAGTGTCATTACATTAAAGGATTTTAGATCGCAGTTACTGGCTGAAGAAAAAAATATGGAAAATTTGATTACTAATACTCATGCATATCTTAATGCTATGCATACAGTCTCTAAATCCACCGTATCTGCACTACCATCGAGTTCTCAACAGGCTCGTGGAATACATGGTTACAATTTATATGGAAATGGTGGTTATAAATCATTTTACAGAAGCAGGGGAAGGGGAAGATTTAATTCACAACAGAAGAATTTCCATCAGAAAAATCAATTTCATGCCAGGATGCATGATATGCCAGCCATGAATTCTGATGCTCTTGGTTCTTATCATTCTTTTTCATCGATATCCAATAATTCCATCTGTTAGCTGTGCTATCTTGAAGGCCATACGATTCCATTTTATGGTTTCAATCGAAGTGAGAAGCTCAAGTGTCATATATGTGGAAGGAAAAATCATAACACATTGTATTGTTATTATAATGATAATGGTCCAAACTTCATCGTCCATGCAAGTTATCCTTCAGCTCAAGATTATCCTGCTCAAAAAAATGTCATACAAGCAATGAACATTGTCCTGCAACCATCTCAACATTCTGTCTTACAGAATTCTCAGAATTCTTCTGAAGTTTGGATAAGTGATTCTGGAGCAACAAATCATATGACAACAGATTTGAATAATTTGTCATCAACCACTAATTATCTCACAAATGATATAGTACAAATGGCTAATGGTGAAGGTTTGTTAGTATCATATGTTGGGAATTCCATTATTCCTACAAGTACTACACCTATTAAGCTAAATTCAATTCTACATGTACCTCAATTGACTCAAAATTTGATGTCAGTGCATCATTTGTGTTTGAATAATCAATGTTGGTTAATCATTAATGCTTTCTATTTTTGGATTCAGGACAAGGCCACAAGGAATATAATATACAAAGGGTAATGCAATAATGGACTTTATCCCTTACCTTTTGTCTTTTTTTGTCAATCTCTTCTCTCATATCAATCCCGGTCCTATCTTGGTCAGTTAATTCTCTCGTCTACTTGGCATCATTGATTATGTCATCCAACAAATAAAATCGCTACGTTGATGTTAGACAAAGCAAATATTAAATGTTCAATTGATTCAAATGTTTCTGTATGCCATAGTTGTCTTCAGGGTAAGTTTTCAAAACTTCCCTTTCAATCTAGTGTTGATAAATTTGTAATTCCATTTCACACTATACATAGTGATCTTTGGGGTCCTTCTCCGTGTGTTTCAATTGATGGATACAAATACTATGTCACTTTTATTGAAGAGTTTTCATGGTATTGCTGACTGTTTCCACTTATCAATAAAAGTGATCTTTGTTCTGTCTTTGTAAAATTCTATCACTATGTTCAAACACAATTTTCTTGTTCTATTAAAATTCTGCAAAGTGATGGGGGAGGTGAGTATGTCAGTAAAAAAATTCAATCCTTTTTCATTTCATAAGGCATTATCCATCAAAAATCTTGCCCCTATACTCCTGAACATAATGGTCTGCTGAACTCAAGCATCATCGTTTAATTGAAACAACCATTACATTACTACAACATGCTAAATTGCCAGCTTTGTTTTGGACTTATATAGTACATACATCCTTATATCTTATCAACAGAATGCCTTCACTAATTTTACAAAATAAATCTCCTTACGATATCTTGTTCAAAACTATTCCAGTCATGTCCCACTTACACATCTTTGGTTGTGCTTGTTTTCCATTGTTACGACCTTATCGTGTTCATAAGTTACAACCAAAAACTACTATGTGTGTATTTTTGGGATATGCCTCTCCATACAAAGGCTATATGTTTTATGATGTTGTTGGTAAACGAACATACATCTCTAGACATGTCATCTTTAATGAACATGTTTTTCCCTATGTTGATTTAGCTACTAGTTTTATGAGCATTAAAATTTCTCCTCCCACCTCCTCACATGTGCCTTTACCTATTGTTAACAACGAAAATGTTGTTGTCTTTCCATCTACCGTCTCTCATCCATTTGTTAATCCATCATCTTCATCCCCATCAAAGTCAATAACTGCTTTCTCCTCTTCATCCTCATCAAATTCAATTACTGCTGCCTCTTTGCCTTTATCATCCATTCTTGTTGGCCCTACGTCCAATTATGGAAATCAATCAGAGGGAGATCAATCCTCAATTGATTCCTTCAGACTCGAGTGCATTTCAGTGGTTCTTCATATTCTAGATATGAACTCCCATCCTATGCAAACAAGAAGTAAGATTGGAGTTATCAAGAAGAAGGTTTGCTTAACCACTTCCACTGCTTCTTCTACGGCTGACTTGACTTTGATTGAGCCAACCAGTTACAAAATTGCATTAACAGTACCAGTTTGGTTAAAGGCCATGAATGATGAAATTGTTGCTCTCTAGTCTCAGCATACCTAGAGCTTAATGCCTCTATCTTCTGATACAAATCTAGTTGGCTGTAAATGGATTTTTAAGATCAAAAGACATACTAATGGGTTTATTGCAAGGCATAAGGCTCAATTGGTTGCTTAAGGGTTTAGTCAAGAACCAGGTTTGGATTATGGTGAAATCTTCAGACCTATGGTTAAACCAACCACGGTGAGGATAGTGTTGGCTGTCGCTGCTCAATTTGGTTAGGTTTTAAGGCAATTTGATGTTAAAAATGCATTTCTGCATGACATTCTTCAAGAGGATGTTTTTATGGCTCAACCTCCTGGCTTTGTTGATCAATTAAATCCTCAATTTGTCTACAAACTACATAAGTCTCTCTATAACCTAAAGCAGGCTCCTCGTGCGTGGAATGACAGGTTCATTTCATTCTTGCCCACTTTGGGATTTCATCACATGTATTTAGATTCTTCTCTCTTTGTTAAAAATATGGATGCCGGGATCATCATTTTGCTAGTATATGTTAATGACATTATAATCATGGGAAGTGATTCTAATGTCATTAATCAAGTTATTACATCTCTTACAGCTGAATTTGAGATAGCAGATATGGGGTACATTCATTACTTTTTGGGTATTCAATTTTCTCATACACCTGCTTGTTTATTTCTCTCTCAATCCAACTACATACAAGACCTCCTTTTTAAGACTGGTATGCTTGCTGCTAAGTCGTGTGCTACACCATGTCTTCCCTATCAACGACTACTGAAGGATGATGGAGAGTCCTTTGATAATCGATCCTTGTATCGCAATATTGGAGGAGCTCTATAATATCTCATGTTTACCAGGCCTGACATTTTATTTTCTGTTCATCAAGTGTGCCAATTTATGCATATCCTATGGTGGATCATTTTATGGCTGTCAAAAGAATTCTCAGGTACCTCAAGGGCACTCTTCATGTTCGGACTACATATCAGAAAGGGTCCTTTGACCTCACAACATTCAATGATGTTGATTGGCCTGACGATCCTAATGATCGACAATCAACATGTTTGGTTGTGTTTCTGGGTTCCAATCCCATTTCTTGGTCCTTTAAAAAACAACAAACGGTGTCCAGATCTTCCACTAAAGCTGAGTGTAGGGCCTTGTCTGCTACATCTGTTGAGGTTGACTGATCAAGCAGTTGCTGGATTTTTTGTGTGCTCTAATCCATCAGCCACTAGTTCTCTTCTTAGACAATTTGTCTGTCATTGCCTTGTCTTTCAATCCTATGCAACATCAACGTACCAAGCACAGTGAAATTAATGTGCATTTTGTTCATGAAAGGGTAGCCAACAATCAACTTGCTGTTCAATTTGTTTCGTCACATGAGCGATTTGCTGATATTCTTACAAAAGGATTGATCTCTCTCTTATTTCTTACTCAATGTCCCAATCTCATGATGGGTTCCTTTAAGCATGAGATTGAAGGGGGGATGATAGTGTATGAAAGTGTACTGTATGCATACAATGAGTATGCATACATGAGGTAGTGATTGTGTATAAATAGCTGACAATTGAACATGAACATTTGATGAATAACAGAAGACAAGAATTCAATTTTAAATTCTCCTCTTCTTCTTCTTCTCTCTCTCTTTGTCAACAGAATCATCTCTTCTCTATCTCTAATTTCTGCATTTCCACAACAATTAGATGAAGACAACAGGTGCACTAAGAAAGTCTAAAATGCCTCTAAGACAAAATTAATTTTTAAGAACCGAAAGGAAAAACGGTAATTACACTGCACAACAGGTGCAATGGAAAAGTAAAAAAGAATCCAACTGAGAATGTATAAGCAAAAGCTTTGTTAACAATTGAGTTTTCAAGAGATTAAATTTGTGTTGCCATAGAGGCCAGTTTTACCACCTTCAGCAATCGATTGTTGGCCATATTTCCTCATGCATGAAAGGAAGAGAGCAACAAACAAAGATAGCAGGTGATCATGGATTGGTTGTTAATGTAGTTTTATAGCAGGAGAAAACAAAGCACAAGCATGATGCACCTCAGCCACTGGACAAACGAAAATGGAAAATCATCATGTGATCATGGAAGACTAATAGAAACATACAAGTGATTATTATATATTGAACGTTGAGATCCATTAAGAAAAAACAAACTAAATTCTCAGCGCTTGACGTTGCGAGAACAAAAGTTATCTATGGGCTCTAAGTACTGATCTTGCTGGATAGAGATAATTCTTCTCAACTGCTGACGCCGGACAGAAACTAGACACGAAGATAGCAGGAGACATAACAAAAGAAGAAACAAACGGACGTGCAGTCGGATGCTCAAGCAAGTTTGGAAGACACCCTTCCATCACATTTCTCTTTAACTTGAACCAACATTTCTCAGATTGAATTTGTAACGTGCTTCGCCGTTAATCTCCTGGTAGAAAGTCACAGTATCTCCACTTCTGAGGCCAGCATCGCGAGCTAACG
The DNA here is from genome assembly GCA_009078335.1 of Salix brachista. Taxonomy (NCBI): domain Eukaryota; kingdom Viridiplantae; phylum Streptophyta; class Magnoliopsida; order Malpighiales; family Salicaceae; genus Salix; species Salix brachista. The sequence goes on from CM018574.1 coordinate 591,961, forward strand.
CATACCAACCTGTTTTAAATACAAGGTCTCCTGCTCTGGTGGAGCAGTGAATTGTCACTGGGTCCACCAAACGGTTTCCGGCAGCTGACTCAAATATGGTGGACAATTCTATGGTTCCCTGGAAAGATTGCAGGCGTTCTAGGGAACAGCGTGGTAGAACCAACCCTCTCTGAATATCCATAGAGGTGAGTTGCTTTGTGAAGATTTCCATGGCTAATGAAAATGCTATGAAATAATCAAGGTTTCACGTATTTGTAGCGACTGGGGTCGCATGCAGGTATTTATAGAGAAAAATATCTATAGTCTAATGGTTAAGGAACCATTTCACCTAAAAACTTAAGCTATTAGGTGAGGTTCCATAATTGACTCAAAATTCAATTCTACATGTACCTCAATTGACTCAAAATTTGATGTCAGTGCATCATTTGTGTTTGAATAATCAATGTTGGTTAATCATTAATGCTTTCTATTTTTGGATTCAGGACAAGGCCACAAGGAATATAATATACAAAGGGTAATGCAATAATGGACTTTATCCCTTACCTTTTGTCTTTTTTTGTCAATCTCTTCTCTCATATCAATCCCGGTCCTATCTTGGTCAGTTAATTCTCTCGTCTACTTGGCATCATTGATTATGTCATCCAACAAATAAAATCGCTACGTTGATGTTAGACAAAGCAAATATTAAATGTTCAATTGATTCAAATGTTTCTGTATGCCATAGTTGTCTTCAGGGTAAGTTTTCAAAACTTCCCTTTCAATCTAGTGTTGATAAATTTGTAATTCCATTTCACACTATACATAGTGATCTTTGGGGTCCTTCTCCGTGTGTTTCAATTGATGGATACAAATACTATGTCACTTTTATTGAAGAGTTTTCATGGTATTGCTGACTGTTTCCACTTATCAATAAAAGTGATCTTTGTTCTGTCTTTGTAAAATTCTATCACTATGTTCAAACACAATTTTCTTGTTCTATTAAAATTCTGCAAAGTGATGGGGGAGGTGAGTATGTCAGTAAAAAAATTCAATCCTTTTTCATTTCATAAGGCATTATCCATCAAAAATCTTGCCCCTATACTCCTGAACATAATGGTCTGCTGAACTCAAGCATCATCGTTTAATTGAAACAACCATTACATTACTACAACATGCTAAATTGCCAGCTTTGTTTTGGACTTATATAGTACATACATCCTTATATCTTATCAACAGAATGCCTTCACTAATTTTACAAAATAAATCTCCTTACGATATCTTGTTCAAAACTATTCCAGTCATGTCCCACTTACACATCTTTGGTTGTGCTTGTTTTCCATTGTTACGACCTTATCGTGTTCATAAGTTACAACCAAAAACTACTATGTGTGTATTTTTGGGATATGCCTCTCCATACAAAGGCTATATGTTTTATGATGTTGTTGGTAAACGAACATACATCTCTAGACATGTCATCTTTAATGAACATGTTTTTCCCTATGTTGATTTAGCTACTAGTTTTATGAGCATTAAAATTTCTCCTCCCACCTCCTCACATGTGCCTTTACCTATTGTTAACAACGAAAATGTTGTTGTCTTTCCATCTACCGTCTCTCATCCATTTGTTAATCCATCATCTTCATCCCCATCAAAGTCAATAACTGCTTTCTCCTCTTCATCCTCATCAAATTCAATTACTGCTGCCTCTTTGCCTTTATCATCCATTCTTGTTGGCCCTACGTCCAATTATGGAAATCAATCAGAGGGAGATCAATCCTCAATTGATTCCTTCAGACTCGAGTGCATTTCAGTGGTTCTTCATATTCTAGATATGAACTCCCATCCTATGCAAACAAGAAGTAAGATTGGAGTTATCAAGAAGAAGGTTTGCTTAACCACTTCCACTGCTTCTTCTACGGCTGACTTGACTTTGATTGAGCCAACCAGTTACAAAATTGCATTAACAGTACCAGTTTGGTTAAAGGCCATGAATGATGAAATTGTTGCTCTCTAGTCTCAGCATACCTAGAGCTTAATGCCTCTATCTTCTGATACAAATCTAGTTGGCTGTAAATGGATTTTTAAGATCAAAAGACATACTAATGGGTTTATTGCAAGGCATAAGGCTCAATTGGTTGCTTAAGGGTTTAGTCAAGAACCAGGTTTGGATTATGGTGAAATCTTCAGACCTATGGTTAAACCAACCACGGTGAGGATAGTGTTGGCTGTCGCTGCTCAATTTGGTTAGGTTTTAAGGCAATTTGATGTTAAAAATGCATTTCTGCATGACATTCTTCAAGAGGATGTTTTTATGGCTCAACCTCCTGGCTTTGTTGATCAATTAAATCCTCAATTTGTCTACAAACTACATAAGTCTCTCTATAACCTAAAGCAGGCTCCTCGTGCGTGGAATGACAGGTTCATTTCATTCTTGCCCACTTTGGGATTTCATCACATGTATTTAGATTCTTCTCTCTTTGTTAAAAATATGGATGCCGGGATCATCATTTTGCTAGTATATGTTAATGACATTATAATCATGGGAAGTGATTCTAATGTCATTAATCAAGTTATTACATCTCTTACAGCTGAATTTGAGATAGCAGATATGGGGTACATTCATTACTTTTTGGGTATTCAATTTTCTCATACACCTGCTTGTTTATTTCTCTCTCAATCCAACTACATACAAGACCTCCTTTTTAAGACTGGTATGCTTGCTGCTAAGTCGTGTGCTACACCATGTCTTCCCTATCAACGACTACTGAAGGATGATGGAGAGTCCTTTGATAATCGATCCTTGTATCGCAATATTGGAGGAGCTCTATAATATCTCATGTTTACCAGGCCTGACATTTTATTTTCTGTTCATCAAGTGTGCCAATTTATGCATATCCTATGGTGGATCATTTTATGGCTGTCAAAAGAATTCTCAGGTACCTCAAGGGCACTCTTCATGTTCGGACTACATATCAGAAAGGGTCCTTTGACCTCACAACATTCAATGATGTTGATTGGCCTGACGATCCTAATGATCGACAATCAACATGTTTGGTTGTGTTTCTGGGTTCCAATCCCATTTCTTGGTCCTTTAAAAAACAACAAACGGTGTCCAGATCTTCCACTAAAGCTGAGTGTAGGGCCTTGTCTGCTACATCTGTTGAGGTTGACTGATCAAGCAGTTGCTGGATTTTTTGTGTGCTCTAATCCATCAGCCACTAGTTCTCTTCTTAGACAATTTGTCTGTCATTGCCTTGTCTTTCAATCCTATGCAACATCAACGTACCAAGCACAGTGAAATTAATGTGCATTTTGTTCATGAAAGGGTAGCCAACAATCAACTTGCTGTTCAATTTGTTTCGTCACATGAGCGATTTGCTGATATTCTTACAAAAGGATTGATCTCTCTCTTATTTCTTACTCAATGTCCCAATCTCATGATGGGTTCCTTTAAGCATGAGATTGAAGGGGGGATGATAGTGTATGAAAGTGTACTGTATGCATACAATGAGTATGCATACATGAGGTAGTGATTGTGTATAAATAGCTGACAATTGAACATGAACATTTGATGAATAACAGAAGACAAGAATTCAATTTTAAATTCTCCTCTTCTTCTTCTTCTCTCTCTCTTTGTCAACAGAATCATCTCTTCTCTATCTCTAATTTCTGCATTTCTACAACAATTAGATGAAGACAACAGGTGCACTAAGAAAGTCTAAAATGCCTCTAAGACAAAATTAATTTTTAAGAACCGAAAGGAAAAACGGTAATTACACTGCACAACAGGTGCAATGGAAAAGTAAAAAAGAATCCAACTGAGAATGTATAAGCAAAAGCTTTGTTAACAATTGAGTTTTCAAGAGATTAAATTTGTGTTGCCATAGAGGCCAGTTTTACCACCTTCAGCAATCGATTGTTGGCCATATTTCCTCATGCATGAAAGGAAGAGAGCAACAAACAAAGATAGCAGGTGATCATGGATTGGTTGTTAATGTAGTTTTATAGCAGGAGAAAACAAAGCACAAGCATGATGCACCTCAGCCACTGGACAAACGAAAATGGAAAATCATCATGTGATCATGGAAGACTAATAGAAACATACAAGTGATTATTATATATTGAACGTTGAGATCCATTAAGAAAAAACAAACTAAATTCTCAGCGCTTGACGTTGCGAGAACAAAAGTTATCTATGGGCTCTAAGTACTGATCTTGCTGGATAGAGATAATTCTTCTCAACTGCTGACGCCGGACAGAAACTAGACACGAAGATAGCAGGAGACATAACAAAAGAAGAAACAAACGGACGTGCAGTCGGATGCTCAAGCAAGTTTGGAAGACACCCTTCCATCACATTTCTCTTTAACTTGAACCAACATTTCTCAGATTGAATTTGTAACGTGCTTCGCCGTTAATCTCCTGGTAGAAAGTCACAGTATCTCCACTTCTGAGGCCAGCATCGCGAGCTAACGCATACCAACCTGTTTTAAATACAAGGTCTCCTGCTCTGGTGGAGCAGTGAATTGTCACTGGGTCCACCAAACGGTTTCCGGCAGCTGACTCAAATATGGTGGACAATTCTATGGTTCCCTGGAAAGATTGCAGGCGTTCTAGGGAACAGCGTGGTAGAACCAACCCTCTCTGAATATCCATAGAGGTGAGTTGCTTTGTGAAGATTTCCATGGCTAATGAAAATGCTATGAAATAATCAAGGTTTCACGTATTTGTAGCGACTGGGGTCGCATGCAGGTATTTATAGAGAAAAATATCTATAGTCTAATGGTTAAGGAACCATTTCACCTAAAAACTTAAGCTATTAGGTGAGGTTCCATAATTGACTCAAAATTCAATTCTACATGTACCTCAATTGACTCAAAATTTGATGTCAGTGCATCATTTGTGTTTGAATAATCAATGTTGGTTAATCATTAATGCTTTCTATTTTTGGATTCAGGACAAGGCCACAAGGAATATAATATACAAAGGGTAATGCAATAATGGACTTTATCCCTTACCTTTTGTCTTTTTTTGTCAATCTCTTCTCTCATATCAATCCCGGTCCTATCTTGGTCAGTTAATTCTCTCGTCTACTTGGCATCATTGATTATGTCATCCAACAAATAAAATCGCTACGTTGATGTTAGACAAAGCAAATATTAAATGTTCAATTGATTCAAATGTTTCTGTATGCCATAGTTGTCTTCAGGGTAAGTTTTCAAAACTTCCCTTTCAATCTAGTGTTGATAAATTTGTAATTCCATTTCACACTATACATAGTGATCTTTGGGGTCCTTCTCCGTGTGTTTCAATTGATGGATACAAATACTATGTCACTTTTATTGAAGAGTTTTCATGGTATTGCTGACTGTTTCCACTTATCAATAAAAGTGATCTTTGTTCTGTCTTTGTAAAATTCTATCACTATGTTCAAACACAATTTTCTTGTTCTATTAAAATTCTGCAAAGTGATGGGGGAGGTGAGTATGTCAGTAAAAAAATTCAATCCTTTTTCATTTCATAAGGCATTATCCATCAAAAATCTTGCCCCTATACTCCTGAACATAATGGTCTGCTGAACTCAAGCATCATCGTTTAATTGAAACAACCATTACATTACTACAACATGCTAAATTGCCAGCTTTGTTTTGGACTTATATAGTACATACATCCTTATATCTTATCAACAGAATGCCTTCACTAATTTTACAAAATAAATCTCCTTACGATATCTTGTTCAAAACTATTCCAGTCATGTCCCACTTACACATCTTTGGTTGTGCTTGTTTTCCATTGTTACGACCTTATCGTGTTCATAAGTTACAACCAAAAACTACTATGTGTGTATTTTTGGGATATGCCTCTCCATACAAAGGCTATATGTTTTATGATGTTGTTGGTAAACGAACATACATCTCTAGACATGTCATCTTTAATGAACATGTTTTTCCCTATGTTGATTTAGCTACTAGTTTTATGAGCATTAAAATTTCTCCTCCCACCTCCTCACATGTGCCTTTACCTATTGTTAACAACGAAAATGTTGTTGTCTTTCCATCTACCGTCTCTCATCCATTTGTTAATCCATCATCTTCATCCCCATCAAAGTCAATAACTGCTTTCTCCTCTTCATCCTCATCAAATTCAATTACTGCTGCCTCTTTGCCTTTATCATCCATTCTTGTTGGCCCTACGTCCAATTATGGAAATCAATCAGAGGGAGATCAATCCTCAATTGATTCCTTCAGACTCGAGTGCATTTCAGTGGTTCTTCATATTCTAGATATGAACTCCCATCCTATGCAAACAAGAAGTAAGATTGGAGTTATCAAGAAGAAGGTTTGCTTAACCACTTCCACTGCTTCTTCTACGGCTGACTTGACTTTGATTGAGCCAACCAGTTACAAAATTGCATTAACAGTACCAGTTTGGTTAAAGGCCATGAATGATGAAATTGTTGCTCTCTAGTCTCAGCATACCTAGAGCTTAATGCCTCTATCTTCTGATACAAATCTAGTTGGCTGTAAATGGATTTTTAAGATCAAAAGACATACTAATGGGTTTATTGCAAGGCATAAGGCTCAATTGGTTGCTTAAGGGTTTAGTCAAGAACCAGGTTTGGATTATGGTGAAATCTTCAGACCTATGGTTAAACCAACCACGGTGAGGATAGTGTTGGCTGTCGCTGCTCAATTTGGTTAGGTTTTAAGGCAATTTGATGTTAAAAATGCATTTCTGCATGACATTCTTCAAGAGGATGTTTTTATGGCTCAACCTCCTGGCTTTGTTGATCAATTAAATCCTCAATTTGTCTACAAACTACATAAGTCTCTCTATAACCTAAAGCAGGCTCCTCGTGCGTGGAATGACAGGTTCATTTCATTCTTGCCCACTTTGGGATTTCATCACATGTATTTAGATTCTTCTCTCTTTGTTAAAAATATGGATGCCGGGATCATCATTTTGCTAGTATATGTTAATGACATTATAATCATGGGAAGTGATTCTAATGTCATTAATCAAGTTATTACATCTCTTACAGCTGAATTTGAGATAGCAGATATGGGGTACATTCATTACTTTTTGGGTATTCAATTTTCTCATACACCTGCTTGTTTATTTCTCTCTCAATCCAACTACATACAAGACCTCCTTTTTAAGACTGGTATGCTTGCTGCTAAGTCGTGTGCTACACCATGTCTTCCCTATCAACGACTACTGAAGGATGATGGAGAGTCCTTTGATAATCGATCCTTGTATCGCAATATTGGAGGAGCTCTATAATATCTCATGTTTACCAGGCCTGACATTTTATTTTCTGTTCATCAAGTGTGCCAATTTATGCATATCCTATGGTGGATCATTTTATGGCTGTCAAAAGAATTCTCAGGTACCTCAAGGGCACTCTTCATGTTCGGACTACATATCAGAAAGGGTCCTTTGACCTCACAACATTCAATGATGTTGATTGGCCTGACGATCCTAATGATCGACAATCAACATGTTTGGTTGTGTTTCTGGGTTCCAATCCCATTTCTTGGTCCTTTAAAAAACAACAAACGGTGTCCAGATCTTCCACTAAAGCTGAGTGTAGGGCCTTGTCTGCTACATCTGTTGAGGTTGACTGATCAAGCAGTTGCTGGATTTTTTGTGTGCTCTAATCCATCAGCCACTAGTTCTCTTCTTAGACAATTTGTCTGTCATTGCCTTGTCTTTCAATCCTATGCAACATCAACGTACCAAGCACAGTGAAATTAATGTGCATTTTGTTCATGAAAGGGTAGCCAACAATCAACTTGCTGTTCAATTTGTTTCGTCACATGAGCGATTTGCTGATATTCTTACAAAAGGATTGATCTCTCTCTTATTTCTTACTCAATGTCCCAATCTCATGATGGGTTCCTTTAAGCATGAGATTGAAGGGGGGATGATAGTGTATGAAAGTGTACTGTATGCATACAATGAGTATGCATACATGAGGTAGTGATTGTGTATAAATAGCTGACAATTGAACATGAACATTTGATGAATAACAGAAGACAAGAATTCAATTTTAAATTCTCCTCTTCTTCTTCTTCTCTCTCTCTTTGTCAACAGAATCATCTCTTCTCTATCTCTAATTTCTGCATTTCTACAACAATTAGATGAAGACAACAGGTGCACTAAGAAAGTCTAAAATGCCTCTAAGACAAAATTAATTTTTAAGAACCGAAAGGAAAAACGGTAATTACACTGCACAACAGGTGCAATGGAAAAGTAAAAAAGAATCCAACTGAGAATGTATAAGCAAAAGCTTTGTTAACAATTGAGTTTTCAAGAGATTAAATTTGTGTTGCCATAGAGGCCAGTTTTACCACCTTCAGCAATCGATTGTTGGCCATATTTCCTCATGCATGAAAGGAAGAGAGCAACAAACAAAGATAGCAGGTGATCATGGATTGGTTGTTAATGTAGTTTTATAGCAGGAGAAAACAAAGCACAAGCATGATGCACCTCAGCCACTGGACAAACGAAAATGGAAAATCATCATGTGATCATGGAAGACTAATAGAAACATACAAGTGATTATTATATATTGAACGTTGAGATCCATTAAGAAAAAACAAACTAAATTCTCAGCGCTTGACGTTGCGAGAACAAAAGTTATCTATGGGCTCTAAGTACTGATCTTGCTGGATAGAGATAATTCTTCTCAACTGCTGACGCCGGACAGAAACTAGACACGAAGATAGCAGGAGACATAACAAAAGAAGAAACAAACGGACGTGCAGTCGGATGCTCAAGCAAGTTTGGAAGACACCCTTCCATCACATTTCTCTTTAACTTGAACCAACATTTCTCAGATTGAATTTGTAACGTGCTTCGCCGTTAATCTCCTGGTAGAAAGTCACAGTATCTCCACTTCTGAGGCCAGCATCGCGAGCTAACGCATACCAACCTGTTTTAAATACAAGGTCTCCTGCTCTGGTGGAGCAGTGAATTGTCACTGGGTCCACCAAACGGTTTCCGGCAGCTGACTCAAATATGGTGGACAATTCTATGGTTCCCTGGAAAGATTGCAGGCGTTCTAGGGAACAGCGTGGTAGAACCAACCCTCTCTGAATATCCATAGAGGTGAGTTGCTTTGTGAAGATTTCCATGGCTAATGAAAATGCTATGAAATAATCAAGGTTTCACGGATTTGTAGCGACTGGGGTCGCATGCAGGTATTTATAGAGAAAAATATCTATAGTCTAATGGTTAAGGAACCATTTCACCTAAAAACTTAAGCTATTAGGTGAGGTTCCATAATATGATTTATATTACTATCTGATAGATAGATAAGAAATTATCAACAATTAATGACTTTCGAAAACAGTTTTTCTCTGATAGATAGACAAGAAATTATCAACAATTAATTGATGTATAAACCTATTCAACATATATGATAAATTGTTCTAGAAACAATTTAATTCTCTGAATTCCAATGATTTGCTGAGAAAAATCTCTATAGTCTAATTGTTAAGGAACCATTTCACCTAAAAACTTAAGTTATTAGGTGATACCTCATAATATGATTTATATTACTTTCTAACACTGATCAGGCAAGAAATTATCAGCAATTAATGACTTTTGAAAGCAGTTTCTTTTCTTTTCTTTCGAAATCTCTAGTTTTTCTAATAGAATGCATGCTAGTGACCATCTCGTGCCCTAATATTGTGGCAATAGAATATTGTTCCAGACATTCATTAATCAACAGTACAATTTCGTGCCCTAATATTGTAGCAATAGATTTTTACCCAAACAGATGCAATCATACAAGTATCAGGTGGTTTTGGTCAGGATCATGAGTCAACTTCAATTAGAGTTCTATACAATTATAATTAAATTTGAAAAGATATTGTGTTTTATTCCAAAGGTATAGAAAGATTTGGATCATAGAATATTTTTTGACTGACCATAGATTTGCTATGAAATAATCAACTTAAAACAAGGTTTTACATATTTGTAGCGACTGGGTCGCAGGTATGTAATGAGAATTGTAGTGATCTTATGGTAAGCCAGCTAGCTTGTTGCTGAATGTTTCGTTTTTTCACTCTATATATATATATAGAAGAAGAATTGACATGGTGTGACTAAATTAAAAACCTGGTTTGATTTATGACCCAGTTAGCCTAGGACTTTGTTTTTTTCTTCAAAATATAATGTCATTTATAATTCTTTATAAAATAAAAAACCTAGAATAACTCAGCTCAATTCACCTGATCTGTGACTCGAAACACCCTGCATTTTATCCCTTTTCTTGCATTGTTGTCACAGGTGCATGGAATGGTGGGCGGGGTTCAGAAACTATATTCTAGAAACAATTGAATTCCCCATGATCTGCTGGTCAATACTTTGAGTAAGAAGATCTCAATAGCAAGATAATATACTTAGAGAGATGGGTGGAAGGGCGCCAAATTCTGCTTTTGTTTAAGAGTGACGAGCAGAATCGATGTAAAATTGTATACAAGGAGAATCCATAGAGAGACTAGAGTGCAGTGGCAAAACTTCCATTAGCCATCTTATGAGGATTATTCTCTGTGTAGAATCCATAGATTTGCTAGTAAATCTTCTCGAATCACCTCAACTTATTCTTCATCCCGAGAATTCAAAACACAACTGCCCATTGGTGCACATAAAATTTTATTTTCTACCTTCACGAGCACTACAACCTCTCCACCAGTTAATTGCATTGCAACCGCACTCATAGTAAGGTAATTTTATTCTTATTCTCCATCAAATTTACAAATATCTTGGTGTGAATAAATGAATGAAATGATTCAGTAAAAAAAACACGCTTTTATTTCTTTATTTTTTCTTCTGTGTTCATTGACATAAGCATTGAAGGTTTCCTAACCATGGAAGGGATTTGTTTTGCAAGAGAAGTAGCTCAACTATTCTAATCCAGTTCAGCACTAAACCTAAATATTAGCCCAATAATTTAAAAGAATGATTTTGTGTTCTCATGGAGGCCAGTTTTACCACCTTCACCAATCAACTGTTGGTAATGAAAAAACTCCTTAACCAATTGTTGGGTTCACGGGTTTATGGTGATAAAGGAGGGAACTGGTTTGGGAACGCTCCTGGAGGTTCTATGGCTACTGTGATTGGTCTTGGAGAGATATGGTTTAGCTTAATGAGTGGAAGGTTGTGCAGGAGGAAGAAGGTGAAGGAGGTGCTGACTGAAAGGGGGCTGGTGTTAGAGTATAGAAGAATATTCTAGAGTAGTGTATTTGTATTCTAGAGTATGAAAGAATATATGAGAAATGTGTATAAATAGAGAAGTGCACACACAACAAATATATGCAAAACAGAAATCAATACAGCATAATTTTAAATTTCAGTCTCCCTCTCTTTTCTCTCTTCTCCCTCTTCCCTTCTCTAAACTAATTCTTCTTTCAATTCTGCAAACTCTCTCAATCCTAACATGGTATCAGAGCTATTATGCTTGCGCAGATGTAATTGATCCTATCTTCTACTTCCGCAATCTAATCGTTATGAAAAAAAAAATGAGCAGCAACGATTCTCCCTCCCCTACCTCTCCTCTCCGTTTCAATTCTTCAGCAACTTTACCTGCATCCTTTGCTTTAGACGAGGTATCAACGATGGTGCCCATGCCTCTGTCTCCAGCAACCATGATTCTCACTCACTCACTAAAAAGGAGTGGAAGAAAGAAGACAGCAACACTGATTTTGAATTTGATGTTTTGGATTCTCTGTTTACTCATCATCTTCGGCCTCCTCACCATCGTCTTCTATGTGCTTTTACGCCTGGTGGTTGATCCGATGGATCTATTTGTTGCGACGGCTAACATCAAAAGACGACAACAATCCTCCACAGATCTCTAGTGAATGAAAAAAAAAAAAACCAGAAGCAATCAGCTAAGTGATGTCCTTACCTTTCTAAAGGTGCTGCTGCTGCGACAGCATCTCTCACTCTGTTATAACAGCCCACGGAGACTTGCTCGGCGAGCTTGGTAACGTAGAAGAGAATGGTGAGTCATGAATTTTTCAAAAAAACAAAAAAGAAGCTCAAACAGAGCAGCAACAGAGTGAAAAACACCATGAAGAAGCAGCGACGAAACATAGAGAGTTGCAGCAGTAGATCAGTGAATTTAGTGTCTCGAAACCAGAGGCTAATGCTAGATGTCTTTAGCAAAGTTCTCTGCCGACTTAAAGAATTGAATGATAAAGATGCGAGTCTTCTTGGCTTTGAAGAAGAACTCTGGACTCATTTTTGTAGACTTCCTACTTGATATGCAATGGATGTGAATGCGGAGAGCAGAGGATGTTATTATGCACAAGAGATTGTTGCAGTTGGCACATAATCCATACACTCGGCCAAAACTCATCTCAATCACAGCGTCCACATCGTCTCAAAAAAAAAAAAAAAAAAAGAAAAAGAATCGATGGTTGGCAGTCTCTTCGCAAAGTGAGCAGCCTCTGTCTTGCTCACAAAGTAAAGCTCTCAAGAATAATTTGTCCGGCTGGAGAGAATAATCAGGAAAAGTAGAGTAGAAAATATTAGGTATGGAGAGGTTGCAAAGAATGTTTGCAGGTGCGGGAGGCGCGTTGGGTCATCCACCACCAGATTCTCCAACACTTGATTCCTCTGAGAAGGTCTACATCTTCTCTCTTGCACTCCTCAAAATCAACTCCTCTGCCATTTCCTTTACTATTCTGTTATCGGATCTGCTGGATTTTCACTGAAACGGCATTAAGAAGACGATGAAACGGTATTCAGAAATTAAGATTTACATATATGATGGTGTGCGAGGTACTCCTCAAAATGCTTAAGCGGCGGAGAGTTAGGGTTTTTTTTTTTAGTTTTCCTTTATGCCTTTCTTTTCTTTTATTTCTATGCGTTGTTATTGTGTGGTTTATTGTACGGTGTCGTTTTGTTGAGAAAAAAAAAGAGAAGAAGCAGAAGAAGAAGAAAAAAAAATCAAAAAAAAAATCAATATCATTGAGAATTACAAAATGAATTCTTAAGTCAGAAAAACTAAAATAGACAAATGAAATTCAAACTCATTCTATCACCTCTCTTACCTCCCATTTCTGTCTTCTCATCCCTCTCTTCTCAAAGATGAAAAACTTCAAAAAAACTGAAGTAGACAAAGGAAAAACTTCAGAAAAAAAACTGAAGTAGACAAATGAAATGTCAATCAAGACATAGACATATGAAATGTCTTCTCTCTCTCTCTTCTATCTTCTTTGCCATTTGAGCATTCTTCTTTTTCTTCTCAATCTCTCAAATTCTCAAAATCTTCTCAATCAAATTCAAATTCATCTTTCTATTCTCTTCTTTCTATTTTCCAAACTAATTCCTCTTAAACAGGGTTAAGTACTCATGTATTTCTTTTTCATTGCTGCAATCTCATGCTTGGTTCATCAAAGCATGAGCTTGAAGGGGGATTTTAGAGTATAGAAGAATATTCTAGAGTAGTGTATTTGTATTCTAGAGTATGAAAGAATATATGAGAAATGTGTATAAATAGAGAAGTGCACACACAACAAATGTATGCAAAACAGAAATCAATACAACACAATTTTAAATTTCAGTCTCCCTCTCTTTTCTCTCTTCTCCCTCTTCCCTTCTCTAAACTAATTCTTCTTTCAATTCTGCAAACTCTCTCATTCCTAACAGCTGGGACGACAGTTCCAGTGGTGGATTTCTGGGGGTGAAAGACCGGCACTGTGATGGAATTTCATGTCTTGAGTTTTTGTGGGTTTCTTGAAAATCTTGGAGTGTCCTTCTTCCTCCTCTTTTTTCCGGGAATCAGAGGCTCACTGTGTTGACCATGGCTGGTTCTGGACTCTAGTTTTTTTTTTTTGGTTTGAATCCGAGCCCCTAGTGTTCTTGTCTGTGTTTTTGGGAATTGATTCCTGGGGGTTTGATCGAGGAGCTGAAATTGGGACATTAGAATCTGGATTTATTTATGCCATTGATCAATGGATTCTGTGCCAAATATGAATTGATTGGAACCAATTAGACTAAATTGATATTAACTGGACTGAGATTGAATTATCTTGGGACTAAATTGGATCAAATTAATTCAATTGGACTGATATGAATGAAATCAATGAACTAATTTGGACTAAATTGAATAGAGTGGATTGTCATGGATTGAAACAAACATTCAGACAACAGTTCCTTGTTCTCATTCACTCCTTGAATATTAGAGTTTTTAATTGCATTCAATTTGCCCTAAATTGCATTTTCCTTTTCAATTGTATCTCTAATTAAATCAATTAGACATTCGGATTTAATTAATATTGATAGCAAGTTGTATTAATCAATTATATGAACTAGATAAATTCACTAACATTGGTTTAACTCAAACGTATTCAACCTGTTTTAATATCTCACTTAAATCATTATGAATTATATACATAAATTAAAATTCTTATATATTTATTGTTTTAATTTCTCAGAAATGGTGAGATCAGAAGAGTGAAGAAGAATTCACACAGAGGAAAGATTGAGGTTGAAGGAAACGCAAGAGTTGTTGAGCTCAAAGAACTCATCAATGGCGGACTGGCCTCACTTGTGGACTACTGGTAGATGCTCTGTCGCATCCAGGTCACGAGTTCGAAGGTCGGTAGAAAGAGAAGAAGGTTGAAGAGAGTGGAGAGCGATGATGCACGTCCTCTTGAAATTTGTGCAGAGCCTCCCCTCTCAGAAACCAAACAAATCTGTTGCTGCTCTGTTTCTGCTCATTGTCTTGGTTGATGATTTTGAGATTGCCAAAAGAGCTACTCTCCATTTTCAGTAGAGAGAACGACTTCTTTGAGCTTGATGATCGAAACAACCTGAGCACCAATCTGAAACAGGAAACCGATCCAGTTTTTTTTTTTTTTTTTTTTTAACTGAACTTTGAGAATTTGAAATGTATTACTGAGACTGGAGAGGAGAAGAAACAGATGTTGAAGAAAATGCAAGATTTGTTGTTGAAAATTTCAGCGTAAGAAATTGAAAACAAAGACAATGCAGAGAGTTAGAGTAAAATGAAAAACAGATGCTCTGCGAAAGGAAAACGAGAAACATGAGCAACATCTAGATTCATTGGAGAAGCAGGTTTGCCAGCTCCATAATTTCTTAGAGGAGAAGGAATCAGCATGAGAGATATTGTAAATGAGGAGCAGCAGCGGCATGGATGATCATCTTCATCATCAGCTATATTGTAAATGAGGAGCAACAGCGGCATGGATGATCATCTTCATCATCAGTTGCAGATTTTTCTTTTCTTTTCATTGAAGGATCAGATTGCGGAAGCTTGGATCAATTCAAGCGTGAGCGTAAAAGCTCTGATACCATGTAAAGATTGAGAAATGTTGCAGGTAATTGAAGGAATTTAGAAAGAAAGGGAAAGTTGTTTAGAGAAGAGAAGAGAGAAAGAGAGGCAGAATGAATTTTCAACAGTAAACAATTCTGTTTTTCCTTACATTTCCCGTGAGTCTATATTCCTATTTATACATAACAAACTATCATCATTCATACTTCTAGAATACAAATACACTATTCTAGAATATTCTTCTATACTCTAACAAAACAAACTACATATACTATAAAAATATGCAATAAAAATCAACATTTTAAAATCGAGTTCAAATAAAAAAAAAAGAAGGTAATTTTGCTTACTTGATGTAGGGAATCATAAGACAAATATTAAATTAAAACAGGAATGTTAACAAACTAAGTGTTGGAATGACTGAATTTGTTGTGGAAGGTTGATTTGTGATAAAATAAAAGGGTTTTTGTTTTTTGTTACAGAATTGATGGAGGAAGAAAAACAAACTAGGGAGGGGGGAGGGGGAGTTACCCGACAAGTCATAATTTAAATGTTACTGATGGGTTCATTTCATCAGTAGTGTCATCTGTATAAATAAAATGTAATTGTACCTTATAGTTTTTCTTTAATTTTATATTTTCCCAATTTAACCAAAAAAATATTTTTGTTGGTGTTTAATATATTTTCTTTCATATTTGTATTGCAATAATATTTGTTGTTATATTTATCCATTTTCATAGTTGAAAACAAAACAAGTGAATTCACACCAAACAAAGAAAACCTGATGGCAAATGTCTTTCACGGTATCTAATTTATGCATGCGAAAATGAAATTACAACTTGATTTATGTCTTCTGAATGAAATAATTCAATTAATACTTTATTAGTAAGAATAAAACACCAACATGAAGCTGCCACTCCAAACTATATGACATCAGCCCAAATATCCTTTCCAAACAGTCTGATTTTTCTTTTCACTTCGATTTTGATGCATGTAGCTTGGTTTTTCATGACTTCCTCGAGAATGGTCACGCTATCATCTACTTGAAGATTCCTTTCACGAACAAATTCAATCCACCCCACGGAAAGAAAATGTCCGACGCTCTCATTTCTCTGGATGTTGCAAGAGAAGATCCATTCTTGACCGCTGCCGTCGTGAGCATGCATGTTCATCGAGTGGCCTTCTCGGAAAGGTAATGGACCAAGAGTGCAAGCAGGAATAGACAACACATTCTCGATATCAGCCTTGGTTAGAAACTTTGAAAAGAGTGTTGTCATTGCTCGGCGCCAAAAAAACAAATAATTCGAGCTCTACTCCGAGAAACCTGTGCTTGTAGCTAAATATGAGATGCTGCTGGAGTTGCTCACTTCACTCTTCGACATGATATATATATAGGGAACATGCATGAAATCGTGCTTCTGCCATTAAAGTGCTGGGAAAACCCAGTCACTTCTTCATGGAAAAGAACGTGGAAGTTTCCAATCTCCTGGAAAGTGAGAGTCTATTGGCTAGTTCATCCAAACACTTATCCACCAGGCTATTTCGGTTGCGATTATTTCCCTGGAAAATTCGAGGAATGTATTTTTGCTTGGATTGAATGCTTCTGAGGCATAGAATTCAACGCGGTTCGTGTTTAAAGGAGAAAGAAAGTGTCATACTGGGATAAAATATTTATGGAATGCGAAGTTGACGACGTCAACACTTAGTTTAGACTCGGTCTTTTGTTATACTTATTCTTTACGTTGAAATAGACATGCAATTTCACATCATTTTAATTTTCCACTGTAATGATGATCAAATTTTCAGCTTTTTAATTAGATTATCTTCCTTGTTTTACATTAAATTTGGTTTGGTTAGAATCACTGCAAAAAAATTAGAGAGCAAAAGCTTAGTGATGAATTTTAAAGCGTAGATGAACGTTTATCTGAGTTCAGATTACTTGCGTGTAGGCAATATTGTAAACATGTTTGTAAGGAAAAAATATATATTCTTTCATGTGATGAAGGAATTTTGAAGCCACATTTTTCAAGATCGGACAGCATCTTTTTTTTCTACATATTTTTACTCCTTTACTAATGTATTTATTAAAAAAAAAAACTTTGATTCCGGTGTTTTTCACTCATAAGCCTAGAATCCATATTGTTGCTGTCCGATTTTTGATCCCCTGGTTGAAGTATTTTAAAGAAAAAAACCCGCAGCAACACTTCACCGATAGCCACCTCTCGACCAACATCATCCCCTCCTCACTGGATCACCCTCCCTGTCGTGACTGTTTTTTGTGTGTTTGGCGCCCTGCCATCTCCGAGGGGGAGATGACACGCTGTAAAAGGGGTATGTTTTATAGTCATAAAAGTTACGACTATAATTCTTAAGAGTCGCCACCTGGTATTAAGGTTACTAGAAAACCTAATGGTCTGCTAGAATCTAGGCAAGGGGACTTGTTGTGCAAGGAAAAGACACATCACCCCCAATGCACCCTCCCTAAGGTAAGATACATTGTTGTTTGGTTGTTTTTTTTAGTTAGATTTTTTATTCATTGTTCTTCCTAAGGCTCAAAGTAGAACTTTCTTCATGAGAGAGTTTCTATCCCGTTGGAAGTTGAAAACTTTACCGTTTTGAAGTTTAAAAATTTTCACACTGCATTTAAAATTTCTTTTTTTACTATCCGCGGATGTACTTTACAATATAATAATACACGCTAATAATTAAAACAAATAATTATTAATTTTTTGATATTTTGACCAAATTTCAACAGATAATCATAAACTAGTTACAATATCTAATTTTCATTCAAAACATGTGAAAGATGCAAAATATATTTTTTTTACGAAAACAAATGCTTGGAAAAACCTTGGAATTCGATCATATGCATGAAAACAACACATTTTTTTGTTTTTTTAAAACATTATTTTTTTATATTATTTTTTTATATTATTTTTTTAATAAAATAATCTAGAATGGGTTTGTCCAAACTAAATGGGTTGACCCAACAAAAATGGGCCTAAAGGCCTAATTCTACTCGACTTTGGTTGGACCTAGCTGAGCCACCTGGGCTGCCTGGAACAGGTCTGCCCTAAGACCAAAACAGAAAAGAAAAGAACAAAACTTTTGTTGCACTGTTTATGCAATGCATGAAGAATGGAGAGTGAATCAATTCACTCTGCATTGTTCACGTTACGTGAACAGTAAAATGGAGGTTGGCCGAGGGAGATAATCGACGTACCTATCACTGTCACCATGTAGAGGAGGCCAAGGTAGTGGTGTCAGAATTGGTGGTCTATGGTGACCGGTAGAGCTATAGAAAGGGGTTGCTAAAGAAGAGAGAGAGAGAGAGAGTTGTTGTGAGAGGAAGGTGAAAGAGAGGGAGTTGCTGCGATAGGAAGCTGGATGTTGCTATTGCTGCCAAGGGATGCCACTGGTGCTTGGTGGTCGAAGTTGCTGAAGCTGCCGAGGGAGACGAGAGAGAGGGTCGGCTGCTGCGTGACTTGCTATTGTTGTTGGGTTCAACTTTGGTGAGAGGCTGTCGGTGACAAGAAAGACGAAGGGGGGTACTTTTAGCTTGTTATGCTCGTGTGCAAGCTTTTTTCAGTCACGATGGTCTCTGCAAATTTGCTCGTTGTCCGTCTGTGTGTCTCCTCCCTTTTTTTTCTCCCCCACTATGTTCTCATCTTTTCCTTTGTGTTTTGTTATATTCTCCCACCTCTGTGTGTTATTTTATGTTTCTCTTCCCCTCTCGTCTTTGTTTGTTCTTCTCGTCTTCATTTTTTCCCCATGATCATCACCTCTATTTTTTATAGATGATATAGGCGACCCTTCGGCTGCACATCACGTGCGGTTTGCCTCTTTGTCTCTTACGGCAGCGTGCCTACAATGGTGGCGTGGCGTTGTGCCTGCAATCGTTTGGAGAAGGTGCAAATACGTTTTGGTCCCTCAATTTGTAATTGCTCTAATTAAACTTCCAATTGGTTTTAAACTTTTAAATATATGCAATTGAACTTCCAATTGGCCCACGATTAAATCAAATTGACCTATTCAAAATATAATTATGCCTTTCACCTTAATATTTACGCAGATTTATCCAAAAATAAAGTATTTTAGCCTTGAATATGCATTTTCCTTTATTTTTTGGTAGAAAAGAGGTATGATCGGGCTCTCGAAACCTCCAAAATTTTCACATCAATTTTTCTACCAATGACAACCCTTTTTATTTTATTTTTGTTATTTTTGTTTTTTTTGGGTAGATTTTGGAGAATAACCAGAAATGGGTTGTGACACTCCCCGTCCACATCTTCAACCAGCAAACCAAGAGAAGAAAATGCAGATTTGAAGGGAGGAGAGATGGAGCTTAAACATTGTTTGTTTGTTTTTTTGGGTTGTGTTTTGTTTTTCTTTTGCAAGTCACCATGAAGGACACCGCTAGCAGAGAAGAGAAGAAAAGGGAAGATCTAAATGATCCCCTTGTTTGTTTCATCGACGACGACGCATGGAACCATGCACTTTAGTGAAGATGGCGTATGAACACACATGCCACCATTGTTCATGCACTATCATCACTGTTGGGCATTGTTCTTGAATGTTGTTGTCATTAATTTTAGATGTTTTTGACCTTTCAAAGGTCGATTTTGTGATTTTTAATTATTTCATGTGTATTAGAATTTTTGTTATTTTGTAAATGTTGTGTAATTTGTAAAATGTAAAAGCAAGAATGTACAAAAAATATGTGTGTGGCGCAATGCATTTTATTTTGTTTTATAAAAAGATCAATACAAAAAAATGTTTTTTAATTGTATACAGCCAAAGCCTCTCGGAAAAAAAATACAAAAAGAGACATTATTTAATATTTTCATATAAAGACATTTATGGGAAGTTATCAATGACAATGTTTGCATAAATACATGTTTGCATAAGTTTCAAGATTTAATAACTAGTAAATTAAATCCTTTAAAATTTAGGCAATATCTAAACATTTCACGAATTTAAAATCCAACACTCAGTTGGGTAAGTGATTTACAAGATGAGTGGCAATAAGCACTCCATAAGACCAAAATTGTTTTGGAACATTCATTCAGAGCATTATGGCTCGAGTTTTCTCTAGCAAATCATGATTTTTACATTCAACAATCCCATTTTATTAGGGTGTACCAACACAACTAATCTAATGCAATATGTCATTAGAGATTAAGTAATTTGCATTGTTATGGCATATTTTTCTGTGTCATTATCATAATGGAGAATTTTAATATCAGCTTAAAATCATCAAGGTAGGTGGAGAAAGGTCCCTAAACATCCAAATGTACAATTTCAAATGCTTGAGAAGTTCAAGACACTGGTGATTTAAAAGGAAGTCTAGATATCTAAGAAAAATGATAAATCTCACACTCAAACGTTCCTATAGGCAGAACTAGAGTCATTTTATTAAAAATAGATGTTGAAGGATGTGTTAAATATAATTTTACAATTAAGTGAGGTGGTCAATTTTTGAACAAAGAGTAACCGGAAAGAAAACAAAGGGACATAAATAACATCATACTTGATGGTGTGTGACACAAGTTTTACCTTACCCGTCACAAGAACGCTTTTTCTCAATGCCTAAAAGACAAAGGAAAGGGTGGTGAAATATTTGAAATTAAAGAAATTGATTAATTTATCAGACATATGATCAGCGGCATTAGAATCAACAACCTATAAATCATGTAAATTACCAATTTATAATGCAGTCATAAAAGAAATTAGAATACCTTGGCTAGTTTCAGATTTTGCATAAAATAGAAATCCTGCAAACTGGCTGAGAAGTGTTGCAAGTCGATGTTGTCCTCCATTTTGAGTTGTTCCTTTGACATGTTTATCTTGCAGATAGCTTGCAATTTCATTTAGCATGTCAACGGGGCTAGAAGCAAAAGATCCTTTGATAACTGAGCTAACATGAGGAGATTTAATTGTGATGTTGATAAAACCCAACTTTGATCTTCCACCAAGAGCATTTGTAATTGCCCTCTCGAACAAGAAAGGTAATTAAATTCATTCAGCAAAACTGAACTCAATTTATAAGCAGTGTTGACATCACATCAGTAACATTGAGTAAGGAGATAACCATCTCCTTCAATCCTCCACTTTTATCGTCTGCCATGACAAGATGAAAGAAAACATATATATAAGCAGAGAAAAAAATCACTGGTTTGATACCATGAACAAATTGAAGGTAACGAAATTCACCAGTCGTATTAATCTCAAACAGAAGTACATGTATATATGGAGAATTGACTCCAGCTATTGTTTTAATCACTATCGAGTAGTTATCTCCTTATAGTGAAAAGATCCTTTCTGGACTGGTAATGAAGCCTTGAAGGAAGCTTACCCTTTAGAAGCACAGCAGCAATTTCTACATCAAATTTCAGTGTCCCAGTTTAGTTGATCATGATATTGCTTGAGTTCTTACCAGAAAATGCCCTTCAACTACACTAATATGACTCCATAACTGGTTCTTTTTCTTCATAGGTGTAGAGCAGTTCCAGGACATGATACATTTCCAGTAAGAAATCAAAGGCAAAGTGAACCGGGATTTTATTCACTTATCTAGATATATAAAGTGTATTTTCCGTGGGATAGAGTTTCCTCGTTTAAAAAAAATACCATCTACAACTTTTCTAAAGTGAATAATATGAACAGGTATTAATTAATTTTATTATTTATTATGTGTATAATGATATTTGTGTATTTTGCATGAAAATCCTTGTTTTGAGGTTTTATAGATATAAAACGCAAAAGATTGTTGTAGGGCATGTTGCTAGCTATCTCCATATCTAATTTCTTCTTCTCTTTTTTATCATCAATAATCAGTCAAATTCATAATCAAAAGTATATACATTGTTTGATGTAAGAAAACAAAAAAAAAATCATTTAAAAGGTAGCGGACCCACCATCAATTATAGTTCTTCGTTTATAAATATGGCTCCACTTTTTTTATCGGCAACTAAAATTGTTTCCATCTCAGATATCGTTAGAGTCTCCTTCTCTGTCACCATGCCGAAGAAGCTCTCAAAAACTGACACAAAGAAGCTCACAGAAACTGAGAAGCTCACAGAAACTGACTCAAAGAAGCTCACAGAAACTCACATCCGATTCACAAAGAACCTCACAATAACTGACATCGGTCATATAATACCATTTCCGACGCAAAGCCTCGAAGCTTTCGCAATCCCAAAAGGAGAACACTCTAAAGAAATCGGTGCCACCGACACCCCTACCCAAAACCAGTCCTGTCTTCAGGCTGGACAGAGTTCGCCAAAGAAAGGGGTCCCAAAAAAAAAGATGAAGTCACCTTCTTCGTGATGGACGACATCAAGGGAGCTGAGGGTCTGGAATTGCAAATTCAAGCTCGGAAAATAAGAATGGAGTTATTCGGTAAAGTTTTCTGGACTGCTCCTTTGTGAAGAAGAAAAGGAAGCTACTGGCTCATGGCATAAATTAAATATAGGTCTTGATGCCTATTTTTAGAGTATATATATATATATATATATATATATTATTTTCTCTTGGGAATTAAGGAGGGTTTGGGGGTGTTTGATGCGTAGCTATTTCTTAAAATGTCCAGCGAGAACTTAGAATCATGCAGGTAGAAGAGTGGATCTTCTTTACCTTGCATGATTTTTCTTGTAATTACCAGAAATATATATAATATATGCTTGCAAGAAATACTTTAATGATTTTATTAAATTAACTAGCTGGATAATTCTCTTAGTAAGGGATCAAAGAATACATAATTCAACTCTTATATCATCATAAACTCTTGAATGAATTTGATGCAGGTTAATCTAGTACAAGAGATGTTTTTATTTTCTAATTTCTTTTATATCTTAATTACCTAAACATATCGGTATGTATCTTAAACTAAACTTTTATTTTTCTATTTAATTGAATTTTTAGAATATTAATATAAATAAATATCCTTTTAAGCTAACCAGCAACTGATTCTTATTTTCATTGTTTTAGTTTTTAATTATTTATTCTTTATATGTATTCTTTAAATTAATACACTCTCTCTCTCTCTCTCTCTCTCTCTCTCTCTCTTCCTTTTGTTGCTCCCTCACTTTTAAATAACGGTTATGTTTTAGTTATTTTCATGTATTTATTTCCTTAAGGGATTGTTTTAATTCATTTATATTTTTTTTATGTTTTATATAAATGATATTTATTTTTAAAATTTAAAAATATATGTTTTCAAATAATATTTCTAATATATATGACCTTGTATAATAATTTCCTTCCTTTTATTTTATTCAATAACTTTTCACGTGCTTCTATTTCTATTATCATTTTAGTGAGAGAAAAAAAAGTCATTAAATACTACAAGGTCAAAAACTCGAGTTGCGAGACCAAATATTTTGGTTTATATATGCCTCTTGATTTTTAAATTTTTATTTTATTTATAATTAAAGGTTTTTTAGTAGCACACATAATTCTTAATTTATTTGATTAGAAGTATACACAAGCTTTTTAATTTTCACTTAAAATTGATTTATGTAAAAAAAACATGTTACAAAAGTCTGTATATATATTTTTAATGGACCGGGATCATAAGGAATTGTCCGATCATATTTCTCTTTTTTTCTTCTTGTTTGGATGTTTTTAATTTTTTTTATAAAAATAATTAGTTGTTAATCTAGTTTATAACCTGATCTAGAAAAAAAAAAGAGGCATAATTTAGTGTATGCTTGAAAAGTTTAAATCGACGACGGGCTCCATAATCAAGAATTAAAATAAATGAATTGATTATGGGCCCTTGCTCTGACTAATAGATTGTATATTTTTGCTGGCAGATTGAGTATTTTGGATTTCATACAAAAACAATAATTTAACAAGGCCCAAACAAGTTCTACGTGTAAAGAATTAAGATGGGCTAGAGAAAGGTATGGGCCCTGTTTGTGAATTTCTGCTAAGGAAGCATGAGCAAGGATACAAAATACAAATACTGTATAATACAGTTAGAGATACATGTATATATGTATGCGTGTGTGTACATATATCATATATACACCCCGAAACCTATTTCTATTTATTTGACTATTGTTTTAAATATGTAAATAAAAAATACTGAAGATAGAAAAAGAGGTTAGAAATGTGATAATCATTATTGGAAGAATTTAATCATTTCTATTTAGTGTTTGTCCTAAGATTTAGGTGTATTTGGCACTGTATTTTAAAAGTATTTTTTTTTAAATAAAAAATTATTTTTTTTATTTTTTATTTTAAATTAAAAAAATTTGGTGTTTTTATCTCATGTGATCTCAGGTTCGAGTCCTGTGATTGCTAATATAATGGTCATTAGAGACTTATATGATCGTTAACTTTAGGACCCGTGAGATTAGTCGAAATGCGTTAAAACTGATCCGGATATCCATGTTAATAAAATATATATATATATATATATATATATATATATATATATATATATATATATATATATATATATATATATTCCCCTCTATCTAGGGTTTATTTGCATCTGTCAAATCCATCATACAAATAAATATTTAATGTTAATGCTTTAAAACTTGAGCAATCTGGGATGGTTCTAAAGACTCATTAAAAAAAAAACCCTTCAAAATAGTTATTTAGAATGGATTGGAATGTTTGGCAATTTATTTTAAAACTGTATTTTGAAAAAAAATGATTTTTTTTATTTTTTAATATTTTTAGATCATTTTTATATACTAATATAAAAAATAATATATTTTTTTAATATACTTCTAAATCAAAAATATTTATACGAAGTTGATTTATTAAAAAATAGAAAGAAAATCTGAAATCAATTCTCATTTTTCAAACCGTACCCACCTCTTGTCTTTCTTCGTGTTATTTCTTCTTCACGCCTTGATTATATGGTGCCAGCCCCTCTCTCCTATCAAAAACATTCAAAACATTCTTGATTTTTTATTATTTTTATTTTTATCAACCCTCTTATTATACATGTGATAAGGTGTTTTGTACAAAAATACATTAAAATAATATTTTTTATCTTTTAAAAATTATTTTTGATATCAGCTAAAAATACTAAAAAAAATTAATTTAAAATAAAAAATCAAATTTTCTCAACAACGTTTTTAAATCACACTGTCAAACACCCCTAAAGTTGCATAGCGCCGATTGAAAACGTACCCTAAATAACGTTTCACATACATTTTTTAAAACAATTTTTTTTTATGTTTTTAAATATTAAATATAATATTTTAATATATTTCTAAATAAAAAATATATAATCTTACCGTACCAAACACTACTATAAATGGCACAGCCTTGTATGACTATTTTTCTTTTGTGAATGTGCGTTTTGAAAGAGACCGCTCTCGGTGGAGTACTAGAACTCGTTAGATTATCGTGTGATGCTAATTATGAGCTAGAACCCATGAAAAGTGTTGCGACCATAGTTATTGATCCCGTCCCGGTCCCGGTTCCGGATTTGTGTTTGGAACGGAACGTTCCGGTTTCGGTACCGTTCCGGGTACCGTTCCGGTTTTGTACTGTTCATTTTTATTTAATTATATATATGAAAAAAATAAAATATTAATTTAACAAGTATAATTTAAATTCAAGATAAATGAAATTTAAATTATACAATACAAACATAATCTCAAAATTAGAAACATCTTTGAAATTCCAAAATATTATGAAAGTAAAATGTTCTAAAATAAAAGAAAAATACATCAAACATCTTCTACATCATTAATAAAAGAACCATTTTTTTTATCTTATTTTAAATAAAGTTCAAGTATTTTATATATAGTTTAATGATACAATTAATTATATAATAAATAGGAGTAAGTTATATAATTAAATAATTGCTTTTGAAAAATCCTCCAACAATAAAATTATTATTTTTAATTATATTTAAATTAAAAAAATAAATTTAAATATAATTAAAAGACCCACAAAAAAATTAACCCTCCAAAAAAAAATATTATTATTATTATTATTATTATTATTATTAATAATTTATAACCCCCCCTAAAAAGTTAGAAACATATTTTTATTTAGTTATTTATTATTATTATTATTATTATTATTAATTTATTATTACCCCTCCCCCGTATAAAGTATAAACCTACTTTATTATTATTATTATTATTATTATTATTAATTTATATAACCCCCCCAGAAAGTATTATTATTATTATTAATTTATATAACATAACCCCCCCCCGTAACTACCTCCTTCTTCTTTTCTTTTTTTATTATTATTATTATTATAATAACTAAGTATAAAAGGCAAATCCAACATAACCCTAAAGCCCCAATCTCCTTCTCCCAGCCGCCGCCCACCCTCATTTCATCATCTCTTCTTCTCCATTTATTTTTCTTCCTCATCAGTCATCTCCTTTTCTCCATTTATTTTTTTTCCTCCTCATCCTCATCTCCTTTACTCTCTTCCTCCTCATCTCCTTTACTCTCTTCCTCATCTCCTCATCCTCTTCTCCATTGTTTTTTCTTGGCTCCGTTTTGAAGTTTGAACCGGCGGCAGAATGTATTTATTTTAATTTAGAGTTTTATTTGGAATTTTTTGAACCCGGAACGGAACGCCCGGTACGGAACCGGGGCGTTCCGGCCGGAATTTGGCCGGATTTTCCGGAACTGGCCGGGATTTTTACCGGGACAAAAACGTCGCCGTTTTGTCCCGGATTTTGCAACGGGACGGGCCGTTCCGGCCGGAACGGGACGGGATCAATAACTTTGGTTGCGACGGTGATGTTTTTTCTCATTTCACGTCCCACAATTTTTGGACTGGAGAAATAACGGCGCACGGTAAAAAAAAAATTATTTTATAATAATAAAAATTACAATTATAATTATCAGGAGTTATAATTATCAGGAGTTATCAGGAGTTATCATCTAGTATTATGGTCACTAAGAATCTATTGGTCTGCGAGATTCTGGATAAATAGACTTGTTGTGCAAGAAAAAGATGCATCATCCCTAGTACACTCTACCTAAGGTAAGCTGCATTGTTGTTTGATTGTTTTTCTAAGTTCAAAATTTTTACACTGCATTTTCAAAAACCATTTTTTGTCTGCGGATGTACTTCACGATGTAATTTTACACAGCAGTTAAAAATGTTTTTTTTATATACGAATGTACTATACAATGTAATTTTACACCGTAGTAAAAAAAACTTTTTTTATCCGTGGGTGTACTTTACAATGTAGTTTTACACCCCTATAGTTAAAACAAAATAATTATTATTTTTTTGATATTTTGGCCAAATTCCAACGGATAACCATAAACTAGTTACAATATCGAATTTTTGTTCAAAATATGAGAAAGATGCAGCATATATTTTTTTACGAAAAATATGCTTGGAAAACCATGGAATTCGACCGTATGCACGACAACAACACATTTTTATATTTTTTGGAAATTTTGTGTTTTTATATTTTTTTATATGTTTTTGTTTTTCTAAAGGAAAATAAATAAAAGAAAAGAAAAGAAAACTGTGGGCTGGACTGTCCAGCCCTAATGCGCCAACAGGCCCATCACCTCAGCTGGGCCAGGGACTGAACCCGGCCCGACAGCCCAACGGGGAGTGAATTAATTCACTCCCCCAGTGAAGAAGACGAAGACGAAGACGAAGACGATGAATAGTGTTTTAGTCTAGTTCGGCGTCCTGTGTACCTATCACTTCCTTCTCGTAGAGGAGGCCGAGGTGGTTCTTCTTGCGGTGGCGGCGTCAGAAATGGAGGCCTGTGGTCGCCGGAAGAGGTTTCAGGAGCTGGTTTCTTCAACGTCGGTGCAACTGCTGTGGCTAGTGCTGCCTCACCGGAGGTCACGTCCAGGTGGCTTGAGTGAAGGAGGAGATGAAGGATGAGAGGATGGTGGTGCTAGGTGAGTAGCCGGTTGCCGTTGGAGGAGAGAAGGAGCTGCTGCATGTTACTGTTTTCTAGAGAGAGAAAAGTCGACTAGAGGAGAGAGAGAGAAGGAGTTGCTGCATGTTACTGTTTTCTAGAGAGAGAAACGTCAACTGGAGGGGAGAGAGAGATATAGAGAGAGGAGAAGAATGAGGAGCTTCGACGGGGAAGAGGGATGAGCTGATGGGGTAGCCTCGCCGGCGACCAGGAAGGGTGAAGGTGGAGGTTGCACGGTTTGTTCAGCCTGTTCGTCCCTTTTCTTCTGTAAATTCCTCTATTTATAGGCTCATTGTGCGAATTGCAGGTACGGGATTGATGTAAAAAAAAATGGTGTGGTCAGTTGGTAGGTTGCAGGGTATGGTTGTCGGCATGCCACAAGTATGACTATCGGTAACGCCACTGTCATTAAGTTCAATTTTTTTTTTTAATTTAAAATACACTGAAAAAATAAGTCATTATAAAAATAGTTTTTTGACGGGAAAAATGATGTTTTTATCTTCAATTTTAGCTTCTGATTTCATCCGAAAAGTTTTGTCATCGAAAATTTCAATCTTCTCAATTTAATCCAAATTAGGCTTCCAAACTTGATTTCTCACCAATTAAGCCCCTAATAAAATTAATTTGACCCACTTAAAGTATAATTAAGCATTGTCCTGCATGCAGCGTCCAACTGCTCAGCTGGTATTTTTTCAGTTTAATAATGGTTCGGTTTTTTCAGTTTTTTTTTCTCGGTTTTCTCGGTTAAATCGGTTTTTCGGTTCGGTTTGCTCACCCCTACTAGAACCCATGAAAAGTGTTGCGACGGTGATGTTTTTTCTCATTTCACGTCCCGCAATTTTTAATTTTGAGAAATAACCGCACGCGGTGAAACAAAAGTTATTTTATAGTCATAAAAATTACAATTATAATTATTAGGAGTTGTCATCTAGTATTATGGTCATTAAGAACCTATTGGTCCTGCGAGATTCTGGGTAAGGGGACTTGTTGAGCAAGGAAAAGATGCATCACCCCCAGTGCACCCTACCTAAGGTAAACTGCATTGTTGTTTGATTGTTTTTCTAAGTTAAAAATATTTACACTGCATTTTCAAAAACCATTTTTTGTCTGCGGATGTACTTTACGATGTAATTTTACACCGTAGTTAAAAATGTTTTTTCTTATCTACGGATGTACTTTACAATGTAATTTTATACCGTAGTAAAAAAAAACCTTTTTTATCCGTGAGTGTACTTTACAATGTAGTTTTACACCCCGATAATTAAATTTTTTTTTTTTTTGATATTTTGGCCAAATTCCAATGGATAATCATAAACTGGTTACAATATCGATTTTTTGTTCAAAATATGAGAAAGATGCAACATATATTTTTTTACGAAAAATATGCTTGGAAAACCATGGAATTCGGCCGTATGCACGACAACAACACATTTTTATATTTTTTTGGAAATTTTGTGTCTTTATATTTTTTATATGTTTTTGTTCTTTTAAAGGAAAATAAATAAAATAAAATAAAACAAAACAGTGGGATGGACTGTCCAACCCTGATGAGCCAACAGGCACATCACCTCAGCTGGGTCGGGACTGAACCCGGCCCGACAGACCCAACGGGGAGTGAATTAATTCACTCCCCCGGTGAAGAAGACGAAGATGATGAATAGTGTTTTGGTTGAGTTCGACGTCCTGTGTACGTGTCACTTCCGCCGCGTAGAGGAGACCGAGGTGATTCTTCCTGCGGCGGTGGCGCCGAAAACGGAGGCTTGTGGTTGCCGGAAGAGGCGTCATGAGCTGGTTTCTTCAACGCTGGTGCAACTGCTGTGGCTATTGCTACCTCGCTGGAGGTCACGTCTAGGTGGCTTGTGTGAAGGAGGAGATGAAGGTGGAGAGGATGGTGGTGCTAGGTGAGTAGCCGGTTGCCGTTGGAGGAGAGGAGGAGCTGCTGCATGTTACTGTTTTCTAGAGAGAGAAACGTCGAATGGAGGAGAGAGAGAGAGCGAGGAGAAGAGGGAGGAGCTTCGACGGGGAAGAGGGATGAGTTGCTGGGGTAGCCTCGCCGGCGACCAGGAAGGGTGAAGGTGGAGGTTGCACTGGTTACACGGTTTGTTCAGCCTTTTCGCCCCGGTACCTATTCGTCCCTTTTCTTATGTAAATTCCTCTATTTATAGGCTCAATGAGCAAATTGCAGGTATGTGATTGATGTACAAAACATGGTGTGCTCAGTGGGTAGGTTGCAGGGTATGGTTGCCGGCATGCCACAAGTATGATTGTCGGCAACGCCACTGTTAGTCAGTTCAATTTTTTTTCTTTTTTTAATTTAAAATACACTGAAAAAAATAGGTCATTATGAAAAGAGTA